>VZSR01001283.1:6956830-7083958 GCA_013398615.1 Brachypodius melanocephalos
TAGGCTGTGTCTTATGCTGCAGTTAATGACAAACATCTCAACAGCGAGTAGTATTCAGCCTTGTCAGTATTTTGGACTGCATAATTGTAGGATTACCCCTGCCTCATTGCTGGGGCCAATTTGCTGTGAAACAGCTCAGATCATGTCCTGTGTTCCTTGGTTTTGTCACCTGCCCCAGGTGTAACTCTATAAAATAGAAGGGACGTGAGCTCTTGCCATGCTGCTGCCCACACCCCCAAATTATTGCCACAATAAATAATGGGGTTTGATTAACTTTGGGTTGGCTGTGGGTGAGGTTAGTGGGCCAGATTACTCTAAAAAGTGGTTAAGATGAATCTGAAGAGTGAACAAAACTTATAATAGGTGATGAAATTTAAATCCATGGACTGAGAATCATCAATCTTCAAAATGTACAAAAAGTTATCATGGACTGCATTCAGTGATTTTCAGGCTAGTGAGGTCAGGACAGTCTAGGAATCTTTTTGACATGATGTAGAACAGCTCAAACCAGAATACTTTGAAATGATGGATTTCTGTCTGTTTGTTTGTTTTACAAGGCTTTTTCGCTATTTCATATGTTTTGGGTTGCTCATTAAAAGTAAGTGTAGCTGTTGGCAGATATTCATTACTTTTTTTTCTTTTTCTTCTTCTGACATTTAGAGGATAACAAAATAATGCAGTGCTCCATTGCATCCAAGAAAAAGCAAAAACTGCTTAAAGGTTAGACTATATTGGAAAAATAAAAAGTAAAAATATATTTATATACATATATACCATTCTAAACCAGTATGACAGTGACCTAAATGGCATTTCTCTTCATCTCCTCTTAACTTTCATTGTTTTCTTTGCTGTTTCCAGAATACAAACATCCTTGACAGGCATTAAGGGTAAGAGTTATGTTTAGTCATTGAAAAGTTAGGTGTTCAGCCTTCCACAGAAGGTACCTTGTATCAACAAGGTTTTCAATAAGATTCTTTAAACAACAGATTTGATTGTACACCAGAGCTGTCATTTAGCTTGGTTCTTAATAGAACAAGGAAGAGGAAGCAAGCACAGATAAGGAATATATGGACAGCAGGTGATATGTAGAAAGGTCAAGTAATTCACTAATTCAAATAAGGAAGATGCAAAGTCCTCTTCACATGTTGTTATCAACCCCTTGTGAATTGGTTTATTACGTTATTAAAATTCTACAGCCTGGTTTAACACTCCAGCTCTTATGCACTTTAGTATAGTTTGTTTTAGGCATCAGTCCACTCAACTTCAAACAGAAGGTTGGAAGCTGCCCTTCCTACACGTGCATCTTTGTCACATGATATCCTTTCTATGACTGAAACAAGTCAGAACCCACAAAGCTGTTTTCTTCTCTTTTTTTAATGGTCCAGTTTCAGTCACACTTGCACTCAGTAACACCTCTGTTCAGGGACAGCTTAGCTGTGTACCAGGTGACATTTATGTGTTTCTGTTCACTACATTGTATCCCAAAGGACATAAGGCTTCCTGGCTTTAAGACTGTGCACCTTGATGACAGCTCTCCTGCCCCACATGCCTCAGAAACCTTTGGAGAGAAGATACTCCAGGCCTGCTCACAGAGAAAACCAGCTCTGACCAGTGAGCTGGAGCTTGGCTGGGAACACTGTGACATCACTGCAGCGCTGGAGCCGCTGGTTTCTGCTGTCTTCCAGGAATGGGCAATCAGGGAATTGGAGTATTTAGCAGCCATTAAGCAGAATAGCCTTGTTGCAGGTCATATTTTATATCTCCAGCAGAAAGCTGTACTTGAATCAGTTATTACTTCCGTGCTGCTAAAGAGTCATTGGTTGGTCTGTTGCTGTGGTGGATGTGGATCCCATCCTAGTTTCTATCATAAAATATATCCATACTTACTTCCACTTCCTATTGCACCAGCAACTTTTATCATTCATTTTTGCATATCACCTCTAAAAAACAAGGTGAAAAGTGCTCTTTTTTCTGTACATAATCAAGTAGGTTGGGCTATATTAGTTATTTTGTAGACATTTTTCACCTCTGATCAAACAGCACAAGCAGACTATATGAACAAGATTCAGATGAAGTTCTTTATTCTTACACATATATTCTATGCATAATCAGAACCGAAAAACAGTAGTTCAGGTGAGGTCTCCCAAAATCTTTTAAAATTAGCATTAATATTTTTCTTTCTGTAATGATAGAAGGGAACAGTTCCTCCACCCTAAAGATGCCTTAAAAGCTTCCTAGTGTCATCCTAGAGAATATTCTGCATTTGTCTCTTTCATAGCTGTGTCGTATTTCATGGCCACAGCTTGTCATTAACCTGTCCTCCTCTTTCTCATTTATATTCAGCATATAGGAAGGAACATAAAATCCTGCCAAGTGCACAACCTAGCATTTTGCATATGTGTTCAGGGTTGTCTGGCATGTTCTGCAAATATAGTCTTGGTTCTCCCTGGTGCTGAAACTGCTCCCAGCTTAATGACACTATTGACTTTCCTCAGGATGCTTTTAATATCTATGTGAAATAATTGATGAAACCAAAATTTGATCCCTGAGGAACTCAGCCTCTACTCTCCAGCTTTATGCTTCTCTTTTTAACAGTACCCAGTGCCTTTTCCTTTTTTCTTATTTCCCCACCTATCTCACAATTCTTCTTTATATTGTGTGTTCTTCAGATCCATTAATAGTTTTCTATGTGACACATCAGAATCATTGACAAAAGTGTTGGTAGAAAAGAACCACTTAATTCTTTCGGTAAATGAATTGGGGTTTGTTTGTTTGTTTGTTTGTTTGTAGTTTGATTTTTTTTGTTTTGTTTTGAGGTTTTTCTTTTCTTTTTTTTTTAATCAGAAAAAAGCATGTCATGATCTACTGTTGGTAAGCTCTTTTTGAATTAATTTTTTTCTTTTCTCTTTAATACTATACTTAACTATTCATATCATTAAGGTATGATACAAATCTCATATATTTAGAGCATCAGAGTTTTAATACAAATCTTCGTGAATGAATTAATGAATTCAATCCAAACAACAGCATTGCAAGGAACTGGCTCACCCTCTGAATTACAGAGAGGAAATTCCCTCTTGACAAACAGAAGAGGTAGATAAAGTACAGCTCCTTCTTGTAATGTGTTGCATCATTTAAAACAGAGTTCTGCTGTCTTTAAGTGGCCAAAGTCCAGACATAGGGAAGTCTATTTCCCTTTGTGGTGTCAATAAATCAACAGTGTGCAATGTGCACCCAAAGGCTGGCAAGGTAGCCTAACATATATTAGAAGGAACATTATTTCTAGACTTTTAAAAAGAAATCTTCCATGGGGAGTTTTATACTCAGCACTGAATGTCAGATGGCTAAGAATCATTTTGCTCTCTGGTTTTTGAGGGCAGCACAGTCCTGAAAGGAAAAGTAACTGAGTCTTTTCAATTTTTATATTCTATGATGAAATCATTCTATGAAATAAGAACATACACTCTACATTGTTGCTAGAGCTGGACTTTATTTCATGATTTAAGGAAAAAGAAAACAACAATACTTTTACAGGTGAAAAGATTTTCCATTGGTCAAGTGTAATATACTATAATTTTTTAATATTTTATCTGAGACATTCAGCAATACCTAAGAAAATTTACCAATATTAAAATTCCCATTAGAAGACTAAACTTCAACTCTTCAACTTTATCATAAAGCTCAACTACAAGAGGGTCAGATACAGAACTGAAAACAACAGATACTGTGCTGAAGAGTGATTGGACTGAAACAGGAAAATCTCATTTTATTGCTGTCACTTCTCTGCTGTGCTCCTTTAGGGAAATTATATCAACTCACTTGTTTTTCGTTAAGTTCACTCTGTCACTCAATTATGTTGGCATAAGTCATGACATCTCTTAAAAAAAGCAACTGAAAAACAAACCACAAAAAAAACATGTGAAGCAAAGAAGTTCATCACTTACAAGTGTTCCATTTTTTTTCCCCAATTATTCATCTAAAAACACTCAGTACAGCAATAATAGAGTATCTATTCGGATTGCAATCTGGTAAAATGGTAGTCAGTGCTTCCATAATTCGGATGAACTCACCTGTTCATAGCTATTTAATCAACCCAAATTTCCTTCAGAGACTTATGACTAACCCAATCAAGACCAAAATGATCAAATGTGCAATACTGAAATTATCTCAGGTGCACAGCAATAAATCATACAAAATTCCACTATAAAAGTTCTAAGGAGAGAAGCATTTCAGTAATGCAGGAGGCACAGTTCATGTTATTACACTACTTAATGTTAATGTGCTTTAATAGCTCTAATGGCTCAGCATAAACCACATACTGTGTTAGAGCTACAACTGTAGGATGGTGCCATTTGTTCTAACCTCAAATTTGTATCAAATAGGGCTATTAGGATAAAAGTTTAGGATCAATTTGGTCACGCTATCAATGTTTTAGTTTTTGACATGTTCTCTGAGAGGCAAATTTATGGCTAATTAACACATTTGGTATCATTAGAAGAAATAAAGCAAAACTTACAGAAAATTTAATCTGTAACTATTTTTTTTCTCTGCTATCTTTTTATTAATAATGAGAGATATGTCTATGCTACTTAGCATAGGAAACAAGGATTTCAGTTTATCTTTTCATTTTCTTCCACATCTTCAAAACAGCTCAAAAGGGACATGGATTAGATCACTGTGAAAAATAAAGATGATCTTTTTGAGGAGTCTCTGAGCAGTAGCCACTAACTTAAAAATTATTCTGATTGTACACTATTATAGCAGGAATGTGTCTTAAGTTCTTTCTCATCAGTGAACTGAGAGGTTAATTTATGTTGTCAAAGGCAATGCATTGCCATATTATCTCCTATTATCTGATTTACTGAATAGAACTCACCTAAACTTACATAGATTGTGTTTGAGCACATATGGTGCTGGTATGGTTTGTCTTTCTCTGGTTTTACCTGAAAGTTTTGAACTCTAAGCCAGCTTCTCCTATTTTTATAATTGATGACAGAAGCTACAGTAAGGCTGTGTCACCATGTGATGGGTTCACCATGCCTGGATACCAGGTGCCCACCATGCTGCTCTATCACTCCCCTTCTCAGCAGGATGGGAGTACAGGTAGGAAAGATGGAGAAAAGCTTATGGGTCTAAATAAATATAGTTTAAACAATCAAAATTAAAGGCTTTGAGTGGAAGCATAGAAAACAAAAGATTCATTCTCTGCTTCCCATCAGCAGGCAATGTGCAGTCATTTTCAGGAAGTAGAGCTTCAGTACAGGTAGCCATTTACTCAGAACACAAATATAATAACAAATACTCCCTGTGCCTCCTCCTTTCTGATGGCATTTATTGCTGGGCAGATGCCATATGGGTTGGAGTATCCCTGTGGTCAGCTGGGGTCAGCTGTCCTGGCTGTGTCCCCTCCAAAGGTCTTGCCCACCCCCAGGCTGCTGGTGAGCAGGGATGATGGAGAGGCAGCCCTGATGCTGTGGAGGTACTGCCCAGCAGAAGCCAACTCAACTGGAGTGTTCTCAGCACCTTCCTGGCTGCCAATACCAGGCACTGTGAGGGCTGGTGTGAGGAAATGAGCTCTATCTCAGCCAGACCCAACACACACCATTTTCATGTTGTGTTCCACTCTTTGCTTCAGATCTTATGTACACCGAAAAATATGATATAAAGGTAAGTTCCAGAGGTACAAATTGTAGTATCATTGCAAGGGTTTTTTTCCCAAGATATGACTTTTCATAATATACCCACCCCCTCAACACATACAAAGTGTACAACCTGCTGCATTGCTGCATTACTGCACAGTGGAGTGTGCTGCTACAGATTATTATCATGGAGAACAGTGTGATGTGTTCAAGAATGAACTGCACAACTTAGTGCTGAACACATCCATTAGTGAATATTAAAATAAGAATGTAGATAAAGTCTTTGGGTCAGGAAAGCATTTAGCTGCTTATTCCCAGGAATTGCAAGAGTGGAGGAAAAGAGAATTACCCAGTGCTCACCTTGTTCTTACATTTGTTTTTAAGCCTCTGTAATAGGCCATTTAGTACAGGAAAATATTCTCATGATGCCCTTCCAATCCACTGATTGTAAATCTATCTACTTGAGCCTGCTCTTCCTTGTTCACCTCTCTCCCACAAGCTTAATGTTTTGGGAGTCTTGAAAACACTGCACTTTTTGACATCAAAGAAAATATCACCACAGGCTTTGATGAGAACATTATTTTCAAAATATAAATATATAAAAAAATCTATTACTCTGAGGTTCTTGAAAATGAAAGAACCTGCATTATTTTAATTAAAATAATATAGACCCTTACTGACGTTACCACAGTCTATAATTCCTTTTCTAGTACTTTTAACTATGTCAGCTTCAAAACAAGCAAGACAAGAGAAAAAAATAAACACTTGCAAAATATCCATGAAGATATAAAGATCCCACTTTTATTGAAACTTTTGGTCATTGAAACTGTTTTTTAACAAGAGAAACAAATCACATATAAATTACAATACATTTTGAACTTATATATAATAAAATTGATCTGTAAACCACATCCTTTATAAAATTGTTGCATAAGAAACAACCAATAAATAATAACTGAAAATATTTATTGATTTGTGTGCTATAGCAACAGTAGCAGTAATATCTTGAGTTTAAGACTTGTTCTATGACAATAGCTTGAGAAAATACCACAATTTTCCAGTAAATTTCTATTCATTTTGTTGGAGTAAGTAAAGCATGTTGATAGATCAAGGTTTAAAGAATGTATGTCAGGTGACCAGATAATCTATTTATTGAATCAAAAAATCAAATAGAAAAAAAAAATATATGAACAGACTTCCTCCTGACTTCATGCTCACCCTTTGGGACACAGCTGGAAGTACAGAACACATAAAATATGGCACTACTATTTTTGACTAGCAAGAAATTCAAAAGGTAAAAGCAAAGACATAAAACATATTTGAAAACTTGGCTTGAGTTTTGCCCTGGAAGGATAAAGACCTCTGTCACTGGAAGTGCTATTTATTTTGGAAACAGGCTGTCCGTATCTAATTAAAACCAGAACACAAGTAGATTGCACACTTATTGGGTCATATAACAATCTTATGCAAATCACACACAGACTTCAACACAAATTTCCCACGCACTCTGAGCTGCAAGTTTTTGTCTTGAGCCATTTAGAAGTATTGGAGGAAGTCCAATAAAGAAAAAAAAGCCCTATTTCCCTTCCATAAGGCATGCAATGGTTTGTTTAATGAAAACTAACCCAAACTCTGCCCGGGTTGCCACATTTGTGTTTCCTTGGCTATTGATTGCATGGTCACCTGTCTAAATCAAGACTTTAAAATCCCTGGGAGGGGATGAATAATTAGAGACAGGGTGGCTGAAAGCAGGGTTGCTCAAAGATCAGATTACAGGCTGGATCAGCAGTCAAAGGAGGAGTTGCAGTCATGCAACATCTTTCATATTCCCACAGGAGAGCTCTAACAGCCCCCACTCTTCCCAACACCCACACATTTTTTCTGGTGTTTTTTGGAGGCAGCTGCAGCACTGTATTACAGTTTCAAGCCATGAACTATCTTGGCATGCCTGATTGGCCTAAGAGAATTAGAGCAAAATATTATTTCAGTTGAGTGGATTTTGATAAAAAGCATGTAGGTATCAATGAAATTTCCCAAGTAAGCTGTTCTGGCCCAGAGGCCTTAGGGCTGATGACATGATGCTTGGCTTCTCTTCACAGATTTGCCACTGACCTGTTTTGTGACCCTCTTTAGTGCCTCCTTTCTTTTCCTCCTGCCCAGATGTCTGCTTAAATTGTGGATGTGTCAAGGGAGAAATTATCCCCTTCCATGTATTTTTGCCAATCAAGCACTGGGTTTTTTTTCCTGGTTCTTTTATGCTTCTAGGAAAGGAAACTCTAACACCCTTGGCCCCAAAATCCCAACACTATCACCAAAATGATCAGAAGCTGCCATAGAGAAGATAGATTATACTGGAACAATTTTGTAAATATTTTATTATAGAATTTATTTGCATCTGCATTTAACACATATTGGGATGGGAAATGATCATAAACATTCTACTTGACTCTAATACACTTTAGCACATTATTGTGTTCTCTGATCAATCATTTCACTATATTAATAAAATCATGCTGTAAATGTCTTTAGTAGCATATTTTTTATGTCTTCATCTCATCAGGGAAAGAAAGCCCTTGTCACTAGAGAAGCCCTGACAAGGCTTGTCATCTTTTTTCTTGTCTTTCTTTTCAGTGTCACTGGATTGCATTGCAGATACTGATAATTTAATAGCATGTCTTTCATACTGGGATACATCAGATGTTGTTTAGTGCTTCTGTTCTGAAACAAAAAGAATAACATACAGTTACTATGATTTTATATTATTTATAAGTGTAGGATAAAATTAAAGAATTATCTAACTGGCATAACTTTCTTTGTTACTCTTCTCCCTTTTTTTTTTCCATTTAATACTTGACCAAAGAAAAAATAGGCATGATCCAAGGAGGAAAGAATCGGTACTTCAAATGCTTTGTGAAACGCCCAAAGTCACTAAAGTGAGAGACAACTTTCTGTTAGCATGGATCACTCTCTACTAGCATCCATGTATCCATTACAATCATAACTGACTGTAAACAGTTCCATGCTACAGATTTAAAAGACAGTTTAAACAGCAGGAGAGCTTATTTTCTACAAAATCTAGATTATTATCTGTGGTATGCCATGAAACATAGGTAGATGGGCTTTTAATGCAATCTTTTATGTTTTGTGGTTGTTCCCATTATATGTTAATAACTAATTGCTTTGAAATTCCATAAAATAAGACCTGACAAAGGGTTATAATGCTTTCTCAGTAACATTATTCAATTATTCATCACATATCTCTATCTTCTTTTACTTTCTGTTGATTTCTTCTTTAAACTAAACAATCCTTATTTTCATTCTTCCTTGTATATCTAATAAACTGTCACTAAAATTTTATGGGAGACTACAAATAAAATTATTGTAATATTCCAGATGTGACAGTCTTATTGATTTAACTGGACATTAAAAGAATTTACTTCTATCCTGAACTCTAATCAACCTCACAATTCCCTTTTAAAGCAAAATTCTTGTTGAGCAAATAATTTCATTAAACTCCCTACAGTCCAACTACGTTTTTTCATTGAATAATTGAGCAAGCACAGTGATCATCTACTAGCTGTTTTAGACATTTATTTACTCCTTTAAAATACTCTTTGTTTTTGTTTGTTTGTTTGTTTGTTTGGGGTTTTGGGGGGTTTTTTGGTTTTTTTTTTGTTGTTCGTTTGTTTGGTTTTGGTTTTTTTTTCTTTCAGCTGCTGCTGCTCCTGTAATATATAGCATTGAGACAAAAATTTACTGTGATCTTTTCTTTGAGGAGATCTGCTTCTCCTGACAGCCCTGAAAAGACTCTGCACTTGGCGAGAGATTTGATTTTCATGTAGGAATCTGATCATGCCCATCACAGGAAAAACCTGCCCAGACCTGGACAAGCTGAAAGAAATGAAAGCCAGCAGGTTACAGGTGGCTGTCACATGTGATAGCACAGCTTTGCTGTGAATTGTTGGGGCTGAGGACACCACAGGCACCCCTGTGCTTGCCCAGTTCCTTGGGAATAGCCCCTTCACCATGACCCAGGAGCTATGTCTGTCCCCTGGGCTGTCAATCCTTGCTGATGGTCCCAGCCCCTCCGCCATCCCCAGCCTGGGTCCCTCCTGGTGTTCAGGGAGGTGCCCAGTGCCAGGGCTGAGGATGTCCCCAGTGTCCCAGGTGGGAATCCCACGTGGTACCCAGCTCCCTGGCCATCATCCTGCAATATTCCCTGATGCCCCTAACTGAGGCCACAGAGGCAATTAACATGAAAATCCCAGTGGTGTCCACTGGGATGTGATGAGGAATCTATGGGTATGTTAAACCAGGAATACCTGAAATCAGATTCCCACTCGAGCAGGTAATGTGGAGAGGCAGGCATGGCTGAGGCCCTGCTGGGTTTATTTCTTCCACACACTTCTAATCTGCACATCTCAGGAACTTCTGCTTCTAAAAATGATACAGGAAGAGGACATTTAATTAAGGTACACCTGTCGAGATTGTGATCTGCAAGTGTTGCCAGATGAACTCTAGCAAAACAGATCAAGACTTCTTAATTATTTACCCAGAGGGCAATTAGTAAATATTTACCATTTAAAGTCTAATTAAAATAGAAGCAAGAGTACAGTCAAGTTAAGCACCCTGTCTTGGAGGTCATTCCAGTACTTTTTGGCAAAAGACATTTCTGGGAAAGCCTTGCAGATAAACAGATCTGAACGCTGACTGTAGCAGACTTTTTTATTACAGCACATAAATCACTGAACTCTAATCTCTTTAATTGGCCTTGATCAGATTTATGTTTTTTTCCAGGAAAAAAAATGGCATGTTACACTACCTTAAGACAATTTGGGAGGTTTTTTTGGGTTTTTTTGTTTTTTTTTTTTAGCTACAGATATTGGAGAAAGAAATGCTGTCATGCTCATCTAATGTGCCAGTTGCGGTGAACATAATGGGTGCCTCTGAACGTGGTTAAAATACTGAGAAGTGTTTTCTAGAAGCCCCAAAAATGTCTTCAGATACGTGTTGTAAGAAGATACATTAGTTTTAAGTGAGGTGTTCTAGAGGTGGGCTTGAGTCAAAAGCTTCTTCTGGAGTGATTCCAAACACATCATGGAATATCCTGACCTGGAAGAGACCCACAATGATTATCAAAGCCCAACTCCTGGCCCTGCACAGGGCAGCCCCAAGAATGCCACCACATACCTGAAAGTAAAGCCCAAACACTTCTTGAACTCTTGTAGTAGAAATTGAAATTGAGGTAGAAAATAAATCAAAATCTGAGCTCCCACCACAAGGACATCAGGAATATAAACATCTTACATGCACACACATTCAACCAAAATCTAATCCTAAAAATTCTGGACACTGGAGAAATAATTTTGCATAAATCCTTTATATGAACTTTCAGCCTTATGGACCACAGTACTGGTTCTGCAACTGAATATCAGTGTGTCTAAATGGATTTATGCCTGGATAAGTTTAATATGTATTTTGTAAAATGGGGGATTGTTGTGATATGTGTTTACCTGTAGACAGCTAGAGAAGAACTCAGACCAATATTCTGATTTTTGTAGTTTCTGCCCACTGTATTTGTCCTTAAGGATGTGTCTTGCAATTAAATGTGATCATAAATCTTAATGAAGCAATGGCAAAGTTGACATTCTCTCCCAATCAAAAACACTTGCTGACACAGAATAGAAATTTGAAATTTCTACTGCAGTGAGAACTAAAGAAAAATAATCCTTTACTCATTTGAATAAATATATTTAAAGTTCCGCTTTGCTCTTCATACCACAGCAGTAGCAGTTTGGTTTGCTATAACTCGCCTTTCCACAGCCTATAAAACTGTCTATTTCACGAATTTAGGAGAGATTTATGAAGAAATTTAGGACTAAAATCTTGTTTGCCAGCTCACAACTTGCACAATCAAAACCTATGGATTGTCCCAATTACTGAATACAATAGAAGGGAAACTGGAAAACTGGTGGCTGAAAGGAATAAACGGAGTGACCCCAGGAACTTGTTAAGTTGTTAGCACAGAGGTTGCCGAGCCCTCAGGGCAAGTTCTTGTATTAATGTATATGTAGATCCCATGAATGATGGTTAAAAAAAATTAGCATTTTCATTGTTTCACCAACCCTGCTCAATGTTTTGGTACTATGGGTTAAGTAAGTAAAAGGTAAACATGGTCCAAATAAAAGCAGTGAAGATAGCTGCCCTGTCACATTTCCCCCCCTCCCCTTTCTTTTTTCTTGGATAGATTCATAGCCTCTGCACAGAATAGGTTGGGACATGGAGTTCCATGTAGCTTTGTTTCTCTCTTGGAATGCAGTGTTCCACGTTATAGCAAGCCCAGGTGCCATTTCAGTACAGCAGCACTTTAACAATAGCCCATTTCCATATATTTCAAGAGGGGGAGCAACTATTGTTTATTAGAAGAATTCTAAGTAATTGGCAGCCTTCACAAATTCTCCAGCTGGCCAAGTGCTAATGTGTTATTAGCTGAATCTCTGAACATTTTGTAATCATTATAAATAGGCGTAGGGCAAGTTGTTGTTGTTTATAATGGAAATATTAAAATTAGCATACGTATATAAGTATATAAATACACACAGGCACATGTATATTCCAGTAAACATTCACTGCATCTGATTACAGAGCTTCTCTTGTTGGATTGTGCTCTGAGCTATGTAATTGAGGATTTCAGAGGAGAATTGATGTGTGACTGATAAAGGATTTGACATGCTGTGACTCTGACTTTAATACGTGAACCAAGCTATTAATGGGGTTTCCTGTGCAAAAGAAGGAACTCTCAATATTGCGTGTGTTTTTTTCTAGAAGCTTGAAAAAAAGTTAGATTGTGTCTTTGGTGGCCATCAAACAACAGTCTATTCATAAAGGCCATAAAAGGAGCAAAGTTACAGCTCTGATGGAACTGTTAATCTACAAGTAAGAGAAACAGAATTAGGTTTTCAATTCAGAATGAGTTCCTTTCAGGCTGATTTCCTTAAAATCAGTTTTAAGTTTTAAGAGAAGGTTGAACCAATCACAGTATGATGGAACTTGTTTGACCTGGAAAATATCAGTCTACTTAGATGAGATGAACACTTATAATGCTATTAAGCTTAACAAATGGGAAGCAAACAACTTATTTCTAGCTTAAAAAGAGGGAGGCAACAGATTTCTTTATCAAGTCAATTTATTGCTTGTTATGCCAGCATATTAAAAATTAGTCTCATAATTCTGGGATGTTCCTTCCAAGAATTTTTTAACAAATTAAATTATGGAATTGAATATCACTGTTCAGTTCTTCCTCTTGGGACCTACATAATGCTGGAAAGCTTATTCAGATCAGGAGAGAATTTAAAATATTTTCACCATTCTTGCATTTCATGTGCAACTTCACTGTAAATACTATATCATTTATCTAAATTTAATCAAGCCTGTAGCTGCAAATTAGAAAGGAACACTCTTCCACTGCACACACTTTTAGCCTTACAAACTGTTCTCCTCACAGACTGTGACTGTGACAGTCATAGACAATCTTGCTCCTGTCTATTTAAACTGTTCTACCACCTTTGATATCCTTGAGATCTAGTAACCCATGTTTTTAAGACAGCAAGCTCTTTCACTACAGGTTGCCCTCTATAAAACCAGTTGGTTTTTATAGAATGTGTATTGATCCTATTCAGAATTTAAACAGTGGAACTGCGACCTCCAAACTGTAATATGCAGTAAGAGACATCTCACTTAACCTCGGTTTATACTGTAATATAAATCTTACTTTGTTAATTTTCTGAACTCTCTCAGTGGTCAATGGACAAAATAATTTCAGTGTAACCTATTCTAGTTGTTTTGGGTACCTGTCTTAAGCTGGGTAGCAAAATCATTAGAGCTTTATCCATTTACTAAAGAAAAACTCTCTGACTGGACACACACCTAAAGATATGTATCCTGATATGTACACCCAAAGAAATGTCAAGACAGCTGAAGATATGTGAGATTATTTTTAATATACGTCCCACACAGTACAAACCCTACAAAAAATGTAAAACATGGAGATTGATCTTCGTTAAGATATTTTGGTTTGCATTAGCCTTAATCACAGTAATTTTATCTAAATAAAGAATTTCTTGTGGAAACACCCTTATGTGTACTGCTTAGATATCAGGCAGGCCCTTAAATCCAAATTACGACATCAACATTCAGGTGTTTGGACACCAGCTGGAATTTTCAGCCCTCAGTAACACACAAAATACTCACATCGTTTAAATTAGGTGATTAATTCAGGAAGAATTAAGAAGACAAAGGCAAAGGATTAAACTCCTTTTATAGTCACTGGAGAGAGAAAAAAGACTCTTTTGTCAAACTCTGCTTCCTCTTGTATGGAGTAATGAAATAATTATTGGACCGAGGGAGAACCTTAATAGCTTAGAAACTGGAGAGAGACGTCTCCTGCAAGCTTTCTCACATTTTAAATAAAATGGAGCGTTTTCAATAACAGTGAAAGTGCTTACCTGAAAACACTCAACCTTGGCATTACAAAGCAATAAGCTCTTTAGATTCAGCCCTGCAAATCAGAGAACACACTCGAGATCCAGCATCATCTGGCTAACCAGAGATACCAGTGATTCCATCTCTGGGAGTTGAGAAAAAAATCTCTAACAATTAACTGGCTAGGCAGAATGAGAGGTATCTCCCTTAACCACCAGCAAAGAGGAGGAATGTTCAGAATTTTGTTATCAGGGACGGATTGTAAATTTTGCTAAAACTTGGGATAAGTGCCAACACATGCAGAGCCTGCATAAACAAGGGTTCTGCTTGACAAAGTGCAAAACAACTGAGGACCATTCCTGAAACTAGTAGGTGTATCATTTCAAGTAGTTTTGTGATTTTTTAATTTAAGGTACCTATAATGAAAGTTTTATGCCTAAATAAAAACGTATTTATTTCAGTAGTTCCACAGTAAACAAAGCTTGTATTCAACAAAGGGGGATGAGTCACTGCTTTCAGGGAACACCCCTCTCATAGCTTTCCCACATTGCTAAGTATACAAAGGAACTCCCCTTCCAAATATTTCCCACCACCTGGGAGGGTTAAAACATCCTCATAGTAAAGGGAGGAGAAAAGGCGTAGCAGATATTTCAACACGGTTCAGAAGCAGGTACCACCTTTTCTCCCAACCTCTTAAAGATTTTCCACATTTTCCAAGAAGCAGCTTGTGATCATTGCTTTTCTGTGCAGCAGATTCTCTGAGAAGCAGAAAGAGCTAGTGTTGATAAGGATAAGATCAAAGTCTCAACAAGCACTGTTCCTCTTGCCTTATATGCCATGAAACCAAATCCTGCAATAGTTTGCCTAATGCATTAGACAAACATTTATAATACTGATACCAATAACACAGTCAGACTTTTACATTAAATATTGACTCATGTTTTGCTGAAACATACAAGTGCAGAAACAAAAAAAATAGTCTGATATAGAACATAAAAAAGACTTATACCAAAATTTAATCTTCAGATTGCTTGTGTACAAGGCAAAATATGCTCAGCTTTCTGCAGTTGGTAGTTACTTTTTCTGCATTCTTGTTAGAAAAAACAAAATGGTTTTGCTTCAACTTATCGTTCTTAACTGAGTCCTTATACTCACTTTAGAAAACATACATGAGTTATTTACAAAGGTCTTAATCTCTGATAACCCTCCAGCTATCATTGTCTAGGTATCATTTAGATTTTTTACATCGTTTTTTATGATATTGTTTATTGTTTTTATTTTTACAAGAACGAAAAATAAAGAAAAGAAAAGAAAAGAAAAAAGATTGATGTTTGCAGTGTTTTCTCATTGGTTTAAGCCAGAGAATTGAAATGACCCAGCAGTAAGCTGAGGTCCATAAGAGTTATAACACCAGCAACACAGCTGGTTATGTGAAGTTTAATCAGCTAATATCCCTCACGATTTTCTGAAAAATGACACTTTAAAAGCAAAAGGAGTTAAATCATGGGTCACAAAGCAGCAACTGAGGAGAAGTTATACCCCTGAGTGATTTGAATGAGACATTTAGAAAATTTGGGGATTAGTAAAATACATTTTGTTTGGATTTTGAAAGGACCTTTCAAACTATTTTGTGAACACCAACCACAAAGCAGAATTTAAGGGCAAAAGAAATAGCACAGCTATATCCCACATGTTTAAGTAACAAGAAAAACTCTGCAATGTAGGACTTTAATTAACCAGTGATCATGCAAATTTAAAAACAAAGATGATCTCTTGAGAATCCAATATTTGAGTTCATAAGAATAGAGAATGGAGTTCAGGGTCCTTTCATGCTCATGGTCCTCAGACATATTTACAGCGACAAAGGCAGTTTATCCATTCTGAAGAATCAGGAACATCTGAGCCATGTGAGGACTGGCTTAGCAAGAGAGGCAGAAAAAGCTAAGTCTAATCAAGTAAAGTCCAAGTGGAAATCATGAAGGAATTAAAGAGATGTCTCAAGAAAGAGTTTTAGGATAGCTGCTGGTAAGTGAAATTATTTTTGTCAGGTTTTATTTCAGGATCATCTTATCTAACTCTCAAAGAGTTTGTGAACACCAGAGTTACTTCATGAATTGTCAATAGAATGGGATGTATGGACCATTTACCTTTCTTGACAGCTCATATTTCCTTAGCATGAAATAGCAAACCTTTGTGTGGATCCAAGATAGGGCTAATCCATTGCTTAGATGAGTCACCCTGTATATTTTGTTGAAATCACAAGAGTACACCCAGTCCCCTGGCTGGTTAGACATTAACCAGAAGTTAAATGCATAATTAACTTCAACCTCTATTAGTGTTTAGTTCTGAAGAGATCGCATTCCAATGAGTACCTGTTAATCTTTTATTTTTGTAATGTAGACAACTCTGCTTCCTGCAAGTCCAATAGACACCCAAAGTAGGAAAGAAAACACAGGAGCTGCTACACAGGCCAACCCAGCAGACTGTTTGCTTGTTTACCATGGTGACAAGCTCCAATTGCTGCACCAAAAAGTTAGCACAAACAAAACTGCACCCAGAACGTTGACTATTCTTTAGGTGATTTTTTCCCTTTTATTTAAGAAGAGGGTGGTGTACAAGGCAAACAAATTTTCTATCTCTTCCAAAACAATTTTTAGTAAACCACCATTAAACGTCTAAGTATTCTCAGCCTCCACGACCATTATTTTGAAACCCAAGGTTTCAGATCTGGGTTTTAAGGCATGCCATATCCCATACAAAAAGTGATTTACTCCTCTGAAGATGGAGGTTAAGGGGGGAAAGTTGTAACCCTCTAAAGCTGCACCAGTTTCAGCTGAAATAATTGTGTGAGTCCTGTCTCTAACAGAAGAAGATTACAACAAATTAATTTACAGATCATAGCTTTTCTATTTTCCTCTCAGAATTCTTCAGATGTTTTACTGATTGCTCCTCTCGGGGTTGTTTGAGAGGAACACTCTGAAGGGACACTTTCGATCCTTGAGCAAAGGCACTGCTGACGGTAGAATACCAGGAGTGAGGCTCAAAAAACTGTTTCTTCAGAAGCTACACCCAAAAATGGTGCTTTAGATCTGAACAGCAGCTCAGTACGGTGGGCTGTTGCTCTTTTGTGGGGAAATTCCTCCTACAACATGAGCCTTGATGAGATCAATGCTTTGTTTAGTCATAGGGTGAATTGGGACTAAGTTATCTAAGATAAGTTCTTTGGGGGTCTGATTTCACCCAAACCGGGGAAGAAAGCCACACAGCAAACTGGGGAGGGCTTTTCTTTATTGCTGTTATTTTAAGTCATAATTTAGTTATGCCACTCTGCATGACAAAAGATTTGAGTCCTTCAAAAGCAGTCAAACTCATTAGTGCTGTTGGAATTTGTTTAGATGGCAGAAACGAAATATTGCACTTTTTAAAATTCTCCAGAGAATATACCACTATTGGGATTTATTCTCAAAGAAAATCATTGCTTTGACCAGTGGCCAACAGGGAAAATTTGAAACTTTTTTTTTTTCTCCCCAGCAAACAAACATTAATTACACAAGTTAATCACTAAAGTAGGCTCAGGAGCTCATGTTTCACTGAATGAAACTACAGGAAATGTCCTTGGAATAACTACAGTCAATTAGATGAGTTTCAATTATAACATAAATGTCAGGAACAAGAAGTGCAGATGAATAGCCTAGATAAATCAAGAATGTAAGATAAAGAAAATTTTGCAACCTGTTAAGATTCAAACATTTTACTTTTCCAAAACAAACATCAGGTTTCTAAAATTAAAGTGAAGTAATTGATGCTTACGAAACCAAAATATGGCAACTCTTCTATCATGATATTTTTATTTAATTCCTAGTAAAGAAACATTGGAGATGAGGTATTTTTCACAGGTTGCTATGAAACTCTTATTTTTGGAAAAAACTTAGACCCTAAGTGTTTTGCATAATTATTAAAATAAAATAAAGGATTTCATGTCATGAGAATTACAATATTTTTGAAACACCTTTCCATCCTGCCTTAGGACAGAAAGGTAAAACACCAAAAGTTGTCAAATTTTTCCATGTGTGCTCAAATGAAGAAATGCTATTTTCAGGCACTGCCTCAGCCCATGAATCTTGTTCTTGTACTAGATTTTTATTATCTTAGACAAGAAGTGTCTTTCAATATATTTTAATAAAAAATGAATTCTGTAGCAGGATTTTTCCTGATATTTGAAACGCCATGGCCACTGCAATTTAGAGATAATCATGATGAAGTATATTTCCTAGTTCTATAATTTCCTAAACATAGTCTCTTGAAAGTTAGGTCACAGACCCACTCTTACAGCAAATAGAAAATACGTGGTTTAGAAGAAGTCTCCTGTATTCATAAATATTTATAGTCAAATGTGGTAAGAGTATGTGATAGGCTTGGGGTGAAAACTTTTTACAAAGTTCATTAGAAGCTGCTCAACTGTTTCAGTTGCCCTCGATTTTCCAGTGGATATGTAACAGCTTGGTTTTTGTAGGGCATGGGCTCATGGGGAAGTCATCTGTCCCAGGATGCAGTATCTGTACCATGCACGGATATTTGGGAGAGAAATGGCAAGGGAAATCCTTCTGAACCTGCTGGGATTGCAGCTCTGTCACAGCAGAAAGTGTCAGTGCACAGGGTTTGCTGATGGCTCCCAAAGTCACTCCAAGGAACACAAAGGGCGATGTGCCCTGGGTGGCCCACAGGCAGCAAGGCATTTATTCTCTGCTGAATCACCAAGAGCACAGTTTATAAACGTCCTGGTGCTGTTTGCTTAAAGCTGTTGCCTCACTGCACAGTTTCTTCAGTAGCTGGGGTGTAACTGTGGCCAAGGGGCTGAAGCCCTGCCTGTGCACCAGTGAGTCATTGCTGTGCTGTACAGGACATCCATCCCAGTGGCTCTCACGTTAGGAAATACAATATATCTGACTTTGCTCTGCAGTTCTCAGAGTGATTCATGAGATCTTATCTACAAGCCAGCCCTCCCCTTTACCCTCAGACAAAACAGAGGAGATAAAATTGGGTGTGTTAGGAATTCCTCTTGTATTAAATACTTTGGGAAATGACAGAAAAACGCTCCCCTCTAGTGAAATGATCAGTGGACTAATATGTCAGCTAAGTGAGCAAAACAAAAATGTGCTTGCATGTGTGCATGTGTATGGAGATAAACGCCAAAATTACACATCTTGCATCTAAACTGACATCCTCCATGCTAGAATACGTGTTTCACTTTTCTTAGATTTGATTTATACATCAGAGAAATATTTTGCTAGGAAGCACTAGTGAATGGCTGAGTATTGTTACTACAAAAATTTTTCAACAACTTAAAATGCATCTTACCAGTGCATTTCTCGTTACTTTTTTTTTCTTCTGCTTTTGAATATTCTTTAAAAAGAAAAAAACAGAGCAGCCTGAGAAAAGAAAATCAACATCTATTGTTATTATAGTGATAAATCATCTTTAATAAGGGCTTATGTGCTTTCCTCTTAAGCAAAACAAAAGATATTCTTAAATGCTACAAGACTCCAGAAGCATTTCCAATACATCACAAAAAAAAAAAAAAAAAAAAAAAAAAAAAAAAAAAAAAAAAAAAAAAAAAAAAAAGAGAAGAAATACATGCAAGCTCTGACTACACTAAAAACATTTGGCTTGTCGTTTACATGGTGTATTTTGAAGTGCTGAGCTTGCAGAAATAAATATGCTTATTTTTAGATTTTTATTAAAGCAGAATTTAAAATAAAAGATCTTTTCTTAAAGAGTAGGAAAACGTTCTGTGTTGAGAAAGACTATTATTATATAGGAAACTGGACGGGAAAATTTTAAAGAATATTCAAAATGGACTTTTTTTGTACTATGAATGACAAGACTTGAAAATCTTCCTTTTTGACTGTAGAAAATGTCAAAAGCAATCAGCTTACAGAGTTCTGGAATTACCTTTATACTTGTAATTTACAGGACAAATTTTTATTCTGAGTATTATCCTCTTACATTCTCATGAATTGCTATTGATGACTGAACAGTGAATACTAGAACTCTGTTTTGGGTTACAATTGATTGTATAAATCAAATGACATAATTTCTATTTCCTGACTAAATACACTAAACTCTTAACATCAGGTTATATGGTTTGGAAAAGCCTTCGAAGGCATGAAATTTCTTAGGGAGGAGAAGTAGCAGATAAAGAGGATTGAAAAATTTTGATATATTTTAAACCTCTTTTCTTTCTAGGCAATGTAAGCCTTGCCTTAGGGATAGTTCCTAGAAAAATTAGACTACTCTAAAATTGCATGGCTGAGAGCACACCGGTTTAAATTAATTTTTCATTGTCAATCCGCATAATGTAATTATATATGCTTGTGTGGTCTCAGTTGTAGAAAATGCAGAGGATTTTAGCATTTTGCATGAAGTACTGGAAAGTTTGACCTCTGTTTTCCTGAGACATTATTGTCACCAAAGGCATCATTTTCTTTTGATGTTCACCTGCACCATCAGAAGAGGCGGACCCGGGAAATGAAAGAGGACAAAGGGAAAACTTGCAAGGACATTTTCCATGGGAATTAGCATAAGAGAAGATAATTGCAATCCATGGGGATATTTCAGGCTAATGCCCCTACGTGGTTGATCCAATGAGTACATTGGGTAACTGGCCATGCTCACACTCCTAAGTCACTGCATATTTTTGAAGTCTGAAAGTGGTTCAAACTAACACTACAATGGATTCATGTCCAGACTTAGTAAATAGAGATCACTGGCAAGGAGCTTGAGAGGTTTGATCTTGACCACTTTGATGACTGAAGACATTTTCTAAAGAGCAAAAGAACATTAATTACCCAACGGTCAGAAGAAATGTTGAAGACAATTAGATGGAAAAACTTTCGACTTTCTTCAGTAATTTTTTTTCAAATATCATTCCCAGAACAGATCTGTGCTAGAGGCCCAAGACTCCTGTTTTGACAAATGTTTGAATATGAATTTAAATGTTCACTTCAGATGCATAACTACTGAAGGAAAATAGCATATCTCAGATGTTGGCTGGACGTTCTTGAGTAAGAATGTAGCTATAAATTTATTTCATATATACCTAAAGATCAGTGGTGGAGGATTTGTGCACTTTTTACTGCTCTGTATTTAGACAAATTCTTTCTATTTTATTTTCAAAATCTTAGACTGCATTTTGAAGAGTGTGTCTGTACAAATTACAGAATGTTTTGTATTTGTTGTTCAATCCACAAGCCACTGTGGATTTGTGACTGAATGTGTAGGACAAGGTCCCAACTTGTTTGGGTAGCCCTTAATAGAGTGTGTTCTAATGCTTATATTAGAATTCTTTTGCCTAATAAATAATATTACAAACTGAATTTTCACTTTCAAAAATCAAAGTGGTTCTGCAAAATCATAGTGGTTGTAAGTTACTTGTTAAAGGAAGTCAAATGGAAACCTTTTCACTGAGGATGGAAAGCTTCAAGGAGAAACAGCAATTTCACAGGAGAGAGACTTTGGCAGATTCTGAATTTCAAAACAGGTTTACAGACCTAATTTTCAAAGGAGCATTCAAAAAATCATTTTAACAGGATGACACCAGAAAATACTTCTATCTTTCTAAGACATAAGAATTGAGTTTTGAGTGCAGTTTCAGTGAAAAAAAGATCAGTCTCTTGGTATAATACAATTTAATTCAATGGGTTTCCAAATCATCTCACAGAAACAACAGCTGATATGTGATTACATTCCAAGAATCAATGAAAACAAGCTGCTATAGAGCATCAAGACTGATTCTCCTCTTGCTTGTGATGGTGTAGTTTGGCAGTTGGTGAATTTGTACCAGGAGCCTTCTTTGAGGAACACTATTTTGAACTGCTTTTTTCTTTTCACAAAAAGAGTACTGGCAGAGAAAAACATCAGTGTATTCCATGAATACACATGTATTTATATTGGGGTGAGTCTTGGTGCTTTTAATTTTTTAATTGTTTTTTTTTTTATTATTATTTTAAGCGTCTGACATTTTCAAATCACAGCCATTTCTGCAGAATTATATGAAATTGAGTAGCCATGTACTATGCATTTCCACTTAGAAACTGTTGAAAAAAATAGGAACCATTTCTAACTCACCTTAACAGCCACACATCCTGCTGTCAAATAATTTCAGCACAATGCCCCCACAAGAAACTCCCACATTTCTTATGATTCTAGAAGTATATCATACACATTACCAGACATTTGGCCTAAGCAAGCACAAACCCCTTCAGTTCTAAGACAGCAATATTATCCCCAGTTTTACTGAGTAAATCTGTCTTGCAAGGTTTTGTGTTAGGGTCTCAGTTTCTGAATTTGATGGTTTATGCATATATATATTCAATTATTACAAGCATTGCTTTGCTAACTACAGCACCATAACCCTTCATCCTGTGAGAATTTTAAAGAATTTTTATGAGTAGCTGACCTTCAAGAAGTTATCTGCCCACTGTAATATCAAAAGAGCCACAGCTAGCACACTTTATTAATTTTTTTTCACATTCTCTTCTTATAGGAACACAACAAAACAGGTGTTGATATTCATTTGCACCCAGCCTTCACAGCCTACACTCTGTAAATTTATTTGAAATATATTAAATAATAAATCAACATCATGAGTAAAACTGTTTGCAGATTTTTTTTTAATTGGAAAAGGAATACTATACTTTTTAAATAAAGGAGATAATGTATTTGTTTGAAATAATGTGATGGGGTGTGAAAGAAGTTCAATTAGAGTTGCCAAAAAACATAGGATTTGGCAGACACAGCAAAAAAAAACAACCCATCAGATTGAAATAGCACTTTTGGCAGTACTCAGAAGTCATCAGGTCTGTATAAAACTCTGCCCTGCTACTATAAGCAAGCACAAGTAAAGTTTTGTTGAATATGTTTGCTCACAAAGTGACTTTTTTTTTTGTTGCTCTGAAGTATAGTAACATTTTTTGCACACAGTGCTCAAGCTAAACTTTTATTATAACACCTTACCCACATCTACCGGAAGCTGTGAAGAAGGGCTGGAATTTTGCTCTTTGACAACACTGCTCTGAGTCCAGCAAAGCACGAATCCTAAAAGTCATGCTGAGTTTCCAGGTACTCTAAAACCATAAATCCATATTTAATTAGAAGTTCACGAAATACTGTAGAAGATAAGATCTCTGTTCTAAAAATGAAATAAAAACCTGTGCCTTTGGCTTTCTTCTCTGACTCTGGGCCATAATTTAATTAAAACTGCATATCATATGCTAAAAATCTCATTGACAAGTCTTAGTTGAGGAATTCAGATTCCTTGTGGTACCTCAATCTGTGCTTTCTATTTTGCTGTCATATTGTTCCATATTCTTATCCTGTCTCCCACCCCCCTGCATCATACACTCCTTCCTGTCTTGTTTCTCATTAACAAAGTGAATTCCTTTGAGATTTAATGCTGTAATGTCGAAGTTTCAAAACTGGCACTTTACTATCTTAATGGATATCTTGCTTGACAGCTCTGTGAATTTTAGCTCTCTTCTTTAACAGCATATATTTGTGGGAAAAAGCTGGCATTGAATTTAAGTGCAGGGAGCTCAGGCAGGCTTGAAATGGAAACCTACCTAAAATTACTGTGATTTCTTCCTGTTGCATTAGAAATGGAGTAAACTTGAGACGTTAAAAAGAGAGTAGTGGATCAAGGATGTAACTGGAAACCCATCCTTTATATCAAATGCCAGAGTGTGATATTAATGATTTATTGTACAAATTTGTTATTATGTTTTATAGCAAAGGTATGGAAAATGATGACACCGAGGCAGATTTTGCTTGTATGTCTGGGAAATTCTGCATTCATGTGGAGAAATATCTGTTCTTGAACCCATGAAATAGTTTCCATATTTTGTCAATGAGATTCTTAGAAGTGCAGACTGTCACAGGAGAGGGGCTTACGTATCATCACTTAAAATCTTGCAGTTTGCAAAGAATTGTAGGCACAATAGCATTCCCAGTCCCTAGAATAGCAAAGAGTGGTGGCATTTCAGACCTTTTTCATCTCAGAGGGAACATCTTTAGATAGTACAAAAGAACAGATACTTGGGATTTCAAGCAATTTCAAGTAACTACTTTGTGTTTTCAGTGTGTATATTTATTTGTATGCCTGACATTGAGTGGGAATATGGACATGAGAGAAGGCTCTTCATTGACAGAAGACAACTGAGAAGCTTGTACTGTATCTATAAAGTTATTAATCAATCTGGAACATTAAAATATTACTTTCTATATTAAGAAAGACTATTCATGTATAAAGGTGATACCACAGTCTCAATTTACATGAAATTGGCTATTCATTTGGAACTGGTCTGTAAGAAGTCAATTCACATGGATTTTCTGCATAATCACATCTACAGTGTTTCTCAGACACTGGACCCACGTGTATCATTTGCGTGAGATATCTTAATATAAGTATTTCACAGCATATTTCCTCCTCACAGCTGTACTTCTGAAGTAGCACCCACACCTTCTGTTCTTGAAATATTGCACTTTCTCCCCAACAGCTGAATTCTGCAAGCAGGAAAATTCTACCCACTCCCTCTCTCTCCTCAGTTTTCAGGCAGAATCCAAAGCCTGACTATACTGATAAAAATCCATTCACTGCCTCATGGGGCTTATAACTGTACAACACCTTATATAGTCCCTGGTCAATAAGTTACTGTGCTCCTCACACAGGGGACCTGCCAGGTTAGATATTCAGGATTCATGGCATTCAAAAATAATCTGATGGGTAAATCAGGAGGCAGACCCCATATTCATTCCAGTTAAAGGCTGCTCAGTTTTGCATACGCATCCACTCACAGAAATTATGCCATAGTGAACTCCATGACAAAAATCTTAAATTTTTCTTTCAAGAATTTATGTGATGAAAGAACTGGTGTGAAGGCAGGAGCAAGCAGAAGCAGAGTCTGTCCCTGTTATCAAAAATCAGGGAAGGAATTGAGCTGAAGAGAAAACCAGGAAACGTAAGAATTTTCACACTGGAATAACCTCTGGGAATGTAGCAACAAAGATCTAGAATTTTTAGGCATTGAGGTGTTTAAAGGTTAAAACAAACATTAGATATGGTGAATTTTTGTGAATACCATTGGATTAAGAGGCAAGAAATAAGCAAGGTAGTATAACACACAGTCTGGAAACCTTGCATGGAGCTAACCCTATTTACATTGGTAGGGGCATGGGGGTTGCTTATACATGACAGTTTTAATCTACTTAGCAATTCACTTTCTGCTGATTAGGATATCAGTATTTGGAGTTCCATGTTTAGGTTATTTTGTAATAAAATCCATCATGTGACAAGTAAAAAGCCATTTTGTTTAGAATTAATTACAGCAGAAGAAGGCCCTCACAATATTTCTGCTACAATGGTTTCAATATTTCTATTTTCAAAATAATAAGCAGAACATAATTCTCATGTTTCATCACTACTGACTGCATACTAAAATAATATTTTTCTGTGTTTTATTTTCGGTTCCATGGTATTTTCAATAACTACCTTATCATGACTATTTTTTTCTACTTTCTTCTTTTTTTTTCTTTCCCATAATGGTATTTTTCTTTTGATGTACTCTTTCCACCTGTACAAGATGCATATTTGCCTCCTCTGCATGAGGGATTGAAATGGCTGGTACTGACTCGACATCTGTTTATTTCTGAGTAAGAAATCATCCCCTGCTTTTAGAATTTGATTAAAAAGGTTTGCTCAGGCACATGCTGCACTCAACAGAAAGACCCTGGGTTTTTAGTGACTGTGAAATACAGGATACAGTGCTGTACAGTGCTCCTACATTTTCACACAAAGTCATTGGGAACATCCAGCCTTTGGAATGAAGTTCAGCAGATGTTAACTTCAAGGACAGAAGCCTAGTGGAAAAAAATTGCAGTGCACAGACCCCATCTCCAGCAAGTGCCTCACGAGGACATGAGGCTGGAGTGTTAAAGGGCTGAGGTTTAATTCCCCACCCAGGAATTTTCACTGTGACTCTGGGCATGCTGCTCAGGCATCCATAATGGTAAACAGAAGCTTGTTTCCAACCAGAGGTTAACTTGGCTACCATATAAAGGAGCATCTCCTGGTGCTACAAGCTGTGGACAGTGTAAACAACTGCAAAATTCTGAGACAATGAGGCACAAAGATCACTGGGAGTGAACAGGTAACAGGGAAGAGAAAAGTCAGGTGTAATGGTTGATTCCTTTCTTTAGGAATTATGTTTGCCAAACATATCTTAATGTCTGACACTTCTGATTTTGTTTTTACTACAATCAGATGGGTGAATGTGACCTTTTTGCAAAACAAGCCATTTACAGTTTTCTTTTTAAAAAATTAAAGATAGCTTCTTAATTTTCTACTTGTGCTAAAAACCCCCTCTTTTCAGGTGTTCTCTGCTGTCTTGCCATATAATCAAAGTGAAGGAATGAAAATATACCCAGATAAGACAATCATGCCAAAGTCAAGAAAATCAACATTTGGCCTCCTACCCGTGTTTTATAGAAAACTGTCACAATTATCTCCCAAATAACTTTTATAGAAGAAAAAAGAAAAGTGGACTTTATGTTCTTCTCAGGAGATGTCTTTACTGATAGCATCTGTGCTCTTGTCCACTCAGAGTGTGCGATGTGGCTTTGTTTTCCATAGATTTTTGCTCACTTGCAGTCCAGCATTCAGCCACTTGGTATTTCTGTATAATCTGAAGTCGTACTTAAGCTCCAATTTACAAGAGAGAAGCAGAACTGGCCCAGGAAGTCTCTGTAGTTTGTAGGTGCATTATTCAGTAAAATTCTCCCAGTTTAAAGCAGACAGTTGTGATAGTTATCATAGCAAATTTAAAAAAGGAAGAATTAGTAAAAATGAGGAAATGCCTGTAATTCTACTGCATATAACTAAAATATTTCTTTTTGTGAATTTCATCACTTACTATTTTTGTCTCAGTTATTTGCCTTTTCTGTGATGGTTTCAGAATGAGAATTTTTCTGTTCTTGTCTTCACAGCTCATAACTTTTATTACTAGGATCAACTCTCTTTCCTCCTCACCACATTTTAAAGAAACCAGATTTTTATGATGTGGTAAGTATTACTGAGCACAGCATAAGTGAAGTCTTGCCAGAGAATTCATTATTACTTCCTTACATTTACATCCTACATTTATAGCACTGTGTTGGCTTTTAAATTTATTCCCAAAGTTATCTAGACATTCATGGGCAGAAGACCACTATTATATCAAAATTCTTGAGGACCTGCTTTCCTCTGGTTCATTTCTACACTCTCCTTGGTTTAGATTTTTTTTTTTTTATTTCAATGGAGAGAATTTTCTCCTCCAGTTACAAGCATATATGCAAGGAACTGAGCAAGGTCACAAGGTGTTTTCCTTTCTTTTCTTTTTTTTTTTTTTTTTTTCTCTAGGATATTATTACATTGAGAAACTGTGGTAAGAAATTACCTTCTGATCTGATATTTGTGTTCTACACTGAGTGGGAGATAAAATGAACCAAGTATGTCATCAGAAGATGGATGATTTTGTGGATAAGGCTCAACCAACCCCCCCACAGTGAACTTTATAGCACATTTACAGGCTTATTGTGGACTTGTAAATATTGCAAGAAAATGTTGTGTCATGAAGAAATCCTTGGATTAGTGCCAAACCGAGGCTGCATGTCCACAAAAAATAATGCAGTGCTGGGGAGACACATTACCTTGAGACCTGAGAGCAGCGCTGTTATGTTGGTCTGAGGATAATGAGCTTCTCAGCAAGGTGCATTAGCACTGATGGAAATATCATCTCCCAGTTTTGAAGTTTGTCTGGCTTGGGTCCACCCAACCCAGAGAGTTTTGAATATTCCTTGTTCTGTCCCTCTTCAGGGACTTTTAGAAAATATGTAAGGCCTTAGATTAATAAAGTTGATCTCTGTTTTCTCTCATCTTTTATTGATTCCACCTGGACTGGTCAGAATGAGAAGTGTCATCAATGCTTGTGTGCAGTTTAGCTACAGCCTGTACAGAATAACATATGCCTGTGTCACCATAGATATTACAAGACAGAAATAGAAATACTGTAAACCAAAGAACAAAGGGCTATTTTTCCTTCAGTAATTCTTTTTCAGAACAGCAAATTAGCATGACTTTGATACCAAGTCAGATGTAAGGAGCACACAAACCATGGCCCCAAAAGGGGAAGTACTTCCGGAGATTTGGCTACATCAGCATTCTCCTGAACTTTTTACTGGCTGCTGATGACAATGGGGTAATGAATCAGTAGCAGAAACCGAATCTGGTATCCATCCATCATGTTATACATAAGATTATAAAAGCTTTAGGGATGCCTTAATTTTCAGACCACACCAAAGTTATCTCCACTACTTTCTTATACAGGGCAAACTCTTCCTTGGGTGTCTGCGAATGGTCACTTGTAGTGTGTCTGCACTGACATGGTCCAGGTTAGAGGCAGACTTTTGAAGTGAACCTCCTGATCACCCCTTCATGAGGCTCATTCATGTGCAAAGAGTGCATGAACAGGCTTTACTTCAGATCATGTGCTCCAGAGGGCACCCAGTGTACTGCAAACATCAGTGGGTGTTGAATTCAGAGGACCAGACTCTGTAAGATTCAGAAGATCACAGACTGCACACCTAATTCTCAGGACCATTCTATAGAACCTCCTATTTCCCTGCACTAGTTGCAGATGAAACAGGCTTTATGTAGTTCTCCAGGTTTGTCCCTATGCACCAGCAGCTGACAGAGAAGGGGTGCACGGAAGAATTAGAAGATAGGACTAGATTGTTTATCCAGGGATTATTTTCCAAACCCTCTGATCTCAGCTGAATGACTGAATATCCCCATCCTGAAAAAGGGTGACTAATGAGGTCAGGAAATTGTTCTTTTCCCTGGCACTTTTGCAATATCCACAATGTTGGACAAGGCAGAAAACAAAGATTACAATTTACTAAAGGATGGCTGTAGACTTGATTTAACAAAGCATCAGAATTTTTGCAGGTCCATCTTCATGTAAAAATTCACTGCTTTTAATAGACTAAGCTAAACATGCTGCTAGAAATACTAGAAAATGTGCACTTTATTTATTATATGTATGATAAAACAGTAATTTTATGTACTTTAACTGAAAAGTTCATGTTAAAACCATTCTCATTAAACCTGTACCAAAATCAAAGACAGAAATGATGGCGTGTAAATAATTTCAGAAAAGGGCTGTATAGTATTTTGCTTTACATTCAATAAACAAGACTGTTGCTGTTTGTGTGTTTTTTAAATTAAACGTTGAGCTTTATTAATTAAGATCAGCAATATCTGTAATTATTATCTCTGACAGATAAACTCTGACAGACATACATTTCTTTCTTTCTCTTATAGTTTTTTCCCGGTGGGGTAGCATGAAGGCTTAACATACAGAAAAGAGCTACCTCACACTTTCTTTGGAATCAAAAATTAGAAGAACTTAAAAACCTGAATTCTGATCAAGGTTAGACATTACACCAGGTGACAAATGAGAAGTTTGTGCAAAAGAGAAAATATATAAAAATATAAAAATAGCTGGTTTGGAAAAATTTTGTAAGAAAACATAGATCAATAAATACAGGATAAAGGATTTTCTTGGGGGCACAGGTTTACTAGGAGGGAGAGGGCACAAGGAGAATTAACATTGTTGTCAAAACAAGCTGCTGTGCCAGGGGTAGGGAGATGTTCCTCTACTGACATAATTCTCTTTTAAATGAGTTTGTGCTATCCAAATCTCTTAGATTTAGTGCAAGCAGCTTCCTTTGGACTGTGCTTCCTCTGCAGGTGTGGAAGCAAGAAAGCCTGAAGCTGCAGAATTTGCTGTGGATCCAGCAGTGTAGCCTTAGACCAACAACCTGCAGAAAACCCTCACTGATTTGAGCTTGCTGCTGTTGAAGCTTGCTGATTTGCCTGAGACTTTGCATAAACATTAGATCTTTTGTAAAAGCCAGATTTGATCTATTTTTTTTCCTTTTTTCTTTTTTTAGAGTTATGAATTAATATATTCAAAGTATTCCTTTTTTTTTGCAGAGAAATGAGGGCAATCACAAGGACTGTCAAGTATTATTCATTTTGAATCTTACATTCAGCCTCATTCCAATGCCACAGGAAGCAAAAGGAGGTTTCTCAGATGATTTCAATATTATGGGCCCATACTAGACTGATAGATTGGGAGATATTGAGTGCCATTCATTGCACTGAAATTAAAAGCACATCCAGCTTTTCACAACCTGTTAGACAGAACTGATTTAAAGTTCAAGTTGAAGATTTTGGAATTAATTTAATATTGAATCTAACCTCTCATATTATTAGTCTTCGTTTTTATGGAATTGATTTAGAATCTCTATTTAGAATTAAATGACTTCTTACTCTGTCAAACTGCTATTTCTACATGCCATAATAACATTTGCCCTATCCCAGGAAACTTTTGAACTAAGGGCAAGGAATCTGTGAGAAAAGACAGCATCATATGAGACACGTGCTGTGGGAAACTGAGAAAGAGGCAGTAGAAAAGTAATATAAAAATGTAGTCAGAAAACTGTCAAAGAAAGTAAAATAATAACAAAACCAAGCTTATTTTAGAACTTCCTGTTAAAATGTATCATAGAAGTTTTGGAGCCATGGACACACCACACACACACACACACACATATATGTACATATATGAAGATTTTTGGAGGCAAGAACTTTTTTTAAAAAAATATAGATAGCTTTCTTTATTGAACATAAAGATATATTCTTCCTAATGCTATCTCATATCTATAGGATTCATTCATTTTATCTAATGACTCTTATTTTTCAAGTAACAAATATTTTGTGTTTTTTTTTTCTAGAAACTTATTGAAGGTGCCTTATTCGGGGCAAGTGACTTGCACATACACTCTAAAAATATCATAGCTTCCCAGTCCCGATGCGCCCAAATATACAGAGTATCCCCACTTGATATGTCAGCCGAGCTTCTGCTTCATTCTTCTACTTCTAAGGTCGAAGGTAGGAGTGAGGAATTAGTAAACATTCACTCTGTGCCACCTGGAAAGAACTGTGGAGACAACCATTGTCGATAACAGAGAAGAACTGAGAGAGATGAGTACAAAGACATCATTGTCTTCAAAGTGAGCAGAAACAAATTAATGAGAAGATTTGGGGGAAAAAAAGAGACTATTTTTCTCTTGAAAGCATTTAGGATTTGTACTTTTAGAACTCAAACACTAAAATACAAGAAGAGTCATTGATAGACAATGAATTTGGTGATTAACATATTGAAGATATCCAGAAGTAGAAGTTGTAAAGTGCTGTCCCCATTACCTCACAAATTTCTGTTCTTTCTCTGAGATTCCTTTGTTCCTAGACTTATGTGGACAGTGGCCATCTTTAGCTATGCTTATGATAAGTTATTAATCTAGCTACATTATTTCTAAAAATATATACATACAGAAATCAGTAGGAATTTAGACCTGTAGTGTTGTTTTGTAATCAGAATTTTTTATAGCAGAACTCTTCTCTGGATTGGAAAATGATACTGAAAATGAACTATTAGGGAAATTAATTTTGATGAAGCACCGATTTAAAAAGACATTTGAAAAAATTTCAAATTCTTAATTAGTCTTCCTAAATTAAGTCTCTTTTAGTATATAAGTCTTATGAGTTTATAAGTATATGTCTCTTTAATATACAAGACACTTCCACAAAAATTCTATGAAACAAAAATAAAAATGCCCCCAAACAACAGCCAAATGAAATCAGCAGTACTTTGGGGCACAAAGTGGCATTCAAACGTGAAACATCTGTCTGTCAACTGCTGCCATGCCACCATGCCTTGCTCCAGCAGGGGCTGTCAGTGAAAACATCCTTTGACTTATTGTTCATGCCAAGACTAATGCACCTTGAATCCTGTGCTCAATTTTGGGCCCCTCACTAGAAGAGAGAGCTGTCCAGAGGACAGCAGAGGTGAAGAGGCTGGAACACAGATCCTGTGAGGAGCAGTTGAGGGAGCTGAGGTCACTCAGTCTGGAGAAGAGGAGGCTCAGGTGAGACCTTACTGCTCCCTAAGGCTCCCTGAAAGGAGGGGGTGTGGGGTGGGGTCAGTCTCTTCTCCCAGGCAGCCGGGGATAGAACAAGGAGAAATGGCCTCAAGTTGTGCCAGGAGAGGTTCAGATTGGATATTAGGAAAAATTTCTTCACTGGAAGAGTGGATAAGCATTGAATGGGCTTCTAAGGGAAGTGGTGGAGTCACTATCCTTGCAAGTGTTCAAAAAGCAGGTGGATGTGGGGCTTTGCAACATGGTTTAGTGAACATGATGTTATTCAAAGGTTGAACTTGATGATCTTGGACATTTTTACAACCATAATGGTGCTGTGATAACCAATCCTTTGGCTGCTGCATGCAGGAACTCTTTCAAACTCCCCCAAGCAATTTCCTGAGCATCCCTATCTACTTGTTGTCTCTCAAAAAAAGTAAAAAAAGTGAGGGGGAAGATTCATTCTTAAAAGCATGATGGGATAATATGATTTCCTGGAGATCAAGAGGTTCATTCAAGCATAGTGCAGTTTTACTGTGAATTCTCCCTTTCATTAAATATGCTGTTCCTAAAGTCTGCTTCACCTGTGCTCCGCATCATGTTAATGTCAACAGGTTCTACTGTGACATACACAAAAAAACCCAGTAGAAACTCCTTTGTGAGACTTCTGGATTTCCTTCCACAGCTCAGTCTGGCCTTCAAGATATCCCTGATAAATTATTAAATAAAATAGAGAAATCATAGAATTTGTTGGCGTCTTAAAAATGAAAGAAAAAGCCAAACAAAATAAATTCAGTGTAAAGTAGGTGAAAAAGCTCTTTGCCATTTGTTTTCTTCTGAGTACTTTTTTTTTCTTGACAAAAAAAAAAAAATTAACATAAGAGTTACTATTCTCATAAAAAGTGTTATATTTTGCATTAACAGCACATTTCTTTGAAACATCCATTCCCTTTCCAACTGATATCTTGTGTTTAGAGGTGATCTTCCCTTAGGGACCAAAATACAGAAAGCAAAGTCACCAGCCTTTTTCCCCAGCTCCATTGTCCAATGCAAAGGTATCTCCAGGCTATGAAGCAAAACCCAGAGTTCCTCCAGCCTCTGAGGGTCATATGTGATGTTTATAATCCTTGGATTTGATGATAATCCTGTTGTCCAACCCAGCCCAGTGAAGTCCAATCCAAAGTATGTTCCTGAAAGAGTGTGAACACCCAGGATTGGGTTGGTTACCTTCCTGGTAACAAGTTCCAGGCTTTTATGTTGCAAGGGTTTCCCCCACAAATTAGATTCATAAATTACTGTGCTTATGATTCCATAAATATTTATACCCTCAAGAAAACTGAATAATATAGTGACTTCACAAAATAGCAGCTCTTCATGTGTTTGCATGGAATCTAGTGAAGATCTTTCCCTTTTTGGAATTTTTTTGCCTATCTTAAAGGGCTATTAAAAACTCCTAAATATTAAAGTCATTTCCATAAGCTATTGAGCTTCTAAAAGATGTGTTGACTTTTTAAAAGCTGACAATTATGTCTGGTACCTGATCCATTTTAGCTGTTTTATTGCACTTGTGGCATTGTTCTCCCTGGATTGTGATCCTGAGGGAAACCGTGTTTCAAAGCACTTAATAAAAGTTGAATGGAATCATTCATATGACCAAAGTGACTCATCTGCATATGTTTTTGCAAGCTTAATTCTCAAAACCAGATGCTAATAGTTTACCAGTTATACACAATAGTTAACCAGCTCCTAGCAGAATGTAAAACAATGCTAGGAAAGAATCTATTATCATTTTATTAACAGGCAAAGAGTACTAAACAAATTCTTAAAAGATTTATAAAAAAGGAAAAAAAAATGACAATACATTATCCTTTAAATATTCTGGTATCTAAAAGGTTGCTTACTAGACCAGATCCAATGAAATTAACTAGGTAAATTAGCTCAGTTCATTGCTTTTAATTAAATACATCCTGAGCTATGCTCTCAATGAATTAGCAAGAACATTTGCAGCTTCTCATTTACACACTTGCTAAAGTACTAATTGAAGTAACTGTATTCTAACTAAATTCTGAGGCAGAATGGTACATAAGGAGGCAGGTGTAGGCTTTCCAAACCAATAGAATTAATCCCAAGAGACAGGGAGAGATGATCCAGGTGTATTTTAACTTAGAAGTACCATATTTCAAAAGCATGTAATCCACAGTGTAATCCCAAATCCTTCTTAAGGAAAGGCTTTACTGCAAAAATATTATCCTGACCTTTCTCTTACTGTTGCTATGGAAAGACATGTTTCCTGGCTTCTGGCAAAGGACCAGTAACTGTATTTAAATGGGGTGTTGAACAACCTTAGTGTGTACAGTGTGCTATTATTTCTTTGTGGGAGGTTTATTATAGGCTTCTGGTATGTAATCTAAATTAGATGTCTGAGGAAAAATAATGCTTTTAAGTTTGAAAATTGTATTCTGTCTTTTAAATTCCCTGATTTGTCTGATAGTCTTTTGAAGTTTTTCTGAAGCTGTAAATGTTATCTATATTCCTTAATCAAACCATCCTTTCAACCAGCTGCAGCAGAATATCTCTCTTTTATGTTTATGGGAACTTGGATGCAATTATTTTACAGAGATGAACTTGCTATAAACAACCCTATCATTTTTAGACTTTCAAATTTCATTATCTTAAGCACAAATCAACATTGACGCTGCTCTAGTCTGGCTCTGATATGCTGTTTAACATTAACATGGGTGGGTGATCTTTTATTCAATTTCATTATATTAGTGAATAAATTTAGTGAAGTAAGTTAGCCCAGGTTGGGGAATCAAATTTTTCAAGCTATTCATGGTACTTAAATCTTAACAGATTAGTTGACACAGAAAAAAAGAAACAACCATATTACCCTTGTTTGCAACAGGTGACTGGAAACAAATAAATTTTAGACTGAAGTCCTGGTAAGCAGGTGATTATTAGTATCTTGTATGTTATGTTTCTCTTATGTGTGTTTCATAAAAATTAAAATTTCATATTATATTATATTATATTTAGCCTTTTATTTCCCTCTTTTTTTCAAAAAAGTAGGGTTTTTTATGTAAGTACATAATTATTCAAGGGGCCAAACCTTCAAGTCAAGGTGTACTTGACTTAAAAACAAAAGCCAGTCTAATATAAATAGTTCTAGCATAGGCTTCTGACTGAAATCAGATGATGATTTTGGTTTGAGGTGTGCGATAGTTCCAGATAGTGCTGAATCTCCCACCCTCTGCTCGCAAAGATACACTCATGTATCATGAAATGAGTGACTCATGTCCATGAAATGCCATAGAAAAGCAATTCAACTTCTTATAAAGTTGCATATGATCTGAACTTGTCACATCATGTTCCTCTCTCCATGCCTTTTCACTTACAGTGACTTTTCAGCAAAGGTTATCTTTCTTGACTTTCTCTTAAAAAACACTTTCCTGCTGTTTCCATCCTCAGTGCTTCTGAAAGAGCCACTTCTGCTACAATCTGCTGTGAATCAGCTGCGTGATTAAGTTTGGGGAAAAGATGATATATACACCTGCTATTTTCCAGTTTTCACAGTACACTGTGCTGTACTCAGTGATGCTCAACCATCCTCCTCTGCAGGCCTACTAAGAAGTGTTTATCTTTAGTATGAACCAGGGCTGCTAAACACAGATCTAACTCAAAGTGTAACTTTACTCATCTTCATAATCCGAAAACAAAAAATTTGGGCTTTTCTGCTCAATTTGGGCTTATTTCTGAAAGAAGTAATTTTGGCCATAATTACAGACAGGGTAAATACAATAGGCCAACAGTCTAACACATGCCTAATTTAATGTCATTTACAATCTCTGTTTATTCAATGCCCCGTGAGTGTAGTAGTGCAGTGTGTTGGTCTGTAGGCAAACACAAAACTGTTCTGATGAGTATGACCAGAGCTTCCTCTAGCTCAGGATCTATCCCATGAGAGTTACCAGTTACAGGTACCCTGGACAAGACATAAGAACCTGCAAACAGATTGTGATACACTCCCCAGGAGTGCTGAAATCTTGCAGCTTCAGATATTAACAATTACTGATTTACCCCTTCTTTTTCTTTTTAATACTAAACCGCAAACTTCCCAGAAACATGGGATTCTGTATCAGCCTCATGTGGTCTGGAAAAGCAGTTTATTTGTTAAATTTGATACTTTGCATTAGCTTCATTCAAAGAGGTCTAGTGCTTGTGTTGGTAGAGAAATAAAATGATATCCTATTAATATTCTTCATAATTATAATTCTGAAGATCTTTAGCAATTTATCCGTCATCTCTTTTCCATTATAAAGCATACTTCTCTATTCCAATGCTCCATACATTTAACCACACTTACCATTCTCTTAGTGCTGTCTTCTAGTTACTCACACTGTGTTTCTTGACCATTATTAGTGATGAGTGTTATGTAAATTATAAGAAGGCAAAAAAAAAAGGCAATAAAGGAATTTTATAAATGTAGAAATTATGAGGAATACACTCATCTTCTAATGCCAATTACTGGCTAACCCATTTAAAAGTCAATATCAACCTAATTTATCACTACTGAATAAACTTCACCCGTAGTAATAACAAGCAAGGGTTGCTGCTTAGTGTATTTCTTTTTATCAGATAGCCTGTTCATGCCCTGCCCAATCATTTTAAAGAGTGCTTAAGCTAATGGAAATTATTTTGTAATTGATCTAGGCTGACAAAGAATATGGGGTCACTTTCCAAAGGTATCTGTCTACCAGTAATTTTTGTATTGTACAGTAACTTGATGACTCATGATTACCTGACACAGTGTTTAGTGTTTTGTTACTTAATGTACCATGGGAATGGATTTGCTGAATAAGGTTCAGTTCTACAAATTCCTTTTAACAGTATTCTTCCTAAGGGATTGAAACTATCCAAATGTTCACAGTTTTTTACACCTTCAGAAAAGCGTGCATTTTGCTGCTGGCATTTCCAGCCTCAAGGTGTGGCTAATATAACTATTTTGTCTTTCACCAGACGAGGCATACAGAAAAACCTGAGGAATGTTGTCAAGTTGTGTTTCACTGGCTGCTACAAGGTTTCTATGCATGAGGCATGCTGCTGACATCACTCACTCACAATGTATGGTCTGAAACAATCAGACTAAGAAAATCTGGAGATAAAAGTAGGAAAGCAGCAGGGGGACTAGAGTGAGTGAAGCAAAACATATCAATCTGTGGTAGAAGCCTGACTGCTTCCAATTGTACTGTCATGATCTTCTGATTTATTCTCCAGGGTGGAAGGATTGCAATTATTCTGTACCAACAGGTACAGAAATGGAAGGAAAAATACATCTTGAGCATAGTTAAAGAGTTGTCAGTTTTATACAAAGTCTCTTTTGGTGCCGCCTTATACCTGCGTTAAACCAAAATTCAACCAAGATTCTTTTATATGGTTTACAAGAATAAAAAACCCACAAAGTTTGTATAGACTTAAAAGCCTAAATGAATTTGGATGAACATGCACTGGTCTGGACCCAAATATTTAGAACACAACCACTAGATGTAACTCAGAGGTTTGGTTTGTGACTAAAATAATAAATATTGTAGTGTTTAACACTGTAAATGTCCAATTCTCACATGTGTTAGTAAGCTGTGTACCAAGAATAATTCCAAGAAACAAATATAATTGCATAAATTTTGTGCCACTGTCAGAGAAGCCATGTTCTCTGTATTCTGCATATCTATTAAATATTCTTCATAAGCCTTCGCTGACCTAGGAAATTATTGCTATTTTACTAAGAAGATATTAAAGTAGAAGCAAGCGGAGTGATTTGCATAAGTAATAATAGGATGTCAATGGTGAGGGTTAGTAAAAAGGCACAAGGAATTCCAATGCTGTAAGCAGCAGTCAGAATCTTTTCCCAGGAAAATTGAAAAGAAAAAAATCCTGCCAAAATGAGTCTGTGATAATTTCTAGAGAGTACTGTAATTTCAGTCATACCTATCAGTCTCTAGTCAAAACGTGGAAAAGCATAGATTTGAATGGACTTTTGGAAGAAATGAAAATTTATATTTTGCCTAATCTTAAAAATCCATTCCATTCTTTGATTGAAAAAGAAAACACAGGAAAATTATCCATTCAAAACTAGAGTGAAGGAAGTCTCTTTGTTAAAAACACCAACTGCGAACATTTTTAAATTTTAAATGATTGAAACTTCTAGCCAAAAGAATTATTTGAATTTAATCCAGAATTTCTGAATACATGTATTTGTTCAAAAAATCATGGGGGATTCCCATGGCAATTTTCTGAACACACCTATCTTTGAACAATTTACTACTTCAATTCAGTGCTTTTCCTATACAATTATCCAAATGATGTATTTGTGCCTTCCAATGAGGATATTTGAATTACACCATTTTCGGGTTTTTTATGTGCCTGCTTCTGTGCACATTCTGAGCCAAACCTCCATCAGCCCTCATATCTTTGGTCTATTTTGAAACGAAGATGTCCTGCAAGACTGGATATCACTCACAAAATCCCACTGCATATCTTTTCCAATCATATGCTAAATGTCCAGTGGCTGTTGAGTCTGACATTAAGGGCACCCCATCATGCCAAGGAGAGATGGCAGTCATGATTTCTACTGCTCCTTTCAGCTGCATCTTGCTTGCCTTCATCTGCAGCTTGATTTTTGGGAGCACAACAATAAGGACATGGTGCTGTGATTACTCCTCAGCTGTGTGAAGGCTCTCCAGCTCAGGACATCAGTTCTCAGGCTGTGCAGATGGATCCAGGTTTCCCAGTGAACCAGGTAGTGGCCATCATCTTGAACCCATACACTTATCTGATTTATCTCTGGTGTCACTGTATCAGAATGAGTCACAGACCTGGATGGTTTCAAGATTTTAAAGGCAAAACAACCTTCGTTGTCCTGAGGCATTTTGCTTACTTTGATCATGTGAGTAGAATCAGGTATGAAATACAGCTGGGGTTGAAGATTTAAAGGGGGAAAGGTGTGTCAGATTCTGATGCTTTTAAAAGGAGTGCCATTGGATCTGAAACTGCTTCAAATAATAGCCAAAATAATGGATGTAGAAATAAACTACTGCCCTTTTGAAAAAGAGGATCCATAAGAAACCAGTTGTGCAAAAAATGCACCTGAGAAGAAAATCTTGCTGAAAATAGTTCTTGTTGCATCGACTAAGACTCTGTCATATTTTCTTTGGAACCTTGTGCTGCCATGAGTTGGACACACCGAGATATTTCTCAGAATGAGTTGTTTATAGCCCAACTCCTATCTCTCAGTGTAGTGTAGTCAAAATAAAACCTTCCAAACAACCCTTTCAACTTCCACTGTCATCATCTGACAATGGGACTTTTTGAAAGGGTTTTTGTTTTAGTAGCTACTTGAGATGAAAGCAGCATAGTCATATTAACAGATAAACCTCCTGTGATAAATCTTTCTTGCCATTTGGGCAAGAAGGAGTGCTTTTCTTCCCAAGATTTTATTGATTGTTTGTGAACTCATTGATAAAACAGGCTGTGTGCCTTGCTGCAAAATGCTGCCAGCTCTACATGCTGTCTGGTTTAACAATGAATCCAATGTTAAATGTCCTATTTATGACAGAAGCCTTATGAAAAGCTATGGTTTTAAAATAACAAATGGTACTTTGCACATCATTTTAGTGTGGAGATGTTGTTCATAAGAAACAAGAATTAGAGTTGCAATGCTGTTTACTTTTTAAATCTAGCTAGCATATTTTGTAAATTCATTAGAGGAGAAGTCAAAAAAATAAAATGAAATTAAGCCTAAAATCATGGTGAAAATGCAATCCAGGTTACACAGTCCTGCCTGGAAAGAGAATTATTTATTCTTTTATTTGATAACAAAGACAGAGAAAATAAAAATCTGAAACATCATTCAGATTCTAGCTGGAATTAATCAGTAGGATTCCAAACATTCCAAGTATCACCTCGTACTAGCGAGGCTTAGCTATGTGCACTGGAGTACAGCTAATCTGGAAATATCAGCTAAATTCAGAGCTCCCCACAGTTGGGAGCAGGAAAGCGCAGTGAGTTGTGATCAGCATTTGTCCTCATGTTTGCTGTGAGTGATGGAGGCAAGTCAGCGTAAGCACACACTCGCAGATAATCACTTACCTGACAAGGCTTTGGATGATGAAAAGACTTCCCTCTGTCTCCAGAGAGCACGATGCTTATTTCAGACGTTTCCTGGAAGACAAAGGGATAGAATAAGAGCCTTTAGATTACACTGGGATGACAGAGATCTGCTAATAAAAATGTAAAGGTCAAAAGGCTCCATCCTCCTCTGGTGTAGAACAGCAAAACTTCAGCTCTGACATCCACTTACAGCTGCCGGGGATCTTGATAATCAAGGTAGTGTCTGTGCCTTTTTTTGCTTTGTTTGTCATGCAGCACAAAGGCCATGCAGAAGCACAGTTAGGTTCCAGATAAAAGTGTTTGCTGTTTACAAACCAAGCATAGTACTCAAGGTATAATTTTTTTCCTAGAAGTTTACAGAAAAAAAAAAAAAAAGAAAAAAACAGCAACAACCCTCAAACTCTACAACAGCAGCAAAGATCTCTGCTTGGTTTACAGAACATTTGAAGGGCACTAATAGATAAATCATAGCTCACATATTTATCTTTTATTAGTTTAGACCATGATGAGTCTAAGGCTGGGTGCAGGAGGTACCTGAAGTTGGAGCTGGAATGTGAATGACGTATCTAGAAGATATAAGATATCATTCTTGTTGCTATCTTATTTGATATATTTTGATAATTGGTTACATTTGTAATCAAGTGAATTACACTTCTCTCATTATGTACTTTCACAATTTAAGTGGATACAAAGCCTCCTTGTTTGTACTTTATTTATTTATTTATTTGTTTCAAAAGGTTGTAATGAAGAGCACCATTAAAGAGAAAAGGAAACAAAAAGTAAGAAAAAAAACCAAACAAAACAACAAACCATCACCAAAACTGAGGACTTTCAATATTTTTATGAGACATTTAAATGTATTTTATTAAATCCCAGAATGATCCTTTCTTGCTAAATGATCAGAATTCATTCTGGAATGGACAGAAAGTCAATTGTTTTTGCTTAAACCTGTCTCCAGATGAATTTATGTTGATCAGTATGTGACACAAGGACAAAAGGGTGATTTCCCCTTTGCTTTCATTTTGATCATCTGGAACCCAAAACTTGCCTTATTATGGTTTGCTACTGTTGTTTCAAAGTGGGGTTTCTTTAGATGTATTATTATTTGAAGGATGTAACAAATTAAGTGTTCATTAACTGCAGATGGTTGAAGATCATTATTCCTACTTTCATTACAAGCATGTCTGATTAGTGCAGGGCCTTTTGTGTTGGCCTTCCTGTCACCATGTGCCCTCTCCAGCAGCTTGGAATTCATGGACAGACTAAAATTGCTGATCATATCAGTCCTGTGCTGCCATCCTCGCAGTGCCTCTGTTTGACAATAGCCAGTTGCCATGGAAATAATTGTGGTGTCGCAAATTCGGTGTTATGATTTCAATAGACGATCATGTAAAGTGGAAGAATAGGTTTGCAAGTGTAGCTAACACAAACAGCAATGAAAAAAATAAAAGCATATCCAAGAGGACAACACCATCTGCTAACTGTCTGTAAGGTTTTTCTGAGTAGTCCTTCAGGTAGATTTTTCAGGTCAGATCCCTTTTCTTCAATATTTCTGTTGATGGGAACTCCTTGCTCTCTGCCACATTTTCTATTAATCTGTGGGCAGTCAGATATTCAGTGAAGTGACAGCAGCATTCCACAACAGCAGGTATCTAGGGCTAGACAAAGTGCACCAGACAGCACCTCATTTGTATTCTGCCCCACTTATGGCTGAGCCTCTGCCTTCATGTGGCACTGGTACACAGCCATGGCCCTTCTGTCAATCAACACACGCTAAAAAGTCATGTGCAGCACACATGGAGGAAGGTGACAAGGTGTTTTTCTGCCAGCCACTGCACCTGGTGCTACTTGTTGGATCAGAGACATCTCATCTCTTTGTCTCTTTGTCCTTTTCTGTTAGATTTATTGTAACACTTTTCATTTGAGCCATATTTATGGATAAACTCTGCATGGACATTGGTTGTTGTGTATGAAAAAGCTTCTCATCTACAAAGAGACACAAAACACCTGTTAATGCTGTATATATCTGTTTATGACAATCTCCATGTTCTACATTTAGACTTTATCCATATTTAGGGTTTCTTACCCAGCTTGTACATATTAAGTTTCTGGGGGCATTTTCTGAGGTTTAGCTCTTTAGCTGTGGTAGGGTAACTAGAAGACCCAGTTTATCTTGGGAAGAGTAAGAGTACTACAATTTATACATCTGTTTCAAAAACTGAAAATTTACTTTTTGCCCAGACTTTTCTGTGGAGAAACAGAGCTTCCCTTGTTTTCACCCTTTGAGATGGTGAATAAATAATTCCTGGAAAGTTTCAATATACATAAACTTCAACTCACTTCTGGGCTCTGATACAGCTCAATGTATTGTTGCTGCACTTGCCTGGTTGCAGTGGGGGGTATCCCAGTTTCCTGATGATGAATATTTCCTTCCTGAGCCTGTCCTGATGGAATATTTGGAGTTGAGTAAAAGCCATAAACTTGCATGAAGGCATGAAGGCATAAATGCATAAAATATATAATATTTACAGTAGACATATTATAGATTACTACTCAGGAAGTCTGTTAAGGGATATGAAATAGGTCTCCCCACTCTTTATTTAATCATCTGTAGAATGAGTGTATTGATATCTCCCCACCTCACAGGCATATTGTGAGGGTAAATACATTCATGGCTACAAGATACTCACTCTGATGTCCTGGGACAGCAGAGTAACCAGATAGTATTCAGAAGGCGTGGAATTTCTTTCAGTTTTACTAAACTAATTAATTCCTGGTATAGTGCCATTGACTCTAAAGCAGCAAATGTTGTAGTTGAATTTTAACAGTTTCAAAACAAGGCTTTGAAGGTTTCTCTTGTGCTGCCCACAATATATCAAACCTATGGGTTTAATTGCATTTGAAATGTGTCCAGGGTGTCCTCAGCACACTCTGTTTTTGGCAGGTTTGGGCCAGAGCCATTCTCTCCTGCTTTGTGGATCTGTTTGAAATAATCAACTTTCTCCTTGGGAGAATTTGCGTGCACGAATTAGTTTTCTCATGCATGGAGAGTGTTTTTCATTTCTGAGGCAAATTCAAGGAAAAAATGAGAAATGTTTTGATTTATGCAAAGCTGTGAATGTTTTTGGAATTAATTTTTAAATCTAGCTACAACCAGCTTACACCAATGTAATTTGTTCTAGACCTTCTCTACACAGAAGTGTTAAACTAGTTTTGAAAAAGGTGAGTAAGTAATGTTAGGATTCTAATCCCAGAACTAATCTTAGGGATAATCACAAGAAAATTGATAAGGGATACATAAAGATTTACAGATTAGTAGCACAAGCAATGTAAATAAAACTGGGCAGGGTTGTGTGTGGAAAATTGTCCTTGTCAGAAAAACTAGATACTGGGGGGTTTTATGGCACTAAAAGTATGGTTGTCAAAGGTAAGTGTTGGTACAATAGCTGGGCTGTAATTCACAACAAGATTTAAGAGAGTTGTTCAGGACAGAAATAGCTGAAAATTAGGGCCCTAGCTCTGTAAATCACATTTTCAAGGCACAGGAAGGTTTCTACCTTGCATAAGAAAAGCTGAATTCTTACCAGCAGAAATCCCAAACACCACACACTGATTTAGAAAATGTTACACAAAATTCTGTTGAAAAGTAAGCAGCAGAAACTCGAAGGAAGAGATGAAAAGAGTGAACTCTTGATTGGCACTAATTGGTCAAGGGGAATATTTCAGGGCATCTTGTAGGATTTGGAGAAATAGTCTGAATTCTGGTGAATTGCTGTCCTGAACTCCAGGTTATAAGTGACACATTACATCTGATCATTTCAATAAGCATCTATTTCCCTGATTCTCCTCTGATATTTGATGTAGTCCTGCATGATATTCTGAAAATAAAATTATCACTATACAAAAATCAGTGAAGTTCTGTTAAATGGATTAAAACTTACTCAGTTTGGCAAGTTACAGTTTGCCAAAACTACATCCTTTGTAAGAAGGAGAGAAGCTTTTGATTGACTATTTTTAAATTTTGGTGTTCTCTCTGCTTCTTCATGTATCTCACAGTTTTTTTCAGTGGAAGTTTTTTGTTTGGTTTTTTTTTTTTTGGGGGGCAGGAATTTTGATTGCTGATGTTCAGAAAAGTAGGGGAAATACTATTACAATAAAAATCCATGTAAATATAAAAATTATCCAATCTTTGAAGATCTTTTATGCATGCAGTTTTCTCCTTTCTTCTTTCTTTTTTTCTTTTTTTGGTTTTTTTTTTTTTTCTTCCCCCGCATGAATTTGAAATTTCAGACTCTTGGTCTATTTCAGGGAAGGAAGGAAAAACATTAAATCCTGAAGATTTTGCAATATGGAAAAATTATTTGCTATCCAGCTCTAATTAAAAACTTTCTCTAATTAAATCTTACTTAATTGACAAATCTCAAAACAAAATAATAATGAATCATGATACTATGGAGCTAGTCCCAATGCAATCTGTTCCTGACCAAATGCTATACAGCATCCTTATCGGTAGTGTTGAGAACAGTCACTGCTAGTAAAATTTGCAGATGACATGTATGGGTGGTATAGTAAATACTGTGATGATTAATTTCTGTGACCTAATTTGGCAATTCCTGAAGCAGTCCTTTTAATTTGAAACACATGAAAAGACACACCTTTAGGAAAGAAGGAGGTAGGCCATGAATGCAAGGAGTGGGGTAGAATTTGAAATGCTGAAATACTCAAAGCAGACGTGGTAGCAAAGCAGCGTAACACGAGCTCCGTGTGATGCTGCAGCCAACAGGGCAAAACTGCTTTGGTGTGTGCATAAAAACAGAATATCAAACAGATACGTGATGTTCGTATTCTCCTGCAGAGATCTTGCAAGGCAGTGGCTGGGCCTTGTGTCTACACCGCAAGGAAAAGCCTCGTCAAACTCTGTGATTGGGAGAGAAGCCACGTAGATGGCACTCCTTCTAATGAAAGACTGAGGTGTTTGAGGAGTTTGCTAATCTTCCATCCAAGAACTGCCAAGTTGATTATTGATATAACTACAAATCAAAGGACAGCAGGCTGTAGCTGGTTCTTCATCCAGCAGAAATGGGTGTGATCAGATTTCACTCTTGGAAGCTGAAGTGAAAAAGTCCGGGGTAGGGAAAAGAAAATTAGCACTGAACGCAAATAAGAATGGCCTGCTATTTCTTGGAGTGTAGTGGCTTCTCTAGCTTCTAAAGTCTTTTACCCAAGTCCATGTGTTTGTTGAAATGCATGCTTATCTGCAGAGAGATTCACATAAGCGTTAATGTGGTGTCTAAGAAGTTTTTAGGTGTGAATTCAAAACACAGCAAAACTATTATAGGATGTCTGTGCCCAGGCAAGATGGAATCCATCAGGAGCCTTCCCCTGTCCCTTTTTTACCTCTCTAATTTTTTCTCCCTCTTTTGTGTCATCAGTACTGATTGTTTGGTTGCAGGATGAGGCAGATGAGCTCACTGACTTAGCGAGAAACAAACATGAAAACAACAAAAAAGCAACCCTAGTGACTGAAATGGCACGTTCAGAGCAGCAAGCAATTTGAGAACATATGTACATATACAGGCCCTTCTAAACTTGCTCCTTTCCTTGATCAAACAGCTCAAAGAATGTTGCTGGCTGATTTTGTCCCTGCCACATCAGACAAAATGGAAAAGTTCACAGTCTGTGTCTCACTTAGGCACTAAAAGAACAGGACAACACAGTCCAGACAGCAGCTATAAAAGGATTTACTACTTTCCATTAGGCAATGTGGTGCCCAGAGAGCAACTGGACCATGAAGAGACCTGCATCCCAGAATAGTTCCTTGCTAGAGCTTTCTACCATCTCTAGACAATGTCTTTTTTTTTCTTTTTCTAAAATGCAGCAATTTGTCTTTATATATTGTGTTGCTGAGGGCAGGGAGAAGAGAGAGGTCTTGCTACTTTCTTGACCTAAGAAAAGATGATACAGGCTCTGCTAAACAAGCACTTACAGAGTCAGCCAAGCCAAAGTGCCTGCACTTCAGGCACAAAAGTAAACCTTCAGCTCAGTAGGGAAAGTTTGTGTCAAAAAATTTAAATGAATATGATATTTATATAGCTAAGTTGTTTGGTTTTGGGGTTTTTTTGGTACCGTTCTCTCATAAGGCTAGGTAGAAAAAATTGATAGCTATGATATTTTTTTGAATTTTATATTGAATTAGATGGATGTAAACCAATGTGCTGATTTTGAATGCTTATGCACTGTAGCCATAAGGAATTAGGACGGAGGTGTGGAATCTGTCATTTCTAGCACAAGAGCTGGGAGTATCAGGTGAACAGGCAGGTGGCAGGTCTCAGCTTTTAAGCAGAGATGGTGTCCAAGGGTTGACATGGGGTCTAACTGACACATTGATGTAATAAAAATCCTGAAAAGGTAATATAATACTACAAAATCATTTCTGGTTCAGGAAGCCCCTGAGCAGCAAACTGTTGGATGTTAGAGGAATACTAACATATTCCCAAGACATACTGGGGGAAAACCATATGTTTGCCTCATTCCTATGCTCTTTTTTAGGCATCCCATACTACCCACTGCCAGAAGCAGAACACCGATCTTGGTGAAACTTCACTCTGACTCACTCTAAAGCTCTGGTAAAAAACTATTCCCTGATGGCAGAAATTTATCATTTGAGAAGAAGGTTCTTGATATCAGACTATCATTTCTATCATCTTTAATTTGACATTTCTTCACAGTTGGTTTGCAACCGGTCAGAGCTGTTCAAAATCCTCACATTCTACTACAGATTCTTTGTAACTATTGAAGATAAAAAGCTTCCAAAATTATACATGGAATTTACTACAAGAATTTTCTTCCCAAGGGAGTGGCTCTAAATTCTTGGCTAGAATTTTCTAGACCTTGTTGTGCCCTGCAGTTTGCCTTATGAGTTCAGCACTCTTATCACATGACAATATTGCACAACTGAGCTGGAAAGAGAAAAATACTGGCTCATTCATGTGGTCTGGAATTAAATCCATCAGTGTTATTCAAAGTGATAAGTAGAGCTTACATGTACAGTAAAACTGCCAGCACAGCATGATAAATTATGCTTTCCTCTCTGTCAAAGAGTTTTTTGAATAACCATTGAAATGTTTTTCTGTGGTCAAACTCTGGATATGCAAAATAGATATGCAGGCTAAAAACACTCCTTGCCTTATATGCTGAGTTAAGTGACAGTGTGGTTTTAGGTGCATTAAGGGCTTTGTCTGCTTGAAATCTTTTCTTCTAAAGTAAGGTATTTCAAAAACAACTTGAAGCCCAGATCTCCTAATTCAAGGGTGCATAAAACTAAACAATATAAAACAAAACACCCCACAACAAAACCAAACAGGCATTTCTGGAATGGGAGTATCTACAAAGAGCCACATTCTTATAGGAGAGCTATTCTGGTCAAATTTCCCATGCAGACAGACCTTTAATTAATTCACTGTAAAACTATGTGTGGAAACTCTCATTCTGACTGAAGCTCAAATTATAGCAGTTTAATTGGTTTCCTTAAATTGACAGGTGTAAACGATATAACTAATTTTAATTTGGATACTAGAATATTTCAACATTTCAGTTTCCTTGGCTTTAGCATCGATTTTGGGGTCTATGTTTGCAGTTATACAGGTTTAAGATTTCAACATATTTAGACAAATCAGTGCTAGATGTTATGCAGCAAGCTCATATTCTCCTCTGCCCAAGTATCCCTTGATTATAGCTACTTTTAAACTAAAGAAGAGAAAGGTACTTTTGACAGAAAGAAAGAATGTCCATGAAGGCATGTCTGCATTATTTTAAATTCAGCAGTGCAAGTCTGTATGTAGACTCACACTTGTTCATCTCTTATCTGTAGATGAGATGAAGGTCTTTAGATACATGAAGGTCTAAGCTCAGCTGTCTGTCTTTTCTTGAATTTAAGTGATATTTATTCAAAAAATATGTTCCATCACGTGTACCGTAGGAGAGGAGTGGTTAGCTGGGCACAGACAGCTGAGGGCAGAAACTTCAAACACTTCCGAGTGCACAGAATAAGCAATGAGTAATTATGCATGTTGTACATCTTCCCTGAGCAGAGCAAAATTGAGATCTATGGTTTATGACAACAACATGCCAGCAGCATATAAACCTTTCCACCTGATTCTCACTGTGCTTTAGATCACTGCACAGGGTAGTCCAGACCACTCATTGTGCCAGATGCTCTCTGTGGTACACGCAGCTGCTTTTTTTAACACAGAAATCCTAAGCTGGATGTTATTTATGGTTCATGATGGTAATTAGTATTTTCCTGCTGAACTGTTTCAAATGTACTCTATAAAAGCCATGTAGTCAAAAGTTCGTTGTATGCCTCTGATTCCAATGCTGACACGCAGGCTCATGCTCTGATATTCTGCTCACTCCTCCCATGTGTGAGGATTTTACAAATGAACCTCCTACCCTGATAAGAAAAAAGATACTAGCAATTACAAAAGGTTTTGAGTAGGGAAGTGAGGAATATAAATGAGCAGAAAGGTGCCAAGATATCAAGACTAAACCATCTGACTTGGTGATAGTCATAAAGTGAATTTTTAATGTGGTGGGTTGTTGGTTTTTTGGTCTTTGATTTGAATAAGATCTGTTTTTATGTTCTGTGTAGCAAAAATCCCTTTCAAAAAGGTTAAGTCTGACTAAATGAAACATTATTAAAAGAGTATGTATTGTTCTTCCTTTAAGCTATTTTATCATAAATACTTACATGATCCTGTTGATAGTTAAAAAATTGAGAAAAAGGAAAAGAGACAGAAGCCAGGAAGAAAGAACTTTCTTTTCTCACTCAGGTCTTTGTTTTTGGTTTTTAATGAATTCCTGCATTTGTGTGTTTGAACTCAGGAGAATGCTGGAATGTTACTTCCCAAAATGAACACAACCTGATATGTGAAGGGCACATCTGCAAACACTGCTGTGAATCTGAAAGGTGAAAGCCAAGTGAGAGGCATGAGGGATGAGAAATGAAGGGAAGAGAGACAAGGCTTGCTAAGTGAAAAAAAGCACAGGCTGCTAAAATGGTAGTGGAATAGTGGGTTTCTCTAAGTCAGTTGCATTGTTTTTATTAAGAAACAGAAGGTTTTATTAAAAACAGAAGGTTTTTATTGTGGCTGTGCAGAGTCTTGTGCAAGAGCTTCTGGCCTCTTCTGCTTGCTTTCACTTAGAGCCATGCATACTGCTTCCCTTGAGAATATCTTTCAGCTCTGTGCTGCAGCCAGTTCAATTAAAATCCTGCTGAATGGTATTGTTTATTTTTGAGAGTGCCACAATTATCAGCAGGAAATCACAGGAATAAGCAAGTGTCATTAATTGCTGTGATCTTGAGTCTGGATGGTCTTGGACAAGGACTGCATAACAAAGACAATGTAAGGTGTCTGAGTGTAGCTTTAGCTGCTTTCTCCTTCTGTGATATTATCTCTGACACATATTTTTAAGGTTTAATTAGTATAATGTCTTTGAAAACTCACAGTATAGTTGGTGCTTTTCTTTCAAAATTCAGATGAAAAAAAATTTGGTGGGTTGTTATGTCTTACCCTCTAGTTATGTTCTTATGTTGCCAAGAGACATTAAAATAATCAGTCTATTTCTTCTATCCTTGAATTTCTTCATTATGGTTTCTACTCTACAAATATTTTAGTGTTCAGTTTTTCAGGGATGGATAGGTAAATCGATAACTTTTAAGCAAAAGTAAGTATCAGCTTATTTACTTAAGAAAGTATCAGATAATAACTGCTAGTTTTCAACTCACCTGTGTTACTGTCTACAATATACTTCCAGCACTTAGTACTTACTCATCCAAAGACCAGTGACAATACCTTTTAAACCATTCACTGACAGAAATCAGGTTTTTATTTAATATGTTAAGTTTAACACTGGTTAGTCTGAAAAATTCTGAGGTATTGATGTACCTCTGTGTATTAAAACATGAAAATAAATTTTATTATATGTGCAGATTTTTATATTTTTTAAAAAGAGTGTGTTACATTCAAAGACTACCTTCTCCCACAGCCTTGAGAGAGACATTGAGAGCCATGACTTGAGTTCAGCTCTGTAAAATCCAGGTGTTTGTCTAAGCACAATGTCTAACCTGTAGTTAGGTAGCTCAATACCTTACCATCTCTAGTAGATGGAAAGCAAGTAACTCTACCACAACTGACACATTCCCTGCTATACTAAGAAATCAGTAGGATATACTAAACCCTATTACCACTTGTTCTTGCTAATAATTAATTCTAATGTTGACACAAAGTGGCAGGCAATGAAAAGAATAAAACAATTATTTGAATCCTTGTCTCCAATATAGAATATTGGTGTTTTGAGGTCTGAAGATGAAAAGGATAGAGGATGAAACTTCTGCTCACATAGACTTCATTAGCTTAGTTGCAGTAAATCATCTTAAAGCTTGAATTGAGCAACATTTTTCTTTCCTCACATATTAATGATATGTGGTTGATTCAGAACAGTATTGGTTCCAATTGCTCTCAGCTTTTGAAAAAAAAATCTATTAATAATTATTTTGTTTTGGATTAAATTGTTTTAATATTGGAGAGACTGTTTCTACAGCTGTGTTTGGTTGCTTATATAAAATCGGCTTTTTCCAGAAATGAATACCTAATTTCTAAAATACCGTCCTTCCTCCTCCACTCTCACCCTGGTTTCTGATGCTGCCTTTATCTAAAACTATGCTCCGTCACATCTTGTGGCAAATCACAGGCCAACACTTTACCAGGACTGCCATTAACTTAATGCCTACCAACAATGCTAAAATCTGGAAACATGGAAACAAACTGTAGAAGTAGCTGTTGCCTACTGTTAACACAGCTACCAACAGTCTTTTTTTTTTTTTTTTTTTTTCCATAACACATGCAGCAGTGAGCTTTAGTATATTTCTGGGTTTTCTGGGTATGATTAAAATGTAACCCAGAGTTTAAATACAGTGAATGGTGAATTCAGAAAATATTTTGTATGTATTTTTTATACCATAGATATCAGCTTGTTTATCAAAGGGCAGAAATAAAGAACTGATTCAGAGAAACTGAGGGAGAAACAGTCAAGTGCTCAGTTGTGCTTGATTTTTCTGATGAGGACACCTGGAACTGTAATTTCTATTGTCTTGCAGCACAATAAGAATGGCACTGCCAGTACATCGAATTGAACTTTATTGTGAAAAATGCCTGACCTTGAAATCCTTTGTCTGAGGGCTGAGCACAAAAAAACGGCCTCCATAAGAGAGAGTAACTCAGGTGCCTTTATGAGAAAAATATTCCCCGGGTAACAAAATCAGCTCTGGAAGTACCTAGGCAGTGAGACTTCTTTGGGATGCAGCCCTATCCCACTGGATTCACCTGGAATCCTTCCATTTATAAGAGGTTTGTGAAAATCTTCAGCATGAAGAGACCCCCTACTAAAATACAGAATGGACCAGAAGTGATCTGACAGCAAGCCTGCCAGAGTTCAGGAGGTGTCTGGACAGTGCTCTGAGGGACATGGTGGGATCTTGGGTTGTTCTGTGCTGGGTGAGAAGTTGAACTTGAAGATCCTGATGGATCTCATTGACCTCAAGATATTCTATGAACTCTGCTGTCAGCAGTGTATTTCTCTTTATAGAAGCAGCACTTCTTTCTCAAAGTGAGAAAATCCCCGTTTACTCAAGTTTAGCAGTGATCCATGAATCTGTCTGATTTTATACTAAATACCCTGTGTTCAATAAGGCTTTAAATATTCTTTGTTAATTTGAATTTAATTTAAATCCCTTCACAATGAAATAAGTGACGAATAAAACTAATTTATAGATTTTCTTATTTTCATCTAGAGGAGGATGTCACCTAATCCTGCAATCATTTTTACATTAAGGTGAACAAGGAAAGCAGACAGATAAAAAAGCCAAACAAATATTCCTGCATTAAGCCAGAAATGTTTTCACCTACATTTGTTAACTTGAAAATGGCAGCTAGAAGCTACAAAATAGCTTTTACTCATCTGTATATTGTCTTTGCTGGCATCAGATGTACCTCACCTCCCCTTCATCTCAGCTTAACATTACTCACTTATGCATGCACAGCATGTGCAAGTGTGAAAAAAATAACTTCTCTTGTAGGAGCTTAAGGTGGATAAATCTTTGATGTACACTAGTAAGCTGTTCTAATCTTTGCAGGCACTGTATGAGATATCAACTCTTTAAAACTCATTCCTCTTAGAAAGCTGCACAATTGATCTTGTGAAGATCTTTGTAAATCTAGGATTTACTGTTAGAATAAATTGATACACATCTTTTTAAAGATATTTATAATAATCAGAATGCCTCCATAATGGGCATAACTGCATTATGGCATGTAAAAGGCAGCATATTTGTCATCAAATCTTTTAAAATTAGTGTGCAGAATATTTCTGCTTTCTGTTTTGAATATACCATCAAGCCAATGAACATGGAGCAGGCCCTCAGTTGATGAAAACTGACAGGCTTCCAGGACTTTGTTACTAATATTTTGAAACTCTATTAGAATTTCAAATGGCCATTAATGATATATTCCACTTATTTTTTAAGATCTATACAGGTGGAAACTTTGAAATTCTAATGCATCTCATTATCTTTTAAGTTTGTCCTGCATTTTTCTCAATTAGACAAAAGAAACACCTTTCCTGCTAAAGCGCTTGTACAAGAAAAAGAATGAAACTGAAACAGTGTGCAAGCTTTGTTTTGAACAGTGCCACCAAAACATTATGAAAATATAAGGACCAAGATTGTTATTCTGATACAATTTTTCCTTCCTCAAACTAGACCAGTACACGACTTTAAGGAGTGTAATACATCATCAGAAATCGTTACCAACTGGGTAGTGAAATATGACCTAATATGCTGTCTTTTCCAATTACTATATACCCATGTAATGGTCTGTAACATTTTTATAACAAGTGAAAGAGCCTTTAGCCCTTGTATATCAAAGCCAGTGGTGTCTGTTTTGCTCAGTTGCTGTGTTTAGTGCATGTTACAGGAGCTCAGAATGTCTGGGCAGGGTCTGCTGCTTTCATCCGTACGGGTACGCTGCCTAGCACAATGAAGCCTTTGATTCAGAAATGGGTACAACTATAATAGATAAGCAGTGAAAGATAATAAACAGTAGGAATTGTAGTTGTTGGTGTTTGGATTATTAATGCAGAACTGCCTCACAGATATTAATCCATTTCACTGGTATCCTCTTGTACCAATTGATCCTCTGCCATTCTTTCTTGATTAATTAGCTAGGGTATGTAGCAAATTAGGATGAATTCCAGCTCTGCCCACATTATTTGATTGGTTCCTCCCATTCTCATTCAGTGTTTTATACACTCTTGATGAGGGAGTTGGAATTCATGCATCTGGCCCAGTAGCCTGGATAAATACAACAGCAGCCCTCAAAGGACTATTCTGAATGAGAGACAGACATTTTGGAAAAAAACAACCCTAAAAAACCCCAACAAAAAAACTCCTATCATGGCATAATGAGTTCAGTTTATACAGTAGCTGTAAAAGCGTAAACGTCAGGGATTGTTTTTTCTCTTCTGACTTGACTTTGCTTGTACTCACAAACCTTTCTGGCAGGATGGTTCATTTCCTAAATAATCTCAGTGGCCCAGAACCAACGGTATCCTCAACCAAATTGCACCCTGCTGGTCCCTTTCACGTCAAAACTTTGAGGCATTCTGGCTCTTTGTCATTTACAGTTTCTCCACGACACATACAGTATTATTGCCAGTCAAGCCAGACTGTACATCTTTTGATTTCGTTTGCATTCCTGGCTTGCTCAAGCTGGTCTTATTGAGATCACCGAAGAACATCATTTCCTTATTTAAATAGGATTTGCATTTCTCAGGCTTCTTTAGCAGCCTCTCTTTTGAACATTGCTTTTGAAGATTTGCCCTGACGTTCCTACCAGGCAAGACTACAAAAGAGCATTGTGGGCTCCCAATGTCCTTCGCACTCTTAGCCTGGCAGAGGGCATTATGACATGTGGGGTAAATAAAAGTTAACAGAGATAACAAGGATCTTAATACAGAGAAGCATTAAGATCTCTAGAGCAGCTCTACTGTAAAATCTCAGTGACATTCCTGGGTTTCTGTCAAGCTAGAGCAGCTGCAGAAAATTGCTGATGATGTTGGTTCAAATTACAGTAGTGATAAGTCCAGGCAAACATACATCCAAACAGAGATCAATTTATTGTGCTTTTGGATAAGCTCTCAGAGTGCTTAGGAACCATGCTCTAAAATGTCCCCTGAATTGAGTTGCCTTTCTTTATCAGGCTGACTGATATGGCTGGGCTTCAAAACACCTTGAAATCCATACAAGTGAGTGAAACTTGACACAAAGGCTTACTTATTAAGTTAAACACACTTTCAAAATACCAGGTGCTGAGATGAAGATACATGGTCAGATTCAAACTGCTTCTTCCTCTAGCAGATCTATCCAGATAGACGTACATCAGCTGGAGACCTAGGCCAAAACATTTCAAATTCTGCATGAATTCTGTTCATACAGAATATTGAATTTCAGGAGTTGAATCAATATACAGAAAGTAGGTCACCCCTGTAGCTGAAAGTGATGAGAGTTCTGTGCTTAGCTCAGGTCTTGCCTAATTGCCCAAACTTGGAACTGTGTCTGATCTATCACATATGTCGTTATCTCTTCAAGCCTTATTCTCCCGTAGAGATAATTCAGGGAATGAAGTCCATAGCTATTTGGCAATTCCTTATTTCCAGGACTACACGACCCACTTTGATCTTGTGGGTTAGTAGGTGGTGGAAGAAGAAATGAGATATTAACTTTATAGCTTCTCAGGCAACCTCAGAAATTAAACTATTGTCCTGTATTATCATATATCTCTGTAATTCCTTTGTACTTCTGAACCTCAGGTCACAAACTAGCACACTATGAAGTGTTCAGCAATTTCCATACCATAAATCCTGCTAAGGATGAAGGATTCACTTCTGAGTATTACCGTCCAATTTCGGTAACATCAGGATTAGTTTATTTAGGTAAGCTACTAAGTATGAGGCTCTTTAACCAAAAATTAACCTCAGAGTTTTGAGGAAATCTCTGAGTAACAGCTATTTCCAGAAAAACAGGATTACTGTCTTTTGTGGTTCTGTGCTGAAAATTCTTCCCATTACCACTTCCTTAAATAGAAGTGAACAATAATTGGACCAGATCCAAATTGTAGGCAGCATTGAGTATCAGTGATGATTCCTATGAGACATGTTTTTAAATATATTCTTTGATTCCTAATGAAAAAGCAAGTTCTTGGTGCCTATCAGAAAATGATTTTTGTTCTATGAAAGAAAAACAAAAGAAAGAAGCTGATTTAGAAAATAAAGGAATGAACCAAGGAAATTTAAAACTGTGCAAATTCATATGCCTAAACATAGGAATATTTCAAGCTGAATACTCTGAGTATTTCATAACTCAGGAGAAAAATATTGATTCAGACAGTAATACTTTCAGGAATTATTTCATTTAATTGAAGCAGGTATTTCTTAGGGATGTTTTTATATGACAAAACAAAAAAAAAAAAAATAGGGATAAACCCCAAAACAAACCAAAGCTTATAAAATATTTTAAATGCCATTCCACCAGCCCTAATCACAAGTTGCATAAATACCACAAAAACAACTGCCCTGTGTAACTTACTCATATGTAAAGAAACTAGTGGCCAAAAGACATTAAATAAAAATCTATCAATTTACCAATCTCAGGCTGATATTATGCTTATTGTACCTCCATTTCCAAAAATAAAAGGGTCATGCAGTTTCTTCTTTAAAAGGGCACATGGAGGTTCTTAATGAAAAGCTGCCGAGAATCTAAAGCAGTTAAAGGCAACTGTGACTAGAGGAAACCAATTTGTATCCATTGGTTTCACAGCAGGCTGTCATCTCCCTGCCTCTATTCATTTGCTTGTTTTCTGGTTCACTAAAAAACTCTGTTCTACTATTATGATATAATGGCATGGTAATCTTTATGAATCTACTAGATTTTCTGAAATATGTTTAGCAAAATTAAATGTATAGGGGCTGGCAGCACACTCCTTAATTAAGATTCCCCTCATGTTCAGGAGGGAGCACATTTGGAATCTGAACCCATTCATGCTTCTCACTCACAAACAAGGCTCTGGTTGAAGGGAAGAAGCTGATAATGCCTCCTAACACCCCATCAATAATAATAATAATAATAATAATAATAATAATAATAATAATAATAATAATAATAATAATAATAATTTCACAGTATTTTAACAAATATTTTCATTCTCAGATGTGTCAGTGATTCAGAGTGAAAGTGAAGAGTTTTGATCCTACACTTGCATGGTCTGGAGTGAATTGGGGGTTACTCAAAGTCAAGAAATCAGGCTGCAGCAGGAAGGGTTGAGGGTTGTGGCTGGACTGCTTCACAGAGCAGTTCTCATATCATGTACAAGGAAATTCATTTGTGGAAGAGGGTTCTCAAGGACACACAGTCCCAGCCTGGAAATACCAGCACCAGTGGATTTCCCAGGGAAAATGCACTATTTTCCAGAGGTTGAACAAAAGTGACAGAAGGGTACTCTAAGTAACACAGGTGGTGCAGTTTCTGCTTTCTCTTTCTTCCACTCAGGATTAACACCATTCCAGGACAAAAAGGAGAAACATTTAAAAGGAGCAGAATTAAAAACATTACAACTGCCTAGCAAAAGTAAGCGCAGTGGCAATATCAAAGACAAACTGTCATGAGAACAATTTGCATGAGATGGAAAACAGTAAAGAGAAATCTCTATTTCCTTAACTATTATTCTCTGACACAGCAAAGCCAAAATTTGCCATAAGTACCTTCCATTTGTGTTTGAGAGCATTTAATCTAGATTAGTCTCTACTGGATGTTTTTAGTATTTCTTACTGGGTTTATTATTGTTACAGAAAAAAAAAAAAAAAAAAAAAAAAAAAAAAAAAAAAAAAAAGTAGCTGTATTCAGCTATGAACAAGGCTCTGACTCTCACACTGCTGGCTGTTTCAGGGATTTCGGCTCCCATTCCCTTTCCTTCCCAGGGAAGGGCACTAGATACTCGAGCAGAAATATATAAACAAGTTTTTCTCACACTAGTTCATAGTCTTCCTAAACTGATAATCTAGGACTGAGGAAGAAAGATAGTTAACAACCCTGTGAAAACTTCACTCACATTTTCAATCCATACATGCAAGCCTATTAGCTTGTGAGAACATTTTATCCTGCCTTGCCCATATCTCCAGAAATAGTTGTTTGTAAAATCAAACAGATCACTTTGGCTGATTGCACAGTAAATCAGTGGCACAGCATTACTTACATACCATTCATTGCATGCTTTAAAATGTCAACCTTATTTTCTCTATGAGACAAACAGCACAATAGTCTCCAAAAATGTCAAGTTCGTCTTGTTTTTCACCCCTCTGAATTCACACTGAATGGACAAACAACCTGGTCATGCAAAAACTCCTCCCTTGGAATGTCCTGAAAGTGTCAGCAGCTTTCCCAGAAACAGCATTAAAAGCTGCATGATGTTATTGATCTACTTAGAAAATGCCAAAAGCCATAAAAATTAATTTAAAAAGCCCAACCCTATTCACAGTCCATGATGCCTAAAAGAAGGGAAAATAAAATCTCTTTATTTTTCCATAACAGCCATACAAACACCCAATAAATGTTTGAAGCTTTATATCAATCTGGGTTTCCTTCAGTGTTTTGAATGACATGGACTTGTTGTTGCAAAGCCAACATAAAACCTCTGCAGCTCATGGTTCCATTTAAGTCAGTTTTTATAGCAGTGAATATCAACAGAGGAATTTTCAACCTGTGAAAACAACCAGAAAAAAACCCCATCAAAATTGAAAACCTAAGCAGGTTCCTACTGTATTGACAACATTACAAATGTCTTTTTTCTTGCTATAATTCAATTTACAATTGGCCTTAGGGAGAAAATCAACATGACCAAATTACATCTGGCAAGTCTGAAAAAAACCCATTTAAAAACATTCTCTGGATAGATACCAAACCATTCATAGTAGAAAAAGAGAAAATAGTCAAAGAAGCAGATGCTGAAACAGTAAATAACTTCAAGGAGACACCGTAGCTTGTACTCTGGCCTTTGGTCACTCAGGTCGGATTCTGAAGAAAAGTTCTGGAGTCTTTCCCTTCTAGATAAGATTCCAGCTAAAGGACCCTGAACCACACTCCAGAGAAGCATCCACCCAGAGCTTATCAGAAAAGTAATGCCTTTCCCTTCCTGGTATGATATCACAGTTTCAATACCAGTAATGATAATTTATCCCCAAACAACTAGACATTTTGTGTTGGTAAAACCACCTGGGTTGAGGGTCATTGTACACTGAGCCACAAAAGGAAACTAACAGGAGCGTTGTTCCATGCCATGGGCAACAGGAGAATCTGCATCAGGACAAACAGTTCCTCTGTCCTCTTCAAACTGAGAACTGGTATCCTCCCCTTTACCTGGATACCTGCACTGATGCCTTTGCTTTGTTAATACACTTTCATCTGAAAATGAACACCATATTAGAAAATAACTAAACACTTCTTCCAGATACAACTCTTTCTCTGTAAAAAGAGATCAAAACACAAGAAACCTCAATCCATGTTTTTCTCTCCCATTTCTTCTAAGTGTTGGGAGAACTGCTCTGACTCCACTCTCTAACAGCTCTTCAATTCTTTGTCTCCTTCATTTACTTTCTAGTCAGTAAATCTATTATTGGTAAAATGCATTGGCCCAGGATAAGCTTGTTCCTGTTATCAACATTTCTCCTATTCCAAAAAGGATTTAAATGGTGACTAATGGCATTTGTCTTAATCATTTTTGCAATTAACTGTGCAAACCTATTTAGTCAAAAGATATGGAAATAATTAAAGTGGACATTTACATTCTTTTTCATTTTTCTCCTTTTCTTCTTTCCTGTTATCTTTTGCAAGACATTCCATGGCTGCAAATATTCTTTTTCCTGAAAAAAGTCACGGGGAAAAAAAAGCATTTTCAGCAAGTATATTGGGACAATTGTACAGGAGGCTAGAAGCCTCCTTTTGGCTAAGCTACAGCATTTTGGTGCAATCCGGAGCATCTTTATTGGGCCCAATCTTTACTGTAAATTGGAATACAATCCAAAGTCTCTCATATAGTCAATTATTAATCACTATTAAACTTTTTTATTTTATTTGTTTTCATTGCCTAAGTGTCTGAGTCACAGGCCAAGATCTCACTCCACTGTGATCTGTGCAGACACGGAGGTTTGGGCCTATGTCTTTGGATGCCTGCCAAATGGTTGCCGCTGCCTATAACTTAGAAACAGTTAATGATTTTGCAAGAATAATGGAAATATTTGTTACAGCTTAATCAGCCAGGTCCCTCTTGCCTCTTGAACTCCACAACCTACAAAAGAGTGAAGGAAAAAGGCTGGCTGGAGCTCACCTGGGCCACCAGCTTGGCTGAGAAGGCTCAGGCGCTATGAGGGAGAGAAGAAGGCCACCATGGGCTGGCCTACACAGGGGGAACGAGAACCCCCTGAGCCTGGGAGGCCTTCGGTTCATCTTTTGCCACCGTGCAGCTGCAATGGCACCAAAGATGGTTGTTTCTCTTCACATAAGACACTGGATGGCAACCTGGATCAGCTGCAGGATAACGTAGCCCTGCCAGGGAAATCCATGGGCCTGTTCCCAGTGCGGTTAGAGCCCCTGGCACCTCCCTGCCAGAGGCTGACCCGCTGTGCCAGGGGAGGGAATGGCTCTGCAGCAGGGGGTCAGGGAGTGAGACTGATCTGAGCTCAGGCAGCCAACAGCCCAGTCCACCCTTATCTCTACTTATTATGGAAAGAAGCCTAGGGAGATTAACTTCGCTGACTAAACTTAGTCTTTGTGTATCTCTTCCTAAAGCTTTGCAATGCAGGTTAGCTTAAGCTAATGGGTATTTTTTCCTCTCTGTTAACTGTGACACTGACAGAATTAATGGTTCCTCCTCTCCCATACCCTTTTGCAACAGTCTCTAGCAGAAGGAAAAGCTGTGTCTGGGAGCATATTGCCAGTCAAAAAGGGGTTTGATTTCTCAGCAAATTAACACACCTCTTGAAGGAGCTGTCTCCACACATTTTGCTTTTGGGAAGGGATATATTAAATAAAGAAAATTTTTTAAAATCTTCTCCCGCCTTACTTCTGGAGGTGTGAAAGACTTCACATGCTTAGCTAGGACAGACATACTGTTTATCTCCTTGATGTTAATTTGTACAAATACATTTAAAATCAAACAAACAAACAAACAAAAAACCCTTAGCAAATCTCCTTTTTGTTCTATTAGAAAAGCTCATCCTCTCAATCCAATCAATGTCGGCAGCAAATCCATAAAAAACTAACAATATATAAAACATGTCATAGATTTGGGTCCAAGAGTTTAATTAATTTAGTCCATTTGGGAGTAGATGACAAGGCTTTTCCTTCAGAAAACTTCATTGATTCCTTTTAAATAATGCTGACACAAGTGGCAGTAACTCAAATTAATGACAGACAAAGTTCTACTTTGGGTCGAGATTCCTTAAACAGTTCAGACTATAATCAGTATTAATACACTCAGATGTAACACTTGTGTTATATATATAAACAGAACTGAGAAAGGTTTTTTTAGTGTGAAATTAAAATAATGAGGGAGAGCTTCCATTCTTTCCTTCCACTTCTCTTAATGTTCATATGATCAATTTTCTGACTGGTTCTCTGTCTAATGTAAGAAAACCTGACAACTTTCCCAAAGATGTTGAAGAGGAATCTGTGAAGAGAAGATCAAAACTTGGAGGATACACAAATAGCTTAAATTATTTATTGGAAACTGTTCCGTGCCTGGAATTCAGAAGTATAAATTATTTCAGAGAAAATAAGAATCTTACTTCCTTTGATTATGATGATAATTAACAGTTGTTTGCATTGTGGTAACAAATTGAGTTTATTTGTATGCACACAAAAAAATATTTTGTCCAAATGTAAAGCCTCTGCTCATAAGTATACCAAATTAATTTTTTTGTTGACACAGAATTTCTTCATTCACCTTCCAAGGATGAAAATGTAAACAGCTCCTCAGCTGTAGTCAGGCACAAAACATTGGCAGGTGGGAGAAAGCCCAACTTCACTCTACCTGCTTTGATACTCCCATTCATCACCAGCAGCTAACAAGTGCCTTAGTCTGATGTTTCTGCCCAAACTGACAGAAGTAAACATAGCAGCAGCTTTGACACATGACTGACTACTCAATTAAATTTCAGAGGGGATTGTCCATGGAGATGAACAGGACAGGTGGTCTCTTTCTTGCAGGTCCCATAAGCAGACCCAGGAGGACTGTGGCTGAGGAAGTACCACCTCACGGAAGTCAACTGCAACTGATTTGGAAGAGACATAAAAAACCTACTTTATAGTTTTAAGGATAGTTTTATAAATATACTTCTTAAGAAAACTACAGTGTCTTCATTACTTGATGTTTTTTAAAAGCCTGAAGACACTGTCAGGAGCTGAGCTTGAGCTGGTAGAGATAATGGAGTAACTGACCTCTCAAGGTCTCTGAAATACTATTTCTGATTCACAAATAGAGAAATATCAATTCTGCCTGTGGAAGGAAAGCTTAAATTGTGAAGAAATTTACATGGGAGGGAAAGGATTTAAAGCTTTGCAGAAGGATTAAAGTTTGCTATGAGCTCCAGCATAAAAGTAGTACTGTTAAGTGAAAACCTTTATACAGTTAAACAGCACCCTCATCCTTCAGAGAAATACCATTTGTAGATAAGAGACACAGACTTGCAGATCAGAGCAAAGGTCACTTTCATGGTGAGTTTAAACGAAGATTTAGACTTTCCTTTGGATTTTCACTTGTTATTGTACCTTCCTGCTTCTCCATTTCACGGGGGATAATTTTTTTACAAGACTATTGCATTAAGGAAACATGCTTGAAAAGGTGAAGGCAGCCCAGTGATAGTGCACAGAGCAATAGGAAGCACTTAAAATCTGAAGTGAGTCAAAGGAATCTGAGCTGTGCACCAAGGAGAATAACATATCACTGAGATAAATTCCCTTGCTCACTCCAGGTAGCACAATCATCCTTCATTACACACTCCAGCCCAAGTTTGCAAAATGAGTAGCAATTCCAGTTGTCTGCATTTCTGTCACATTGGGCTGACCTAGATTCCAAGGAGTAAGGAGGGGGGAGTGAAGAGTGAATATCCCAACCTTAGAGTAAACCTCCTGGGATCAAACTTTTGAAAGTCTGGTACAGAGCTATTTTGGGTTCAACAAACATAAAGCTGACACAGTAGAGAATGCTGCCACCAGGTAATTAAAGTTATATCTTTTTAGCTGGCCTAGAACTTGGTCTCAGACTGACTTCATCTATTGTGAAAGAAAAATAAACCCAAAATCTGTACAAGAATAGATGACTCTGCAGATTACCCCAAGTGAGCCACACCAGTACCTGAGGCAACAGCACAAGTGAAAATAAGTTGTGTACCAAATACTCATGTCACCTTTGTCTTCCCAGCTGAAATTACTTTTTTTTCCTTTTTTTTTTTCTAATTTTTTTTCTCATCTGTTAACTCATATATAGCTATGTTTATTGGAAAAGCCTTCAACATGACACTGGAGCAAGGCTAAGTCGTATCCATAATAAGATACTTTTCTCTGTGAGGCTCTTGTCAGATAAATCTTGTTGTCCCTAGTTCAAAACTGTAAAAGATGGTTCTGTCTGATTGTTGCCACAATGCAAAATGCAAACTGGTCCTCAAATTATGCTAAAGTTTTAAGACTTTCCACAAAAGATCCATAGCATAATCTGAATATTCAAGTACTGGTAAACTTCTCTTGAATCTTTGCTGCATAGGAAATGTTAGGATCAGGGAATGTAGCCAACAATTCCAGCCATCTCACACTCTCTTAAAGGGCTGCAGCGAGTCATGAGAATTCATGAGGAGAACTGTTCAAAAAAATATACTCTCTCTCTCATGTGAAAATTTTTCTTTTTCATCATCTGCCTTCCCCCCCACCACAACCCCCTTTAAATATTTGTTTCCCCTTGCCAGAAATATAAATGTTGCTTATAGATCCATGATATTTTCTTCAAAAAAATCACTGATTTTTGCCAGGATAATCCATGATTTTTCTCCTAAAAAAAAAAAAAAAAAAACAAAAAACCAACAAAACAAAACTGAACCAAACCACTGTATTGGAATATGAATTTTCTGAATTTAATTGGTTTGGTCATGGTAAACAAAGAACAGAACTGAGGCTGACTCTTCCTTTCCCATTCTTCATTTACTGCCTGGATTTGGGAACTCCACATTCTCCCGTACTTCTTTAAAAGAAAGGATAAAAATAGCCCTAATGAGCAGCTCTGTAACTACAAACAGCAAGTATTTCAGTCAGAAAGAAATGTCACTGTTAAGCTTTCAGTGGCTGTTATATATAACAGCAATTTAAAACATATAGTGTAAAAATGATGAAAGCTACCTTGACAGGGGTGCTTTTAAATCTGTAAGATTCATGGAAATATAAAATAAATATTTAGCATGTTGATTTTACATGTAGGAAGGAGTAAAATGCATGGCACTACCAACATCTACCCTCCCTCCCCCACTACTGTCTTCAAGGCAGTGAAAGACACTTCACTGTTGTATGTATTCTGCTTTTCCTTTGTGCTTAGAGACACTCATATGCATCATTTAAGAATAAATAAAAAAAAGCTTGGCGTATTATTGAGTGGCATAGAAGAGTTCAAACGGAATTGAAAACCTGTTCTCGTCACCAGGTACATCTTGTAAATGGAGATGGTTTCAAATATTAAATAATGCTGGAGACAAGGGAACAAATATTCCCTGTGAATAGGTATGGAGTTAGTTAATTGAAGGTTGTCCTATTGTTCTACCACTGTAATCCAAAACACACCTGCAAGGATTTCCTTCCTCTTTTAATTCACACACACAACCGCTGAGGGGGAGGTGAGGAAGAGGAATGAGAGAAAGGAAAGGAAGTAAAATGAAGCGAAGGAAGAGGAGATGAGAATAAGAAGAATCTTGGGGTTTTTTTGCCTAATCTAAAAAAGAGTTAATAAAAGTAAATTGTGTGTTGCAATATCAGGGGCTGGGGGGAGGAGGGGAGACAAGCTTAAGAGATTAAGTGCATAAATGGAATGGAATTTAGCCACATGCCATTACAGTCAGTAATAGAGATTTTTTTTCCTCCCCCAAACAAATATCACAAATAGAACCAAACAGTAAGGGATAATTTGGGGTGGTAGTTCTGAAGTCCTCTATTCAATGTCAAGAGAATGCATGAACAGTGATGCATGCTATCTGGCTGAGAAAAGGGAATTCTAAAGTAGGCTCCGTTCTTCATGGCCAGACAATTTCTTTTTTGTGTTCTGCCAGAACTCTAATTGTAAAGCCCCTTTCAATTGCACCAATCAGCCATGTCTTTCAAGTTGGCTCCCCCCATTCTATTATTCAGCTGACAAGCTGTTATAAAAAGAGAGATTTTTCCACATAGGCAGAAGCTATATGAAGATAAGTGATGCCAGCTACATTTAAATTTAAAAAACAGATTCTTTCATAAAATTTGAGGTTGCTGTCATTCACTTCTTATTTTATCAGCTGGCAACTGGAAACATTTTCTCCCCTTAAACAATAATAAAAGGAGATAAGCTAGTGAAATACCTCTGAGTAGGAGTACAGACAAAACAGAGTGTTGTAAGAAAAGGACAGATTTTAACCAGCTCAGAATGAAAGGACTGTAGAGTATTTCACACCATGGGAAAATGTGACTGCTCAATCCTAGAGAAAAAGATATCACATGTTTTCCTGATTGATAGAAAGCTGAGGCTTCTGAGACTGATATTGTAGCCAAATAAAGGCCACATAATCCATATCTGAAAAAAAATGGAGAAAAAAAAATGCTGGGTGTGACATGTTTATTTTGGTTGGGTGAAGTCATGTCATACACTTCTTACAAAGGTGTCTGAATTTTCTAAAGCCAGATTCTTCTCTTATTCCAAGTTAGTAAATGACTTATTTGATTTCAATGCTTTTGTTTTAGATAGGCTCCAGCAAAGGGTAAAAAAGCAAGCAGAAGCTGCCTGTGTGAATTACAACTGTGTGTGTCTAATATTCTTGGATAGGGTGTTCCTGGATTATTGACTGTCCAGATGTGTTTGCCAGACAGAACTCTATGAGGATAAAAAAGGAAGGTTAGGGTAGGTATCATCTTCTGTTTTCAAGATTTCAAGGTAAGATCTGATGCTTCAGACAGCCTCTAGATATTCAAAAATGCGAGATTGGCCATTCTGCTGACTTGAGAGAAAACACGCTGGGTTTTCTACATTAGTTTAATGGAGAAGAAGGAAGTTAAATTGGAGTGACTGAAGATATTCCATAAATAAGAAGAAGCAGCAGGGTATATTGGAAAGTGTTTCCAGGAACAGAATTAATAAAATATAAGGAAATGGAACTGTTGGACCTTTGCATGAGAAACAAGAAATGTATTGAGAGAAGAAGAAAGATCTTTGATCTGAAAAGAGACCAGAATTCAGGCAGAACATTAGGAGACACATCCTATACAGTTAAGTTTCCATTAGGCTATAGCTGTCATGTGCCCAGTCATAGTATGCAGATCAAAGGAGTAGAGACAGCTGGTGAGTGATGAGGTATCATGAAAACCAAGAGAACAAATGAAAAAAAAAATCATAATAGATAGCAAGTTATGAAAGAGTTGATGAAGGCCATACCCCATAAAAGTATTTAGACAGGATGAATGTTCACAAAATTTTCACAAAAATCAGGGAGACAGGAGAGGCAGAGAAATGAAAAAGGTTTGAGGAACTTGGGCTTTCAGTACACAGGAAAAATAGTTCAGTCACAATATTCCCCAAACAAAATGCACCTTTTTCTACCAAGAATATATATGTATGCACTCCATCAAAGAAAAAATTAAGTCAGAGAAAACCCTTAAAAAATTCAAATGGAGCAAAAGAAAAGGTTTTCATTCCTATATTTACAGAGGTAGTTTGCTGAATGTTGGTGAAGCCAAAGAGAAATGAATGATGAATCCAAGACTATAAAGTGGGTCAGTGCAGACACAAGACCCACACACATTAGTATGTCCTTTAACTATTAGACTCTAATCCTTTGACAAAGCTGTCAATATGAAATTAGCCAGAACAGTCCTAATTCCCAACTTTTATTAAAATAAATTTTTATTAAAAATTGGTTTCAAATATCTTCCTCCAATTCTCCCCCCCTTCATTTTATCCAAGTAGAATATGCAGCTATCACACGAGCTGTTATTGGATCAGACAGAGAAATAGAAAATTTTATTCCGTGGGTAAAGAGCTCAAGTCAGATAGATTAGAAATTGAGAAAACAACCAGTCATGATTGATTGACTAGTTATTCATGTGAACCCACTAGGAAATGCAACATCACTTTATCAGCATGCTCTCATTTCAGGAGTGCTATGGCTCTTGGTTTAAGTAAGCTATTTTTCCTCAGGAGTATTTATTTATTTTTTACACTGAATTTTCTTGTACTGAGTACTAAGCCCCAGCAGAAATTAGCCTGAAGGACCCCATAGCTCTATTTTTCTTCCCAGCATTTCCCAGAGGCTGTTTTCTAGTTTCCACACCATTTAAGGTGATTCCAACATCAGTGAAGAGTCTGGGTATCTGACTGCATTTTGAGATTTCATTCAGTGGGGAAAATCCTGAAAGGTAGTTGGTCCAGCATGTCAGTCTCACCTTCATCAGAGAATCCACTGACTGAAACTGTGGTGACACAAAATGTGAGCTCAGAAAGAGCAAAAAGCCTACGGGTAAAAGGGTGTCTTTTTTCAAGGCTTTGCTTTACTTGTCCATCCCACTCAACAATGGCAACATCCATTTAATGCCTGCAATTTTTTAGGTTTTCCAACGTTGTGAAGCATCTTTATTTGCACTCATAGTTCTATGTACTCGTGACAGTTCAACATTCAGCACGTGCTGCACCACATCATGAAACATCCTTAGCAGGACTGCTGAAATAGAAAGGTACTGCAATAGATTGAATCTTTTCAGTACATCTCCAAGATGTACACAGTCAGAACACAGGATATCTTATGTCAATTAAAAGATCAGAGAATCATAGCATGGTTTGTGTTGGAAGGGACCTTAAAATCATCTTGTTCTAACCTCCCTGCCATGGGCAGGGAACCTCCCACTAAACCAGGTTGTTTGAAGCCCCCTCCATCCTGGTCTTGAACACCTCCAGGCATGGGGAGCCCACAGCCTCTTTGGGTAACTTTTTCCAGTGCTTCATTACCCTCACAGTAAAGAATACCTCCCTTATATCTAATTTAAATGTGACCTTTTGCAGTTTAAAGCCGTTACCTTGTGTCCTTTTCACATGTCCTTGTGAAAAGTACCCCTCTAGCTCTTCTGTAAGCCCCCATTAGGTACTGGAAGCTGTTATAGGTTCTTTCTGGAGCCTTCTCCAGGCTGAGCATCCCCAGCTTTCTCAGTCTGTGTTTGTAGGAGAGGTGCTCCAGCCCTTGGATCAGCTTCATCATCCACCCTCTGGATTTTTCCAAGAGGTTCATTTGTTTCTTGTGTTGGGGGCTCCAGAGCTGGATGCAGCACTCCAGGTAGAGCCTCACAAGAGCAGAACAGAGGGTCAGAACCACCTCCCTCATCCTGCTGCCCAGAGTGGGTTTGATGCAGGACACATTTGGCTTTCTGGGCTGCAAACACATGCTGCTGAGTCATGTTGATCTTTTCATCCACAAACATCCTCAAGCCTTTTTCTCCAGGTGTAGTCTCAATCCATTCTCTGCCCAGCATGTTTTTGTGCTTGGCATTGTCTTGACCCAGGTGCAGCACCTTTCACTTGGCCTTGTTGAACTTCATGAGGTTTGCACAAGCCCAGTTCTCAAACCTTTCTAGGTTAGATGATGAGCGCAAAGTATTTTTTGTTTGTGAATGAAAAACCACTTGGGAGAAGGAGAAAAATCTGTCAGTTAAAGGAAAGTAGACCAAAAATCAGAATAAAAATCTCAAAAGATGGAAAAAATCTTAATGAACTTGTTTTACACATCATTAAAATCAATTTTTTTTTCTCTAGAGGTGGCTTTCTAGACCTGTCCTGCTAACAAACACACAGCAAGGAGAGACACAGCACTGTTAAAGTTATTGAACCTCATATTCTAGCTCATCCTATACTTACTTCTGTGGGTGATGGGTAAGAGAGACTTTGGAGGGTGAGTCTTCCCATTTTTGCAGATGAGCCCACTCATCTTCACCCCAGCCTGGAGCCAGAAGTGATCTCATCACATAACCAGGGAGACACACTGCCCTTCCCCATTAATAAACTTATACCTCATCCTAGAGGCTTCATTCACAGCTTGGAAACAAGCAGCTACAACAGCTCGTAAAATTATTTTCATTTGTTAGTGGAAAAAGGAATTCATAGGAGAGGGTAGAAGAGTGAATGTGACAAGTTTTAACTGCATTTCACTACTGCTGTCAGACAAAAAGGAGGTATGTTATAGTTGGAAAAGGATCAGAAAGCTTAAGAGAATAAGGTACAAGCCATCCATCAGTAGCAGATATGGAATAACTCATCCACAACAGAAGCGATCAGTATAATTTGATTTGTTGTCTGAATGATACGAAAATATTTCCCCAGATACATTTAATCACGTAGATTTTTTTTTGTTGTTCATTAACATGTGCAGTGCTGTCTACAGTCCTGCTTACAATCTGCCACTGGCTGCAGCCATGGTTTCCACAAGGAAATCATGAGCTGTGTGAGAAAGTATTTCTTCTAACAGCTTTTGAAAACCATTGGGTACCCTTTGCTTACACTCTGAAAAAAAACCCAGACGAGTTAAAGGTCAAGATCTGCCTTTTTACACGTACTTTGTGTACATTATAGCGTTTCCTCATCCATTTCCTCTGACAGATTTTTAAAGTTCTCTCTTGACAGGCAAATCGTTATTTTCCTACAATCTGAGCAAAATTAGATTCACATGACAGCCCTCTTAATGCTGACTAACAAGTGCCCTAACCATGCTAATGCATTTCAAGGGAGCACATGTGACTTTGCAGCCCAGAAGCATTAATACAGGGACACAAATAGCATTATTTGCTGTGTCCTGGGCCCATTTTCTTCCTCACAGCCTACAAATACTGCGACTGTCAAATCCTGACAGAGTGGCAGCATGGTGTCAGGATTTTCTGCAATGAGCAATTGAATGTCATTTGAAAGTGGTGTATTTTAATTAGCATGATTCTAGACACCACCAGCCACGGTAAAACTGCACAGAGTTGTGGACAAATTTTATTTGGTCAGTATTCAAGAAGAAAAAGTTTTCATAAGAACAATGTATTGTACCTAAAAGTTAACACTTTGCTAGACTTTTAAATTATTAATTTATCACAAGTAGTCAAAGATACTTCTCTATCATGTCTAAATACTTTTTTTTTCTTTTTCTTTTTGACTGTACTAGGTAGTACAGATTATGCTAATCCTTAGTATTATTGTAACCATCTTTGTTCACAGGCAGTGCTGTAAACTGTTTACAAACATGGCAAGGGAACCAGTGGGAGCCTTTTCCATTTAGGGCACTGCTTTGGAGTTAAACCAATGCCACGAACTTTTGAAACTCCCAGCTTCAGAGTGGCACTGGGCATGATCTAATGAGCATTCACAGCCATAAAAGAATCTGATCTATGCAAATAAATAATGCTTAATAAAACAATTACATCATGCATGAGAAACAGCTGTGGCAGCAAATACTCTGTGGTTACTTGTGCAATAAGAAAGCTTTAAAAAAGAAGAATTAGGCACAAAATGTTCAGTAAGTCTCAATTATTTCTTCCTTTTTCCATAGGATTACGTGAATGCTGTAAACCTAAAATCATTTCACAATAAACCTGATACATTTCTGTTTGTGGATGACTTTTAAAAAAAAGAAAAAAAAAAAAGAAAAGTCAATCTGTACTGTACCAGAGTAATACAGTACTATAATTTTTGTGTCTTTATGCACATACATATACGTATGAACAGCAGATGCCATGATTATGAATGCTTTCAGCCCATCTATTTTCTTTCAGTAAAACCCTAAGATAAACACATGGACCTGTATAAATATGAAAAGAAAAATTGCATTGCAATACAAACCTGAGCTAACAGTCATTGAAGAGGCTCTTTGGAAGCACTTTATCCCAAGGCAGAGGAGTAGCAAATCTAGCCCTTGGATTCACAGGGCAGCCAGGAGCAAAGAGTGTGAGGCTCCCCAGGAAAAACAGGGCTTGACTTTCAACTCTACAGTACTGCTCATGAACAGCTTCAGCATGAACTGCAAACAGGTCACTCATGCCCTGGGATGGAGAAAACATTTCAGTCAGAAAGACACAGGGCAAGTTTTAAACCTGTGCTGTATCATCAAACCATACCACTAACACCCAGGAAGAAACAGGGTAGTTTCAGAGACCTGGAGTGTTTTTATTTTGGTATTATATTAATATGGGATGTGAACTGCTTTGGTACCTCAAAGTTTTACTTGGGGAGACCTTGAACTTTTGGGAACATAAAACAATACTAATTAAAGTAAAAAAAAGACATTTAATCTGATTAAATATCGTATTCCTCCACCACTAAGCAGAGTGTATCAGCTGCAAACTTTTCATTATGAAGGAGAGAAATAGAGTAGGAGTATCCAACCCATTTTAGCCATCCACCTAACAGTACTGATGACACTGATTATATTGACTAGATTTCCAAGGTGACTACTTCAGATAAATGTTACAATGTGTCTTCACCTCTGGACAAGCAGAGTTGTCCTTTCTTGCCTGGCTTGTAATCTAAGTCATATAATAACGTCACATGGTGCCAGGGACATATCGTGATGGACTATTAAAAAATAAAAGTTAAGAAAAAGTTTTAAAGAAAGGATTTCAAATACATGTACATTTGAATGGCAAGGAGTTTCCTTTCAAGATTATTTAAAAAAAAAAAAAATTCTGTGAAAATATGTTGCTATTCCCAGATTTGGAAATAGTCTAATGCAGATTAAAACCTTTTGGTGTGTTGAACTGTACCAACACGTGCTCAACTTTGAACACTGCCAATTTCTGGTGACAAAATGCTCTATGGAAGCTGCTGTTTTGATGCTCTGTGCCCATGGTCTCTCCTGCAGCCTGACCTTGTCCTGACCTTTATTTCCTATGGCATTCCACATGGGCGGGTTCCTGGGGCCCATCAGGAAACAGTAAGTTTTCCCTTAATTCTGTTCTCACTTTGACTTGCCCACTCTCTCACTTCTCTCCTTTTCCTGTGTCCCAGATTAGGAAAGCTCTTGTCTTGACTTCATCTGGGCCATGATGAGGAAAGCCACCTTTTCCCTTTCTCAATTTCTATAAGGAAGAAAATTCCAAATGCTCCTTCCCCTCAGTGTGCATTAGTTTTGCTTTTCTCTTGCTGTCCCTAGTGTTTATGTCTGTAACCCTGAAGTGAGCTTTTTGCCTCTCCAAGCAACCAACAGCAGCAAGAAAAGAGCAGAGGCCCTGCTGGTCTCAGACATTGATGAGTCTCTCCTGCAAATGAAAATGCAATCACACAGCAAGGGACTCAACTCATACTGGTTCCTGAAGATCAGTATGACCCATAGATGAGGCCAGAAAAAGATTTTGATATCATAAATATTTGGTATGATGTCTTTTGAAGACCCTGCATGATCTGCCATCTGTTCCCCCCCCTTTTAAAAAAAAAAAAAAAAAAAAAAAAAAAAAGTGAAGAATTCCTTTTGACATCATGATTCCTACAGTGGACAAACAAACCATTCATTGTCTTCTCCCTTTGTGGCAGCAGTATGGGGCAATATGCAGGGCTTATTCCTTCCTCTTCTGGACACCCTGTGCTTTTGTTTGGCAATGCAATGGTAAAGGGAAATCTGTTCTTGAATTAAGAAATTAGAAATGTGGTAATTTAATCAAGTATTTCATTCAGGAAGAATGTTTCAACAATGAAAGCAATCATGGAAATTAAAGTTTTGAAGATATTTCGCAAAGCAACTACCAGTGATTGGTAGGGTCTCCAAAAACTGCTGTTGCTTTCAGTTTATGCTCTCATTTGTTTTGTCCTAACCTCAAAAAGTCAGCAGAGGTACCCTATAGCTGCACCAGTACAGCAGAGGCATATGTAAAGCTAGGAAAAATTAGGTTATGGAGAAGAGGAAGCTTGCCTTGATATCATTTGGTAAATGAGATAAAAAAAGAAGAAGATCAAAAATTTCATGTTTCTTTGGCCTATGCTTTGAATAGTATATATACATTTAATTAAACAACCAAACCTTGAAACCAAAAACCAGCAGACAGCGAGTTATGGGCAAAAAGGGAATAAACTTTTATACTTTCCATGGATGATGAAAATTTTCATGCCACACAAAGCAAAAGAGGATATATTATAGTTCCTTGAGGTATAACCTTTCTAAGACTTGTTGTGGAGAAAACAGAGGGAAAATGTCACTCTTCCTGGGAACAGAAGAATTAACTGTTGTTCTCCAAATTTATTTATAAAAGGCTCTTGAGTCCCATATATTTCTTTAGTCTAGTATTGGGGATCATTAGTCTAACCAAAGCAAGGTCTGACTGGAAGGAGTTTAGTAAAATTACTGCTGTAAAACATTATAATACTAAAGCCAATGTGAAAGGTTTTTTTTTTTCCAGATTAAAGTAAGTGGGTTTGTTTTTTTTAAAAAAAAAAATTATAAAGCTGTATTTAAAAAAATACATAAACACTTTTCCCTTTTAATTGTGTTTTTGAAAGAGTTTGGTTTTATCCTGATTAGTTTTCTGGAAGATAAAAAATTAGTTTGATATTGATCAGAGATTAGATTAAAAAACATACTTCTCACAAGTTTCTGTAAAGCTGCAAAATATATCTTTCCCTTAAAGAAACTTCAAGTAATTATATGCTTCAGACTACAAATGAGTAAAAAACAAACAACATGCCAAAATATCCAATATCTTCCACGTGAAGCCTTTCATTGGAATGCAAATAAATTAAATATATGTTTGTTAAGCACAATAAGAACAGTTCAAAATTAATTAATGCTTAGTGTCTGGAAAGCTGACATAAAGGCACTTTCCGAAGATTCCCATTACCAGAGATCTTCCAATTTGGCACATCCTGCTTAAAACAAGGAAGCTTTAAGATGAAATCACTGCTTGGTTTTCAAAAAAACCCCTTGTACATATGGGAGGGGCCCAGAGTGGAGGAAAAAAAAAAAAGAATAGAGGTATGACCTTACCTTTTGTCATATTGGTGACAGAATTTTCATTGTGATCACTTCATGTGGAAAAAGGAAGACAGCTTAATCCAAACCTTTAAATTTTAAATTTATTCTTTTTTAAAAAACTGCAAGGAAAGAAGAAAACACCTTTTGCTCTCCAAAATGTAAAGTCAGTATAAATTCATTGAGATTTCAAGATAATATTCTCTCAAGCTTTTTCTAGAGATAGATTCTCTCAAACACTGTCAAGAGAAATAGAAGAAACTCCAATTCCCTGCAAAATCAAGGACTTTAGACTTTCTGAACTTTCCTCTTGCTAAAAGAAGTTTCCAGTTTTCACTCATGAAATGAAGGCTAACTCCAGCTAAAGGGTACAAAAATCTTGCTAGACTCTTTCATCTATTTTATTTCCTGCCAAGAATATCTCTCATTTTTTCTTTTCTCAAAAAATCAACAAACCTTAACTGAGATCCACAAAAACAGATCCTAGTACAAGTGGACAATGTATCTCCAAATACACCAAATTCTGTTAGATTTTATGTATTCTGCATTTTAAGATAAAGTTTAAATGCTGACTTATGGCTTCAGGGTATTTTTGTTAATCTAAATTTCCATTTTGTCTTAGCTGCGAGGCATATGCAAAGAATTCAAGCTTTTGAAAATAAAATATTTTCTAAATTTCTCTGGCATTTACTTCAATTTCGTCTTGGTTGGTGGAGCATTTCCAGCAGTTCTGCACGACCTTTTGGAAATTGGATGGAGGTTCAGACTACTTCTCAGATGAAGGGTTAAAGCCACTGCATTGATGACTTTTCCCATTACCAGAGAATTCCTTCAGGGATATGTCTGTGGTGAACCTGTGCCATGGCTGTGCAAACACGCTAAACCTGTCAAGTCTGTTCGAAAGGCAAGAATTTAAGTGAAGCTACATTTACCCCCTTGGTTATTATTAGCACATTCTTCACTCATTTTTTCTAGAAAACTTTGTTCTTGTTCAGATTAAAAAGTGTCATTCTGAAAGCAATACTACCTTATGCATTATGCTGCAATACAGTTTCATTTTTCAATGTCTCCTGACAATTCTCATGGTTTTCATGTTTGTGACTAGAACAATGCTGTGAAGAATATAAGCAAGAATAGGTTATCCAACTAAAGCCAGAACTATGATTTTTAAGGTGAAAGCAAAATTCAGGGCATAATGTACATCAGTTGAAAGAAGGATAATTTAGATCCTGGATTCTAAAAGAAAGATATTACATGCTACTGGTAAAGTAGTATATTAGTTGAAACACAGCTAGTGCATCAAAGAGTAAACATGTACCTGGAAAACAGTAAATGGAGTACAGATATCTACAAAACTCAGGGAAAAATTAATTAGACAGGTCAAAAACAAGAAAAAAAACCCCAGACTCCAGTGTAGAAAAGAATTTTCAAAAGCAGATTGGACACTGGCGCAAACTGGAGGTAGAGTAAACCACAACAGTTCTTTGGTTTACCAAAAACTGACCCGGTTGCTTTCTAGTAGACACCAATAAAAGGAATAGTTTTCAGCCCTGTGGGTGGTGCCTCACTCTGCCTAGCACTGGCACTCCTCCGATCAATGAACAAAGCATTTCAACTTACTTACCTGTCACCTAACTCCTTTTCTAGAATATTGGGGGAAAAAAATTAAACTGTGAGTTTAGCAAACTGAGTCAGCTGGTTCTTCAGCCAGATGCATCTGAGATGAATCAAGCAGCAAGAGTTTGCAATTGCAAAAGGAAAGCAAAGCAAGGTGCCAAGTATTCTGTAGCCACAAACCTGAGATAAAACCCCTGATTTCATAGAGGGGGGAAAAAAGCAGAATAGATCCAATCTCACTGGGTTTCAGTAAAATATTTGATATGCAAAATTAGTTCAAAGGAAAAATCGCTCGAGTTAACAGGCAGATAATGAATATGAAAGTGAGGAGAGAGCAAAAGTTGCAACTTACCTGGCTGGGCTGGTTTCAAAAGCACACACAGGTAGGGGAAGGAGAATCTTTTCATCACTGCATGCACAGCTCTTCGAGTTGTTCTTCCAATGGTGGCTGCTTTGGCCAGAGCAAACCTCCAGGTGACGATGGAACTGCTCATAAAGGCAATTGGCAAACCAGGAAGATGTGAAGCATTTTTCTTAGCCACTACAAGGTTTCTGTAGCTGCTACAGGAGTTGGGGAAAAGAGTATGTGTTCAGGGAGTCCCTGAGAGACCCTGTTTTTCTTTAAATGAATAGTCTAAAAGGGGTTGGACTTATGGTTACAGCTTACAGTTCTTTTTTCATAATGTCGTATCTATGCATTACAGAAGATCTTGATAATCCGATTTGAGTCATTTTCCTCAAGAGAACTCAACCTTAATATACTTGGAGTGCATTACTTTATCTGTTCCATTGACTTTTTTTCTTTACCTCCTGTACCCTTCCTTACTTATCCATTAAGCACTATGTGGTCTTTAACTCACATATTGCTGAAAATTTGTGGGCAGAGGGTAGAAACAAAGTAGGAAAAAAATAAAACAAGCTGCAAAGTCTCTCTCCAATGTATGTGTACAGTATAAGCCTGTTACTTAAGAGCAAGTCCAGTATGACTGTAAACACAATTCTTCCACAACACTGAAGTTAGCTTATAACAAAGAAAAACCTTCTTAGATGATCATCCAGATTTAGGAAGACACATTACAAAGGGGAGTTTTTGCTTAATCTGTGTTTGATGCTGTAATTTGACACCAGTAGCCTCATTTCAAAGTATGCACTTATTCCTGAGAACACAAACATAGCACCACTGGAAGTTCGTCTCTATTTCTGTCAGTGCGCCTCTGGACATGGAGGCCAGGGCTTTGGGGAGACCCTTTGTTTTTGTTTGCACCAACACTGATTATAAGCATATGCATCCAAAGACCTTTGTCTTGGAGAAATTATTTTCATTAATCCTTCTGTAGAGCTTGGGTGATGAGCAACAACACTGGCAGTGTTAAGTGCTTTTAATTTTCTGGTTCCTAAAATAAGGGTTTACTATACGAAGCCACAATGTTGCCAAGGGCTTTAAAATATTTGTGGTGTGGCATTTAATTTGCTCAGCTGTGATGAGCCACACTTGGTAAACCCAACTGTGCCACTGGCAAAAACTGCAATGGCATGGAAAGAAGGGTCAGCAGGAGAAACATTTGAAAATCTTCTCTATATATAAGACCAAGAATTAATTTTCCTACCAAAACCTGAACTTCTCAAGCAATAGAAACTGTGTGGAAACAAGCTGGATATGTAGCCTGATTCAAAAATCTCAAACTAGACAGACACTGACAATTGGCCTGAAGGATTCCATGGCTCTGTCTTTCTTCTCAGCACTTCCCAGAGGGCTGATTCTGTGATCAGTCCTGACATTCAGTCAGGAGAAAGTTGTCATGCAAGATGTGGTATAATTCAGAGCTTAAGTCCCTTACTCAGTCTTTTTTTAAGGACATCTCAGATTTTCATATCCGAAGGACTATCCTTAAATGCAATAAAGTCCTTTTTAGCGAGCCAAGCATCATAAATATTCAAAAGCCTCAGTTGGAACATTACACATAACTGACGTTACAGAAATCTGTTTTCTCTGGCATGACATCAGAGATTGTCAGATTGGGGAATCAAGAGGATGAGCTTACACTTGCCAACTTTACTCTAATCTCTGTTGAAATTTTTTCTTAACAAATCCCATCAATACCAACCCTTCCCCCCATCCCACCACAAGGTAGGATTTTCCAGGAAGTGAAAGAAAGGCTGTTGGCCCACATCTGTCTAGTATCTAAGGAGCAGGCAGCTATTGTTTAAGAATTTTTTTTTTTCATTGCTTATAATCCTGTTTCTTACATTCTGCTTTAGGGTCACCAGTTAGGCCACAAGACTGTGGAAACAGGCATACTGCCAGTTCCTTATAGCAATATACAATTGGATTATTTCTACTCTCTCCCACCAAGGAGAAGAAAATTAAGGGAAGTTAGATGTTCTCTTTCGAGTCAGCTTAGTGACATTCCTCATCACTGTTTTGTCTGTGTTTATGATTAATAAAGCAACAGAGGATTTCCACTAAATACCCACAGAAGCTGAACCATCATTCTCTGTAATTTCCATGAGCAGCACCTGCAACAGCAAGGCTGCAGCTGAGGAGGTGTGCACCAAGGAGTACGTGTACTGTGGCTCATAGTCAGCAATCTGCCTGCACAACACACAGCTACAAACAGTTCTCCAAAAAAAAAAAATGGGGGCTTCCTTCCTGCTATTAAACAATACTTGCAGAAATGACAGAACTGAGCAAGGTCTGCTATCCTGGTGCCTAGTGCTGCAGCTCAGTCGCCCAAGAAATCCAAACATTTTCTTCATCCCTTTCTCAGTGTTTCACATCAACCTCTGGGCACTGCAGTATCTCTACCAGCAGCCATGGCATGGTGTTAACCCTGCCGCCCCTTTTCCCTGCATGACTCCACTCTGTCTCTCACAGGTCTGTAAGGAACAGACAGCTTTTTCTGACCTGCCTGCAGCCCAGAGAGGCAGTGAGCCCACTGCAGCAAGAGCCAGCACATCCTATGGGAAATGCATACTTTCCTCTGAGCTCTTCCCCTCCTGAGAACTGGAAGAGGGAGTCAGATAAAACGTTTTCACTGAAGGAAGAAGTCATAAATACACATATTTTAAACCCCCCCCAAAATATACAACAACTCATCCAGCAAACACCTGTTTAATCCCTAACAGAAGCTAAACACTATCACCTTCTGCATCTATATCCATGTAACCACAGTTTGAACCCTCCAAACCTTGGCACTCTTCTACATATTACAAGCACAGCTTGGGTACAAGAAGTTTTGCAAACCATTGACAGAGGGCAAGCTCCCTTTGTAAAAGTGAGCTTATACTGCCCTACCAGACGTGGCTGGAGCACACAAAGCTGCAAATCAGAAGACTTTGTCAGTCCTGTGTGCTTTAGCTTACTGCAACAGCATTACATGTCCTTACAGTGGCTTGAACCTTCCCAACTCCAAAAAAAGCCAATAATGACTCAATTGCTTTTCCTTGAGCCTGATCAGGTACCCACACTTGGACCACCATACTGCTAAGTGGGATGAACAAGGGTAGATAATTTAATACAGAACACTTCAACTATTGAGCTGATACTGAGCTACACAATAAATAATTGTGCTCTGAAAATAGCACTGATTTTTCTATATATCAGGTACAATTGACAAAAAAAGCCTAGCTATATATAAGTTTAAAGAATATACTCCATACATGATACAAAAAAAGCATTTCCTCTCAGCTGTAATATTTATTTGACATTTCTTTTAAGCATCTCCAAGATGCTCAGAACAAGTAGAAAGTCCTCCTGAAACCTGAAAAAAGTCAGATATTCTTTCAACATCACAATATGTTACAGCCCCACAATTTGCATTAAAGCAAAAAAAGCCCACAGAATCCAAAGCTACAAACAGGAATTCCTGCACCCACTACACTCTGCACCCAGCCCTATATAGAATACAGCAGCTGTGTAAGGAAACTCAGCAGTGCTACCCAGAAGGAGCACCAGGCATGAAAAATACCTTGCCAAATGTTGCTGAAAGAGGAAAAAACCCACAAAACACCAACAAAAATAAAACAAAAATCCCCACAAACACAAATATTTGTTACCACCTGTAATGGGATTTTGGCCTGATCTCCAGCTGCACATTACCAATATTGCTTTAACTAAAAAGCCTTAAAATTAGCGAAATTTTCACATAGCAAACTAAAAATTTCAAGTAATTAAAATAAAATAATGAAAAAATATTCCCCCATTCACATCAGTAGTGATCAAGAACAAATTCAAAAGACAGAAGACACCACTCCATCCACCTTTGCTTAGTCAAGACCACCTGCAACATCTACATTCCCTTCATGGCCTCCAAACCTCTCAATTTGCCATCAGTGGTTATTTAAATCTTTTATCTGGGTGCTACGCCTTGAAACAGGTTCTTCACACCTGGATGGTGCCTTCCACATTATTAAGAGGTCACAGGAATTTTCATTGACTATTTACTCAACAAAGGTAAAAATATCAGAATATGGTCTAAAGCAAACATACATTAACTGAGTGCTTAATCCTCATCTTGTTTACTAATGATTATTGTGATGACTTCTGTTACATATTCATGAAATATGAGGCAGTTATAGTACACACTTTGTACTAACCAGTAAATAAAAATGCAAAATGAAAATATCTTTACTGGGGGAACAAAAAACAAACAAAAAACGACAACAACAAAAACCAAAAAAAAAAAACCAAACAACCCCCCCCAAAAAACCCCTCAATACAAAAAACAAAAAATGCCCACAAAACCTAATGAAAACCCAAAACCTAACAATAAAGACAGCTGAAAAGTCTTTGTCTTTGTTGGCATATTATCAGCAACAGATTTCAAAGCATCAAGAGTTACTCAAATTCCCAGCTGTTACAGCAAAAAAGCACATGAGGCAAGCAAAAGATTAATAAAAGTTAGAATAGGACTACACAAAAGAAAAATGCAAAGTCAGAATGGGATATGCGCCAATAAGAACAAAATTAGAGTAATTATTTGGATAGGTTACAGGCCAGAGATAAAAACACGATAAATTCTCAGAAAACCGGATTACTGAGAAAGCTATTTGAAATTAAAAAGCAAAATAAATCAAAACAGGATGAATGACATTTGGATAATATTATTTGACTGATTAAATTAACTTTTAATTAGTAGAATAGTGTGGTAAGAAAAAGAGATATAATAACGATAAGGTATTTCTACAGCCATAACAGAACAGAAGAACTGATAAGCCTGAAGTGAATTTCTTCCTTTTATTAAGCTGTTTATTATTGCTATAATGTTTTTCTTTATGTTATTATTTAAGAAACTGTTCTGAAATTATACCAGTTTTGATGGTAAATGTGCTTCTACCTGGATCACTGTTGAAATTATTTGCCTAAGACAATTCAGCAGTACACTAAAATTGCTTTGCATGAGATACCAGTATCTTCCCATTCATATTTCATAGAAGTTAGATTTGCAAGAATTTTGGCGTTTAAATTACTTATAGAGAATATTAACAATCAGCAAATTTGTCTCTAATAAATATTTCCACCCCAAACCATTTATTCATGTTAGAGCAGTATCACATAAATTATCAATGCAGCCAATGCCAACCACACACTTCAGATTCTGAATAAGAAATAACCATAACTGGTATTGAGCCTTCAGTAGCCAGTGAATTATTGGCAAGTTATTTTTGAGGAATAAATAGTTTAAAACTAATTGTAGCATGTCCAGAGATAATTCACAAACATAAAAAAGAAACCTAATTTGTCATTATCAATTTTTTCCTCCATTTTTTTTCTGTCAGCTTTATTTAATGTGAAGCAGTAATGAGCAAGAATGAGATTTGTAATATTGTCTTTCTCCTCTGGAAATCAGACAGATGCCAAAATGTTACAGTTTTCTCTTCACCTCTGATCCAGCTCTTTGATATGGTGGCAAAAGGTCAGAATAATTCTGACTGCTGATGACCTCTGGGATATAAAACAGACATAACTTGAACAATCTCTTGGTCTAACCTAGAGAGGACAGGTATCTAAGTGACAGCAAGAAACCAGTAACTGACCCCACTGGTAGGCAGCCTAATGAGGGGGCTCATGCTTTTGTTAAGAAAAAGGATCAGACTGGGAGATTTTCTTAAAATCATCACCACAGATGCAAAATTCTGTATGAGATAGTTCATCTATCCTGGCACTTCTGTGCTTATCATCAGTGTCTGATGGGTTCTTTGTTGTGACTAGGATTTTCGCATGTGTTAGGAGTACTAGTATCGTGGCTATTTTCACTTTTATTATTAATATTTTGAGGTGTTTAAATGATTTTTCTTCTGCTGCAGACAATAAAAGAGCATGTTTCTGCTCCAAGAGAATTCAAGTCCTTGGATTAAGCTGGAGAGGCCCAGTACAGACTGGAGCCCACAGGAGAAATCCTTGTGGGCAGAGAGGAAGGTCAGAGTCTGCTCCTTGCACTCAGGCAGGCAGAGGGACTGGGGTGCTGTCACACATTTCCAGGCTGGCAGGCTGGGCAGGGCAGGAGGGGAGGCCACATCTGCCTTCCCTGTGCACCCATCCTAGGTGTTCTTCTGCCTATCTGCAAATATATCAATAATAGATAGGAGATAAGTGGATGATGGTTATGAGCATTAAAACAAGATGAGGTTTTTTTTGCATTATGTGACTGTGTGAGTCTTCTTTGGCAGCAGTTCTCAACACAACAGTGTTTGTGGTGCAAAGAAACAAACCCCTGTAGATATTCATCCTTTTATGGGAAGGGTGATGGGTCCAAAGTCAAAGACAACTGCTCATTGAGCTGATGCACAGTCTGCAGCTATCTCAAACTGAGTCACTATTGCTGCCAAGTGTGAAGGCTCCAAGCGTTACATAGTAGGGGGAGTGGAGAAGCTCTGAATATGAGAGTATTTTTGCTTTTACAGGAAAAGATTTATCCACCAGATATTAATGTTTAAATACAGTAATTGTGAAAAAAATCCCTCTCCATTCATGTTTTTTTTCTTCATGAAATAGTTTTTTTGGAATCTTGTTAAATCATATAAGCTGCTACACCAAGTTGTTATGGCAACTGGAATTTTGAAAGTAAATTAATTTTGCCATAAGATGTTATTAAAACAGGTAAGGATGGCCTTGAATAATAATATCTCCTTTATGTTTGGAGAGGATGCTATGCTATCTCAAATTTTAACACTGGTTTTTACTTAAGCTAACACATGTTATTACTGTATCAATGATCTTTAGAACAAATGCAAAATAAATTATTTCATTTTTGCTATGAACTCCTGAATTAGACCTTCTCACCAGCATCATGATCTTATAATAGCAGGGATTCTATGATGCCTTAGTAATTCTGATATGTCTAGTAAAAGCAAACAAGATCAGTTTTCCAAACTGGAATCAATCTAAAGCAAAGCTTTTAATCTGTAGGATTTTGGAGCTTGCCTAGAGACAGTAACTCTCACCAGAAGTAAGCAATGGTTCTGACTACAGCATGTAGGATGTGGATATGCCACCATAAAGGACACACCTTGACTCTCAGACTGGGGCAGATGTCTCAGCTCTGCAGAGTGATCTCACAAACCTCCTCCCTGTCTAGAAGAATCCTGGTTTGATGCATTCATGCTTCTGCCTCTTACTCTTGTAGTGGTAGAACACATCTACAATGGGATCATGAAAGAGATGCTGTGAAGTTTAGAATACATACATTTTTTGATTTTTTTTTAAATGGGACTGATATTTTGATTAACCTGCTGGGGGGTGGAATATTGAATGAACTGACCTGCCCCTAAATGCCAGCCAAGTGTCTTGAAAGCCTTGCCTGGGAGTAAAATGAGAGAAGCAAGCACCTCCAAACAGCAATCATGAATGCCACATCATACAACTGCTGCATTAGTCAAGTGCTCTGAATCACCAACCAATTTCCTTTCAATAAACAATCAAAGACACACCCAAAACTTCTGTCTCTCTTTGTCCTATCTGCTTATTAGTTCCTTTTTGAGGTATATAGTAGGAGCTTTTCAGGGACAAATACTTTAGACACTTTAAATTGCTGAGATCCTGCAATAGTGAAGAGAAATCATTATAAGGCATGGTGTTTTGTTTGGTAAATGGCTGAGGGAGACAATGGAGAGAATGCTCCAAATCACTGAACATAGAGGTTTTTCCATAATAAGGTAAAAGGATGTTATTGTGCCTTATCCAGCCTGGAATATTCTGATATTGGGTTCCCATTAGCTTCCTCAGAGGTACCATGTCTAATTTTGTCCTCTAAGGTTTTAATTATTTCAAACTCAGTCCCACAGACTGGATAATTTGGCATCTGTTTTTTTAACTTCTTTTTGTCCTCTGAAATATTGGATTTTAACCACAGCTGGAAATAGGCTATAGGTTGATGTCTGGTGCTACTATTCACATTAGATCCCCTCAGATTTTGGGATGAAAGCAATCACCACTTTGAGCAGAAGGAAAAAAACATCTCCCTTAGATAAGATAGGTGGAGACTGTACTTTTCTCTTTTGGCCTTCTTAGTAGCAGGGATAGGACTTCTTAGAATCACCTAAGATTTTTTTTTAGTAAAATATGTATTTGTAAAGCTCTTAATCATGCCTCATTGCCTTCTATAGCTGGAAATTTAGTCTTGTAGCTCAAGAATCTCCTATAGACTGATGGTGAATATCTGGTCTATGATGTTAGTGCTGTGTTGTGCAGAAGAGGAAACTTCTGAAGTTGATGCTGACTGAAGTTACTTCTTCCCATTTCAGGGAAGTGGACTCATAGACCTGCAAGGCACAATCCAGACCAGTGCTCAGGCATCTTCTTTGGTGATAGGAAAATGTTTAATGTCACCTAGAGTTAGTATTTTATCATTGGAAATCCTCATGGATTGTGAACTTTCAGCTAAAATGCTTTCTTAGAGGTCCTGAATATTTTTAATGGGAACTTTGACATTGAGGAGCTCAACTTAGTTTCAAGGTTTAGATGTTTATTATAAAATGCTAGAAGTTTAACCTGGAAATAAACTAAAATTTAATACTTTGGCATAAGGAAACTCTTAACTTCATGCTAGTAGTCTGCATAAATGATTCACTTCATGTTTAATTTCATTTCAATGAATGTTCAGTAATGAAGTTTACAGAGTTGAAAAGGAAGTGTGACATAAGGTAAACAGATTGTTGCAAAAGAAACTACTCCAGGTCTGGTCCAACTCTCATTAAACCAGTGGAAACTTTCCAAACAGGAGTAGGATGAGCCCACAATAGCACAAATCCAGACTGAAGTCAGTGGGCCTAGTCTGGATTCACACAAGTTAAAGTGAGACTGCAAATTTATTCCCAGTGCTCAGCAGCTGCAGTACAAAGTAGGCACTGATGTCGCACTTTAGGTGGAGTTTTGCCCTGTCACGGTGATTCACAGATATCCCATTACTCACTGAGGAACCTCATCATCAGTGCAAACACACTTTCCCCAGCATTTGCTGAGGCAGCCAGCGTGGCAGTGACTAATTTCCTTTGTGAGTCTGGGTCTCACTGCAGTCAGGAGGCAAGGGTGGAAAAGCAGAAAAAGTATAGAAGTTAACTTTTGCACACATAATGAGTAATAAATGCAAAGGATTGGACTCCACAGAAAGTGGTTACTTGGGGAAGCTTTGGTGAATCTCATTTTCCCATTGGAAAAACAATCTACCAAAAAATAATCCAGCAAAACTATATGGGAGGAAAATTTATTATATGTTTTAAGCAGGAAGTAATAAAGCAAACAATATAAATAGAGTAGATAAGCAAACAGTCTCAGTCTAACCACAACACTTTAGTAATTCCCATTAGGCAACTCTTTTCACCTTGAAGCAACTGAGTGTTTTAAAAGCACTCAAGTTTTATTGAAGCTGAACAGGACTTGGGTTTTTAGATTAGTCAGGGTTTCTTAGTAATTCCATCCACTAGGCTTACCTTGGAAAAGATTTAAAGTTTTGCATGGAGTCCTATAAATCAAGGGAAACTTAGAGTAATGTAGAACTTCAGGACACACCAACAGAAATTGTATCAGGTGTCCCCAAACAAAGAGACTTGGAGAAAAATCTTAACATATAAATGCTCTCAAAGATATTTTTAGACATATATTTAACTGTGATGTTACAATTAAACTCATGAAACTTGGTTTTATGCCCATAAACACCATGTTCAGCAGTCAAACATGACAGGAAAACGTCAAGTCAGTGCACTGCTTTTTTCTCTGGTACTCTTGAAAGTAAGCTGCTTCAGACCCAGCATCATTTTTCCTAACTCCAGAAATGTAATGGACTCCCTACATAGGCAGTCTTGTTTCTATGGTTTCTCCTTAACAGGAACAGAGTGAGGGTTAATTGCATATCTCCATATTTTCCATTTGCTGCACAAGCAAATGGGAAGATGACAGCATGGTGCCCTATGCTCCTGGGAAGGTTTCCACAAATAAGCATACAGAACATGCATGTTGGACGAGTTCATGCTGAAGTTAAATATGTAAGGAAATATTACATCATAAGAACTACCATCTGGAACTTATCATTCTAGGAATTTCACTCTATTCTATGTATTTCACATAGTAGATATGGTGCGGGCTTTGCTTATATATTACTTGTTTAGTAGAAAATTTCAAAATCTCTCAGTGGAGTGGAAAACCTCAGAAATTTAAAAAGTCCCAGTATAAGAATCAGCATAAGGGACTTCTGTAAAAAAAAAGATATGTTCATATACACATTTAAAATAAAAGCATGGCCACAATTAAATTCAAATATTAAATTTAACAGGCATTAATAATCTAATTTACTAATAGTGAATATTTATTATTAATCTTTGTTTAGCTACTGAAATGTTTTTCCTCTGGGTTGGGTGTAATTGCTTTTTTCAGACCTAGTGCTGTCTAACACATTTTATACACTATATGTTCAACACTGATGATGAAATTTCTGTAGGTTTTCAATAAACACCTGGATATGGCCTTGTAGATGGTTTTATTGTGTGATAATTGTTTCAGTCATATTTGCCTTTCCATGGGTGGGTGCTTTATATTCCTTAAGTGTCTTACTGAGTATGTCCATGAGATTCATGCTTTGCCAATTTTTGTGAGTTCCTGTCTCATGGTCATAAACGTGGTATGCATGAATCACCAAAGGCTACAAGCTACAATGAGGGTTTCTTTATTCAGGGCGTGCATCTGCTCACAAGGACATGAATTCTTCAAGGAAAGCACTCTGAATCTTAGACATCCACTGAGTTATATTGTATTGGTTGTGGAAGATCTTAGCCTCTGCGTGACACTTTTCTTTGTTGTTCATTCCACATATATAATACTTCTAAAGAAAGAATTTATTAGAATTAGACTATAGGTAATTTAGGTGCAAGAAAACTGCTTGTGTGCTGTAAAACTCAGGTTGTATGAGATAAAAAAAAAAAAAAAAAAGCCTGGCTTAGATGCCAGGCATTTATTATACTCCACACACAGGGATGTCCATCTCTTCCACAGGGGTTCACAGCTGCTAACACAGTGAGCCAGCCTGCCTGAAGTCCTGAAGAAAGAATGTATTTCAGAATACATTTCCTGCTTGGACCAAGTGCTTATCTGATAGTTGCAGCTGGCTGTCTTTGAGATACGGGGAGTCAGTGTCATGTCAGGGCTCAGAGAGCATTTCTTTTAATAGAAGAAGCTTCTGCACTGGAAGAAGTATTGCCTAAGTTGCAAAAGTGACAAGAATAATTTCCCAAAAAATGCAACGCCCTTAGCTGAGTCCCTAATTTAAGGGATTAAATGAACACCATCTCTTTTGGTGAGGGGCTGGATCATTTGAGAAACCCAAGAGATCAGGAAGAAGGGAGTCTGGCACCTGACAGTCTCAGGAGACTTCTGGAAGCTCACACTCCCTGGATGCACATTGGTGTTTTGCAACAGCCATTGACACCTTGAAATTTCTTAATTTTCTGTGTACAGCTTTCTGCATTTCTCCCAGACAGACCTCAGGGTGTATCTGAGCTATGGCTTCCATAATGGTTGAGCTCATTCAGACCTCTCCAAATGTCTTCAAATTTGCTGGCTCATGGATAATGGTGAGGGGAGGCACAGCAGCAGCAGGTAACTCTGTGGAGGTTGCAAAAAAATCCAGGAAGAAAATCAGATACTAAGGAAGCTGGTCTATTCTAAACCAAGAAAAAATAGTGTCTGACCCACTGTTGTAAAGGATAGGTTTCATCAGTGCTGTGCACAGCTGAGGTCAGTTCTAGACACCTTCATGTGATCCTGATCTTCCAGGCATTACCCCCACAGTTATGCCTAACCTAGCACTCTTGTCAGATGGACAGTAAAATCCTCTTACAAGACTTACACAATGGGGTTGTGTAGTTAGGTAGATAAAAAGCAAAACTGGAAGACAATAATTAAAAACAGGAAGCAGAACACCAGGGGACCAGAAGGATCAGAATTATAAATATGTGCTGATGTGGGCAGGGAGACAGCACTTCAGAGAGAGACAGAGACCACAATCACTTGGTAAAACTGAAGAACAAAGAATATAGGACCTGCCACATCAACTGAAATAACAGATGCCCCATTTTGCTCATCTGGAAGAAGATGAAAAGTTCTTGATAAAAGGATCAAAATAGAAGATATAACTAGAAATGCACTTTTATTTTCTCTCTCTCTTTTTTTTTTTTTTTTTTTTTTTTTTTGTATATTTGCCATAAATGACAAGGGAATTATATCCATGCTTTATATTTAAAAAAACAAAAGTTTTAGAAATCCCGTCTTTTAACCAAGAGGTACAAACATAATGCAAATGGAGATAATAGACTACCAAAGACACTTCAATTCACTTCCTCAACCTGGAAAAGATATACTAAATCACAACTGATTTATGTCAGCTGAAAAGTCAGCCCTTTGGAAGGAAAGAGACTAACAGGGTAATTAATGGCCCCAGCTGTGGGTTCTATATATTAATTGATTAAACCTTTCACACCACAAGAATTTCTCATTTTGGATGTACTCATACTTGTGCTTTTTAATTAATTAGAAAATGGAGAGATGGAATCTTCTGGTTTGTTATCAGCTGAATTAATTCATAAAGCCATTTGGTTTGGTGGTTTTGGGTTTGTTTTTTTTTTGTTTGTTTTTTTTTGGTTTTTTTTGGGTTTTTTTTGTTTTTGTTTGGTTGGTGGGTTTTTAAAAAGTGTGTTTCTATTTCTGGTAGAACTATAGGGAGTTTTTGATGTTACAGAATGATTCTGACATACACCAGAAAACAAACTTGTAGAAAATGCAAGGTCATATGTGTTAGCAATTCAAAATGCAAGGTCGTATGTGTTAGTAATTCAAAATGTTTCAGCACTTTCAGTTGCTAAGTTATTACCTAGCTTGGAAGAATTTTTGAATTGTTGGAAGTCGTTACTTGATTGGATAATTGACCATTACTGTTTAATTTTAATGTAGTCACACTGGAAGTAATCAAATATACTTCACGAAGGGGGATAGAAAGAAGACAAGAAAAGAAGTGTAAGAAATGAAAACTCCACCACAACGTTTTTACTTTTAATAAATATCCCATACTGCCTATGGGAGCTAAAATTGTACGTGGTCATATTATTAAGAATTGTACCACAATGTGTTGGTACTGAGGACTGTGCTTAAACCTTGCCTGTACAACTTTAGTTTGTCATTTGGTGACTTTGGATCATCTTACTTTTACATATGCATAGGATTGATGTGAGCGTGGAAGGTTAAAGTTATCATCATCTCCTTGCCTGTTCTGTCCAATGAAATAAATAAAAAACAACGCAATGCAATTATAGCTCTCCCCCATGTGCCAGGCTTTTCAGAAGCCTGTCAGGCAGACTGTGAAATAACATATCCATGGAAAATCTCAGCCCCTGGGGACATTCCCTTAAGTGATCAGCAGGGACAGTCAGGAAGGGTAAACAAAGACCTTCCACTCCCTGCATTATAACTTAAACATTCCTAAGCTTACAGGCACCTGTGTCCAAAACACACAAGAAAGTTTTTTAGGTAAGGGAAATTCTCCTCTATTTACCAGAACAGGGGTACCAGGAACCAGGGACAGTGAAGAAAGATGAGGTAAACCAGTAGTGCAAGGAGAAATGAAAACGAAACCCTAGTATAGTTCTCAACTTACAAAGTGTTCTTTGTTTATCTAAATATTTATTTACACAATTAATAAATCAGGATATATTTTTGGGGGTTTTTTTAGTGTGAATTGTACTTTTTATGTTACTTTATTTAAATAAAATTATAGACTCCTCTATATCTCAAGAAAAATATAAAATAGTCAGCTGGGGTCTGAGTGACATTACAACATAACCTAATATTGTGCTGATCATTCTTCACATCTGTAATACCTGACATGTCAAAAAATGTGGTTTATCTTTTCATATTACAAGCTTTTTATAAAGAGATTGTGCTTTCTTCTAAGCATAACATGTGACAGTAATTTAACTTAGTACTAATAAAGATGAGGGTGAATATATATGTAACAAATAATTGGTGTTTTAACATTACCATTCAAAGACTTAGATCTTGATGGGGTGGTTCCCCTCCTGCAAAAAAGGTAGCCTTAAAAGCATTTTTAAACAAGATGGTATAAGAGATTTGTTGAAAGAATGAAGCTGAAATATTCAGAATACAACTCTATTATATGCAAGTGATAAAAGGCCTTGAAAAATCTGATTTTATCAAAGTTGGGGAAGAATTCAGTTGTATTTCATGACAATTTGTTAATCAACCATATTCAAAAGTGTTTAGCTTTTACTTTACTTTTTGTTAGCTGTCTTAGCCTGAGAAATGGGAACATCAGCTCAAAAATAAATGAAGTCATGAAAGTAAAAATTAAAGTTAACTTGATAGTTTAAAACGAATGTGGTACCACAATAAAAATGCAGAAAGACCTGAAGGAATATTTTGAACTTTTGTAAAAGAATAAACTGGGTCTTTCAAACCAGCTGAGTTGAGAGGTTTTTTGGCCAGGATGTTATTAATTCATTGCAGTGTGTGAATAAGAATGAACAACGATAAAAATGATCCAAAACATCAATGACCAACAGTGTTTATTTGATCATTAGTACAGTAGGTATTGTCCACAGGATCAAGAACATGGCTCAATAGGAGGAGAATTTACAGTTACTTAATGTACAAAAGGATTGCAGACTGTTCCAAACACTGAAATGGAGAAAGACATATTAAGAAACATAAAAGTGATGAAAGTATCCTTGTGTTGCAAACAGCAGTTTTGTGCTGAGATCAGTAGACTGAGTTTGCAGTTCCATTGTATTTTCTAATCTATTATTTATTTGGGATTCATTTTACACTGTTCAGTTCTTCTACCCCTTGGGCTTCCCCCATCTAAATTAGATCTGTGTGACATGTCATCTGTTTAAAACCTCCACTGCAACATGGAAAGAACTTTTTTTTTTCCCCCCATGACAGAAATTAAAATAATACCATTTAGGGAAAGTGAAATTATCGTCCCTTCCAGGCCTCTTCATAACTATATAAGAAAATTGACCTTTTCAAATCTTGGAGTTGAATTTATATTTCAGAGCTGTACAAGATTTGGACTTGAATTCACTATTCAGAAGGCTCCATATTCAGATAGCTCAGATATATATACTCACTTTTTTGTTTAAATTTAAGTCTGGGAGAGAGCCGAAATAAATTCTTAGTTCAGCTTCCTGACTGGCTGCTAACTGGAATGTCACCCAAGAATTCCATTGATGAGTAAGGTTTTGTAGACCATAGAAGTAAGACAAGGACCCCTTTTGTTTGCTCTAGGACATGCAGCCTTTCAGAGGTCTGAAATGTTCATTTATTACATTTTTACTTAGGGCTTAAAGAAATTTGATGACTGTTTTTGTGGATCCCATCTTGATATTTTCCATAGTAAGAGGAAAGGTACACCCAAGATTGTCCTATGGAAAACACTAAAGAACAATAGACCAGGAAAAAAGAAATTAATTCCTAATACCTCTACAGGAAGTTGTTCTTTTTTACGGGTTACTGACCTGGTAGGGGTGATGTTCGCTTTTAAAAGGGTCATCCTCATAATTTGAATATTACTAGTCGCTCTTTCTGTAATATGGAAAGTGGGAAACAATTGTAGCTATTGAGGATGAGCTAACGTTCATACTAATGAGCATGTTATTAAATTTTCAACAGATTTGCCCAGGACTCCATTTTATAAGAACAGTTATGAGAGAAGATCCATGCTGACATTTGTAAGAAATCTCCTTTGTCTGATTATGTTTAATGCTCAACACAGGTACTGACCTTATAGAAAGACCAGATGATGAGTCCCTCCAGTCTGAACGCTTAGAGTTCCCTGTGCATGCTCTTGTTTGCTCTCTGCCTCGCTCACATTTGTTGTTTCTCTCTGAGCAGGATGACGGATACCACGTGGTTGATTGAAAATTGGAATAACCTCCTCTAATATCAGATGATGCTGCTGTAACTCGTAATACCCTGTTAGGCTGTCCTTGTTGCTTTTGCATTTATCTCAGTCTGTAGGACTATGTTTGCACCCCTAACAGCTTTCCAAGGGGTGACCCCATAGCTGCTTCATGGTTCAGGCTGACAGCTCCTTTCCAGGAACATGCCACCTGCTACCGCACCACTGTGGGGCTTTGAACTCTTCAAATCTTCTAAACGAAGCAGCCCTGCCTGCAAAGAGGTGAGAGATAGTTTTCAGGCTATTTTTTTCCCTATTTTTTAATAAATGTTTTCACACTTGATAAACTAAGGTCTTTGTCCTGAAAGGGGATGAAGACCTGGTTACATGCCAGTGGATTTGGTCCAGAGGAGAGTTACTAAGTTAGTCAAGGTCTGGAGAATGTCTCTCTCTTAAGGCTTGAGTTGGGCCAGTTCAGCCTCAAGAAGTGGCAGCTGACATGGGACCTCCTTAATATGTACAAATATCTAAAGGGTGCCAAAAAGATGGATCCAGGCTCTTCTCAGTGGTGCCAAGTAATAGGACCATGGGTAGAAAGTGTTGCAAAGGAAGTTCCACTTGAACACGAGAGAGAACTTCACTGTGCAAATGACCATACACTGGAACAGGTTTCCCAGAGAGAGCGTGGAGTCTCCCTCACTGGAGATATTCAATATATTCTGAAGATATTCTGAATTCAATCCTTCATCCTGTGCTCTGGATGACCTGGCTTAAGCTGGGAGGTTGGACCAGATGTCCATTGTGGTCCCTTCCAACCTGACCCATTCTCATCCTTGAAACGAGACAAATCTCCCATCTCTTTCTGCAAAGTGGCTGACCTCAATGGAAATGAAACTTGCACTGGGCCTAACATTATCAGGCTTGAAACACTGAAAGGTTGTCTGAAAAGTTAAAGAAACAGTGATTTGCTTGCAGTGGATGTGTAAGAAGGGTACAGGCAGCTGAAGCTCTAGTCATGTTCAATGTATGTCACTCACATATTGCTACGCATATATTCCTCTGTCTTGCAAAAATTAAAACAAGTCACTACCAATAACAACCAAAAGGAGACAATTTCTCAGAAGAAAATATTCCCTTAACAAAGATCACTGAATCACAGAATCACAGAATCACAGAATCACAGAATCACAGAATCACAGAATATGTAGGTTGGAAGAGACCTTCAAGATCATCAGGTCCAACGCAGCCCTAACACCTCAACTAGATCATGGCACCGAGTGCCACATCCAGTCTCTTTTTAAACACATCCAGGGACAGTGACTTCACCACCTCCCCGGGCACACTATTAAATATTGCTATTTATATTACACATATGAATAAAATTAAAACATACTCTCATGTGATAGTTGTCAATACCGTTGTGGTTTAACCCCAAGTGGCAATTATTTTGTTAATTTATTTTCTATGCCATTTTGGCACTTGCAACAGGGCACTATTGCCCCACCACATGCTTGTAAAGATGTTTTTATTTTCCCATTTTTCGGTTATGAATCGGAGACAAAAGTATTTCCAAATGCAAACTCTATTTGTATGGAATTAAAGGGAAATTCCATGCATTTGAACAAGATATGCATTGCCACTGCAGAAAATTACAGTCATGCTAACAGCATGTATTTCAGCCTATTTTCCCTGGGCAATAGTGCTCCTCACCCTCCCTTCTCCTTTCTATAGCTGTCACTGTCTCAGGATCTCTCCCAGGAGTGCACCATGCCATGGGGCTGTGAGCAAAGAAAGGTTTCAGCTTCATGTTCACAGACACGGTTTGACTCACCCTTCTTGGGTGAATCCCATGCAGGGGGTATTGATTGTGTGGGGACCAGCCATGTCCCTGCCTCATTCCTGAGGAGACAAGGCAGCTGCAGGCCCTGGCTCTGTGGGGTTCTCCAGCTGCACTGACCTGGGCAGCGTTTGACCACTCAGGAGGGATGGTGTGAGAAGGTCCAGGCTTTCAAAAGCAAGAATATTCCTGCTCCCCTTCCATATTTGCTATCCACTTTCTCCCAGGTTTTTTTCCAGTCCTGTACCACCTCCCCAGGTTTCCTGATCATCTGCCAAGATAATTCAGCTTGCTAACCCTACAAACAACAATTTCTGGTTTTTTGCATCTCCAGTTGTCTGTTAGTGCAGCAGTGGGAGCCCATTGCCTGCTGGGTCAGGCAGACATCAGTGCTGGGGAGCAGTGCAGGGAGAGATCCTGCAGCAGAGGGAGGGCAGTGGGTGACTCAGGGGGTGGCAGTGCCATCACCTCATGCAGCAGCAGGGAATGCTCAGTTTGCCCCTCTGTCCCACCTGGCCTAGATATGGATGCCACACATCACCCTGTGGAATCTGCATCTCGTTCAAGGAGTCCTGATCTTAAATAAATGTGACAAATGGGGCTGCACTTTGGATTTAAACATACAGATGGAAGATTCTGTCCCCTTAGTGGCAGAGGCCTCCTTTCTGTTTTATATTGCTCCTCTTATACTAATTGGAGGAAACTCTGGGTGCTTTCCAGAAGAGCAATAAGCAACGGAACTAGTATTTGTCATGTGCTCATCCTCTCCACGGGGAGAAATCTGTGTGCAAGGGAATGGTCTATCTGAATTTTTAAAAACCATTTGTACACAGACTCATATCCAAGCAGACAAACATATTTATTTTCCTCTTAAGGGAAGCAAGGTCAAAAAGAAGCTTGGGATAATTACAATGAAAAGAGATGAAGCTGCCAATGATGCTGTGTGTGCCTCTGAAAGTTTTTCTATTGCTTTAGTATAGTTCTCTTGGAGCATCCTTCACTGAAACTGTGGGAAATAATATGTGCTGAAGAAAAAACACGTTCAGAAATCACCATAAAATCTAGTCTGCATGCACCACATGGCTGCTGTGCCAGCTGCAATTACTTCACCTCTTTAAATAGTTCTCTCACTGAGAAGTTTACTTTTACAAGCACAGGGTTTCCATGCTATTAGTAGCTCTACCAGACGTCTCACACAATAGGGGATTTCCTATATTCCAGTTGGAAAACCCACATCCCTTGCTGACATAATTTAGGATATCACTTTGTTAATATTTTTGGCAGATCCAGGCAGTGATGCATAGGAGCAATCCAGGTCACAGGGTTGCTGGGCTGGCTGTGGGCATGACAGCTTAGCCCCTTCCCCAGGGGCAGGATGGTGTTCTCAGAGTGGCAGCACCTTGCTGGTGCACCTCCTTCCTCCCAGCACCACTGGTCTCCAGGTCACATTACGCCAGCCCCTGTTCTGTCCACCTGGGCAAGCTTTCATCCTTCTCTAGTTTCTTATCCAAGGGCTTCAATGGCATCTCAGCAGATTTCTGACTCAAGGAGTCAGTAAACAATAGGTGAGGGTAAAAAAAGAGGGATCTTGTTACTGCTAGACCAGGTTCAGTGGTGACCTCGAGGTGAGGAGCTGGAATAGTCCTCACAGATCATGATCTGCTTTTATTGCATCCTCCAAATCTTGATTTTTTAAATTTTTTTTTCATGTTGCCTATTGTTTTTATTTACTAGATGTATCACACTGTGGGACATGTAACCAAGGCATGAGAATATCTTCAAAGTAATGACTATGCCAGCACAGTCAGGACCTGTCACTCCCAAAGGAGTTGACTGCTGCTAACAGAGCCACTCTTGGTGCAGTCTGGTACCTGGCCCCTGCATTTTCGAATGCTCTTGTCCATCCTGGCAGAGATCATTGTTGGGAAGCTGAAGGTGTTTCATGGATAAACAGTGAGAGATGCTGCCAGAAAATTTTGCAATCTCAGCTACCAACATCTACTGATGGTGGGAGTCCATGAAAACTTTATCTCAGTTTATTCATGTCCAAGAATAGCGCTTTTTAATAAAATTGTAACACCTGAAAACAATCTCAAGTCTATTTTTATCTTTATATTAGAGCAACAAGTGGCAAAAAAAATGTGTCTTTTCTTTGAAACAGAAAGCTACCTTTGTCCAAAGATCAAAAATTGGAAATTTCATGCCAAAGGAAAAATTACCTGGAGATTAATTATAAAGGTCAGTTCTTTATGTTCTTTGCAGATTGTCCAATATTAATGTTTTCTTTTAAATTTTAGAGCAATCAATGAAAAATTTTTCTCTCTTTTTTAAAAGAAGCTTGTATTCCTTGGATAAACAGAAAATATCAACAAAGTAGATAAAGCCCAAAGGTTATTACTTCATTAGTAATTCATACTTTTTCAGTTTAATTTTGATCCATTGCTTTAGGCTGGATTTATTTTTTTCCCCCCACTGGAATGGAATGAAAAATTAGGGACTGTAAACTAAAGTCTCAAAAACCAGAGAAATTCAAGTTAGTTCTCATTCCTTTCTTCTAGAGTTGCTTTTTTTCCAAAGTCAAAATATGAAGACAATGCAACTGCTGTGTCTGTACCCTAACTATAGCACTTAAAAGCTGCAGAGGAGATAAACAAGTCTTTTTTTTAGAATCCAGTCCAGCTAAGCCATAACAGGAAAAAAAAATACAACACCTTCCCTGCTATATGCCTTACATCTTGCTTCTGGGGGCATTACAAAATAAGCTCTCTCTGGAAACCATTCCACTTTACATGGGTATTTTCATGCTTTGGAAATAAGTATTCTTAAATATGAAAAATAGTGTACTTTAATCAAAATCGTTTTCAGGTGATTTTTTTCCTTGTTCACAGAGGTATTTAACTTATAAAATCAGAGAGGATATAAAGGCCTTTTCTCCCACAAATGTAATTGAAGCATACCAATAAACACCTTGGCTTTGGCCTTTTTTGTAGAGCTACTGAGTGTTCAATAAACTGAACAACAAATGTTATTAGTATTAAGTGGCTAATAAAGTCTTATTTATGTACTCATGTTAACAATAATCTGCTTGTAGAGTATGCATACTTCCCTGTTAGCAACTTAGAACACAATTTCCAAGAACCTTGCATTGCTTCAAAGAAATAATAGCCTGACTGTGGTCCAGGTTTACTGGAAAATGGATAGAGTGATTATTGCCTTAATTAACACAAACAACATCTATTTCACTGCTTAAGAGCTGCAGAGTAAAGGGGAGCTCTAGAGATTTTTCCACTGTGAGGTAAATCAAAAGCAATCATGAAGGGATTTTTTTGTACATATGCTTTACCTGCATTTCCTTTTCTTTAAAGAAGCATTCGACCAGAAGATTCTATACAAATTATTCTGAAAGTGCTTTGAGAAATGTACTCATAAATTGAGAGTCCCTATAAACACATTTAGATACACTGTCAAAATGGATAAATTAACCATCCAAACTCCTGTGGCAGCGTGGAATTCATGATGGTTTATGTTCCAAAGCTCATTGCAAACTTTAACAGTGTTGTCTAAAATCTTTAATCCTATTGGGAATCGAACAGTAATATCCTATCTGAGGCCCAGGCTAGTGAGGGTACGTTGCCATTCTGAGGAGCAAACAGGCAGATTCCTGTAAGGACAATGACTGGCTCTGCAGGAACGCTGTGAGGATGGTGCAATTCCACAGTCAGCAGAAATCCCCGCCAACTCCTGCTACACAGGACACAACTGGACTGCTGCCGTGGGCAGGAGAAGGACAAATGATGCTTTCCAGTGAGCCCACACCACAGAGGAGGCTTCACAAGGAAGAACTGGTGTTCTTCAGCAGAGTGCAGGCTGAGCTCATCTGACATAACTCCAGCCCTGTAGCTGTTTGGGCCTTTGACTGGTATCATTATTTAGAGTTGCCTATCGTTCAGGCAGTGTCATATCCTATTCACTCACGTCCATCTTTTGTCTTTTTCTTCACCAGTTGACTTGCCTGTATTTGCAAATCAGCCTGGAAGAAGGTGTGCTAGTTTAGACAAGGCTTTATTCAGTTAGACACACTGAAGTATATAATAATCTGCCAAGTTCCTGTGTGTACATCTTGTGAAAGTATTATTAAGTTATTTTCAACTTTAAGAATAATTTGGATCATCTTTCCAGCTCTTGACAAAACAAAGCAATTTCTAGTGCATGAGCAATGGAATGAATGAAATTTGAATTCCCAGACTTCTTAAATACAGGGCTAGCAATGTTTATCTTTCTTATTGTTGATCAAAAATGCTGGTTGAATTTTTGTTTTCCCATCTAGATGCAAATTTCTCTTTTGCTTGAGCCGTGTTGTATCGAGTAGAACAAGAGTTCCACTCTAGCATTTCCTTCCAATATGAAATTTGGTAATGAAGTCCTATTACACTTCGTAGGTATCATATGCTGCCATATTACTTGAAATTTGCCACCATATTAAGAAATTAAGGACAATAAACTGAGAGATAACACACTTTAAACCTGTTTTGCTTAAGAAAATTAGAAGAAAAATTCTATCTTGTAAACAATTAAAATATCTTGAAATAAATCCAAATTTAAAAAAATAATGAAATCTTAAGCTTCACAGAAAAATGAAAATCACAGAATCTTTGGATTGAAAACTTTTGCTCAATTTTAAGATTAGCTTTAAAACTAATAGAAATCAAATGGTGATACTCTGAATTGGCTAGATATTATAGGCAGACCTCTATAATTTCTTTTCCCATATACTGAGTTGACATAACCCTGTGAGTTGTTTTCATAGGGAAAAGAAAAAGCCCTACACAAAACCTCTTCAAAACCTGACAAAAACACTACAAAATTTTATTGTATTATGATAGAAGCGAGAACAACTGATTTTTCAGAAAAAGCTCAAAATCGCTACATCAGGAAAGAGGAGCTCATATTTAAATCTCCCTTGCAGTCTGCATCTTCCCTTGCAGTCTGGATTTCAGCTGACTTGTGGGATTTATGAGTGGCAGAATATTCTGATCAGTCCCCTCTCAGCAGGGCTTCTTCCACCCTGCTGCTGTCCTCTCTCTCACCACCGGAGTCCCTCCCTCTCTGGGCTGCAGCTCCTGGCTGTGACTCCCCTGCAGCACTCTTTGACCTCCTTTCTCCTTTGTTTATCCTGAGTTGGTCACCAGGGACAGCCCAAATCACAGCTTCCACCCGAAGCTGCCATTTTTGTCTAAAAGAAATGTAACATGTTATAAAGGAGCAAATATAGGAGAGAGAGTATTTCCTTCAGAGGGACGAGGACTTAGCCATGCTGGGATGTGTACAAGAGCATCTGTGGCTTGGGTCCTGACCTGGTTTGCCATCTCCCAAACTGGGAACAGTGTATGTTATGTTATGTTATGGTATGTTACGTTACGTTGCGTTGTGTTGCGTTGCGTTGCGTTACATTATATTATATTATATTATATTATATTATATTATATTATATTATATTATATTATATTTTACTGTAATATTCTATTGAGCTGTCACAGCAGCTCCAGCTCTGTAAACTCCCCAAGAGCATGTGAAAACTGAGGAAGGCATCAGTGCAGGCAGGAGACACCCATTCATTCCCTTGCTAACAGCCAGCCAAGGTATTGGATACAGAAGCAACAGGAGCCTCACAAAAGGTGCTGGGTTTTCTGTTTCCAACCCTACTGAAGTGCCACACTCAAATAAGCCCCAACCACAACATTTTCAAACTACGTCTTTGCAAACTGCCTGCACTGCAAGTTCTTTCTATTTTAACAGAACTGTTTTCTGATTGGAAAGTGTTTCATATGTAGTTTTTAAATTAACCCTATTAAGCACATTATGTGCTTACCTCCTGTATTTGCTCTAATTGATACCTGTTTTGTACGTCCTGGGATGGAGGATGTATTTCTATCATTTTATCTTCTTATGCTTTGAAAACAATATCTTATTTCTTATTTCTGTTTAGAGGAAGGTAAATTTGAATCTTTCTGAATCTTTGACCTTAATATTGATTCACTAGCAAAAACACAAAAAAAAGTAAACTAATAATTCACACCGATATTACTCTAACTACATGTCTACTCCATGAACTGGTTTTGATTAACAATTATTTGAAAAATTTCTATTCATTTCTATATTTCCTCAGTTCCCAGGTTCTTGGGAAATGTGCAGTTTTATTGGCTCGTATATTTTATGGTATATAATAGAATTATCTTTCCTTTTTCAGTTTCCAATTTTATTACTGCAAAGTCAATTTATTACTTGTTAGCATGTTCCTAAAAAGAAGAAAGGAAAAGTATCTCTGTAGAGGATATTAAAGGTCTCTTTTACAGGAGCTGATGCTATTTTCTCTGAATGTCCAACTTTCATTCAATGATGTACAGAGGAAAACACCTCAGAAAGATAAATGTCTGCTTAGGAAAAAGATATCAAAAATGACAAATGGTACAACAGCATGTGAAAATTTCTTATGAAACTAATTTTTCATTAAAACTTTCAAATAAAGAGAATGACATTTTCTTAAAACAGAGATTACATGAATTTTAGAAAGTGATTTGAAAAAGCAATTCTTTAAGAGACAGATACTTCTGACTTTGTGGCATCTGCCTGTGATAAAATATTTAGTTAGCACATGGTGCAGAGAAACACCAAATAATGTCTGAAAGACGCCCTTGGTTATGGACTTACACACTCCTTATGCTGGACTTCAAAGCAGAGCAGAAATTTATCCCCACTCTTCATCCCTCACACCGATTTCTTTTAAATTATATTCAAAGTCTTACAGTACGCAGTTCTTAGAAAGCTCTCAGTCATCTTGAGCATCTCTGACAGGATGTAGTTTTCTGAATGGTCAGGGGAAAGGTTTCAGGGAATTTTATTTTGTTACATGGTACAGGCTATTAAAATAGATATGAACATATATTTTTCAAGAGAAAACTGGCAGGAAAGGATCAGATATTCAGCTGATTTCTGCTAAATTGTGGAAAGTTAAGACAGTTTCCATCAGCTGAGGATCTGACTTGATGGCTCTTTGTTAAGGATTATGCACATTTTTCTGACAGGCAGACATGTAGCTTGATTTAACAACCCATGCCACTTCTCTCCTTTCTATATTTGTGCTAAACATCAGTTGAATCCTTTGAATATTCATATTGAGCTTACATGTCCTTACGTTTCACATTCAGGTTTTGAATAATTATATTCTGAGAACTTCATCAGAGGCAGCAAAATAATTTGCAAATCTGAAGAGCCTTGTGTACTCTCTGCTACCCTGAGGCCACAGGACTTCATATTTTCTGAAGCTTTTCTGCTTCAGAAGAAAGTAAGATTTTCAACAGCTTCACATTCGTTCATGTTGCGACTTGTTTTCTTCTTGTGGAGCTTAATTAAGCTTCCTATAACTCAATGGATAGCGGAAGATTTTTGTTGTTGTTGTTGTAGTTTTCTTGGGGTTTTTTTTTTGGTTGTTTTTTTTTTTCCTCAAACACATATTCTGAGTAATGTTCACCGCTGCATATAAAAAAGTCACTTGGCCATGCAATGATAGATCTCAGGTAACCAATTAATACATGACTAAATGTTACGTTTCTTCAAACAATGTCACTGTCACAGCCATGCCCAAGGGAGTACCAATTGAAAAAGTGTTGTGAGCATCTGGATGAGATCTCCTGCCAGACCTCCTAAAGATGGGATAGATGATCTGCAGGAGTGCAATGGGTTTATGAGGAGGCTCTTTTCCCTGGCCACTCCTTTTTGATCCCAACAAATGCACTAAAACCGCAGTGGGGCTGCTGTAAAAAGTGACTGAGTGAATCTCAGTTAAAACCCCTCATTTGGACCAGTCAGCAACGGGAAGATAAGGTGAAAAAGGCAAAACTCTAAAGGTTACTTTATTTCTAAAAGCGGTGTACTGACAGCTACATTTTACTTCTACTCAAAGAGAAACTTAAGTCCCAGGGCCCATCTTAGCTAAGAGAAATAAATTCATAAGCTTCATTCTGACTTGAAAAAGAGTGTGATTCCTGCCTTCTGAAAAGCATTAAAATAGCATTACATGGAAGAGTTTCCTGAGGCTTACTCATTCAAAAGCAGTTCAATCTTGTTCCGAATTTTGAATCTAAATTTTTACACTCCTCTCTGCAATCACCCCCATAGTATTTTAAGTAGTCCCAGTCTAGTAGTCAGTTTATCTCTGCGATTGACATTCTGCAAATGTAAATGATGGTTTCTTGGGAAAACTGTCAACTGATGGAGGGACTGAAAGCAAATTATGTGCCACCCCAGGAAACCATGGTTCCAGTATCAACTTGTGTATGACTCCCTGCTCCTTGTCTGGCTAAGGTGCTTCTGGCTCTTTGGCAGAGCTTTCCTCACCAGGATGAGTGTGGTTCCTATCTCAGGTGGTAATTCAGCATAACTCATTTCCTGTGCCACTGCTTGGCTACTACACATCAAATTTATGATCTGACACCGGAACTTCAAACACTGGTGGTTTAAGTAACTTTTAGAAAAAGGTGGGAGGTTTTGGGCCAGTTGTGCAGTATGTTGAATATAAAACTGAAGAGTGGAAGGAATAATTGTAGTGAATTCCAACCCTCTAAAAGTAGGAGCAGTGCTAGGAGTTAAGACAGGCAGTGCACAATAAAAATATTGCATATGACAGTCAATTGAGATGGAGTAGAAATACTTGTGAGCAGATAAGGCACCTGAAGTAGTCAGTGGATGTAGCAGTCACTTTTATGTTTACATTTCTGAAGCTCATCTCCATGTAGTTACAGATCACAAAGCTTTGATTTCGTTGTTTGACAACCCAAACCAAAATTACCCAGGAGGGAGAGATAGGACTGAAGATTGCACACCTTCCAAAGAAATTGTTTTTGCATGTAATATGTCTAAATCACTGCTGCACAATGCAGCAAGTATAATCTTCTGTAGAACAAAAATATATAAGTCATTTTGCTGTAAAAACTAAACCACAAACTGATTTAGGGACTGCTCCAAAGCTCGTGAAATCAGCAAGAGTTTTTCCATGAATTCCAATGGGATCAACCTCTAAAGGTGTTGGATCTTGCAACAAAGGCAGTGAAATCCATGGCAGCAGTGTGATCAGTAAGAGTCCCAAATATGCACAGAAGCCATCCATGTGGTAATTACTGTAAGACAAAAGACAGTATAAATGGGTGTTTTAATGAATATTGACTAGGAATTAATCTTATTTCAAGAGGATGTCAAATTTCCAAAACAAGTGAAAGACAAATGGCCATATACCAGGTTCAAGGCAGGAAGTTTTCTGAGCATCTCTTAAAGTCATCATTCAAATAGCTTAGAGGTACAGATTATCAAAGAGACAACCAGAGAAGAGAAGAAAAAAATATAGGAGTCTGGAAGTTCATTTTAGAATGAGCACATTTAAAAAGTGTACTCATCTGGTTCCATCTGTGCATGACTCAGTTCTGCTGCTGAGTCCTGCCAGACTTCATGGCTACGTGTAAACTGAAATGAAGGAGTTCAACGTGCCTAATTGGACCTCCCTTACTCACAAATGGATCCCTGCAATGATTTGGAAAGGACTTTGTAGGGGTGTATTCAACTTCCTTCCCAATCTGTCCTGCTGATCCCAGAGGACTGGCAATTATAATAGTGCTAGCTTTGACTTCTCAGATTAAGAAAGACTTTTTCCTACAGTATAAACTCTTTTGACAAGAACTATTTGGTCAGTATTTGTGCAGTCCCAAAATGCTTTGATAGTACAAACAAAAAATACCATTTGCCTCCTTTCTCATTATCACACCCATATGTGAATTGCTTGTCTTTGTCCTTTAATATCTTTTACTGAATCATGATGAGTAACTGTGATATTATTTGATGTGCTTGCTAACACTGCAAGACCTGAGACATGACTTTGTAGAGAATAATCTACTAGAAAAGGTGCTTGGAGGGCAGGTTGTTATGAATCATTTGTTTAAGTCATCTCTTTACCTAATGAAGGCAATGAAACAGTTTTTTTAAGAGAGGAATCTAACACAGAACAGTATTTTCATATAAATATCCTAAAGAATTCTCCAGCTGACAAAAGATCTTTCATTACTAAACTAACATTTCAAAACAATCTACTCCTTCAGCATTCCTGAATGGCATTTCCTTATCTGATAATGTACAAATGGTGTGAACCTTGGCTGAAGTACCACTCTGCTGCCTTTTTCCCAGAAATGCTTTGGGGACAATTGTGTGTGAGCTCCTGTATCAGGTGGTGGCCTGGGACACACACTGAGCCCCTGGCAGTGTGGCCAGGGGTCCATCACAGCCAAAGGGTTGGGGAAATGTTCTTGCACTGCAAGTTGGGGACAGCTCTGGGAGCCTTTTGTTGTCACCCATTCTCAAACCTTGACAGTGAAAGGGGCCCCCAGGCACCTCCAGTTAATTATTGCTGACAATGTGTGTATGAGAGTTAGTGTGTCTAGCACATCTGGGACAGGGTTCCATGGGCACGAGGCTCATAGACAATAATCCCACTCATGGATGATGCATGCACAGGCAGTGACTCAGCTGTGTCCCACCTGCACTCTTCAGATGTGTCCAAAGTGCATGTCTGCAGGTGTCCCACAGTTTACTGTTCTGGCCAGCAGATTTTTCATTTTGCCACAGTGCTCAGGGAAAGCAGCAAAATAAGCAATAGGGATGGTATTGCATTTGTGGATTCTGGAATAAAGAAGGCACCAGAGACTCTGAAGATCCCCGTCTAGTCTCGTATTTTAAAGAATATTATAATGTGACTTTTGAAACCAAACAGGGTGGTAATCTGGTTTATGGCACTAGATATTTGCTCAAAAGGTCCAGCCAGACTAAAGATATACTGGGTAAATTGCAAGGGTGGGAGTGGGGCAGTGTATGATACAATATAGCCATAATCATAAAGCACAAGGCCTACTGAGCTACTTTATGACCTTTTCCTTCTCCAGTGAAGAAAGCCTTAATAAGTCACTCCTGGCTGTGCCAGTCATGAATTACTGCTGTCTGCAGGAAGGAAGATAAATATTGTAACACATCATAGAACATCTCTCCCTTTAAATACTCTAAATGGATAAAGATACAAAACCCAAGAGGAACATGAAGTAATAACTGAAAAACTAAGCAAAAGAACAAGAATGGAATTAATCCAGAGCTTATTACTTTGAAAGCAAACCTTTGCTATAAAATTTGTCCTGTTCTAATGATAAATAAGGACAAGACTAGAAGCACATCTGTGTCTGTCCAGAGCTGACAGTGAGTTTTTCCATTGATCCTGCAAAGGACATTTTGTGGTACTCAAGTGTTTGTAGCTACCAGTCTGTTCTCCTTGCCCAAATATTGCTTTCACTGTCTTGGCTGAAGCCTTCACCATCCTCTGGCTGCTCAGCCCCACTCCCCAGCAGAAACTCCAGCACAACAGGCAGAGGAGCTGCTGGTGTAATTTCTGACCTGCTCAACTAGCCCAGGCCTTTTGAAATGAACCAGGTTTGTAAAGAGCTATTAATCTGCTTAAGTAAATATGGCTTGTGTTTGCTAAAAAGGATTAGGAGGGGCAGCAGGCACAAACGACAGGTTTGAGGAGTTTATTGTAGGAACAGTGAGAAGCCTCTGAGCGAACAGTCCCCTTCTCAGCCAGCAAAGCTGCAGCTGTAGAAAACATTAGGGCAAATACTTCCTCTCATTTACTGAGCAGAAGACATGTTAATGTCAGTGTATATCACAAAACAGAAACAGAAACAGTAGGAGTCCCACAAAAAATAAATCTAGAAAGTAGAAATAATAGTTATGTCTGGTTTCTGTGGAAACTCCACCTGAATGCTGTCCTGAAACAATAGTTAGGAAAGTGTGCTGGTTTTGGCTGGGATAGTTAATTTTCTTCACAGTGGCTGGTGTGGAGCTGTGTTTTGGATTTGTGCTGAACATGGGTTGATAACACAGAGATGTTTTTGTTATTGCTGAGCAGGGCTCACACTGAGCCAAAGCCTTCTCTGCTTTTTGTGTGGCCACAGTGGCCAGGAGGCTGGGGGTGCCTGGGAGCAAACACAGCCAGGACAGGTGACCCCACTGACCAAAGGGATGATCCAGACCATGGGACATCATGCTCAGGATATAAAGGGGGAGGAAGAAGGAGGAAAGAGGGGTAGTTTGGAGTGATGGGGTTTGTGTCTTCTCCAGTCACTGTTATGTGTGATGGAACCATGCCCTCCTGGGAATGACTGAACACCTGCCTGCCTTGGGAAGAACTGAATGAATTCCTTGCTTTGCCTTGCTTGTGTGTCAGCCTTCTTCTTTCCCCACTAAACATTGTTTATCTCAGCCCATGAATTCTCCAGCTTTTACCCTTCCAATTCTCTCCCAGATCTCATTGGTGGGGGAGTGAACCAGTGATTATGTGGGGCTTGGGTGCTACTGGGGTTGAACCATGACAGAAAGAATCTCATTCATGGACACAACCTCGGACAAATATCTGTGTACCAAAATACCTCAAAGCCACAAGTAATATGAACTTGCTTACAAATTGACAACTTTCATTACTGTGTCAGATAAGAGATTGTAAAATGCAAAGAGAAAAACTGGTATGTTTAAGAGATTAAAATTAAAATGAGGTTGAAAGATTGGAGCAAGATTTAAAATGACACAATACTGGTTTAGAAATAAAAGTTATTATTTGTTAATATTATTTAGAAATAAAAGTTATTAATTATCCAATCTTTTCTAAATATGTTCAATTTCTAGTGTACAATACTATTCAGACGGTTATTAAACAGGAGGTAGGCATCTGACCTATGAAAAAAGAAATTTTACATTTAGTTTCAGAGGAAGTTTGAAGGAAATCTTATAGAGATATATGTTCATACACATTCTTAATGGAATTTTTGCTTGCTTACTGCTATTTATGACACATAAATAGTCCTCATTTTAAAGCATGCTTGGGATTTTTGACATTTTAGAGAAACAATAAAACTGCTTTCCTGAAACTCAAACCATAAAGTGAAACTCAAGATACTTTCTGCTGTTTACTTTGAGCAGAGTGTTGGACCAGAGGACTTCCAGAGATGCTTCCCTCTCCTGTTCTGCGATTTTACAACATAAAATATCAACAAACTGTGTATGAGAATAACCAAATTTTTTAGTTTTGGTCTTTTGGGGGTTTTTTGGTTGGTTTTTTTTGGGGGTTTTTTTTTTTTTTTTTGGTGTTGGTTTTTTTTTTTGTTTTGTTTTTGTTTTGTTTTTGTTTGTTTTTTTTTTTTTTTTTTCAAAGAACTATGTGAGGAAAGCAAAACAGCCAGACAATTACAACTTCCAAACAGACACAAAGACACTGATTTCTCCTTTTCACTGTGGTGGAGCGAGACATCGTGTGTTGCACACTGACACCTCCTGCTCTGCCCTGCTCTGCAAACCTCTCCTCTCTCCAGCTGGGGCCCAAAGAAATGACAAAGGGGAAAGATCTTCCCCAAATGGGTCTGCAGAAGTACTCCCTTGGTGTATGCCACAAAATGCATCCTAGGAAGTTTCCAGAGCAGTTGAGTTTGTTGGCTAATTCACTCAAAATATTTAAGCCTTGAAAAAGGCAATGACGTGCAAGAAATTTCAGTGTTTCATATTTTCTTTACCATTTTTTTTCCTTTTACCATTAACTGTTTCTATTTTGTAAATAACCATTCTCCTTCAGCTCAGTTTTTCTATGATTGGTATAAATCATACATCCAAAATACTCAATTTTTGAAAGTGTTATCTTTATAGAACCATTTCATTAATTTCAAAACAATAGGAAAACTACTTGTTCTGTATAACCTTGAGAAAATGGTAACATATCGTGCTCCCAGCTATTCTTTATCCTGATCAGCTTGAAATCTGAGCAAACACGTGCAGATACAGGATGGTCAATTTCCTTGCACATCCATGAATAATGCTACCACAGGCTGATAATCCATGATTTCTTTGATAAGTCTTCTGTAAACACAAGGACAGTGATGCATCATAATAGCCTTCAAATTTCAGATAGCATATATCTGTTTGATAATGTAACAAGGAAAATTTGGAGATAACTATTAATTTTTTAACCTTTAAACAACAAAACTTTCTGATCTTTAAATCATCAATAAAATATTTTAAAATAATTACACATTACAATGAAGCATATGGTTGGCATTATAAAAAATACATCAACGTTATTTGCCTTATGTAAATTCCCAGAGGCTGGTTTCATTCTGATTTGTCTTGGGATCACCACAGGTATGTTCTTAATTTGAATGGTGAGTTTATTTGGATTATAATGGAAACGGGCACCATGCGGCTAAACCTATTCAAGCAAATGATTTCATCATTATGGTTTAGAAAAAGATCTTCCTGATCTACTAAGAATACTTCACTTATTGTAAGGACAATTTCAGTGACACAGCTCAGGAGTTATGCAGCCTCTTTAGAAACTGATTAATTAGAATAAAAGGAACATGCTGAGACAGTGGTCTCCTACAATTTATGAATAATTGTCTACATTTCTCTTTAGATCTATTGCTTTGTGTTAAAGCCTAGCTTAGCCAAAGGTAAACTTAAATATCTATAGCTTTACTAATTTATAATATATATTGATATGTTTGTGGGGGTTTTATAATTTTTGCCCTTTTTTAAGGGTACACATTTTTCCAATTCCACCTTTTTTCTCTTACATTCCTAGATTGCCTAATTGTGATTTTTTTTTCCTTTGAATCAGGTGGTGAAGCTGTGAACATATTGGGAGTATTTGGTGGCTTAAAAAGACAAGATCATGCTCCCCAAACCCCTCTGTTACCTTGCACTACTCCAGTGTGCAAAAAAATAATAAATCCACTTTAAATAAAATCTTATGAAAGGATCTGTCCCTCTAGTGAATCTGGAATTCCAGAGAGTTATTTAGTTTGCCAGGCTGGAAGTGCATAACTCTTAAGATATCTAATTTCATTTGGTGCCAGGAACATTCTCTGAGAACTTTTTTGGTTTTTTTGTTTGTTTTTTTTTTTTCCCAACTGTATATATTCTAGGGAAATCTATATTTATCCCTCAACAGGAGCCCACCTATGAGCAGGACTAAGTTGAGAAACACTCGATTCCTCTAAAATTATTCCAAGAAATGCAAAAAGTTATTTGTCATTACAACTATGGTTAACTTTATTTTATATCGTCATAGTACTAATGGTGATATTCACCTTTTGTTTAATAATCTCAGAGTCAGAACACTCACCCAGGAAATGATACATCTCATTATCTACCTTTAATGGGATTGAATCCATGTTGTTTGGCAAATGTCCTAACCACAATCCATGAGATATCCTGATTAAGACTGATTAAGATTGCTCTTTATCTTTATACCTGAAAGTACTTAGTTGTGTAAACAGATGTGCAGAAGACTTTGCTCCAGCAGAGAGGGGAAAAGGAAATATGATTTTAACTTAAGTGTTGAGACACTCAACTGGAATTATGGTTTTGTTGGAATTTTATGAATTTTACATTATATTGTGTCCTAGAAGAAGCAAAAGCAGTCCTGGAGACATGGACCAAAGCTGCACAAGCCTTTGCAACCAAAACCATAGGGGAAAATCAGGATTGTCTTTGCCTATATTCATTCTGGACATGTTCTTCTGCATCTACCAGAGGAAAGGCCCAGCTTTGATCAGATGAATGGAGACCTTCTCCCTAAGGATACCCCATAGTTCAGCTGTGGGGGCCTTTTGAAGGTTGTGGATTTAACTGGCCCCAGTGCCTACCCTCTGTGTCTGCCCAGGCCTCAGGTGGGTGTGCAAAGCCACTCAGACCACATGGGAAATCAAGTACCAGACAGAAAAATGTTAATAATTAGCATATCTTGTAGTTTCTCTACAGAGTAGAGAAGGATTGCTGCTATTTTGGTCAATGGTGTGAGAGGGAACTTAAAGCAAGAAAGCTGGACTGCCTCCTTCCGACCTGAAGAAGCACTTCTGTCCCCATGGATGTAGGACTGCATGTAGGATGTTCTGTTACATTGCCATTGCAACTGGGAGTTGGGTATTTAAGAGTTTTGCCAGACTTTGCCCAAGTCAGCCACCAAACTTTGGTGGGCAGCAGCTCAATCTTTGCCAAAATGTAGAAGAACGACTGAATTTGCCAGCTGTATTGTAAACCATTGACACTGGCATAACCACTGAGACAAAATGATAATCTGGAAATTTGTTTGAGCTTCAGGACAACACATTTGTCACTAAAGGATGATATTTATAGAGTTCAAGGATTTGAATAGTACTGAATGTGACCACAACACTGGAATAACACTCTAATGACAGTCATCACACAAATAAAGCAATATTTTGCACACAAATACAATACTACTGACTTCAAAAATAACTGATTAAAAGAATGTGTAGCAAAAGTGTCAGGATCAAGCATCCTGGTTAGTTTTTTCTTTTTTTTCTGGCTCTCACTAAATTTAAGGGTCCATGAATACCAGTGAATGTTGTTCATGAGTGTCTGTGTGAATACATATACATGTACATGCACACATACACATACATATACATTTATTTCCTCTTTAGCTCCTGTGGAAAAACAGGTGGGATGCTCTCATCACTCTACACACAGTAAGGTCAGAGCCCAGGAGTGGTCCACAGCCTGCTGTATTTCGAATGTGGTTGAAACTTCTGTCCAGGGGATGAAGCCCACTCATGCATTGCAAGACTTGATGAAAACTGAAGTGTTTATAGGAGTGGTTGTCCAGTCAACCTAAACAGTTTTATGACTCCATAGGATGCTGAAGGTTAAAACCATTTCAGTGTTGTATTTTGGTAGAAATATGCTATTGATGCCATCATTTTTCATAATATCAGAACAATTTCTATTAGATGATCAATGCATTATTTTCACTTTAAATTGCCTCGTGAGGTGACCCAGGGGCTAAAGAAACCAAGATTAATTTGACAGTTTCCTGTCAGGCAAGCAAAAAACATAATGTCTGAAAAATTTGCCAAGGATAGTTTACTTTTAGACAGTGAGCGTCAGAAGCCCTAAGTAATCCTTATAATTCTGATACATTTTGTAGCTAAAAAATTACCAGAAAATATGGGAAAAGAAGGGAGATGAGAACGAAAGAAAAAGAAAATGAAAGACCAAATTCCTGGGTTCAAGTCCTGCTATTAAATTTTCTAATGATTTGAACTTTGTGTTTTGCTGTTGAAGACAAAGTAATCTTCAATCTGTAGCCTAAAATGTGAAAGTGGATAATTTAATGGCAAAACTCAAGACCTTTATCCTATAATTCCATATAACTTAAAAAAAAAACCCCACAAACCTTGTGTGTCCTCTTTATCATCAGATTTCTGCTTGAGTTTTTTTGTAAAGCAAATGAGACAATCTTGTCCATGAAGAGTAAATTCCAAATGAAGTGAAGGCATAAAATTCACAGGTGCACGAAATCCACCAGAAACTATAAATTTCTAGTGAGTGACCATGTTCCTGTGCGCTGGAACAAATCATATAACAGATTCTGTAGCTACCACTTACAAGATAAGCTGGATAAATGGGAAGAAATCACATCATATTTTTCCCTGCTGGGTTATAATGGAGCGTTGAACATATCTGGATTTGGCTGTTGTCTGTTGACTGATCAAGATGTAGGGCTACTCCTGAAAAACTGTTCTGTAAATAGATCCTTACTTCAGATCTGTGTGATTGTCCTGGAGTGTGTCGTGTCTGTTGATTTCAGTAAACACTTTTCTGTATTTTCTGGGAATCAGGATTTAGAAATGGGAGGGTAGGGCTACAACAGTGTCTCTTAGTTTACACCATCTTCTCTTCTGTCCTCTATTCATTGACAGATTCTTTGGGAAGTCTGGCTTTTCCTTCAGTCATCTTTAACATTTTAGAGAACGAAATTTCACCTTATAAAACAGAGCACAAAAGAAATGTTTGCTCTGTATGGTAAATTGCACATAGATTCCCACACAGGCAGAAGAAAACACTAGCAAATTCTACTAAGGAATAATGAATGCCTAAAATCTTACTGTGAATTTACCCCCTTTTCTTAGGAAAAAAAAATCACAGAGAATGTTTAAGCTGAAGTAATATTTTGGGATAGCAAAACTTCCCTTAAAGTAAATATCAGCTGTCTCTCTTCACTGACATTCAGACTACATTGATATTGTTTGCTTGTACTTGTTCCTGGGTAAATGCACAAAAACTATGTGTTGTTTCAAATCAGTGGCAATAAAATCCTGAACTTGATCAGCTTTGTCATTACCCTGCTGCAACATGGAAAGGTTGGCTGCTGGCCATATTTTAATATAGCAATAATAACACTTAACACTGTTCATCTCAAAAGCAATTTACACACATTAACTAATTAGGCCTCAGAACATTTGCATGATAGGTGAATAGCATTCATCCTTCTTTAAAGTGGGGTAAGAGGAGGAACAGAAGTCACACTTCCTGCAAGAGTCAGTAACTGAATGTCCAGCTTGTGACATATTAATTTCATTTTCTGAAATGTTGAACATCTTCAGCTCCAGTTGAAGTCAAGAGAGGTGGACAGTGATCTTGACCTCTGTATATCAATATAAAGGTACATTTTGGCTGCCAATTGCTAAAGGAAACCTTCAGTAATTGCTTTAGAGAGTATTAATTTTCATGCAGATTCTCTCTGATCCTTTGTAGTTTTCTGTTACTGATCTTGCAGGTATTTAAAAGTTTCTTCTTGCCCTGTATTTTTGCACATCTGCAGAGCTGGGTCATGTAAGACACAGATGCCTCAGGACAAGGTCTAGCATGAACTAGACTAGAATGAAAAATTGACATTATTGATACAATTGAGGGTGTAAATTGACAGCTATAAAATTATTCTTTAGAAAACAACAACAACAACAACAACAACAACAAACTGTAAAAGGCACCTCCAGTTGCACAAAGAGGAGTTAACCTGATTTGGGTATTTATTTATTTACTTACTTACTTATTTAGGAAAGAATTTCCCTGCCTTCTGTTTTTTCTGCAATGAAACCAAGATGGATTCCAGAGCTAGAACCTGAAGTCTTAAATTTATAGTAATAAACAGTAAATGAAAATGCAACTAAGTCACTATTGTATGCTGCAGGGGTTAGCCCGCACCCCGAGAGGGGTCCAGCCCTGCCAGGAAATGGCTTAAAAATAAGCGAGGGAGCTCTTTGGGTGTGTTTTGTAAAGAAACTGGTGTAATAAATGAAAATAACAAACTGTTACATAAACAAAATATAAAGCCGAGCACAGGTGTCAGAGAAGCCTCTGATACCTTGCTAAGAGACCCCAAAAAAGCCTCTTGGTTTCTTTATGTCATTTCTTAAGTACCTCATCATTCAGGTGGGCTTTACTGGCAATCTGCCAATAGAAACACACACAGGCTTTGACAGACAGTGACAGGGTTCAATCAATGCTTCTCTTTTGGCACTGAGCCAATGGCTATCCGAACCTTCCAGAAGTTTCTGGGTGTTCTACCTTACAAGAAATACAAGGGGCAAGCCTCAAATCTTTCCCTATATGGACATACTTGATCAGTGTAAAAAATACACTTTACAGCATACCTTAAAACTTTCCAATTCAAAGTCAGGAGAGAGAAGATGGTATAGCAAAAAGCAAGTTTAAAAAAAAAAAAAAAATGGCACCAAGCTCTGGATAAAGAGAATTGCTAATTCCTTCAGACTGACGCAAAGACATTCATTCTTGTCTTTGGAGTTCAGACACCAAGGAGACTTTTACTTAGGTGGACTCTTAGAAGCTGGCCCTGCTCTGCACTTTGTTCCTCCTGTCACACTTCCCTGCCTGATGTAAATTGATTTTGAGACTATAATACTTGCTGCTTGCTCTTTTCAAAGTGTTAACATTCTCCTTCTTTGCTCTGCATTCAGCAAAAACATCCTTCTTCTGTCATAGGGGATGCTTCACCATTTTTGATGGATGGACATTCATGATGCCAGTGTGCTGCTTACACACCACAGATAAATCTGCCATAAACAGAGTTCCACATGGAGAACTGCCAGCCTCCATGGGCAATAAATAAAAATGAGGAGATGAGTGCTCACCTGGTACTGCTTCACCAAGATCAATGCTGTGCCAAGAACTGGCTGCCAGTGCATCCCACCACATAGGAAACAGCTTTTATTTTTTGGTTTGGTTCAGTTTTAGTTGTTTGGAGGTTTTTTAATGAATCTTCTGGAAGTATTAATCTGTGCTTAATTACACATTCTCTGCCCTTTCATTTCCTGACAGATATGCAACTCAAATGTTTTGGCCCTTCAGTTTTCATCAAGGTAAACACAATAAAGTCCTGAGGTTCAGGATAGGAAACTAGGTGGTTGGTGTCAGTCTCCTATTGTAAATAATTAAAAAAGGGAGAAGATTATTTAATTAACCAAGATCTAAGTCTTCTTCATTCACTTTTAAAGGAAACATTACTCATTGTAATGGGGTGTGCTGGCAGAAATCCTTTGGAGTGCTATACAGGCAACATAAATACACCTTGAGAACACTTGTTCTATTGAAGCTCACTGGCAGTTCATAGACTTTAAAGAATATCTTTTGAATTCTCAGCAAAATAACCCATTTTTTGCAAACCCTGCACTGGTTTAAGGAACTGCTGACACCTCATGGAAAACATTAAGATTCATCTTATTAAAATATCCGCCAAATATATTTTTTTGGTCCTGCTGGGCCTGTGTCTTGCATCACTCTTCAATTAAGCTACTAAAGGCTAACAAAACACAAACAATTCTTAAGTGTTGAAAAAAAGCCTGCTGGGGTTTGTTTACTTAGATGCTGGTTTTAGAAAAGATTTGTATCCTGTCTCCAGGGCGTATTGTGTGATTTGTACAAAATCCAGGGTTGTGGGTGCCCTTCAGGGAATGCACAGGAGGAGACAGTGTTAGCAGAGACTCTTGGTGGCCTGAGTGGAGCTTTATTGATTTCCCAAGGCCGAACAAGAAGTCCATGCCATGACCCCAGAGGTCCTTCTCAGTTTCTAGGATTTCCTGTGCCTCTGATGAGATGGGAAAAAAAAAAATTAAAAAAAGTTAAGAAATCTGTCCTGTCTTAGGACTATAGACATACTTAAAGGTATGCACTGTGTTTTTCAAAAATTGAAAACTCACATTGGTGGGTTTGTTTGCAGTCCCCTTAGTTCCTGTCTGTGATGGTAGCCTGGCTGATTTTTAGCTTCAGATTTTTGGACAAATGTAAAATCAGTGCCAGGAATGGGGTGATGATGCTAAAACAAAGAAGAACTGAAAGACTAGACTCTATTCACCACTTTTATTTTAGAAAGAATTAGTTCTCTCTAGTCACACTGAAAAAAGTCCAGGTTCCAAGTGGGAAAAAAAAAAAAAAAAAAACCAAACAAAAAAAACACAACCAAAAAATCAACAACAAATCCAGAGTTTTAGACCTTATTTCTGCTGTGCTCTTACTTCAGGGTGGATCCTTGCACTTGCATCCATGTCTCCCTTGTCTAGCTGGCATCCACCCCACTCTCTTGTTCTAACCATGCAGAACATGCAGGAGCTCTGAAAACTGATGCTAAGCACTTAAGGTTGTGACCCTGCAATGGAGCAGTGGCAAGCAGAAGTGAGGAGAAAACTCCTTAAAAAGATGTGCACCTGTCATTGAAAAGAAAGTCTTTTTCCCTCTCATGCTTTCAAGAAAATCAGAAGGAATCCAGTAAAATGTAGGACAGCAGTGGCCTGTGGACGTTATTCAGCACATTCAATGCCTTCATATTCGATTGAATATTCAGTTTCCAGCATTAGGAAAGTCTCCACTCTATGCCACTACACCATGGTAGTTAAAAATCCAATTAAAAAAATAAAAATCCATTAAAAAATCAAGTAATTATGTAAAAAGACCAATCCCACCACCTACTATGTGCAGTGGAAGAGAGAAGAAAATCTCACAAGTCAGTTTGGCTGCCCAGCTCCCTGCAGCCACAGTGAACTGCTTTGATGAAAATCCTCAGAAGCCTGAGGTCTAGGTCACCCTCCTAAAATAGTGGCTACTTATGGGATTTTGGGAAAAATGTCTTTCTGATGTCAAATGGATGAGACACAGAATGTAGACCATTCTAAGATGCCCTGATGTTTTTGGGAGTGTTAGTACTGCCTATTCAACATCAGCTCACCCAGCTCTTCACTCTCCAGGAGTCATTGGTGGAAAGCCCTGGACCACGCCTCAATGAAATACAAAGACAGTACTACAAATTCCATCAGCAAATTGCAGCCAAGATTTCTGCCAAGCCACAAGGGGACCACCAGCAAAACAGCTACTCAGAAGTTCTGTCACAAGTTTTAATTTCTGTCTCTCTGCAGTTTAAAATCTTAACCTGGCTAAGGCCCCTCTGAAACACAAGGCTTTGAACTGTGACACCCATATGGACTCCACAGCAGGGGTTACAAAGAGGAGAAGGGAGAAAATTTCCACTCATCCGAAGAAAAAAACTGTTGTGAGTATTGAGAGCAAGACAAGCAGACACTGGAGCAGGACAAACAGAGAAATACGAGGGGCATGCTAGGGGTGTTATCAGTGACAGAGGGCAGCCTGACAACAATAAGGTCACACAATTAGGTCAGAAAGTATGGATCTACCTCCTGGATACTGTTGCTGCCCCCCCAGCACAGGACATTTTTGAGAGACTGAGACCCCAAAACTTCACGTAATGAGCCCCTGTCCTCGACCCTCTCTGTAAGCTGAGTTTTCAAGCTCTGTGGCTGAGTCTGAGCTTGAGCCAGCACAGGGTCCCGCAGTGTGAATTGTGCCATGAGTTTTGTTGTTGCTGTTGTTGTTTTTTTTAAGAAGTGCCTCTGCCATCCAAGCCTCATGTACAAGTTTGACCTATATAACAGACCAAGTAGGTCACTGAGTGCACATTGGACCATGACAAATTGATTTTGAACCATCACTTATCTGGCTCTGTTGCTGTCAAGGAGGATACATCAGTGTGATTAATAAATTATTTACCAAATAGATAAAAGCATGCTTCCCCCAACAGAGATTCTGGAGGGTTTATTGTTTTAAGCTGCTGCACTAATTGGGCTGTACATTCACTTGCAGTTCCAAGAGAGAGGAACATTAGAGGAACAATGCTCTTTACTGCACACGGTGGTGGCACAGCAGAGGCATCCCATGAACGCCTACAACAGTTTAGTGTTTTCCTGGCACAATTCCCAGCACCCCCTCCTTGCACCAGTCTCCGTCCAGCGCTGCCCCCAGCACAGGGGAGAGAACCGGCCTCACTGGGGCACTGAAACATTTTACCTCAAGCTCCACTAAGATGTGAGGGACAGCTTTGAGATCCACTCTGTATTGCAGAAATGATGCTGGATTGCTTCCCCTGGGATTTAAACCATCACACTTGAAAAAGTATCCTAACAGGCAAGAGACAAAAAGGGATAAAACACCCCTTCCTCAGCTAGGAAGTTTTTCTCCATTCCCCTCTGAACTAAAAACGAAACAGAAACCAAATAAACAAGATTAAATAAAATATATTCTGCAGACAGGAGAAAAAAAATACAGGAATGCCTTTCACTCTCAAGGTGTATGTCATCTGGCTGTAGGAAGCCAGTTAGTAATACAGACTCCTGAGGGGTTACTCAGACACTTGGGTAAAATAACAGATCTCCAAAGAGGCTGAAAGTAAATGAAGCTCTTAGCAACTTAATGAGGGTTTTTTGAGGAGGAAGAAGGAGGAAAGGCAGAAGAGAAGTGGGAGGGGGGAAAGGAAAAATTATGGAAACGACATTTCTAATTGCAGCAGAGAGGTAGTAAAATGTTGGCCCTTGCCAGAAATCTTTTTCAACATTCAAGAATTCCACTTTTTTGTGTTTATTTTTTTGTGTTTATTTGTCTTAAATTTTTTTAATTAATTTTTTCTGCACTGTCTTGAAAACCCCTACAAAAGAATCCTGATTGTGTCTCTCACAGGAAAGGGAGACTACTTGGATTTGGGGTTGTTGAAGAAAAGCGCTTGAGAATCATAGTCCAGATAAAGCTGCATAATGTCCTGGTACTTGAATTTAACTATATTTGTTAGCTCTTTTTTAAAACTCTATTTATTAGCTCTTTCCTGTGGGGTATCCACTAATACTGATCACTAGAGAAAAAAACCGTATTATAATGATTCTTAATTAGATACAGATGCAACAGATTGATTCATTATTTCCATGGGCTGCTGTCAGGGTTTTGTGCAGTGTTTTCAGTTTCGTTAAGCTACTCTGCTCAATTCCTTCCTGAGCTGTCTCTGTCAGCTAAAACACCTCCTCTGCCCCCAGCAACACTTCTTGCCCAAGCATCTCTGCTTCTGATTTCTTTTGTAAGCCTTATCTATGAAGTTACTCTTTGCTGCTGTTGTTTTGTACTGGAGGACAATTTTTCACCTTCAGAACTTGAGTTTGTCCTCAGTAATAAAAAGAAAAGAAAAAAAAAAAAAACTTTTAAGTGAGAGAAACTGCAGTGTAATCTAAAATGCATTTTAATCACTGCAACTAATTATGAAGAGTGGTAAATCAGTAAGGGTCAGAGCTCCAGCACTTCACTCCAAATGACAAACAGTAGTACAGCTGATTGTAATGGGATTATTCCTGTGAGTAGCTGCCCATTACTTTTACTGAGAGATTTATAGTCTCTTTGAAAAACTGTCTGAAAGATCATTAATAAAATAATAATTAACAAGGAAACTGAAGCCATTATATCAAGAATTTCTGCAAACAATGGGAAAACTTCATTTATGTTAGATACAGTGAATCAGAGAAGTGAAACTCTGGGTAGCTCTGTATTGCTGTCTGATACCAATGGGCATAATCTCATTTTGGGGGTGAGTAGGGTAGGAGGAAAAAACTAATCTGCAGATCCATGCACTAAATTGTTAAATTGGAGAATAAACTAGCTATATTAAGACAAAAATGACCTTTAATAGGTTAAGTATGTTGATTGTCAGGAATTTTGAAGGGGACCAGATTTTTTCAATCCTCATTACTTTTAAGAGAAATAACATCTGTGATTTTTCCATTGAAATAAATGAAATATTCGTGAGAAGCTCGTATTAAATAAACTCTCATTGTGCCAAGGTAGGGAACCATCAAACCCATCCTAGTTCTTCTGGGGGCAGCTCAGAAGATAGGAGGGTATGTTTCCAAGGCAAACTACTCAAATGAAGCACCTGGGCAATTTCAGGGCCAGGCTGGGCTCCATGAAGTGGAGCTGCACATTTCGTGGCTGGAGTTTATCAGCTTGTGGGCGGTGCTGTGAGAATGCCATTGCTCTGTGCCTGCCTGAAGCTCTGCTCTGCACTAGGGGCTGTTGCACTGCCCCAAGCAGAACCAGCCCATCACTGTCTGTAGCCACTCCTGGGGACCTGCTGGCAGTCTCAGTCTCACAGCCCATCTCCAATATCTCTTTAAAACACGAATGTACCAAAACCCAGGCAGATAGACACGAGCAGGGCATTACATAGGTTAGATGTTATACTTTCCCAAAGGCTCACAGGTCCAGATGGGATATGGAGCTGGATGGGCCACCTGGTAGCTGGGCCACCCCTGCTGCCAGAGCAGCCTCCCTGTTTAAGTTCCAAAAGGCACAGGTTTGATCTGTTCAGCAGGCTCCGTGCAGGGTGACACCAGTACAAGCTGGGCAGGGTTGTGAGGACCTCTGGTCATGATGCGCTTAAAATTTGTCACCTCTTGCAAAACAAATATCAGATCTTCCCTTTGACTCCTCATCCTCGGGGCCCTGCACTTCAGATGGCTCTTTTAGGATGTGAACCTGATGGAAAAATTGCACACGAGCACCCAGTAACTGTTTTGGCTTAACCCACCCTTACTTGATTTTTGTCAACAATGTTACTCAGCCTCCTGCTTTCACCAGAACATTTCTTGATGGTAAAGTGGGAAAGAAAAGCAGTCCATCATCAGCAGAGAAAATTCCAAAGTGTGTATTTCCTTGAGGCTTTACTACAAACACATGTGGAGATCTGAAACACGTATTGCTGTCACCAATGACTGCCACTTCTGTGTGGCATGACCCAGACTGGTGTTCACACATTTAAAATAATGAGATTGCATAATGCATGTGATCTTGCAACCTTACTGGTTAACAAAACACCTGAGACACCTGATCTGGAGCCCTGATTCACTGTGATATGCCAGAGTGTATTAGTAGCCCTGGGGCTGCATGAAATACGTGCCGTATTTCCCCAAAATCTCTGCACAATGTTATGGACACAATGTTAGGACAGAAAGAAATCACAAAGTAATGCAGAGATAAGTTCATGTTTTATTCTGTAAAAAATTCAGCCAAAACGTACGTATGTTCAGCCTGGACAGGCTTCACATCTAAATCACTCAAGATATTTGCCTGCCTATTAAAACTCATTATATGGGTATCATGTACAAGTCTCTTAAAGATTTGTTCTATAATTAACAGCTTTTGTGGTAGATGGTGTTACTTGTTCCCAGTAATCCCAGTGCTGTTTTCCCTGAAGCTACTGCATCAAGACAAAGGCATGAAAAAGTGAGCAGCAAGGGGAAAAAAAAGTGCCATTAGATCTCTTCTTTTGTTTATTATGTTTGACTAGGGAGTTTACCTTTCTTCTTCTTTTTTTAATCTTGATTTTTTTTCTTTTTTTTTGTCTTTCATTAAAATGCAATGTCCTCTAGTTGATAGCATTTGGGCATCTTTCCCAAGTCTGCCTGACAACATCAATGGTGAGCTGTTGAGCTGCAGTGACCCCCTAAGCAAGCTGTCCTCTGCTGTTTTGGCTGCACCTACTATTATTACTCAAGCAGTGGGAGCCAAACAAATGCGACACTTGGATCTTTCTTTCTTGTTCTGCAAAGCAACCCCGCCAAGCCCGGAGCACGGGCACGCCGCACAAGGAATCGACAATTCCCCACCGTCACACAGTGGGACACCAGCGCTGGCAGCAGAGCTGAGGAGTTAACTCTGGGGTGTGCAGGGCTGACAAATGCAGAGACATATTGATCCTCGGCAGTCTGTCTCATCAGGAGAGTAGTAATGGGCTGCATATTAACACAACCGCCTGTAAGGTGACAAAAGACAGGGAAGGACGATGGAGCTCAGCCCCGGGGGATGGATGGGCTCTGCCAGCACCACACCTAAGGTGGAAGGTCAACCAGCCACCACTGCTTGGGGCAGAGCCTCACCAAGGCTTGGCTGAGCAGAGGGATTGAAAATAATCCCTTTTGTGGAGTGTTTGTGTCAGGGTGAGTAAGAAAAGAGCGAGCGAATCGAGGAAAAGGAAAATGGGTTCCACTGGTGTTGGACAAAAGAACCGGGTAAAAAGGGCTGCTCACAAATCTGCTATTGCTGAATGAATGCACATGTCTTCAGCTGGCATCAAGGGCAGAAACAGCTCTTGCTTTGTTCCTAGACATGTAGTAACAGAATCTTCTCTGCCTTCCTTGTACAAGCTGGAGGTGTCACTGTAAAACCCAGCCCAGTGCCAGGAAGTGCTTCAGTGGCACTGAGGTGTGGTGCTGCAGCTTTTCTCTGAGGAATTGATGCTGCAAAATATCTCTGCACTCATCCTCTCCTTACAGAGCCTGTGTGGCTCTGGCAGCCCTGCAAGAACCAGCCTGCACAATCCAAACTCCAGAGAAAAGAGGTTTAATTGCTTCAGAAGTGTACACATCTGTCCTTTACCTGAAAAAGAGGAGTATAATTGGAAAAATGTGGTATCTTGTGAAATTTTAGGTTTCCATCAAAAATCTTGAGTGGTTTTGAAATAAGGTATTGTGGAAGACAGTGGGTTTTGACAGATTATTCTCACAAAATGTAAGCACAAAATTACTTCTTTTTAAGTACTTCTATCAGAAACAATATTATTTTAAAATAATGCTGGAAAAGGCTGTTGACAGTTGATTTTGTCATACATTATAGCTCATATATTATTAATACTATTAAGATAAATAACTTGATTAATAATCATGTAGCACTAAAGAATTCTGTTAATTCTTGATTATCAGTATCTATTTTAATACCCCTGGGTGTGTACTGTTAACACTTTCCATTACAATTTCAGGATGCATATTCATTATGTCAAAATTTCACACATGAAACAGAAATTCTGTTTCCTGGGAAACCCCAGTCTTTTTCTGTATTTTTTTTTCCTTCTTCCTATTGCTTCTCTTTATGATTTTTAGAGGATTTTAGGCACATTCTTGTGTAACTTGTCTGAAGTCCAGGCTTAAGAGATCTTCAGGCTATTTGTGGGGTGTCTAAAAATTTGGTTTATTGGAGGTATATTTGTTCTTTCATTAAAAAAAAGGTATTTTGAAAATTAGATAAAATTAAAATAAATTCTTTGACAGATCACAGCAATTCTGGCGAATGGTTAGGGTCCTTTATCACCACACTAATAAATAAAACCCACCTCCATCAGCAGCCAAGTACACCTGGGACCTAAATTAACTTCTAAGTACATTGGGAGGACATTGTGCACTGGATGATGAAGACAAAAGAAGATGAATTCACAATTTCATTATTATTTTAGTATCACAGTGCATCACTGATATTCTTCTACTTCGGAACGCCAGGGATAATGGAAAGAAACCAAAAATATTTAAAAATTACTATATTTAGGCCTACTGAACAACCTCACTATATGTAACCTACATTTTAAACATCTTCGTCTTCCTTGCAGTCTCTGCTGACTTCTGCACTGGTGAAACTCAGGGACCTCACTGTATCCAGCATCAGGCAGGGAAAAGCTCTTGAAAGAAGAGAGGGAGGGCGGGGGGCAGCTCAATGCCAGCCCTTGCTCCTGCTTGCAGACCCCCACAGAAGGAGTGGAGGGAGATGGATTTGGCTGGCAGGGCTTAGGGCACAGCTCATGTCAGGGTAGGGAAGTGCACTCACATGGGAGCTACAGATGTTTCCCCCATCAAAGCCCTTGGGAGCTGAGTTCAGCCCATTCTGGATAGAGTTAGTTTGCACAGCCCAGTCAGAAATGTCCTCCAGCCCCCTCCCGTGGGTCTAGTACCTTGAATTCAATGGCAACCTCTCATATGAGATCAAAATCTGCCCTTCTAGAATAACACAGATTTTTAAATTGTATTTCTGTTATGACTTTTAATTGCAGTCTTGATATTTTCCTCTATTTTCTTTTTTCTTCTTTTTTTTGTTTTTAAATAGAAGACAAAACCAATGCATTCATTGGATCAATCTCTACATTATAGCCAATAATATTGATTATACTTTAGTTAGTTAGATAATATCCAACATTGGAAATGCTAACATTCAACATTTATTAGATTTTTAGTCATTTTGAAAACAACAAAAAATATTTAAGAATTTAAAGTTCAATTACATTCCCAATGAAGTAAGTTAGTTACACACTCCTAGATGAAATCAAGGCTCACACAACATACTATTTCACAGGTCTAGTGAAGGAAACAACGGAATAATCATAAAACTTAGATTCCTGTTGATTGTTTGCTAGAAATCTGCAGAGTAGTTAAAATCCTTTTGTAATTAAAAATTGGGGTTTTTTTCTTTAAAAAAAAATTGTTTAATTTTTGGAAACAGAATAGTTCCCCAGCAGTAGGAACAAAAACCCATCGCAGTATAAAGCGGCATTTATGGTGCAGAGCAACATCTTGAGCCTCAGCTGATCCTTCCACACCTGGTGCTTGAGTGTCTCTTCCCCTGGGGTTGGTGGGGTCTCTCCCTAGCAGTGATTTATGCCCTTTGTGTTATTCTGCTCTTACATGGCACACAGACACTGCAGGCTGACATCCAGCCCAGCAGCACAGGACACAGGGAGCACCTGAACACTGGCCCTGCACAGTGGCCATCCCTCAGTGGGGCTGGACCCAGATCTGCAGGGACAGGCAATGAGGTCTGAGATCAGTAAGGGGCAGGAAAAAAAATCACACAATCTTTTACAAGTAAGTGGCTATTTTGTTTTTCCAGATGAGCAGCAACAAAATATTCTGACTGTGTTGCTTTTCCTTGTTGATGAATAACTTGTGCTGTTCTTGTTTTATTCAATATTGTTCTTTGAAGCTGCTGCATGCCCATGCACATCAAATACTTGCATATTGAATTCTGTGTGACTGCACATACACATGCACAGAGAGTACACCATACAGCCTTCTGTTATGAGCCCCAGAAGCTAAGCATGAAACCTGTCACTGATTCAGGTGATAGTCCCAACCACCAGACTAGTCCTTACTCAAACTAAATTACATCTTTTCCTTTCCGTGTCCTCATTTTTAATCTACAAAGTAGGCTTGCTTTAACAGCGCCCTCACCTCAAAAAAGCCTCAAAGCCAGCTCAAATATAGAAGCATCAGTAGTTTTGCGAAGCACAAAAGGTTTATGCCATTTCTCCTTCCTCTGTCAGTCCAGCTTGTACCTTACCCTTTGGCTGTGCAGAGGTTTAAAGTGGCTGTGTGTGAGCTAACAGGCAGCTCTTCCCTGAAAAAGCTGCCTGAGATTGCAGATTTATTTAAATGTGAATGTGTAGCTGGTTTCCTGCATGCAAAATAAAGCAGGTGCTAAAATATTAAACTCTACCACTGTCCACTATTCATTGCATCCAACTGGTGCTGTCAGAAGCAAGCTGCTTGACTAACCAGGGCCTGTGATTTAGTGTGACATTCCAACTCTAATTACTCCCTCCTCCTGATTCATTTTCTCAGCCTCCAATTTTCAGATTTAGAGAGCCTGGATTCAGGGGGATGTGGGTACAGTTGTGTGCAGGAGAGCTGGAAATGCACTTGTCTCTGAATGCAGAGTGTAATTAATCACCTTGGGGCCCCTGAAATTATTTGCTACACAGCTAATGCTTCCAAGGGGCAATTTAGCCTGCTCTCAAGTGTCTTTGAGGTGTCCTGGAATATTCATCAAGTGACACCCTGGACATGGGTGTGAGCAGCTGGCTCCTGCACTGTCTGCACTGGGCAGTGTCACCCAGAGCCTCCCTGCAGCCCTGCCTCATCTGCTGGGCACAGAAATGCCTTTTTCTGCCATGGAGCAGCACTAAAGTGACTGCACTGACATTATTCCCCCGTGCTGTGCTGTGTTCAGGCTCGTGGCAGGGGATGGATCAGGTCATGTGGCAGGGCAACCCCAGACTGCCCCGCTGCACATCTGGGCACTGAGCACAGCACAGATAACAAACTGCAAAGAAAATAATCAGGGGTGTTTTGAATAAATACACACTCTGCTGCAGGGTTCATCTGCTCACACAACTTACATTTTACCAAGAACACTCCTTGATGTCCTATGAATCAACAGCACAGGCAATAAGAAACAACAGCATCTTTAAAGCTCTATGCAACTTGCTATTTTCCCTAAGAAAACATTTTCCTGTGCTGAAGAAAGTGAATATTTTGTTGACCTCAGTAAAATATCTTTTCTTTTAAAATTTGTCAGTTAAATCAGAAACAACAGAGACTTTCTTTTTGGAGAAGAAGAGGGGGGATAAACCCCCTACTTCCTTTTATTTCTTCTTTGGTTTTCAGAAGAGAAAGGCAAAACTTGAAAGTGTTTCCCAGAAAAATTAAAATAAGACTTTCCAGACTTTTAAGAAATGTTCTACCTGTTTTTTTATAGCCTCCACACTCTTTAGAAGGTTAAAATGAACAGGGCGTTCAGGTTTGACTTTGACTGGTTAACTTGCATTAATTGTATTTTCTCAACTTTTTAGGTTTGGCTGATTTATGTGCTAGTTAATGTGCAGGAGAAGAATACCTTTTTCCTAAGTAAATACATCTCATAGGCCATTAAAGCTGCCAGTTGCCAAGCACTGAGGTGTGGGGCCTGGAGAGTGTTTCCCCAAAGTCCACATTTCAGGTGAGGTGACAGGAGCGTGCCCCACGTCAGGGAAGGTGATGGATGGCAGGCACTGTGCCACTGCTGTGGGGGCCCAGCCTGTGAAATACTTGCCTCGCTACCTGCAAGTTGCCAGTTCATTGCAAATGCTTCCTGGCACTAAAATGTCTTGTTTACCTTTCACAGACCTCTTCCCAAGAGCTGCTGTCCCGTGAAGCACTGAGCCCCTGCCTTCTACACCCTGGGAAAACCAACCTGCCATCCCTCCACTGGAAATATTGTTTGATGTACAAAGCAGATTTCTCACCAAAGAATGAATTATTGCTGTTATTATTAAATAATAATAATAATAATAATAATAATAATAATAATAATAATAATAATAATAACAACAACATTAAAAGCTGCAGAGGTAAAGGCTGACAATAATTTTTTTTCTCTGTAGAGAGGAAAAACCAGGTTTGTCCTTCTGCAGAGATGCTCTGGACACCCCTCATTTGCCCTTGTTTCAGATAGAAGTTTGTCTTCTCTGTAATCCATAAATTGCTATTTTGTCCAGCTGTGATCATCACCACATGAAGTGGTGCTTGCTAAGGGATGTGTGCAAGGTGGAGAATTTCTCAGAAATCAGTGAATTACTCAGAAATCAGCGTGGATTATTTGCACACAATTTTCAAATTAAACAATTATGATAGTGGTTCTGGATTAAAAAGCCCACGTCAGTCTTTTTCTGAAGTCAAGGCTGCATATTTCCAGTATTTTCTCTCCTATGTGAAATGACTCACAGGACATTCTTTCTTCTTTTCTGTTCTTTTATTTCATTTTTTATTTCCTTTCTGGCTTTCTCTGTGAGCTCACTCATCCTGTTTCCCCTAAAGCACTGATGTTAAAACCAAACATTGTCAATAACTTCAGTTTGAATGGATCAAATTTTAACGTGAGGTAAATAAAAATAATTCCTCTAAATTGAATTAATTTGCTATCATTAAGTGCAATCTGACACTTCTGAGGATTTAGTCAAAATAAGGAACCTTTTTTGCTGTGCATTTTACAAATATACAACACTATATTGTTCCTGCTGCAGATTATTTATTGTCCAGATAAACAAAGGACAAGGCAAAGCAAATAACATACAAGGAAGTCAAAAAGGAAAAAAAAAATGCCATCAGTTGTAGTTCTGGCTATTTATATTGTTTAGGAACAGGATTGCAGTTTTGTTGCCAGCTTGGAATATACAAGTTTCTCTCTTGGCATTGGGTCCTATTAAGACAAGAAAGAGAGACATCTACACCCATTTTCTGCTGCATATTTATTTTGTGCAGTGGCTTGTGAAAGAAAGTGCTGACTGCTTTTTCTAGCTCTGAAGCTATTTCTCAGTGTGTGTGGGAAACAGCAGAGACTGAAATGTAAGTCTGTTGATGAATTTACAAATACCTTTAAATCCCAAACTACAGCATCATTTTAAACCTTGACCAGTTGGTGGGGACTGAGCAGATTCACTCACTCTCCTCGCTGGTCCAGCCCTGGAATGGAGCTTCTGGATGCCTCCAAAGTGCATTCAGCAGTTTGCTCTCCCCATGGCAGGAATGGGGCTGTGGCTGCTTGCAGCAGCTGAGGTGCACTGGGTCTGGTCTGGGGCTTGGGAATTGTGTGGGTTCTCTTCCCCGGGAAATGGGGAGGCCTCCTGGGTGACCCTTGATGGCTCTGCACTTTC
>VZSR01001283.1:7084058-7143962 GCA_013398615.1 Brachypodius melanocephalos
TCTGTCTATAATGTGCATCAGGGAAGCACTCTGGTGTATGAAACCAGCACTGCCTCCAGATCAAATCTAAAGCTGAAAAATCAGTGTTGTGTTCATTGTAAGCTGTCTAGTCTTTGTTACTGTGTGCCAGTCTGTATGTATACAAACCTGATTAAAAACCACAATACAAATAATTTTAAAAAAATCTATACTTCCTTTCTCAACACTGTCATATGGTACAATTAAATGATTTCTAGAAGGTACTTAAAAATGAGTTATAGGGTGTTTTGTTCACATTTTTTGTTGCAAGTGAACTGCTGAGCTTAGTATTGCCTTTTGTAAATACCATTCCAAATAATCATGAAACATCCTATAATTCAATTATAAATAACCTCTGAGAACCATGAAATTATATATTCTAGATTAGTGGCACAAACAGACATATTCCCCATCCTGACTGTAAAGTGAAACCTAAAACAAACCCAGCATTTTCACTTGCTCTTGATCTGCAATGTGCCTCTGTGCACAAGAAGCACAATGGAGCTCATACAGACTGTAACACTCTCCCTGGAATCAGGCCTTCTCAGAAAAACAAAGTTAAAATCAGAACAATACAAAACACTCAGTGTATTTCCCTCCCCCCCCCAAAAAAAAAAAAAAAAAAAAGTCTTACTCAGCAGAGGTTGAGATATAAATATACAGGAAGAATTAACAACCATTGCAGGAAATGTGCAATGCTTTGTACATTTTTTTTTGCACACTGTATTTTCTCACACAAAAAATCATGATGTGGCATTTCTAAGGATAGTGTTTTACTGTTACTTGTGGATTAACTTCTGACATCTCTTCAACTTGATGTTTGGTGCAATAAGCCCTCTTTGCACTGCCTAATGACAAAACAGGATTTTAGAATAAATCAACATTGGGTGAATGAATGTGGCAAACCTAAACCTGAGGAGAAGAAGGAATGTTCTTCACCAGGTGACCAAAACTATATTAATCTGTGTTTAACTCAGATATTTTAAATAGAGAGACACTGTTATTGCTGTTTATCTCAATATTTGAGGTGCTCAGATGAAAAAAGACCTTCAGTATTTAGATAACACAGGACCCAGACAGGGATAGAATTTTGTACTGTAAAGCAAAGCTTGAAAAAGAGACAATAAGTAGCACCCAGGGTTGCATTAGGTTAATGGTGGTGAGAGGATTGGAACAAGGTGGAAAGCTGTATTTTGTCAGTGGTACAGCACGGGGTGTGGAGCTCACACAACACTGAGCCAAGGCTCTGCCCCTGCAGCATCACCTCCTCCTCCACCACGGCCTGGGGCTCTGGGAGCTGGTGGGCATCTCCTAGAGGCTGCTGATGAGCATGAGCCTCACAAGGGTGGGGGTCATGTGTGGGGACAGAAATGAAGCTGCCACGTGTGGCTCGTGGCACCAGGGCAGAGCACATTTTGATAAGAGGTGCAAAGAGACGAGTTGACTAAGTACAGGATAAATGCTGGGCTAGGTGGGTTTGATTCCTAAAAACTCTGGGTGAAGCCTCAGAAATGTGCCATCTCCATGTCACTGTGGCACCCAATATCACCCTCTGTTTTTTTAGTTCCATCGCCAAGTGGGAGGAATAAAATTGATGATCTTCTAGAGGCTTTGATAAATAAGTGCAACTGTTTTCCTGCAAGCACCTGTTTCCTTCCTACATCTCCTCTTGGGAGATTTTTTAAAGAATTTTTTAAAGAATTTTTTGCCTGAGAAGCAGCTGAATTCCAAATCCCAGGTCACCCCCCATCTGTTTGCAGAACTCAAGTTAGTTAATTTTGGTAATGCTAAAAAAATGTTCTAAAAAGCCTCTTTCACACTGATGCTCCCCAAGACTGGGAGGCAGGGCATATGGGGGAGCAGCAGTTGGTGGAACAATTTTATCTGTGGTATGAGAAACTAGATGAAAGTGTTCTTGTGAGGACACACAATAAATGGTAAAGGCAAATTCAATGATCACCTTTTTCCCTTGGGCTTTTATTACCTACATGTTGTGCAGCTGGTACTGACAGCCAGTAATGTGTGTCTAGATATTTTAATATTCAGTTTTGGAATAGGGTGGCAGAGACTCCCCATTTTGTGGTTTGTGGCTCTGTAGGTGTCTGTAACTTTGCAGCTTTCCATCTGCACCGAAATTCACGCTCACTTCCGGGCACAGTGTTGCCAGGAGGACACTGATAAAGCTGAAGGGAGCTGGGAGAAAAAGAACAAAAGTCACTGTGAGGCTGGAAGGAGTGATATAGAAAAGAGATAAGTATGCACAGCTTGACTAAACAATGACTAATTGCTAGAGCATAATAACAATTCTGAAAGGAGTCTTAATTGATTTATCTGAGGAATGCTCAAGGCTTCTTTTACGATGCTTTACTATTAGAACTATTTATCTGTCTAGGTTAAGGATACAATTGAAGACTTCTGTCCTCATTTGATGTTTGAAATTAGGGAAAACTAAACGCACCGCGGAGCCATAAGCACCACAAGGTTATTCAGATGCCAGTGGCACTTAAAATATTCTTTTGTGAATAGTCGTGTGTGTCACCAGAGGAAGCTAATGGGTATCCTAGAGTCTCAGATGGTGATAAACAAGGACATTAAATGATAGTGGTTACAGGAGTCTTAACAGTGACTTAGTCTAATCCAATACACAAAACGACATGGCCTGTGAATTGCTGTATAACGAGAAACACCAGCCATGAATCCTGGCTGAGGTGGCCAGCACAAACTGTGCCATGAAACTTGTTAAATGTGGGGAGAAAGGATATGGTATTCCTTCCAAAAAGTTAAAAATATTAGCTTATAATACTCAGATGGTATAAAATGTCACAGCTTTGACTTCAGCGGCACCGCGTTGATTTGCATTAGCTGAAGTTCTGTCTCTAAATTCTTTAAGAAAACCCAAAATGAAACTCTAATGAATTTATTTCTGGAAGGACACCATCTGGTGTTTTATTGCTAGCTGACAAGAAGTAGGAAAGGATAGCCTGACTGCTGGTTGCGGGAGAAGTGCAGGATTTGCATTTTACAGGGGCTAGTGAGGATGATATTTAACCAAATATCTCTTTTAACAGGTCCCCTCACAATCTACGAGCTGGAGATGTGTTCAAACCAAACCCAGTGACCTGGATATCATAAATTGTCTCTCTTTAAAAGTGATGTAAACTAGGAATAATGGCACAATTCTGTCATGCTTCAGAAGGAAATTAACCCCCTGTCTAGACCTGTACAGTGCCTAACCAATCATCTCCATTTAATGGCTTCAATATTTCTGTTGATTATAAAAATGGCTCTGAATGTAAGTTAAGTCACCTTTCAGGATTCATAATCCTGTGTAAAACTGAAGAACCTTAATCCTTACATGTATGCTGATTTCATTGAATACTCTGATTCCCTTCATTTTTTTTCCACTCGTCTTCTTCTACACAATAAATAACTTTTTCTGTTTTCCCATCATATAACTTTCTATAGAACTATCCATCACACCACATTACAACACGAACAATGTAAAAGTTGCTTTTGTGCTCTGCAGTTGATTACTTTTGGGAAAACAATATTTAGGGTTTATTGTAATTTTTTTTTTTAATTTTGTGGCTGTGTCAGGTGCAACTCCTTTTGATTTCTGTTCAATGATAATTTTAACAGAGCCTTTAGGTAGAATCCTCAAATTAAGGGACTGCAGAAGCTTTCTGGGAAGGATTAAATGATGGTGCTCTGAGAGGCAGTCAGTTTTTCTTCACCTCAAACAACAGCCAGTCACAAAGCAAGTGTCAAGACTGTCTGAGGAGATAAACATGACTGTGAGATATTTAGTAAGAGAGAGCTAAGAAAGCAAAACGCTGTATTTGCCTATTTTTATAGCAGAATGTAGACACAACAAATGGTGGTACTGCAACAGAAATTAAGGATACAACCTCTTTTATGGAAATGCATGTTTGGTAGAGGTTCAGCAAAAGAACTTTTGTTTCACGGCATTTGTATTAATTTGCATGATTAGCAGGCACCTGTTGTATGTAGCAGGTAGTGAGAACAAAAGCAACCTTGAGTGCTGATCCAAAGGCTCCTCATTTGCTTGGGAAGTGCAGTTTTCCCTGATGAGACAAGAGATGTGCTATGGTAATGGTCTTTTATCTGCTGAGCCCATCTCTGCTGCTCCCAGGCCTGGGTTCTGCAGGAGGGCCCTCAGTGGGGACCAGCAGCAGTGGAGGCTGGAGCTGTGACACAGTGGCTCTGTCACAGTGGAGTCCCTGACCCCTGAGGAGCTGTGGCAACAGCTCTGAGGGCATGTGTGGGTCTGAGCTGGGTGTGAAGGCATCTGCTTTCAGGAGCCCCTGAAGTTGTGGCTAACTCAGCTGACTTTGCAAGTACTGCTGTGACAAAATAGATGCTTTTCTTTCTGCTAGACACTGCTCTGAGGCTATTGGGAGTTAAATTGTGGGCAGTTGCCAAAGAAATGCCAGACCACAGGAGTTATATACAGTCAGGGGAATGTGTATAACTTCTGGTTTCTAAGGAACTGTACATAAGGATAATCCCATAGTTTCACCATTAAGACAGCTAATATTCTTATTACCTTTACTTCTATTAATGTTGCTTGGAAAATATAATGTTAATATATAATTGTAATTAGAGTAGGTTGGCAGTTATAAATAAGGCCATGAATAGTTCTCAGTCAGATTCAGGAACACAGAAAGTGAAGTGCCTGCCCTTCTTCTGCATTAGTGTACTTAAAAGGAGATAGTCCCAATAAAAAGCAGCCACACAGAGACTGAAGGGCTAAGGTAGACAGAGCCTCGTGTCTCCCACCATATAAATCCAACATTCACAGCCAAGAAACAGAGGACACAAAGAACATCTTCCTAAAGGCAGACACAGAGAGAGCCCAGCTCCTCTGTCCATGGCACACTGAAACAGGAGCTGTATGCCAGTGTGGTTAGGAGGCACAAGAGGTGTCTCCCCATCAGGCAGCAAGGCTGCAGCTACAGCTTTCACATGGCTGTGGGCCCAGCTCAGGAACCCTTCTGGAACCAAGGTGTATCAGCTTGGGCACCACACAGAGCCAACAAAATGAAGTCAAACTGGAAAATGAGCTGGTGAGAACATAATGTACCGCTTTGTGCTGGTAGAATAACTGGTGCAAGTTTCCACTGCTCTGCACTCCATATGCTTCTGTGCACAACCCCCATTTAAATAACAGGTTACTTCAATAATTAATGTGCTTTAATGTCTCCATGACTTTGCCACAGAATTCCTATGTGCCCTTGGGCAATTCTTTTTGTCTCTCTGGCCTTCAGTTCACCATTTTCAAAGTAAATGTGAAGCCAGAGCTCAATTAACAAAAATAACAGAGAAATAGGATGACCCAGAGAAAGAGAAAATGTGGATATTTGAATCCTTGTGGTGCACCAACTCTACAAAGAGAGGATGGAACTCAGAAGATCCATGACAAGGTTGACTGTGAAGTGCAAGGATTCCAGAACCAGCCACGAGAGAAGGCATTCATCCCACCCTGCACACTCCAGCCCAAGGACAGCTACAGGAGTGCATTCTTACACAGACCTGCCCAGGGTGCTGCTGCACCCTCAGAAAGGGTAATCTGTCATGTGGGTAAGCAACACAGGGATGCTGTGCTGAAGGGTGTTCCAAAGGTACTTAAATACATGTAGAAGATGGATAATATCATCCTGTACTCAACAGTATTGTGATTCAGATGTCCCAATGCATCAGGCATCACTCCGAGTGATTAAATGCTCTTTTGCTGCAAAGCACTTTATGAGAAGCAGTAGATGCAGCAAATAAGGCAGACAGACACTAACTGTAGCCTTTCTGCGTGTAAACCTGCAAACCTGATGACCTGCAACAGAAAGATTTCCCTGAAAGTCAGGTTTTTTACTTTCTGTCCAAGTGCATGTGTAAGTCACACCCTTTGCAACAAAGGCAAAAATGGGATATGCTGTCAACCCTGGATAAATGGCTGAAATGAAAACCTTTTCCAAGCAGTGAGTGATTTAGGAGCTTGTGTATAACTTCAGTGTAGAATTTATAGTCGTACACTATTATATATTGTATGCACATAACAAAAATGTTATCCAAAAGCCAAAGTCAGAGAAAGAATGGGTGATTAAGAGAGAGAATTCCCAATATGCTGAACTATGATTAGGCTAGTGGGAGTGCTGCTGTAAGAATTAAATTTACAACAAAAGTAACTCAGTTTTATCTCTTCTGAGTAATTCAGTACATTCTCACTTTGCTGTTACAGCTAGCTGTAACTTCTTTTTCTCTGTAATTTATTCAAATATCCCAAAGGGTCAGATAAGAAAATTGCCTTCTTGGAACCAATAATGAATATGGGGTCAGTCAATGAAAAACAATAAGGTATGTTACCAACAAATATTCTTCATATCAAAACAATGTCTGCCTCTAAATCATGCTACCAACTCTTCCTTCCAAAATGAGAATATGGGCCATGTCCCCATTTATAGACTTTCTTTTACAGATGTAACACTTCTGCTTACCCTTCTCATGCAGCCTGGCACTCTGCCTTGATGAGGAATATTCGTCTTCCTGTCTTTGAAACACAGAACACAATCTCACAGACATACCAGAAATCCCTTGATTTGTTGCTGGACACCTCCCAAACTCCCAAGCATTCCTCTGAAAATTAGGGTTCTTGGTCACAAGGTGAAAAAAAGCATGGAAGGGAGGCTTAACAAAGACATTTCTAAATAGCTTTGAGGATGCCTGCATTCTTAACGCAAACAAGGCTTGGACTTTTTTAATACAAAAGTTCCTAATGTCTAATCTTACCCTTATTGTAATATCAGAAAAAACTATTTTTTCAGGCCTGGTGAATCTTTCAGTAAGTTTTCTTTATCCACCAACGTCTCCTCATGCAGCACAGCACCCTGCTCTAAAACTATTTCTGCCCTCTATGCTTGTACTTATCCAGGCAATGACTTCTGCCTAGTTCTTTCCTAGATCTTTCCTATACCCCCTATTAGCATCTCTATGGAAAGAATATTTTTCTACAGGAGTGGGCCAGAGAGTGAGAGGCGGTCAAAAGCTCTTTTCATGCCTTTGCAGTGCTGACCTTCAATGAGGCTTCAAGAATCTTCCCTAAGCAGAGCAGCAACCATGGCTGAATTCACTACAAAATGTGAATTCCATATAGAGACCTGCCAGTCTGCCACGGGAGCAGGATCAGTGCTGGGGGAAGGGGAGGAATGAGGGGTCTAATTTGTATTCTACTCTGCTGCAGGCTGCTCTTCCAATTGCACCATCTCCTATTTATGATATCTCTTTGGAAAGCAGACTCCTGGTGTTGCAGCTGAAATCAGTAGTCACTTGATGTGAAACCTCTACCAAACCTGCTCTTTCCAGTGGGTTCTGAATTCTGCCTTTTCAAAATCTATATAGCTGTGTGGAAACTCTGATGGTGCCTCCGGGTCTGGCCTGTGAACACCATGTAAGAGAGAAGGGCTGTGCATGTGCAAGCACTCCATTAACTTCCTTAATTCTGTTTCTTTTTGCTTGAGTTTATCTCAGAAAAAATATGTAGCCGCCTGGAAGAATCATATTGTGACAAAATATGATCAGCTATACAGAAGAGATTTAGTACAGAAGCAGTTCCTTGGTGCTGGGCAATACAATTATCCTTTCTACATAGTAATTTTCAATAAAAGAAGAAGATCTGTAATAGAACTGATTAGAAAGTATCCTTCACTTGACCTTTTTCAAGGCGTACTACCATAATGTTGCCATGCGATGGTGATCTTTGATTTTCTTTTCACAATATTTTATTTGACACAGTTCATGAAAAACAAATCCATATATATTGAATATTGTACTGCCATTGATTCTGATGTCAAGCCACAGCCATCATCTCAAATTTTGTCTCCCTAAGTGTAAATGCTCATAAATAAAACTTGATGTTTAAATCTTCAGTCTCAATTTCACCTTGTAAATCAAGAAAAACCTTTGGGTACTACTTATTTTAATTTAAAAGGAATGGGCTTTTTTTTTGGTACCTTAAAAAAAATAAAAATAGATTACTGTGAACTTCCACCTAAGGATGGAAATATTCCTTAGCTTTCCTTGCAAAAATAGTAGCTAAGCACCTCAGAGAACACTTAGCACTAATGAATAAATTCCAAGGATGGTCTTCTATGAGAGGAGTACCCCAGTGTTGATACACGGACCCCAGGTGGTTTTCCAGCAGTCATGGCTGTGACACAATGGCTCTGACACTCCATGAGTGGCAGAACTGCAAGGGCTGAGAGAGGGTCAGGCTGGCAGGTGTTGCTGTCACTGTAATTTCAGGGTTGCTCTGGAATTCCTATTCGCATTCATGCTACACAAACTTAGAGCAGTGAGACCTCCAGCAAACTCTTGTTGTCACCTTCTTGTGATTTTCCCTCCAAGCTCTTCCTTCTCTCGTCTTGCAGTTCCTGGTGACATGAGAATTTTATCAGTTCATTTAGTCAGGGAAAATTGCCAGCTCTGGTGTGATAGTATATCTCCTATGTTATGGGTGCAGAAACTGGAGAGAAATTAAATTATTTCACTAAAATCAGTCAGTGGCAAAATAAATGTGGGGGTCACCTATCAGGTCAAAGTCTCAGAAATCCTTCACTTTAAATGACATATCATCTTTCCTGTCCTTTAAATCCAGTTTTCTGTGCTTGATTTATAGACATCCTTCCATTAATTATCAAGAATGTGACCATGGTTCCTTAGAAGGAAAATATAGGAGGGTCCTGGAGAAGGAGATGACCTGTAAGCTTACTTTATACAGGATCCTATGGATGACATTCCTAGCAACACATTACTGACATTTCAAATTTTACCCCCATCAAATAGATCTGTGGGGTTTTGCCATTATTCATGCAAATGATGTCATTTACTGGGTCTGTGCTTTCAGTGTTATTAGCTGTTCTCAGTCCTTAGGTTTGTTAAAAGACAAGAGGAATAAATATAAATCCTGGTAATGGCTGCAGCTACATTGGCTGCTCTGTGTACAATTATATTATGATGACCTTAATAATTAATGGGTCCATCTATATTGCATTACAGCATCACTGAGGATTTTCATGATCAGATGGTTCTGCTGCCTCCTTGCCCTCACATGTATAACAGATAGCAGGCAATGCATGGAGTAGTAGTGGTCAAATTTTAAGTTTTTGTAAACTGGCGTAATTTCACTCAGTAATTATAAAGAAAAAAAACCAAAACCCAATTCTTTTCATTGGCATGAGGGTAAATAATGTCTATGTTACATGTAGTGGGCTTAAAATTCTTGACTAAATGCCGGCTTTGCTTCCAGCAAGTTGAACTCCACTACAGAGAGTTATAGGAACAGCTCCTAAAGAATTATGGTGTGAATGATGAAGAGGGAAAAACAAGAAAGAAAGCATCAACAAGGCAAAAAAAAATCCTTAAGAAAGCTGTGACAGAAGAGAAACCAAAGGACAGATTGGCACCAAATGAAAACTGTCCTGGTTCCCTTCACAAAGAGGTTGGGACCTCGTCCTGCTTAACAATGTACTGTCTTAAGAATGGATCTTGAAAATATCCATAGCAAGTCTTACTACTCCACATCTGACAGCTTTGTTGTGATCAATAAGCTAAGAATTATTTATATAATTATTAGAGAAACCAGGTGTAAAAGTCTAAATATAAGTGAATTGCATATGGAAGTTTGAGATAACTTTATTGCTGGGATTTGTATTATTTTGTAAACATTTTTAAAATAAGTTTTGCATGCACATGTTATTCCTTCCCTGTGTTAGATGTTTGCTGATAATCTACTGAATGTCAGACTTACCATCAAATCAGCATCTTAGAACCTAATACCTGATCTGTCACTGGATATCTGCTTCAAAGGTGAATTAATCACAACCAGTGCCTAAGACACAGTGTATAGAAACACAAAATATGGGGATCCAGGGAGAATAGCAGGAAAGGCCATTAGGCAATACCCCACACAAGTCAATTCCTCCATCTCTGAGAAAGTGCTGTCACAGAAACGTTATTGTTCCCATTTAGGACTCACTTATTGCTTGCACTTAGGACTAATTTGGCAAATCACTGACACACATTAAGTTGATGGGGTTTAAATAGAAGTTTGACTGGTTTTCTGATTTAAGTCTTAATGTCCTTCTAAACTATTTTGGAGCTCCAATATTGAAGTACAGAGGAGACCCATCAACATAATGAACAGAACTGGACTGAACACAAAACAAAACCCTGTAATCCTGAAACAAAGAAACGAGAAGAGAAGGAAATCTATTGTGGATAGAAAATTTCTGAACCCAAGAAACAACAGAGAATGGAAATACATTCCCTGGAGAGATACCTGAACAATGAAACTATAATGCCAAAATTACAAGATAATTTAAAAAAGCAAGAGGCCTTAAGAGAATAAATCAGAAGAGTGACTTTAAATGCATATAGTTTTTAAGGATAAACCATGAAGGAGAAATTCAGGAGTAAAATACATATACATATATATATATGTGTGTGTGTGTGTGCATGTGTGTGTATATATATATACGTGTGTGTGTGTATATATATGTGTGTGTATATATATATATATATATATTTATAAAAGAATCTAAGTGAATTCTTGGCACTGGGCTCCTTTCGCTCCAAAGGGTGCCTGTACAAAACATACCTACTCTTTCAGATAGCAATGATGAGGAACTATAAGAGATGTTTTTGCCAACAGAAAATGTTGGAACAAGCTGAAAGAATAAAGGACAGTAAAGGAATAAAGCCACCAGCTCTGAAGTGTGAGAGGAACTGTAGAGAAATATTCAAGATAATGGAAAAGGCAGCACTATTTAACATGTTTTCCTCTCTACCACTAATACATGGCTATTAAATTAAAATGGTAGACTACAATTACATAATATAGAAGTGAATCCTTATTTTTTCACAGCATCTAGCAAAGATTAGGCATTTTCAGAGATGTTGCAACAATCACACCTTTGCAACAGCTCTTCATACAGCTATGTTATGGTCACAGTGATCCTTTTTGATGTTAAAAATTACAGAAAATACTAGTGCTATAAACCTCTGAACTGATCTGTTAATGGCTATTGTTAGTTAAAGGGTATTTCACTAAGCAATTGGTCTGCCTTTTGGGACAATTCTTTAATGTTTAAATTATCACTCATCTTGTGTGTCATGTTGGCATTCTTAATGTCAACTATATTAAAAAAAATCAGAAATAACAGCATAATGTTGTAAAACCATAAAGAGCAAACAAGATTAGAAAAGCCATTTCCTTTACTGGGATTTGTGAGCTAAAGGTTAACTTCCAATTAGAGTTTAAAAGGAAGAACTTTTATTCTGCGTTGGTTGAGGCTTTTAGCAAATCACATTTATATGTGCAGAACATTTGTATATTCCTTAATAACTTGCCATTACATTAAAGTCTGCGAGCTCGCCGCCAGAACTTGTACAACCAATCTGGACACAAGATATGCAGAGATAAGATTTGTTAATATTGCATTATCAGATGTTATTGCTTTGCTATTGATTGCAGTTATCAAGTTCAGTTACCAGGTAAATCCTGTGTGCCAGCCTTGTATTGTTATTTCTAAATAATAGTCAGTAGAGGGAGATTAATTCGTGTGTCACATTTATATTGTAGCAAAACAGCAATAATAGTATTATATTAAAAATAACATAAAGGAAAAAGATAAATAGTGCAAAAAAATAACCAACATATTTAAATAATAGCAGGCCCAGGGGATTAAGTGATACTTTGCATTTTTATAGAGCTTTCAATATAAGGATCTCAAAACACTTCACAAACATTAGCAAAATAAGCCTCCCAACACTCTTTAGGTAGGGAAATATTATTATCCTCATTTTACAGATGAATAAGCTTCTTTATGAGGAAGATAAAGCCAAGTGAAGTTCCCAAAGCCACAAAGCATGTCAGAAGCAGAATTACTAAATAGGCTCCGTGCTTAGATTACACAGAGACAGAGACCTTGACAGATAGGAAAGAATTCACATATTCTCTTGAAAGCCAGGTCACACGTTATGCAGCCATCATCTTAATGAGAATTACAAACACAAAAAAGCCAGATTTTCATTACCGAAGTCAAAACTAGACTGTGGAGAGACCCTCCCATCAGGGTGCCTGCAGACTGCTCATGGAGACTCAAGGCAAAGCATCACTCACTGTTTGCTTCACAGATCCCAGGGGTCTTAGCTGGGCTCCACTAGACTTTTCCCACACTGTCCACTCTCCTTTAATCTGACTCACATCAACCTAAATTCCTTTTCCATCAATCTGCAAATTTTTTTCCTGTTTTCAATTGATAAAATGTCTCTCTTTTTTTTTTTTTTTTTTTTTTTTTGTCTGTACATGTTGTATACTTCAGAGTGAGTACAAGCAGACCATGAAGATTTTTTTTCCTGTATATACCCTTCCTTTAGCTCTTTGGTTATTACCAAAATGTATTTTACATGTTTAACTGCAGTATGAAATATGGATGATATCTGATGGAGTAGGCAAGACAGGAAGCAGATAGTTCATGTCAGATACCAAGAGCCCAATTCTGACAGAGCAGTTGCGTAGGAAAATCTAGAGTTATCTCAGGTTTTCACAGCTGTAACAAACTGCAGAACCTGACTGCTGGCATAAAAAAAATATAATAAAATTGCTAAGAATGAAGGAAAAACATTCAGATCCAAGTTTGGGGTTTTTTATTCTATGGTAAATAGAATGTAAGAGGCAGATGGAGTCTGCCCACTTTAGGAAGAAATAATGCCCTTCCCTTCCACTTATTTCTGATGGCTGTAGATCCTACTGTCACTGCTGCTCAATCATTCTCAAGACAGAAGTTTCAGCAGTGCCATCAGAAGGAATGCTCAAGCACAGCACTGGGTTGTGCTGTGCAGGGCCAGGAATTGGACTTGGTGATCCTTGTGAGACCCTTTCAGCTTTGGATATTTAATGATTCTATGGTATATACATACAAACATACACATATGCACATACACACACATTATGGGATAATATACCTATGGGATATCTGAGCTTTCCAAGCAGGGTTGCAGCAGCTTCAAATCCTCTTCTCTGATAACAAACTCCTCTCCTTTCTCAGCATGACAAGCCTGCCCCTTCCACATACACTTGCAGAGGAACTCCAGAAACACTTCTCCCTAGGAAATGTCCTCATGTCAGCTGTTCACAACAGGAAATGATTTCTTGTAGGAGATTCAAGCAAATCTATCAAACCTCTCTTTGAGGTGAAAAGAAATGTGAAAAGTACAGATTGCTTTTCAGCTGAGACAAAAGGGGACACATGGCCAGGAGCAGAGATGGGAGCAGGGGCAAGATTTAACAAAGCAGAATGCAGTCATTTCATTGTAAATTTTTTCTCATTCATTCATTCATTCATTGGTAATTTTTCTGATATTTAGAAAATTGTTCTACTTAGAGCTGTTTTCAATGTAGAATTACCTATGTGCCACTGCAGAACTGCTTCATTGCCCTAGCTTCCAAATCCCTTTAGAATGTTTTTCCTTCCTCTGAATGAAATGAGGGGCAAAGGCAAAAATAAATTTCTCATGACACAATATTTTCATTAAGTACCACAAATATCAAACACTTGGATCCCCAACTATTTTTGACTCAAGCAGAAATAGATTTACTCTGACAACAAAAACAAAAGCCTATCCTTAAAAATCAGCGAGACAAAATAGATCTATTGATATTTTGGTGTTTTTTTCATAAAGACCCATTTTTCAGTTTGTCAAAAAGTATGTCATGTTCCCACAGTGCAGAGCAGTAGGCATGGAAGAGCTTCCTAAATCTTAAATGTTTTCTTACTAAGTCACAACATCAAGTAAGAACTCCCCAAAACCGCAGCTTACAGAAGTGGGAGCAGTACCATCATTAGTGATTTACATTTCTGACATCGTGAAAAATTATATGAAATTTATCATATAAACCTGAATGAATAAATGAATATATGTATATATATTGAAAACAAACCAGCTCAGATTCATGTTAAAAGAAGGCAATTGAAGAACCCTAAATTTGGTGATGAACAGAAATGTTCAAAGTAAATCTTCCTGTTGCATCTACAATGCTCATTTGAGCATACAGTGTCTTCTTCTCTGGACACGAGGTTTGATTCTGTATTCAACACCCACAGCAATACTCAGCATCTGTGAGAGACCCAGTTATCCACTCTCGTAAAGTTTCTCCAAAGTCAGGGATAGAAAATACTGTTCAGTTCACAATGCAACCAGTGTGAGAAATTCTCTAATATTGTAGAAAAAAATCTGAAATCCCAAGAACCTGCCGTGCCCATTTCAGATCTAACAGAAAAATACTGGGATTAAAATCCCAGAATGAGATTTCCAAATGGGGGAAAGCAGCTGGATTCATCTTTTCAGGGGGAATTTTTCTGAAAGGGTGATTCTTAGTACTCCACAGTGAACAAACCTCTTTCCCCAGCATGCTGCTAACCTGACATGACTCCATCTGGTGATGATACCCTGACCCCAGCTCACAGCTGGATTGGAGTGCAAACAAACACAGAAAAAACAAAAGGAAAGGGTGTTGTTTTTTTTTTTTTTTTTATGATTTTGTTGAATTAAGTGAAAAGAGGACCAAATAACTGGTTGTAAAATTATAGCGGGATAATGGCAGTTGAACAGAAGGAAAGGAAAAAAACAACATTGAAAGGGGTAAGAAATAAAAGTATTTAGAGTAGAACCGGTTGTTCAATCACACTGAATTTCAGAATTAAAACAACTTAGTGTCTTTTATTACTTTTAAAATAAAAATATAAAAATATAAACCCAGAAAACCAGAAAAAATATAAATATGTATGTGTATGCCTATATAATAAATATAGATGCTAGATAAATAGCTATATTGATAAAAATGGAAGGAAAAAAATTGATTTGTAGTCCAGAGCAAATACAATTTACCAGATTAGGAGTAGGTCTTCACTGGCAAAGGGTTTAATCTAGTGTTCCCAGAAATATAGTTTCAAGAGTTCAATGAAGCTTGATTGTTTCTTTTGCTGTTTGATTCTGCGAGTGCTTTCTTTATGTGCACGTGTTGAGTATGTGGCTTGTTTTCCAGACAGAAAACATTTTCCTAACTTGTTTAGGAAAAATGACTGTCTGAAAAGGCCCGACTTTAACAAAGATGGGGAAAAGGATGTTGGACCATCTGTTTATACATTATTTGTGCTTATTTTGCACCTGCAAAAAAACCTCTCAGTTCCCACGCTTGCCCAAAAAAGAATCAGCACATAAACAACAGGATTACATGTGGAAGAATTAAAAATTGACCTAAAGTCTCCTGATTGTTAGTCAGCAAACTAACAGCCAATGTCTTGCAAGGGTTTCAGATCCAGGAGGAAACCCCCAGCTGCATTGAGACCACATCACTGTTAAACAGGTACCTCACCAGTGCCCAGAAGCCATCAGAAATCATCACCATGTAACAAAGACAGAGAACTTAGTCAGAAATTCATTAGTTTGCAATTGTTCCCCCAATTAGGGACAATTGCAAAGGGTGAAGAGCTGAGGAAGATTCACTGACCCAGGCAGAGTTTTTTGCATGTGCAGCAGTGAAGATTCTGATCTAGTTTTACCCAGTCCAAACTCCAGCACTCACTTCACCCAGAGCCTGTTCAGTCATTTCAGCATTTACAGGAGAAAAGCATGGAGCAAGAGACAGTATTTATGAGACACCTGAATTATAGTGAGAGGTCTATACAGTTAAAGGAGATCTGGATCTTCAATAAAGCCAGCACAGCCAGCTAAAATTCATTTATGAGTGGCCATTCATCGTGTCTGAAAGAGAAACATTTGAAGACTGTCAATGCCATGTTCACACGGGCCCAAGGGCAGGCAGATGTATGGGTTTTAGGCCTTACTTCAGCTGTAGGAACTCTTAAATAACACTGACTCTCATAGATTAGTGCTTTTTAAGGGCACAGTATTTCATATGTTCAAATTCAGAAAAAGCTTTCATCATTTTTTTGTTGCACCAAGTCTTATGCTCTACCCACATACAGATGTTTGGCTGGGGTGTGTGGCTGTTTTCTATCAGTTAGTTATAAAACTGTCTGGTGCAAGCTACCCCACCTCAAAAGCAGTTATGTCTCAGACCTTGTCTTCTTTGCTCAAAAATGTTTATTACCTGTAGAGAAAATGTGGGGTCATTATCTGTAGACAACTAACATATTTGAATTAATTGGAGGTAAAATAAAACTCTGAAATAGAAGAGATGTTAGGAGTCTGTGAGGTAAGCTATGTGTGATCAAGATGTGATTGTCAAGCTCATGTATTTTACTTGGAAGTAGAACTACACTGTTTTGTGTTTGGTGCAACACTACTCGAGCCTGAGAAGAAATAAACAACAACCCAGACAAGAAAAAAACATACTGGATCTACAGTATTTATGGATTAATTATCATGCTAAGTAATGATGGAATTTAGCAACTTAAATGACAAATATCCCAGGGCTTCCTCCCCCAAGCGTCCAATGTGTACATCCATCCCTAATACAGTTTCATTGTTTCAGCCTCCAAGAAAAACAGGATGCAATATGCCTTCTGTCTATGATAAAGTTTCCTAATACAGTACAGTAATGCAATTTATTTTCATACAGCATCCTGCATATAAAATATTACATAACCCTTTATGAGAAGATAATGCATTACAGACTCAGGCACATTACTGTGTTTCAGGAAGAAATTGAAGGATAATGTTGTGGGAAGGGATGGAGGAAATAGAAGTCAAGGTACAAAAGTAGTTAAAAAAGAAAGTAGTAAATGTACTCTTCTTGTGCCCTTATTATCGGCGTGAGACTAGCAGAGGGCAGGTCAGCATTACTGCAGTGTAACACAAAATGTTACATGCTCATGGGAAGGGATGGCTCTGATCCCGTGAGTTTATGCTATAAATAGGTAAGCAGGATGACAAGGTGAGTCACAGAAGTATCATGTGAATTCCCTGAGATGAAACAGGGAGCTCAAGGTTCAGGAGAGGAATGAACATGAATGTCAAAAGACCCAGATGGCGCATAATCCAAAAAAAATCATAGATGGACCAAAATTGCAGACCCAAACACCTTATGTGGTCTGGGGAGACTCACCCTGGATTCAAATTGTTGCATCTCAGAGCCAGAATTGAGCGTTGCAATTTGAAGGCTTAAAGCAGATAGAGAACAAGGTCTTTATGCAAACTTCATGCTAAAATAGGGAGATTTTAGATCTGGAAACCAAAATTCCATGCAGGAGAACTTGTTTATTATTTGGAGCACTGGAGTGTATGTTATTCTTGATTCCCTTGCAGGAAATATGAGTGAGCCAAAGCTGAGGCTGTGGCTGGTTGAAAGCAGACAGGTAGGGAGGGGATGGGGGTGTTGAGGTGGAGCAAGTCTTTGGGGGATTGCAAGGAAAGGAGAGAAATTATGTGCTCCCTCCAAATGAGGGCAAGGCACCTCTGACCAAAGCTGTGTCAATATATTTGTAAAGCATAATTATAAAACCTCAAAAATCACAGTATTTCAGTTTAAGAGACAACAAATGGAAACAAACCTAGCCCAGAGGGTTTAATACTGCTATGGGCCCCGCAAAAGTCTAAAAACTTACAGGACAAAGAAATTCCTAGGGAATCTCAGCTTTCCATTGCAACTTGAGTCCTTGCCACCATTCAGAATTCAACCTTAGGTGACAAACAGTTAAGGATATAAAGGATGGGAGAAATACAGGGCTGTGTGCAACTGCAATGTGATTGGTTTCACCACCATATGGATACATGAGCCACTGAACATATGTATTCCAAGGGGGGTGAGAAGAGGATCTTAGACACACTGTTCTCCACCTGGAAATCCACCTCTTCACTGTGGTCTTTATTTTCAGAAGCTCAAGGTCTTCTGGAAATTGTGATGATTAGAGCTGGGTTTCTGCCATGACTTCCTGTGTCACCTTGGACAATATATCCAGATGTGCTCAAGGGGTTGGAAGCAGGCAAACAGGAGTGACTCTGCCTGTGCTCTGAGCCTGTGAATCTGAGCCAGCTTCCATCTGGGACCCATATGCCCAAGTGTCCCTGTGCTGACAGAGATGCTCTGCTTCGGGAGACTCCAGATATTATTTTTTCTCCCTGACTCCTCCAGCAGAAGGTATTGTCCCAGTAGGAAGGCACATGCTTATGGAAAGGCACATACCTGTGTCTTGGCCATCCAGCTCCCATTTCCATACCTCAGTGTTCTCCTACCTTTGGTGAGGTTGACACTAAGATGCTGAGCTGTGAAATGGAGCAGCTGATGCACGAGCACATCTGCTGAGCCAGATGTAGGGGCAGTAATCTCTGGTATAAGTACAAAGCAGACAGCTGGTGGCAGTAAAGTTTGAAGAGGCCACAACTAGATTCACCCAAGAAAGACTGTCAAAATCCTAATTAGCTCACTCACAATGAACTAATGTAGCAATACGGCTTCTGCACCACAGCTGATTCTGGCTGCACCCATCTGTGTAAACATGCTATAAATCTCTCTTTGATTTTTTTCTCCATCTGTGAAATGGGAGCATATGACATTTTTAAAGTGTTTTCTCTCTCTATTTTAGGTCCTTAAGACTGGGCTCTCACTTAATGTAGCCTTGCTCATTACTTTAACAGTGGGAGAGATACTTAATAGCTGTCATAGCTGGGCATTCTCATTGAATTCAAAGGCAAAACTGACATTGACTTTAATGGAAATAAGAAAGGACATTCAGAAGCCCATGAATTACTCAGTTTATTAGAACTACGTGAATTGTTAATATGATAATGATTCAAAGTGCTGTAAGATTGGAACAGTTTTCAAATGTGCAGATTTACCCAAGCCTAATCTTTGGATGTTTACAGATGTATTATGTGCTTATGAAAATCCAAGCAGTTCTTGTGCTCTTAGGATAGAAATATATATAGCACAGCCTGCACTTTAAAGAAAGTGTAGCATGCAGAATCCTATGAACTTTAACCTCAGCCCCTTTCTCATGATACATCCCACTTTTTCCATCCCCCTCTATCTTCAGAAGTCAAAGATAAATAGAAAGGATAAAAGCATGGAGTAAAAGCTGAAAAAGAACATCAGAGCTGTGCTGCCTCTCTGTACAGCTGCTGCTGTTTGAGGTAGGGTTTGGGAAAGGTTTGGGGGTGAGGAATAGAGAGATCACAGGACTGCAGCTGGAAATGAGATGCCAAAGCACAGGATGGAGAGCAGAAAGAAAATACTGCCTGAAGGACCTTGAGCATATGGAGTACTGCTAGGCTGAGGCTTAAATTCATCATTTTAGAGAGAGAAAGGTACAGCCATGAACTCCCACTGAAGTGTGAGTGAAAAGTGGGCTGCCAAAGCAAAATGGTAGGACAACAGGATGGTTTTTCCATGAGGCCATTTTGATCTCAGCCATATTTTTGGGCCTTTCTAAAGCTTAGGTTAAGGTTAGGTTTACTTTTAAGTTGAAAGCTGAGAGAAGAAAATGAGCCAAGAACTTCACTTGGAGGGAGGTGGCAAAGGGCCTGACGAAAGAAACAGTGGTCTGTAAAGACTGGAAGCCTTGCCTGGGAGACTATTTCCATGTGGTAAATGACCATAAGACCCTATCCAAAGCTGGGTTACTTTTATATTTATTACCAGAGTTAAATATCACAGAAAGAGGGAGCTTGGAGCAGTGGTTGGAATATGGCTGAGAAGGGGATTCAAAGAGAACAAACAAATTGCCAAAAGAACTGGTGTGTGTGTGTTGGTGGGGGGCAGCTTCTGTACACGTTTGAGGACTCAGTCTCATGCCTAGTGGTATTAGTGGTGGAGGAAAGAGATAACTGAGAAATCCAGTTGCCATGGGATTGGAAAGCAGCTGCCAAAATAAAGGGTAGGATGAAGAGGAAATTCTTCTGTGAGAATTTTTTTGTGTAGGCACTAGGGAGCTTTGTGTAAGGCTCAGCCTAGAGGTAGGGTTAGAGCTAAGGTTGCTACTGGATTTGAGAGGAAGAGAGTTTTAGCTGGAGTGTAACTGCCAAAGGAAAGCAAAGGCTGCAATGAAAATGTTTTTGCAAGAAATTACTGGTTATGTGTATTGTTAGTGGTAGGGTTAGGACTGGTAGAAAGAAACCAAAAGCAGCAGCAGAAGGGGTATTAGAAAGGAGATGGCAGTGGGAAAGGTGGAGGACAGAGAGAACTTATTGGCAGGAATGTCTTGGTGTGGCTGCCAGCTTGGAGCCAGGTCCGAGGCTCAGACTAAGGAGATGCTCCAGATGGATGGGAGGCTGGCAAGGGTTTCTCAGGAAAAGGCTGTGGTGCAAAGAGACCTTGATGTAACAACTTTTTCATCATAACACTGGCTGGAGTCCCTTGTTTTAGGCTCAACACCTAGCTAAACCTTGTCCTGGGTTAGAGAAAGCCACTTACTTTATACCATGAAGAAGCAAGAACTATTGCTTCATGGAAAGCAATAGCTTTTCCTTCTATATTTGAGCTAAATGTCTATATTGATGCCATATTTCAATTAAACAAAAATTTTGTTAAAAAGGAAGGAAATATGGATTTATTATTAGCATCATCAGATCTTTTAGTCCACAGAGCCTTATCTTCTTTCCTACGAGTACAAGCCATTTACCCCATTATTATGGAGAGACACAAACTTAGAATAAACACTCAAGACTTTATTTTTCTCTCTTTGTCTGCCGTGATGGTTTTGGCTGGTGCAGTGTTAATTTTCTCTACAGTAGCTAGTATGTGTCTGTGTTTTGGGTGTTTGCTGGAAACAGAGATGGCCTTGTTATTGCTGAGCAGGGCTTACACATCATCAAGGCCTTTTCTGTCCCCCACTCCAGTGGCTGGGGAGCACAAGGAGTTGGGAGGGGACAGCTGACCCAAATTGACCCAAGGTATATCCCATGTGTTGTGGCATCCTGCTTGGTGTATAAAGCTGTGGAGAAAAAGAAGGAAAGGGGGGATATTCAGAGCAATGGTGGCATTTGTCTTCCCAAGTCACCATCACATGTGATGGAGCCCTGCTGTCCTGGGGATGGCTGAACAGCTCCCTGCCCATGGGAAGTGGTGAATGAATTCCTTGTTTTGATTTTCATATGCTTTACCTATTGCAGTGTGTTTATCTCCACCCATGAGCTTTTCCACTTTTACCTCTCCTCCATCCCACTTCTGGGGGAATGAGCAAAAGGCTGTTTGGTGCTCAGCTGCTGGCTGGGGCTCAGCCATGACAATAAAAGTGTTACTATTATAAAACAGCAAGCAGAAAAATTTTCCACAGAATCACTTGGTTGGACGAGACCTTCAAAGTCATCGAGTCCAACCCAGCCTTAACATTTCAACTAAACCATGGCACTGAGTACCACATCCAAAAAAAGACTAGGTTGGTCAAACATGATCTACCCCTCCTAAATCTATGCTGGCTGGCCTGATACCCTGGCCATCCTGTAAGTTCTGCTTGATGACACTCAGTATAAAAAGTTCCATTACTTGACTGAGTACTGAGGTCAGGCTAACCAACCTATAATTCCCAGAATCCTCCTTCCCATCCTTTTTGTGAATGGCATCACATTGACCAGCTTCCAATCATCTGGAACCTCACCAGTAAGCCAGGACTCCTTATGTCAATTAGTGAAGAAATAAAGAGTATTGGACAATATTGTGTGACTCCCATGTGGTAAAGAAAAATAAAAGTCCCTGGCCTGATTCACCAAAGGAAAACCCCTCTGTTATAGATTAGCTAAAATTTAATTTTATATTCTTGTTAAAGAACTATTTAGAGATGAGTGATAGGAAATCTAAAAATAATCCTCTCCACTCTAATACAGATTAATCAGAAAACTTTAACTGGCTTACATTCATCACATTCATCACTTTTTTGTTTTGTCCTTTTTTTTTCCCCTCACCTAGCATGTGAGGCCTGAAAAATCACACTCCACCCTATGTGATCTACCCCGTGAGGTAGAGCAGCATTTCCTTCCTTTTATGAAAGAAAATCAAGGCTAGGAGGAAGCCAAGATAGTTGTGGTTACAAGGCTTCAAAGCACATGCTTCCAATCCAGTTTCTAATTTCAAACCTTTCTCAGATGTGGCCTGGGACTTTCAACTGCTCATTTCACTCCTTGGTTTTACAGTTTAGCTTTCTGGAAGATTAGACAGCCACCTTAATTACAGTCTCCTGCTATTACGAGTCAACACCAATACATGCAGCACAGTAGGTGGTACCAGGATGGTGAGTGCTCTGTGTGGATATGGACCTGCTTGGGAATGGGAGTGGGAATGGACTGACCTCTTGGTATTGTGGTGGCTGGACCATTTTCATGAAACAGGTTGGCATAAACTCCAACATGGCTCAAAATTTCAGAGACAGAAGTGGTCTCTCTTTAATCAAATGTTTCTACACTGCTAGGACATTCTACTTGAAAGAAATATCTACTTCTTATTTATCAATTACATCTTTTTTCTAATCCGAATGAGGCCTTGAATTCGCACTCTGCTTCAGCTCTCTTCAGGGTGAAAGGGATGGAGATGTGCCCTGAGATGTGCTCCAGGTTCGCTGCTGCCCTGCCAGGCAGTTGTCATTGGGCTGAAAACTCGCCTTCCTGGAGGGGCCCTGATGGATTCTGTGCTGGTCAGACGGACAGATGATTTACACTTGGACAGTCTCAAAAAAGCCACCCTAAAGAAAAAGGTGAGGAAGGCTTTCTTCACTCAGTACTGTTGGTGTTTCATATTTGCCCACCTGCATGAATATTGTAATGATTCTGCAACGGCATTGAACACAGCAATTCAGTTGCCCTAACAGTCTCCAGTATTATTTATTCCAGGCTGTTGTAGCCAGAATTAGTTAGCCTGACTTTATTCAGCTCTAATCACTATGTTTATTCTGTAATATTCATTTATATTTGTATCATTTATACATTATTTTTCTTGTATAACCAGCTGTTTTGCAGTCAAGGACCTCATGGCAATGAGTTATAAATCCATGCTGCTGGCCCTTGGGAAAACTGGTAAATTAAACTTTGTGTGCATAGACTTCAAAATGCTGAAATCTATTATACCTTCCCTTCCCACTGATAAATGACAGTGGGCTCACTTGCTGAGTACTTACTTATGAAAGGCTACTGTTTATTAATACCTCCCTGTATAAATATTAACAGAGCAAACCTATAGGAAAAATATGTGAAGGGTCATCTTTAAATTATGAAAAGTCAGGCTACTCAGCACAAATGTCTGAGTCTCTTTCTGTCTGGAGACTTCAGCAGCCTCATCACCATAGTATCCGGAAGGTGCACATGAGTGTGACATGATTAGCATCTGTCATGTGTGGGTCTTTCTATTCCTTCTGCTCTCCCTGGGGAGAACAGTCCAAGGATTTTTCAAAATATGTGGTGTGTACACTGTGCTGTGTGTTTATATTAGCAAAGTCAAGGTCAAAATCTGTACTTCACTCCCGTCTTTTGCCTTGTTTTAAGGATGTAACACAGAAAGCAGTGCTATTTTTGCCAGCTATATATGCTTAAACACTTTAGCATGTTTCTTTAATTGTTCCTATTAAGAATGTGAATTGAGACTGAATAGAAAGTGGTTCAAATGCCTTTTACTTCTTAGAATGCTGAATATGGCTGCTCTCTTCTAATTTCATCTTCTTTTCATGGTACTTAGCAGAATAGTAAAGATTTCTGTGGAAGGAAATAAACATTTCCATGGTCTATGGGTCATTGGTATAATAATAAATGTAAAGGTTCCCACATACCCATTATAGTCTGTTGTGTCAATGTTATTAGGCACCTTTTGTCTGGGAGTTATTGACATGATAGATTGCAACAGCTCTTTTGAACATTTTCTCACATAAAGCAAAACCAGCAAAATTGCTTCAGGTGTCCTTTAGAGGAGGCACTAAACCTAGAATTCTTCTGTCTCTTTCAGTTCTGCCTGAAATCAAAGGTTTGATGACACTTACTAAATATATTCGAGGATGACCCTGTCACCTCAGACAGCATTTTTCCCTTCTCAGTGTCTCTCCTTGCCCCACAGAAGGGACCAAACCTTTGCTGTTGGAGAAGGGCTGTCCTTGGCTGTTTCCATGACTACTCCCTCGGCAGAGGGAAGGATGCAGGGACAAATGCCAGAATTTAAGGAAATAAATATGCTCCCACCTTCACTCACTCTCTGCTGATGCGTTGCCACCTGGCACAAAGGACACCCCCGAGCCCATAGAGCAAAATCAGCTGTGAGATGTGGTCCCTCCCTTTTCCCAGTTCACCAGCTGCAGGCACACTGGGATCTTTACTAAGGGCTTCATCATTTTTCTCTTCCTAATATAATAATAATGATCACATAAAGCTATTTCTAGTCAGGAAGGGTATATTTGGTTTTGAACCTTACTATTCTTCATCAGGGAAACAATTTTGCACTAGGGAAAAAAATCTACATTTACAGAAAATCTCAGTGAGCATCCAGAGCACAGGTACTAGGACCCTGAGGACTCCTTAGTCCTGGTAATTTGTAAGAGCTTTGTGACAAAAGCAATTTAACCACCACCTACCAACATCTCAGTGCAGAGGGTACATATTTGCACCCCAGCAGCTGCCACTTTTTCTGTGATCCTGCTGAGGAGAGGAGTCACAGAGAATGAATCAGCCTTGGGCTGTGCCATCATCTACAACTCACACAGATCTCCCCAGTCCTCTGTATTTAGATTCCTCTCTGTCCTGCCTGTCCTCATAGTGAAAATAAATGCTAGAGGTAATAGTGATGCTGCCAAGGTCATCGAGTCCTTTGCTCCAAAGAGCTTGGAGAGAATATGGAGATGTGTGCATGGACAGTGTGTGAAGCAGTCACTGCATTTTCACCACCTATGCAGGGAGTGCCTGGATAGTGCTTTAGAGACCAGCTTTAATTGATTTTTTTGGCCAGCCTGAGGAATAGAGGGGAAACACTTTCAGGAGGTAGTTTCTCTTTCTCATTTCAATTTCTTGAAGAGCTCTGCATTGTGATGTTTCTGATCACCAGATCAACATGAAGTGCTAGCATTTGGGCCTTTTATTGTGCATTTTCTTTGGGCTCTTTTGCTTCTGACATAAGCAGGCCAAACCTGTATGCAATATTTAAAAAGATGATATCACTGATTTGTATAAGGACATATTTTTCTTATTGTTCTGTTTTCCTTTTCTCAACCATTTCACTTTCTCATTCTCAGTAGGAAGTGAACAGACATTTTCACTGACCTGTCCAGGAAGGCTGAATTCTTCCTCCTGAGAGGTCATGACTAACCCTGAGCCAGTCACTATGCTCAAGTCACTGAACACACCTCTCTCACAGTGCATTATTGTTTACCTTGCCCTTGCCTACACTTTGACTTTTCTCTAGCACATGTGGAAATCCAGTCTTCAGATGAGAGAAACTGGGGAATCAATGGTATGTGATTACACACAAGTGATATGTGATTACATTCTCCTCCCTGTCTACCATGCAAGTCCTGTGTGTTAAGGAAAGGAGGTGGAGAGAGGAAAGCACTGAGTATTCATAAAGTAGAGAGCAAGTTCAATGGATCAGACACCTTCCCACTTGCCTTGTTTTATAAACTCTTTGGGTTGCTACCAGCTTTTCCCTTCCACATCAGTGGCAACTTACCCCTGACAACATTTTACAGTCTTCGCTTTCACGCTCCTTTCCCCCCTTCACTATAAAAAGCTCTCTGTAAATTTATGCAAAGACTTTATCATTCACTGAGTCTTAAAAGCAAAAAGAATCTCCCTGTAGGTCATCAAATCCAGGCCTCTGTCAACTCTGGCATATTAAACAGTGCCTTTAATAGACTGCTCAAACTCCATATTGGTACTAATGGGTTCTTCTGCTTCAGTGGCTTTTATCAGGGAGCTGTTGTTGCAGGTTCATACCTGTGAATACGTGAGGAATCTTCTCACTGCCTAGCCATGTTGTCTCAGCCTGGTGATACACAGACCTGCACACCTGCTTTCCTTTCAGCTTCCCTGCCAACAAGACAGGAAAAAAGTGGTTTGGATCAATTTAAGGAGTTCAAGTGCCCTGGACAATGGCAGTGCTCTGTGTGCTCTGATGGTCACAATCTTCTGTGCCCATGTCTAATACCAGGTCTTTCTAATCTGTCCATAGGTAGCTTTAGGGGTCATCACTAAACCAGCAGCAGAGGCAGAAAATTATATTTCTGAACCATGGTACAGAGTTTGTATCTGTCTGTAAAAGGATTACAAAGTTTGACATATTCCTGACCTCTAGTTCCTAAAAAGTGTGAAATAAATAATAATTCTATGTGCTGAATTTCAAGGAGTGCAGCATGTAGGGAGTGTAAGGGCATTCAGTAGTGTGTATTTTCACTGTGCAGTGTGGGCACTGCTGAACTATTCCCAGCTCCTTGAGCTCCCCAGGCAGCATGGCAACAAAGAGACAGAGTCTGTGTCAGGAACTGGACTTCAATGATATTTGTGGTTCCCTTCCAAGTCAGGACATTCCGTGATTCTATGATATAATCCTTGCTACGCAAAACATCTGTTATTTTTCTTTGTCTTTTTCTAGCTGGGGATAGGGGAAGGTGAGGGCTGGACTGAAATCAGGGTTCCCTAACATTTCGAAAGGGCAGCAGGAGACAGAAGGAAGGATAGAATAAGAAGAGGAAATAAGAATAATTAATGCCTAATGCAGTTCCCTTTCTGAAGACCAGGCAGCAAGGGCAGCTATGACAGCTGTAACATTTCCATTTCCTCCTGCTCTAAGTAGTGCCACTGGGGTAGGTGAAGGACAGCAGTGGTCTTGGAAACACTGCAGCACATAAATTCAGTTAGCATGACTGCAAAAAAACCAGCAGTGAGCTACAAGGGCAACGAGTGAGATGTCACAGGCAGCCAGCACAGACACAAAGAGGCAGCAGATTTTTGTGCATGATATTTTTGAGCTAGTATTTTCAGTCACATTTCCCTTATGAATAAAATGGTAGGATGTGCTGAGAAGAAAAAGTCTGCAACAAGGAAGCAGAAAGCAACCTGTCGACTGTGCAAGGACTGAAAAGCAAAACTGCAGGCTCTTGACATCACCTTTACCACAGATAAACACAGTTGTAGGTCTGACATTGAAGTCAGTCTCTCTCTCCTCCCCACTCACTCAATTTCCAGCTCAAGAGGAACAAAACAACGCTTTAGGTAAGGGTGGGATATTAGTGGCAGGAATAAAAAAAATACAGAAGTGGATTGACCTATTGTGAATTTTCTAACTTTCTCACATACTTGTGCCCAGGCCAGCTCTCAGTTCCCTTCACACACAGAGGATAAAAGTAGCCCCCCAAGACAGGGCAAGTAAATACCCCTACTGAAACTCATTTTCCTCCAATAACTATGAAGAAAGTTTGTGATGAGTATCTCAGAGTTTCATGTTCAAATTTTAAATGTTCTGTACTCAAGAGAAAATTCCAAACCCAGAAACAAAACAAAACAAAACAAAACAAAATGTAGAAGCCATCCACTCCTTGTATTGTCACAGCAGAAACACAGTTAATTTCTCTCATTCCTAATCTCACTCACAATGAATTGTAATTTATTAGATGAATATGACAGCAAAGAAAAGAAGCAGGAAAGTCATATGTCAGACCAGCTGAACCTTATCACTGGAGTAACCACAGGGTATAAGCAGTTCTACAGAAAACAAAACAAAACAAAACAAAACAAACAAAACAAACAAAACAAACAAAAACAAAACAAAAAACCCCCAACAAAACAAAACACAAAACACCAAAAACCCAAAAAATCCCACTAGGACATAATTCATATGTGCACCATGTGCACAAGGAAAAGGAAAAGGAAAAGGAAAAGGAAAAGGAAAAGGAAAAGGAAAAGGAAAAGGAAAAGGAAAAGGAAAAGGAAAAGGAAAAGGAAAAAAAAGAAAAAGCAAAAGAAAGAAAAAGCAAAAGAAAAAGCAAAAGAAAAAGAAAAAGAAAAAGAAAAAGGAAAGAAGGAAAGCAAAGAAGAAAGGAAGAAACAATGAAAGAAAGTTATGCGTTTTAATATAGGCATCCAGTTCTGTCTACACCGAGGGTCTTATCCTCCACAGCATAGATTCATGTGTGTTCATTTACACTTGGGCTAAGGGAAATCCTGAATAAGGACTAGAGAAAACTGAGTTCACTCACTCTATCAAAGGGACATTTGCTGGATGTCTATGAACAAGCTTTGTGCTCTTCTCCTTGTGACTTATTTTCTCTCCCAGAAATAGTGGTGTGAATTCTGACACAAATACGCTAAAAATTTTGAATAATGATTGCCTCTTTCTGTAGTGATAGCATTCTGCACCCTGTATATACTGTCTGTGCATAAAAATAAATTAATAACCAGTTATATAGCTCTAAAAACTTGTACCACACATTATTCATTGTGAAATAATTTAGTAGTCTTTGATAGCACAAATAAAAAAGGGTTTCAGTCTGCAAAAAGTGTATTCACAAGCAGATATTCTCCTTGGAGTTCTTTTACCAAGAATATTATCAGATTCTTATTAAACACTTTGAGGGGTTCCTTGAAAAACTTGAGGACAGGAAGATAAATATGTGATTGATATACTCTCAATCTCAACAGAGTGGTAGAAACACCTCAAACAAAAGTGTATCTGCTTTGTTTCTTCAAAGCAAAACACTCAAGGAGGTGAACAAAGGCAAAGAAGGGCAATGACATCATAACTCTCAAGTTCCCACTGCAACAGCTGAAATTCCATGGATCATCCTATCAGTAACCATAGAGCAGACAATACAGTTTCTCTCAATGCAAAAATCCAGTGTCCACACAAATCAGGCACAGGGCAAAACCAAACCAAGCACAGAGACAAGGGTCAGATCAAAAGTAAAACAGAATTCGGCTTTATGATTGCATATTGACCTTCTAAAACTTCAAGTTTAGGAGAAAACAACAATTAATAAAAAATAATAAATAACAAAGGAAAAAACAACAATTAATATAAAACAATAAATAACAATACATTTTTAAAAAATCAGGAAACAGGCAACAGAAGCCAAGCCAAGCTGGAAATTCCACATCTGATGCAACATCCTTCAGTGTTACAATGCTGCTCGAGACCCTAATGTGCAGATACTCACTAATGGAACAACTTGTGGATTGCTTAGATCCAAACAGGGGAAATGACTGATTTCCTCTCCACTTCCTCCAAACTATGCAGTGCATAGGAATGCAGCATCCTGATTCTTGACTGAAATTCCCAGAAACTGTGCTGACTATAAATAAAAAGCCTGATCATTTTCTCAAGGGGACCAGGCATGCAGATGTTCCCTGTGTCACAGCATCACATCATGCGAGGGTTAGACTTGATTCCTTTTCTTTAACTTTAGAGCTCAGCAAGGAGAAACACAGAAACTTAAGGGGAAAAGCAAAAGCAACAGCAAAAGCAAACCAAACTAACCAACCAATCAAAAATCCTCCACAAAACCACCCAAAGAAAAAGAAAAAAACAAAAACAAAAAAAACAAACAAGAGATTTAAAAAACCCCTAAAGCCTCATTCCCATTACATTTGATCTCTCCAGAGTTTGAATATCATCCCTCTGGGGAGCCTTGGCTGGGACCGAGGTTCCACTAGACACAGTTGAATGGGAAAAAACATCTCTTGAGCAGGTCTCAATAGTTCATTTCTACTGCTAACAAGTATGTTCAAAAAGGGAGAAAAGGGATTGTGATCTCCCTAAAGATTGCCCAGGAAGATGCAGGAGGTGTGGGAGTTTTCAGGCATCTGATGAGTATTGGGAGAAAACCTTAATATGGATTTTTCTACATTGTAGGGATAGCAAGATGGGCTTTCTATTGAAGGATTGCTGCTGCCCAAGTTGAGCTCGGACTGCTAGTATTCAAAGAATTAGTGTGAGTTTACTCAAAAGGAGAGGATAAACAGGGCTGAGGATTAAAGACCCTTCTCCATGTGGAGGGTCCACTGAGAGCATATATCAAATGGGCAGGACAGCAAATTAAAAAGCAGATTATCCCCTTCATGAGAAAGGACAATCAAAACTCATTGGAATTGGGATATGTGTGATGCAGCAAAGGATTTAGGGATTTTAATGACTAGTGTCTTTGGTCTGATATAAACTTAGGTCAAATGAGATAAGGACTGCTTACTTTAGTGCAGATTACCTCGGTTGGAGCATGGTGATAATAATGCCAAGGTTATGGGTTCAGTCTCTGTATGGGCCATTGACTTAAGAGTTGCACTTGATGATCCTTCTGGGTCCTTTGCAGCTCAGAATATTCTGTGATTCTGTGATCTTTAATTAGGTTTATGCTCCTAAACAGCTGCATTAAAGCTAGTGTAGGAAATACTGTTTTCCTTCCCATTAAAACCAACAAACTAAATTTTTCACTCGAGTTCTGAACATACGCACAAGTATTATAAAAAGTAAATCTTAACAGCTTGTTACCAAAAAGTTACTCTGACTTAGCAGGAGCAAATGAAGGAGAGCTATCCGAGTGTTCTTTTCAAGGCCAGATTGTTCTCCACATTCACAGATATGTTGGTTTCCTCATCCACAAAGTATCTCATTCACATCCACATTTGGAAGCCTTGACCGAGTGCCCACCTTACACAACACTTAACACTTATTGGATAACTGAAGAATTACATCATGCATATTCTACTGTGTCATTACAGGCAATGCTGACAAATATTACCTTGTCAAATGCCCTACAAAACATAGCTTCACAGATGTCTTTCCAGCACACTCTGCTTCAACTTCCTCGTTATCTACTTCACAAACCTTTCCAACACAACTCATTAATTCATTACAAGGTTAACTGCTCTTGTTACTTCATTAACTGAAACAACATGATTTTTCTTGTGCTTTAATAGAAGATTCAATTTAATAATTTAATGCAATTTATTTCATACATAACCACAGACGAAAAATATTCCTATGACTACCAAATCTAAAATATTTTAAGTAAGGTTGATCAAAATTATTTTCTGTTTGTACAGTCTTTATTGCAAAAAAAAATTCACTATAAACAACCAATATTTTAGTATAGTCAATGTAGGAATAATAGTTGACCTACAACAGCCTGTGGAGGAAAATATTAGAGGTGAAAGGGGATTAGAGAGATCTGGCTCTGCTGCACTGGGCCTTGTTGCTAAATTCATCAGATGTTTTAGAAAGAATCTACCCTTATTTGCCCGCAAGAAAATATTACAGCAAGCCTTTTTTCTTTGCCTTTGTAATATGAGATCCTCTGATGATAGTGTTCACTTTATAGACAATATAAACCTGAGGATATCTGAAATCAGTGAAGTTTCACATGCAGCAAACAGAACTAATATCATATGGAGTTCTTGGTTTTCTCCCCAGAGTTCCTCAGGTATGTGGCAACCCCAGGAACCAACATCAGCAAAAAAATTCATGATGTGAAACCCATGGGAATATATCCTCTATTGCTGTAAGTTGGCAAAGCTCCATTTAAATCACTACAACAACAGAAAATTTGACCCCAGGACTAGCAGCAACATACAATAACCCTCTCCAAGGATTCCTAGAAAAAAGATTTCTATTAAAACAATTCACAAAATAAAAAGCAAGGTTTCATTTCGACCTCAGGAAAAAAGTCTGAAATGAAAAAATGAAAACTCCCTCGAAGTTAATGCTGCAGAGAACATATTTGATCTCTGTGGCCAAGGTGGACTTGACCTATGCATTTATGGCCTGAGATGGGAAAATTTAAAACTGAAGGGAGAATGGCAATCATAGTACATTTCTGGGGGTTATTAGTATATTCCCCTGACAGCTTCTACCAGCTCTGTGTCTATGGGGACCTTGGAGCTGCTTAAATGTTCTTCCCACTCCTGTTCAAAGGATTGCTTTTAAAAATACACTTTAAGCTGGCAATTTATACTGTAAAGAGGGATTTGAGGCCAAAAATGCATCCACAGAATAAGAACTTGAAGCAATAATGTTGTCTGACCCCTTGGTTGCCACCATTAGATGCTGTTGTTTAATGCACAGTGAGTGCTTTATTTTGGGCTGGCTTGGCATTCAGCGAAGAACATTTGCAATGGTTATTAACCCCATGTTCTACACTTCCACTGCAGCAAATATTTTTGGTAGATATTATATAATGATAATGATACATTGTGGATGTAAATTTTTCTTGGGAGCTGACCTCTTACTCGAGTAAACAAGTGGTAGGAGGTTATTTGCATGTGCTGCTTCAAGATCATCTTCCTCTTCTAATTCTGTATGAGAGATTGTTTCCTCTCCTACAGTGAAGGATACTAGGGAGCAGATAATTTAGATTCAAGGTCATCATCCTTCAAAGCAAGTAGCCTGAGCTACTGCAAGTAATCCTATGACATGCAAGGGAATTGCCTAATATGAGTAAGATTGCAAAATCAGGTCACGACTGGACTGATGATGTTGGGAAACATGAGGTATTTCCTTCCCTTAAATGACCTTGTGGGGTATTACACACCCAACCTTAACCAAGAATGCAACTGAGGAACTAGCATCAATTTTCAAAACTAGGCTTCCACTTAATGGTACAGGCTGTGGAAAATGCCACTACTTGCAGGCAGGATTAATTACACTAAATAAAGGAACTGTCTAGTTACTGTTCATGCCAAACAACATGAAATATTCACCTGTGAATTTTCCCAGCCCAGGATAACCACAGTGGTTTAAGGAACTCTTTGTTACATTGCATGAGAATGTGAAAATGAGTCATGGAGAAAACCCACTGAGGACCTTGATTGAAAAGAAACCCAACTAAAATCACAGTACATTCCATGACTGGTGATATATTACATGTGACACAAACTTCATTAGAGCCTCGTACAACCTGAGGGCTGTAATCCCTGTTCAGGTGAATTCATCAGGTGAATGGCCTGAGCTATACATGTTACATGAATATGCATCAACCCTTTGAGGTCTGCAGTATTCATCTTAATTAAAGCAAAACAATGTTTGTAAGTCAGTTCATCAGGTGCTGATCATGCTGTTCCAAACTGCAGAACTCCACGTCAGAGCTGTTTGCTTTGCCCATATACAACAAATCCTGGGCCAGTCTGTATTCTTCATTCCTCAAGGTGTATCCTTTAAATGTGTTTGTTAATCCAGCTGTAAAACCCGCTGGATCACGATTGTCTCTCTTCCTGCCCCATTGCAATGCTCCATGCCTGGCCATCTCTGGTGGGATTTTTGCAGTGCCTGTTTCCTGCCAGCACAGTTCTGTCCTGCCCCATGGAGCCCATGCACAATTCCCCACAGCCAGTGTTGAGCCAGCAGCAGCACAAACTCTTCTCCTGAGCTACCCAGCTTTATTCAAGAGCTCCTCGGTTGTACAGTAGTGTGCAGAAAGCCAACTCTGGGATCCATCACATGGCACAACAAATAGCACAGACGGAATGTGGAGGCAGTGTCTGGTGGCAGGCTTCCCAGCTCACGTCCTCCTCTCTCCTGAGCTAGAGGGAGGCTCATCCTTTGCTACCAGAACCGAATTACTCGTATTTTCCTCGCATAAGTGAAGCAGGATTATTAATAAATCTGCAGCGTCTCTCAACTGGCAGAGAGCTCGTTTCCTAATTGCAGTGCCTCCCTACATATGGTCTGAAATGCTGAGGTGGTGAAAGGCTTACTCCTCTCTGTGTGTGTTTTGCAGTGCCAGGGAATTTCGTTGTGCAGCCCAAGTGCAGCTGAGCTGTGCACAGGCTGCCCGAGCGCAGCCAGGCTTGGGAGCAGCCTTGGATCACGCAGGGAATTCTCCACACCTCTGCACCACTGGCCCCAGGCTTGCATAGAAAGCAGGTCCTTGCTTTGGTGAGATCACAACCTCTCCCTTGGCTGTTGAGAATCCAGCCCAGCAATTCCTCCTGGGCTGTGTACAATTGTCTCTCCTTGACTTGTCATTGCATTAATTGGCTCCAATCCCTCTCTATACAAAACTTAGGAGCTTGTTAGGAAGTTAGGACCAAGACTTGCTGTTTTCTTACTGATTTTACAACATCTTTACTTGTGGCATTCCCTCTGAAATTGATATGGATAAATCTGCACTGTCTAGTCATTTCTCAGACTCTGCATGAAGCACAACTAAATATAGAAAACACATATCCACAGAGGAAATGGTCTTTTCTTTTTTTTTTTTCTAAAAAAGAGTAACCACCTATCCACACTTGGTGCTCAGCCAGCAATTTTCTCACTGGTGCAAAAACCATGTGTCATAAATAATTGTTTAATTATGTTAAATTCCATGTATCAGGAGTGTTAGTACAATATATATATTTTTACTGAGAGAACTAATGCTGAAAACCTGATTTTTCATTGAGACGGGGAGCACAGTAGGAAAAAAAAAAGAGGATGGAATTTCATTAAATTAACAGTGACTTAAATCAATAGTATCTCTGACTACAGAGTTTTTTGAATGAAAGTTTCACGCTGTATTTTAGTTATATCCATTAGAGAAGTAGAAGAGAATTTTAGATCTGAATTTTTAATATCACATCCTATTGTTTCAAGACTACAGCTCCACATTTGACGTGTTTTGAAAGAATAGCATGAAATTATCTGAAAATGAAATATGAGTGTAATTACTAAGTGCTAAGCACTCTCCTAATGCACTTGTTGAATATACTATGCCAGCATAAAATATGTCACAATTGATAAAATTTAGAACATGCTTCAGTAATTTCACTTAACTCTTAAGAGCAGGATAGAATAAAAGAGCTTCTGTGCACCTTTTGTGCTGCAGTTATAAATGTTTCATTGTTACTTTGGGAGACTAGATTGATCTGGAGTATTTTAATTCTTTTTGCATTAGTAATGCTAGAGTAGATAGAGAATTTAGGAAAGTTAAAAATAAATGGTAATCTTCTCAGATAGTGTAAATCAGCACTGAGATCAATACAACCATGTCACTTTACACTGGATTAAAATGTAAGGACACATGTGCTAAATCACAGTACCTCTCTGCCCAGTTAGCTGCTCTGTCTGCAGATTGACATGATCACCTTTGCTTTGCCTCTGTGAGAAACAATTTGACTCCCCTTGGCACATTTTTGTTTTAGTCACTAATTTGAGAATAGAAGCAATGAAATGCACTATAGAAGCAATGATTTCACTATAACACTTCATGGAGAAAAACATTAATCTAAAATTTCCTTTGATACATGGGGGCAGTAGAAAAGGAAACGGCACAGCAGCTGAGCTGGAGGTGAAGTGTTGGAGTTTTGGGGCCAGAGGGTGGTGATGAAGAGGAGCACAGCCAGGGCCCTCCTGCCAGACACCTGCAGGAGCACCTGCTGGAAGGGGAAGCCCTGATGCTCCTCTCTGCCATACAGCCTCTGCTGTATCCATAGCACAGTTTGCAAACTCAAAACAGAGCTTGAAATGAAGTTTAATGAGCCACACTGTCCTAATTACGGACATCCTTTCCACAAATCTCAGAGCTGATGGTGCCATGTTCTCAAACCAGGATCCAAATGTGAGTGCATGGAGAAGCATGAGCAAAACCCTTATTTATAAAATGAACCTGAGTAAAGCAGCATCTAGATTGGATTACCAATTCTTTTGTTTGGTTTCTCAAGTGTTTTCAAGCAAAATGTATTTCCAAATAATACATCTATCAATGCAACAAATCAATATTACCAACAAATCAATATTATCAGAAGTCTTCAAGACATGCAACTTTGTCTTTGATCACGCTCAGACAGAAAGTTGTACTGACCATCCATTTTTCAGTCAGATAATAACAGGACATCATTAGAAACTGAAGTCCATCTGTAGGCTTTTTAATTTTTGTAAATGCAAGTAGCATCAAATGTTACCAGCATCTTGCACATCAGGAAAACTGCAGAACTGTAGAAAAGTTCATACTAGACTGGACCTCTAGAAATCATCTAGTCCAGGGCATTTTCCAGCTGAGTTTTGAAAGTCTACGGGTGGAGATTTAATGATTTCCTGGCAGCCAGTACCAGTGCTAAACCAGACACACTTTTTTCCCCTTTATATTAATGAGAAATTTCATTCTCCTTCATTCAGAGGCTCTCAGAAGTGGAATCTAAAGCCCAAGATCTCTGCTCCAATCTTTGAAGCACAATATTGGCCATAAAATTTCACCCATGTATTTCAGTCTTAGTGTCAAAATTTTATTTAATAGAATCATCCTTTTCAAAAAGAAATCCAGTCTTTATCTGCAGATATCAAAGTTCCCCCTGGTTTCCTTGGCAAATTGCTCCAGCAGCTAATCTTCCTCTTTCTTAAAACTCTGTGTCTTACTTCTCATTTGAATTTATCTGATTCCCTCTTCTAACTACTGGTCTCTTTCATTTCCCCCATCTCTAAATTAAAAGGCTATTTAGTTTTCATCATTTGCCCATGCCTCGTGATTGTATGACTTAGAGGCCCATTCTGCTACACAGGAGTGGCTACAACAACCTTTTAACAATATTAATATAAAAGGCTGAGGAAAATGATCTCATGAAAACAAGTGGTTATTTTTTTACTTCTGTCTTGTTCACCTGCCAGGTGCGAGACAAATTATTTGGGGTTTTTTTAGGTGCTGTAAACAAGCTTCCTTTCAGTGTGCTTTTTGTTCAATTAAACAGACTATCATCGTGGTATCTCTAAAGGTCTGGCATCTATCTTTGCATCTTCCCAAATTTTTCAATTGCTATTTTAACATATGGCTGCCATAACTGTACAGAATCAGTTTTACTATACAACAAGGAAAAAATGTGTCCCTTCTCCCCCTCATTCCTGTTTATCAACCAAGGATAAAACTTTACAAGCCTTTCAGTATTTCTTTCTTTTTTTTTCTTTTTTTAGCATTTTATTCCATTATTCTGCATTCTTATAGTTGCTTGCAAAATGATTTTGACAGTATAGTCCCTTATTTAAATGTATGGTCTACCATCTTTATTCCTAGAAAGTTGTTGTTTAATTTCGTATTTTAAAATGCATGAAAGGGAATTCTCCCTTTGTCAATTAATCATTATTTACTTTCCTTTCCAATGTTGCCCCATTTATTTCTCAGTACTGGCTTTGTATTTACTCCCAGACTATGAATTTAAATGTTGAACACTACTGGACAATGTACAGACACCTACCAAACACGATTAGAGCGTTCAATTCCCATTGTGGAGGTCTGGGCAGTAAGGAGTTAATGTGTGGCTATGGCTCAAACAACAATGGCCACTGAAATGGGCAGGTTAGAGCAGGATGTGGCTGGAACAGGGGCTGCATGGAGGCAGGGCAGCACCTTCCTGGGGCTGATTTCCTGTTCCTATCCACAGCACGGAGCAGCACACGCTCAGGAATGGGGTTGGAGAGCACTGAAAGACTTTTGAGGCCTCTCAAACCATTTCCACAAAGGTCCCAAAGACCAGGCTGCACATGCTCACTCCTTTGTATGAAGAACAAGAAACCTAATCTCAGGGTGGGGAAAATTTAGCTGTGCAAAGGAACCTCCACAAAGTGCAGGTGGTGGTGCCCTGCCACCTGGATCAACATTGGAGCCAGGACTGGTGATCTCCTTTCCTCTCCCATCTGATCTCACTTTAACTTCCTCTTTCTTCTTTCTCTTCTTTTTTTTTTTTTTTTTTCTTTTTCTTTTTTTTTTTTTAAATTAGAAAATAGGGGCAAACATATGCTAATTTTTATGATGAATGTGTAGCTTGCTATTAAAATTTTTTGAGAATATTTTTTTCTGGATCTTTCTGGTCTTTGCCATTCTTTTTCAATTATGGTCTAAAAATCTTGGGTGCTCCCTTCTGTGTAAGAGTGGGATGCTACACCCATAGACGGCTATTATTTAAGGCTTGCCAGTTAATTAGTGGTTAACTCATTTAAAGCATGATTTATTTGAAATTAAAGTATCTTGTGGAACTAAGGCAAAGTATATATCCATGGGCCAAAATTACCATTGAATATCAGATAGGAGCAATCATACTAAAGACTAATAATGATGAGCTTATAAATATGTATAGCCACATTATTATTATTATTTTGGAGCATTTCATTCTGCTGCTCTGAGAGAAATCAGTTCCCCGCTTTACTTCCAGATGATTGACAGTTCAAGGGTCACACATTGGTCTGTTTCTCTTCCTAAAAGAGGAAATCTAATTTTAGTCTGAAAGAGACTTAAAAAAATCCTAGAGCAAGAGGTCATCCAGCTTTATTAACTGCTCTTTGGGCTAAAATCTTTGATGGAGAACTGTGAATTTGGAGGTGCAAAAAAAGAGTCTTGTAAAATGTTGATGCCTACCCAGATAGCATGTTAGATCTTAAGAGCACCACAAGTCATGTGAAAATAAAATGCACTGGTTTTATCAGAGTCTTTCAGGCAGCAGGAGGAAGGGGAAGGAACTCGTTCTTGTGAGCACACAATACATGGCTCCAGAAATGCTACTTTTGTTTCCCACTCTCAAGTACCAAAGGCAAGGAAGGAATTCCTAGAAACCAAAACTGGGTTAGAAAAACCTTCAAGTATACAAAATCAGCAATCAACCCCTACAGAAACAAAATGAAACTAAACAAAAATATAGATGCATAGGCAGAAGCTACTGATGCTTTACTCTTGTAAGTACACCTGGGGTTTTGTGGTCACAGTGAAGAGACCAGCAACACATCATCCCAGAATAACAGACATGTAGGTAGCCATATACAAAGCTTACTGGAGTTATTGGAAAGACTACCACTGCCTTCAGATGGATTAGGCTACTTCTGCATGATCTCTAAAATTCCATTGATCTGCACCTCTTACATAAAAGTTCACAGTCTGACATCCTCGCAAAACCAAACCACTGAACTGCACCTGAGTTCCCAACCCAGCTAACATGCTAATCTGAATGTAGATTCTAAAACAAAATTAAAATATTTCACGAGTGTCCCTCCCTAATTTCAGTGGCCTGAGGTTAAAGGATACTTTTAAGATAGGGTAGACTTAAATTCAAATCTGATATTTTTCTGATTTCAGGTATAGAGATTTAGGGGTTAAACAGGCATGAAGAAAATAACTCAGGAGACTAGTGAGGTAAAATTCCAGTCTCTCTTTCAATTAGAATTTTCTTAATTTATATTGAATTTCAGTGCCATTCCAGAATTCTCCAAGGAGAGTGATTTTTTTCTGAACTGTGGAAAACATTGGTGCAATCTCTTGCCCAAAGTGGGTTTCAGAGATATACGAACACGGATCTCACACATACCAAGAGAGTATCACTTCTGGTCTTTGCAAGAAAAGATGAAGCTGACAGATGAAACTAATTCCAAGAGTCATTTGTAGCTGGAAATCCAAAATGGGAAAAGGTGTTTTCCTCTAACCCTGTGTTCATTTAACAACCTTTGATGGCAGAGCAGAAGTCTGAACATTTCTTTGTCATTTCCTACTGTTTAATACTTCACACAAAGCACTGGCTTCTTGGAACCCTATTTTTAGGTGTCTTGTTCTGCCCATAAATTATAGATAGAGCTCTGATTTCACTAGGGAGAAGGCCACCTTGAAAAAATGTTCCAAACCTTTTCAGACTTCATCATTTTTCCTCCTTCAGCCTATTTCACTTTAACAATAACTCTAAAAGGACTACAGACTGAGATTCAAATGCAGTTTAAATTGATGCATCTACTGAGCTACCCTGGTTCACATTAGCTGAAAATAGAACTCCAGTCTGGAAGGGACAGTCTAGCATCATAGAATCAGACAGTGTTGTAGGATAATACTATGACCTAAAGCAGGGCTAAAGGCCTTGTAAATATTCTGTGAATTAAGCCTGTAAAATAAATTAACCTATTAAAAAAATAAATTAACCTATAAAATATATAAAGTGTGGTTAGGTGTTGATTTTTGTTTGTTGTTTGTTTTTTTAATGAGAATTAGATCTTTGGCAGATAGTTGAACTGTCATGTTTGGAGATGTGCTGATTTAAACAAGGCAAAGAAAACATTATTTTAAAAATTATTCTCCCTTCTTAACTGTTCCATCTTTTGGTGGAAATGGACAATAAGCAGTAATTTCACTGAAAGGAAGAAAAATCATGAGAGATTAAAGCTGATTCTTCATGCATTATGGAGAAATTTTACTGATGATATTTACCTCATGTTTTCACATTCTTCTCAAGGGAAAAAAACCCATATTCTTTTACAAAATAATTTAGAAGCATGTTCTTTTACTCTTTAAAGGTTGAAAATTTCGACCTTTAAAATTGACAATATATTGCAAGTACACTTCTGGGAGGAGAAAATGCCATTTCCTAAGGGTGAGTTTGTCAGAGGCAGGGCCAACTCAGCAAAAGCTGAATCATTTTTTTCTAAAGAATCTGGTATCAGATTAAGGAACAATAACACGTGGAGACAGAAAAGTATGCAGTATGTATTTTTACTTACCCATACATTAATTACCCATTGTCTTAAATCTTACCTACAATGAACTGACTCATTTGACCCACCAATAAAAATAAAATATTATGAAACTACTGATGTACCACGTAGTGACTCATTTAATGTCTTTAGCCACCTGAATTCTCAAATAGGAAATGTTTTTCTTTGCTGTTTAAGTCAATATTAACGTTCCTATTTATTTCAAATCTACTTTTCTTATAAAAGTCAATGACAGCGAGCTACCTAGTTTAAAATGCAATGTATATATATGCATTCAGGCAGATAGATAGACAGTATAACATAGACTACCCAAGAGTGAGATTTTTGAAGAAAATGTGTTAGGAGTGAGTACAAGGAAGGACCTGAACATCTACAACATGCTGTGTTGTAGTTTTAGGTGGTTGGTTGAAACCAGACCATGGTTCATGAACATATATTGCCTGTACCATACACAGGCAGTCTTAGGAGCTTCACACTGAATCCCAAACCAGAGACCTACAGCTGCCTTCCCCAGCTGCTGAGGATGGTGCCCTGCTGCCAGTGCTGCCAAAGCTGTCTCCAGGGCTGCTGGTCTGAGTGCAGAGCTCTGAGCTGTGGGAAGGGCACCTCCTGCTCCTCAAAGAACCCCCAAATTTGTGTCTGCACACAGGTTAGTGTCTGTGTGTATAAAACACTCTGAAGCTGCTGTAGTGATGGCACAGAGGACCTGGGTGGACCAACACTGAGATCAAAACTAAGCTCACAAATGGTTTTCTAGTGCAATTCTTTGGAAGCTGTGCCTTCCAGAGAAAACAATATCTCTATTTATTTTATGTGTGGCCCAAGTTCAGTCTTTGAGTTGATGAAGGTGGTGGATGTTACACAGGCAGGCAGGATCACATCCTACTATCATGTCAGTTTTACACAGTTCTGACTCCACTGACTTTGATGGAGATATCCCCAAATTTAAATTGACATCAGAAGAAAGAGTCCATGATATTTCTAAGGAGCTAATGTCCTTATACAGTCAGTTTTATGCTCATCTGACATACTATTCACATAGGTTTTATAATGGTTAGATTTAAAACTGCAGTTGTAACTTCATTTTAGAACAGATATGTCTTTCTCTGCTTTAGCCTATAGGTCTAGGAACTATAAGTGACAAAATACTTTTGCTTGCCAGAAATATAGGTTTCTGTATGCAGCTTTTTCTCACAACAATGCAAAAAAGAAATCTGGGTCACTTCAGTAATTTGCTGCCATTAAAATTAATGTGAGTTATTGCCACTGAAAATATTCCAAAAAGTGAGATTTTATTTTTTCTGCATCTCACAAACAAATAATAATAAAAAAAATTTACTCAAAATAGTTAGGAAATCCTTCCTTCCTAAAAAAAAAAATAATAAAAAAAAATTAAAAAAAAAAAAAAAAAGGAAAAAAGGAAAAAAACCCCAACAACCCCAAACAAACAAAAAAACCACACAAAAAACCTGAAACAAAACATAAGTTTGGTATGATTTTTTTTTGTGGAAACATGCTACTTCTGATGTTTATGAAAAACCAAGATTTTTATACGAAGCTCTTTCCCCAAAATATCTGCTTTAAGAAGAGTCATGATCTCCTGTACTGCAAAAAGAGCAGGAGGGAGGAAGGATTCTTTAATGCATGTACAAGCAATTTCAAACCTACTAAGTTGAAAAAAGTGTTTGTGACAAGAGGAAACTTTGAAATCTAGTTGCTCCTGCTGTTCCAGTTAGATTCCTTGCCACTTGCTTTTGCTGAATCAACATTTCTAGAAAGCTGGACCCGATTCAGGACAGTGGAGCACAGGTAGACTAATTTAATTCCCTCATTCCTAAGCAGCTCTGACTGTTTGATATTCTTTGTTTTCAAGTCTTCACGGTGAATACACAACTTTTGTGGAATTCTTTCTTACTGTAGTCTGCCATCAGGAATCCCCAGTAAAGAAGCTGGGACTGCCAAGACCAGGGTGGTGCAACAGTGATGCAGATGATGAAATACCATGTTACGGTAATGTTAATGTGGACAGGCACATGTGTACCTGCCAGAGTGGGAAATACAGGATAATATCCACTGCGTGGTGGGGTGAAGGCAAATGTAGGCAGAGAGATGGGGGAGCAAGGCTGTGGGTTCCTGGGGTCACCTCCTGCTGCTGTGGCTGAGGGACAGCTGAGCCTGCCCAGCTGCACAGACCTGTGCCCAGGGCTTGTCCTCCTGTCCACTGCTCCCCTGCAGCAGTGTGACCACCAACAAACGTTGTTTTCAGCAATATCACTGTCCCATTCTTCCCCGTCCTGAGGATGGAGCTGCCTTCCACACTGTGCTTCTGCCTTCATATCCCACAGGACCCCCAATTCCATAATATTCCTACATGGCAAAGGGGAGGTAAGGAAGAACTTTCTTGTGTAGATAGTAGGGCTGTAATTGATTGTTATTGCTGGTTGTATCTGTGTCCTGTCAGCTCCCCGTTGCTCCCCATCCCCACTCCTCCCCACCCCCTTGTCCCAAGATTTTACTGAAAGCAAAATTATTTTGCCAGAGTAAGAACTTAGGTCTTGGCTAATATTTCACCAGTTGCACAGCTTGAAATCACAAATAGACAGCATTTCCTTTTGAAGAAGTGGCAGACTGAAAAAGGTGAAAGACAGCAGGGCAAAACCCTGAGGACAGATTTGTCCTGCTGTTTCTGAGGAGTTAAGAAAGGAGGAGGGAGGAAGAAAGATAAGTAGAGGAAAAAAAAACCCAAACATATATTTTGCGTTTAAATCTTGAATTTGGAAATGAAGAGTATAATGGTTTAAAGTATTATTTGTCTCTCTTTATGATTTCTCTTCTCTTTCTTTCCTTCCTCCAACATTCCCTCCCCCATGCCAGCTCGATCTCTTTGTGTGAGTGTAATAATAGACAGCCCAGCAAGGCACCATCTTTGTTAAAACGCTTCTGACGCTCTTCTAAGCTGCCGTTTTCAGTGGAAAACTCTGCTGCTTTATGATATGATATCTTTCAATATAATTTCCCTGAATGATTCATATAATTATTGTGGCTACTTGCAAGCAAAAAGCCCTCATCCATTATGCCCTCAAGAATTGCATGACAAACCCTACTGCCTCTAAACACACATGTCATTTTGTAACCCATACACTGCTTGACTCACTCACATTTTGGACTGACTTCTGAGCAGTGATTCAGCTAAGTCCTGCCCAGCCTTCCATGCTGATAACATAGGAAAAAAATGAGAAAGCAGCAACATTAAACTCATTGTATTCTCTCAAAACCAAGAAAAGCTTCACTGTTTTTCTGCTGCTGTTTTGTTGACACTTCCTTGCTGGGTCCATAGTATTGGCATATGCTTATTCTTTACCACCTTAAATACACTTTCCTTATAAGTGAATGATATGACAGTGAAATTTTCAACATACGTCACTCTTCCACGGGGTGCTAAGTTTATTGTTCTTATTCTTGAGGGGATCCTATAGAGCAAAGCCAGAGGAGAATGTGCACTGCTGATATGGAAAAGAAGTCTCATTTTCTTACGGAATTGAGACACAATCAAATAGCATTTTCTTAGCAGGAAGGTCATCCTGAAGGACGATGGTATCACTGGAGCTACTCTCCCTTTCCAGGAGCAGAAGACTCTATTCAATACCTCGGAGAGAGTTGGTGGCCCTCACCACTCCAAAAATCACATCCACATAACTCCTCAGCATAAAAAGATTCACCTCTTTGAAACTGAACAACCTCCACTGCCCTTTTATTGTCTCAAACCCATCCACCTTGAACATGATAACTTAATTATATCCCAAACTGGGCAGACTGAAATCTCATTTGTGACATGATCCTTTTGGTGTATAATAGTCTTAACAAGCCTTAATTTTCCACTCTGTCTTCCTGTCATAGTTACTTACCACTGCTAAGAATAATGAGATAAAAATGTGAGGTTGAACCGCACAAAGGAAAAAAGAATCAGTACAGAGCAATGCTCACGTGGACTTCCCACAGAGGAATATCTAATGACACTCCTTAGGCACTTCTAAGACTCAGCTGCTTCTCTGGACTTCAGGTGAAGGACCATGTTGCCAGATTTTGGGGGTGGTTTTGCTTTAACATCTTTTTTTCCCAGACACTGTCAGCCTGAAAGGCATGTCTCATCCCTTCTGGCCCATGAAATCAAGGAAACTACCTGTCTACTCCAGCAAATGATTTCATTTGCACACAGTTGCCTCAGCATGACCAATTCACACCATTTCATTGCATGACCTTGAGTAACTTGCTTTTTTTACTTTTTTAGTTTCACAACTTTCATTTTTAAAACAGAAGTTTCTAACTTCTATTGTAAAAAATATCGTGCAAATGTATTCCAAATGCACTCTGCTGGATCCAAAATACAGAATTTAAATTTGTAAAAACCAAACCAAATCCCAATAAAGCATGATTTCCAGACATTTAAGGCAACATTTCACTTAGTAATTTATATTTTTAAAAGACCTTGTCCCTAACTTGTGGAAACATGGATCTATGATTCATGTAAAGTAACTGTCAACAACTTCAATGTTGATGTATTTACTTACTCATATTCCCACAAACTGTTAGATTAAAAAAAAAGAAAACAAAACTAAACCACCTTAAAAGTTAGCTTTATCTTTTTGTCTTTAATTATTTCTGGTGGTGGTTGTTTTTTTGTTTTTTTTCATCTGTTTCACTAACCCAGACTGTTTGATTTTTGTTTTCAGTTGGTTTCACCTTACACCTCAGGTTAAGCCTGAAATACTATTATCAGTCCCACAGATGAATTTTCAAGGACACTGTTCTACTGGAATGTGATATTACACAGAAAATAAAAAAACCTAGACAAGAAAATCTGATTCCATTTATGCATGTATGTGTATTTTAATAAAAAATATAAAATTCTTGGGGTCCTGATAGTCTGTCACTATTTTTCTTTGTTAATGCCTTCATATTAGGAACTTAATTTTAAATTCAAAATGTAAGCTCAAACTTACATGTCATGGGTCTAAAAGACACAGCAAAGTGTGTGGGGGTTCTTCTTCCTTTTCTGGTAAGGAGTACCCAGGCAGGTGTAAAGCTCAACACCTCTCACCAAACACTGACAAAAAACAAGTGCGACTGGATGAAGGCTGAAGGTTTTGTCTCAGCACTCATGGCCTAATTTGTGTTTTCAAACACCAGTACCACAAATATCTCCATCCTTCCTGAAGTTTGACACACTCTCCCCACTTCAGTTTATCACCTTCGGGGTCCTGGTGCACCCCAGATTTGGCTGAGGTCGTGTTCCTTCTGGGACATCACATCCCTTATCAGAGATGGCCCCTGTCCTTTGGGGTGCTCCAATGCAGTCCTGTATGGTCTGGGGTGTCTCAGGGGGCAGCAGGTGAGGGTCAGAAGGGTGTGAGCACAGACCTCATTTCAGAATTGAGGCTTAACTCTGCATTACGTTGAACTACTTGAGCAGGCTGGGTGCTGCCCTTTGTGCCAAAAGGAGCTGCATCCCACAGCTCTTCTTTTATGAATTTCTTCTCTCTCCTGGCCAAACACGTGAGTCTTTTATGACCTCATCATTATCCCAAGATATTTAATGTCTAATGAAAAAGATATTTGTTAATATTGAATTACATGGTTATATTTGTTTGGCAGCTAGCAGTTTAAACTTCTCTGACAAATATTCTAACAGTCATGCCTAGTCTGCTTGAATGCATGAGAGAATACACACTCTTTTCTTTTTCCTTTGTTTTAAAGTTATCCATTATAATTAAGATAAATAATGTCCTGTCACAGAGCACAGAGACTAGAGTCTGGGTAGATCCCATCTGTGTAAGTGCTGGAAACCTTATTGCAGAAATCTCCTTTAGTCAGCTTCTTTGTTGCGTGTTACCACATAATTTTTACCTACAGTCATCCAGGCTGGTTTTGCCTGGTGAAGCATCTGCGGTCTGGACTTTGGGGATGGAAATTAGGAGGAGCTACAGAGGACTTCAGAGGCGCTGTGCAAGCACTGCATCCCTTTGTCTCCTGGCTGCCCTTTCCCTGGCTGTTGGAGCCGGGGCCGGCCGGCAGCACGCGGATCGCGGGAAGCGCAGACGATGGATTTCACCTGCAGCGCCTCGTTATACGGACCCACTGTGGCGTTCAGTGCCTCTCTCTTCTGCCTGATTAAAGATAATAAGGGACAAGTCACTGGCAACCCTTTGAGGCAGGGTGGTTTCTGGAGATAACTAGGGGATGGATTTGTATCATCGCATTTATATTTAGGCTTTGATTAGTTTTTTTGCTTTATAATTCTAGCGATATTTTTAGTCTAGCTTATTGAGCATTAGAGCAACCTTCTCTCCAGTGACCAGTCTAATACCTCCAAAGCCTCACAAGGGGCTGTTGGGACACTGAAGACCATCAATCCTTATGAATAATGCATCTATTTCCTACCAAGGCTCAAATCTCATTAATACTATAACATTATTATATCTCTTATTTACTCTTTTCTATTTATGAGATAAAAGATTACTTCTGAACAATTTTTTTTTCAAATTAAGCAGAAATATCAGTAGATCCAAATCATTTCACGTAGAACATACCAAATTTATTGCCAGAAGGAAGTGGTTAGAAATAGAAAACAAAATTATGAAATAAGAAATAACACAATGATGGGAGACAGGCGTGCACATTACAAGGTCCCACCTAAAAATGCCCACTAAAATGCATTGAAATCCCATGTTCTGCAGGGGGAGTTCCCATCCTGGTGAGAATGAATCCAGAATTAATCCATCTGTGACAGACAAGCGGACTGAATGGAATCATAATATGGATATTATAATATCACCAGGGTTATCTGTCTGACCAGAAAAAGGAAAAATGCTGAGATCATCAAAACAGGTTGTAAAACTACTTTGTCTCTCCTTGGATGTGGGTAATTCCAAATGTGTCGTGGCCTAATTAGGCAGAACCTGGATGGAAGAGCCTGTCTCCCTGTAGGTTCACAACAGCAAGATCTCAGCCTCCTCTGCATGTCTGACTGCTACTGCTAATACTGCTACTGCTGATGAATAATTAATTACAGTGAGGATCTACTAAAATCCAGTTGCCCTCAATGTCCTCTTCATACTCAGCAAAAACAAATAAAGTAAGCCCCAGAAGACTGAGTAACTTGCCTAGCAGAGCTTGGAAATGAGCGTTAGTCATATCGGTGCACGCTCAAAGATAAATCTTATAAATGAAAAAACATACTACTGCATGTGTAAGGTGAAGTATATAAAACTCAGAAAAATACAGCTTTGCATGCATAACTAGATTTTTGATATATTCAGTATCAAATCCAAGAGGTAGCACATTACAAGAAAAATATATTACTGTATCCAGTGCAGATCTGCAACCTTCCTGAATTATTACCCAGCAGCTCGCTACAGAATTCACCAATACATTGCCTTCCCCAGCCCCATTAGATAATTTGCCTTTGTCCAGAACCAACCACACACTTTACTTCTGAAATGCACAGAGGCAATAAAAAGAATATGGAAGTTTAGCAAGTGAGGCACTGAGGGACTAATATTCAGCAACGCTAATTCCAGCTAAATTTATATTGTATTGAAAGAAATTGCTGTTAAAGAACAGCTTGGCATACATCGAGACATGTGGTTACCAGATTACTTTCTATCTCCGCTCAAAAACATTTAGAGAATTTCTCATTAAAATTATTTAAAGTGAAGCAAGTCAAATAAATCTACTTAAGCTGTTGTTGCATTGCCTCATTTGTGCTGAAAAAATGTTGCTTGTTTTTTACATTCTATTTTAACTGTACATATGAGGCTTTACTCGCCCATTAACAAAATACATTACCTCCCAATTGCTTTCTATACCTCCTTAAATGTTAAACATAAACATATATACCATCTGTTTCCTATCATGAACTGATCCAAAATGGCTGTACTAGACACCTCCATATAATAGATCATCTTAAAACACCTTAGCAGTTTTGCTTTATGGAGTTATTTTCCTGTGACAAATTATAAACCTATACTTCAAGAACATGACCGATCTGTAGCCTCGATTGCAAATTCTGGATAGTTTCTCTCCATTTTAACAAAATGTGCTGCCTCGTATCTGATGCAGCAATTTTTTTAAAGCCATAAGGCTACCTTTGTTGCTGTGATATCCTGCAAATCCAATTAATTCCTCCAGTTAATAATTTCTCAGCTAATATTTCATGAAGCATTCTGATTGAAACCACTGCAGTTCAAAACAGTCACTGCTATAACTTACAAAATTATTATGTAGCTGTTGTGTAAGTGAAACTGCAGAACAAATTACAGGGTTTATCATCAGTCTGCAATCAAAAATAAATTTCAGGAGGAAAAAAAATTACATTTCTGTTTTAAAAAAATCATCTTTGCAGTGCTTGTACTTGTGAACTCCAGCTATCAAATGTTCAACAGGAAATGGACAAAATATAGTCATAAATGTCATCGAATGAAAATTTGGTTCTGAATGGGTTTCAAATGTACTTTCTCCTCAGGTTCAGCTCTATAAAAAAATGAATCTGTCTGGAGCAAGTCGAATTCAGTGAGGAATTTCTCCTTGACTTAAATGAGCTTTTGACCAAGGCCTCACAATATTAATGCATGAACCTGCAAACCCTTATTTCCCAGGGTAGCTCCAATGAATCCTAGACTGATTAAACCTCTGTAGACCTGTGTGCAAAAGCAATACTCTGTCTGCTCATTCTCCCTTAAATGTAAGAGCCCAAATGGTTATGAGACAGTATTGCTACAGGTTTGATCAAAAATAAATGCCATATATCTAAGGACCATGAATAAGGGATGAAACAGCAAGGGTAGAGGTAAAAGACCTAAAGGGAAAAAATATAAAGATACCATTGCCTTGGATTGTATAATCTCGGCAGAGCTTCTTGCCATGTCAGAGGCTTGATTTCAGAAGTACCTGTTAATGCCTCTTGGCTACACAATCCCAGTTGATGAGGCAAAAGCAGGCAGACTTCTGTGGAAATAGGAGCTGCTTGGTAACTTCTTATCACCAGAAATAAAGAACTGGAGTACTGGGATTGTTGCTGAGTCTATAAACCAGTGCTACCAGAGGGAACAAATCTGCAAAAGCTTGAGGAAGAAATAGCGCAGAGATTTCCTATCTAAGCCAAGGGATTTCTGAAGAAATGAAGGAACAAGGAGGAAATACCAGGCCTTTCATTCTTTAAAAAGTGGAGGGGAAACCTTTTTTACCTGTGTCCCCCCACACAATCTTGTGCAGTTAAGAGCTCCTCTTATTGTTTCAGTCTACCTGAACTCAACACTCCAGACAAGACTGAGACCTCCAATGGATGGACCACGAATATTTCCTCATATCAAACGCTGTCTCTCCCTGTTATGTAAACATGTAAGGTCACGTACTCTTTTGGTGTTGCATAAAGAACACTCAGCTACTTTTTGAAACAATTGCCATAGTGTTCTTCCTTCTCCTTGTTTCTGGTTTTGCTCCTGCTATTTGTGTGATTTACAGAGGTCTTTTTTATTCCTCAGAGCTTTCAGAGCAATTTAAGAAAATAAAGAACAAATGCCCAAGCAGTTGAGAAGAATGGAAGAGGTAAAAGCTGGACACAAAGGCAGAGATACCATGAACAACTCCTAAAGAGGAAAGAATAAAATACGGCTTTTTTTCAACATGCCTTAACAGGCACAGCAATTCCAGATTCAGTTTATTTCAAATTGTAATGTGGTTTGAAGGGGAGACAGTCAGTTGACAGACAGTCAACTTCTAAACAATATGGACATCCAACTTAATAAAACAGCAATCACTTGTCTATGATGATCTTCAAAGTCATGCTGTATTTATAAGACACAGTTGTTCAAATAAGCTGGTAAACTGATACGCCCTACTTGCACTGACCACTTGTATGCCTGGATTTTTCACACCCAAGAGGATTAAAAAACCCCCCAAAACAAACATCCAAATGGGTTGTTTTGGGATTTTAACTGTTTCATCTTGATGATTGCACAAACACGCTGTATCTAACCTCTGTGCTAACATGTTGGCTCACAGGCTGTGTCCTCCTTTTCACCTTTCCAACCTCAGCTGAAGCTGTTGGAACTTGCAGAGGCTACTAATCCATGTCCATACCTCAGCAACCCGACTTCTTCACCCTCAAATTCATGTCTCTTCCCCTCTGCTCTGCATTTCAAAATCCAGAATTAGGCAAACCTGCACTAGATGTGTATGTTGAAATGCACCATTGCTTTCTGCTTTGTAGTTTCCTTATTGCCCAATAGCTCTGTCAGTAGTCTCTTTTTTCCTGCACACACTGCTGGTTTTCAGTACAATCTCTCTGAGAATTTAAAATAAAAAAAAATTAAAAAAAAAAGAAGCAGGATCTCAATAACATCCTTAATAAAGGAGTTTTCAGGCTTTTTCTTTTTTTTTTAAGCTAGAGTATGACACAGCCCAAGATGACACACACCAAATAAACAGGAAAAAATTTGCCAATCCTTGTTCTGTATTACACACCCATTGAACATTTTGGGTGGAGAATCTCCAAGGTCAAGCTCAGTTCTTTAAAAATATTTCTTTTCCTACATGAGGAGGCAAAATATCTCAGTCTTAAACCTCAGTAGCCTTCTCTATTTCTATTGAAACTTTAACTAAGTTTCCCAGAAGACACCTGTGTTCCACTGTATGAGATAGACTGTGGTAAAATTTAATGTACCCATCCCATTGCAGATGATGAATTTGCCTAAATTGCCATTTCTGCCATGTCTAATGCAGGCATTATGTCTATTTACTAGCCCACTGCAGGGCTAACTGGGAAAAGTGGCAAGGGTCCCTTTTGCACATTGCTTCTGCCTCAATCTTTATTGTTTCAGTTCTTTTGCATCATTTTAGACCATTTATAAATCATCTAAGTCCATGATATGTTAACATGAACTGAATTCACATCCTCAAAGACATGTGAAAGTTTCTCAGCATACAACTTTGCCATTTTGCCAGTGATTTTACTCTGATGATGCTTGAGGGACTTTTATCACCAGCATGGGTGAAGCAGGAGCCACAAGGCAACACCAAACAAGTTCTGCATGGCTCTTGAGCCAGGTGCATGCCAGGCATGCTTTGAAGAGCCATTGCTCAGAAAGCATGACGTTCAGAGAGGCTTATGTTGGACAGGTTGAAGGTCACCACCAGCATGTGGGTCAGGTCAGCCCTACAGCAGCCTCAGATGTGTCTGCAGCAGGCAGATCTCATGCAGTCCCTTCCATGCTCTCCTTCCCACAGCTGCACCTCGAGGTTTTGGGCTTGCTTCCTCACAGACCAGGCAGCTCCAAGGTCCACACTTCTGCAGCAGATGCCTCCAGCCCAGCCATCACCTTTCTGGCTTTGTCCTTCCCTCTGAATGCCCACTGAACCTCCCTTCCCACACGCCAAACTCGCCCCATGTGCGTTCACCTCTCCAGAGCAAACACTTTGAAATGAAGGTGCAGTCTTGCAGTAACAATCACATTAACTATTTATTCCACTGAGGCAAACGATGAGTCAAGAGCAGCTCTTCAAATATGGAAGAACTTCTACTTTCTGCTGCCAAGATTATTTTCCCAACAAGGCTTTTCTTCCACAATGTGACCTGACCCAAAGGTGTTTGCATCCGTGACCAGGTGTGACTCAAGACAAAGCAGCAACTTGACATTGTTTGGTGTGTAGGACTTAGAGAGAAGAAAGATGGAAACAGACACGTGATGCTGATAAGAACTTCTTTTTATGTTATTCCAATAAAAAATACATTCATACAGAAATATAACAATCTTGCAAAAAACAATTTCAAATAAAATCTTGTAAAACAAAATTTTTACAAAAATCTTACAAAGAGATTCTTTAGATAACAGGGTGCTTCAAAAACAAAAAAAGAAATTTCACTAATAGAAACTTTTTCTTCTTAAATTTCAAGCAAAAATGTTTTATTTTTTTTATTTTTCAGCTTGATTGAGGCTCAGTTATCACCTGAACAAAATGTACTTGCTTATTAAGAAAATTACAGGCATTTGACGTATGGCACACAGCCCCACCCCATCCACACAAGTCTGATGGTATTTCACAATTGAGACAAGCCAGTGCAAGTATTTTTTGTTTGGGGTTGGTTTGTTTGTTTTTGCTTTTTTTTTGTTTGTTTTTTTTGTTTGTTTTGTTTTAATTTCTTGTTTATAAGAATTACGGCTAAGCCAAGGACAATGCAAACAAGGAGTTAAAAATACAACAAAACCCAATTGTAAACAGAAATCCATTTTCTTGAAAATTTTGTCTGTTTGGGGGAAGAAAAAAAAAAAGTGCATTTTCAGGCAATTTAAACCAAAAATGAAATGAAAATGATTTAAGCCTGTGTGTTCCATAGAACCAGATCACTTGCATATACTTTTTTAAAACCACTTATCTACATACATTTCCAGGAAGATATACCAAAATATTAGCAGAGTAAGCAAGACTGATAATTAACAGTAAAAGAAACAGGTCACATGTTTCATTGCATCGACTGTAGTGAGCTGGTTTAAAAAAAAACAAAACAAAACAAAGCTGGTTTTGGACAGACTATTCCTACTCTAGGAAAAAACAGTCTTTATTTTAGCTGAACTATGTAAAATTAGAGCTCAACCACCACAACGACTAGCTCACTCACAGGTCCTCCAGCAAGCTGGAAGGCCAAAACCCGAGTGTACTTCTGCACACAGCTAATATTCTTTTAGCATGCCAATATTCGGTTCATATCATTCTTAAATGGCCACAGATACGCTATTCCAGACAACCTAATAACTACAAAACACAGTCAGCAGTCTGAGAAGGACTGAATGCCAACAAAGCCTTTAGCATACCATTAAGCTAAAGGTAAAGCCTCTAAAAATGCTAGGTTTTAATTAACTGTATTTTTCATTTCTTTGTCTCCTTAATGACCGTATTGCGGGGGGTAAGGGGGAAGAGGGAATATTTTGATGGGCTGTGGCATTTTCTAGCTATGTGTTCTAATTCTTTTCCTTTTAAAAAAAATATTTATATATTATCTATATATATACACACATACACAGACTGTACACACAAATATACATACACAATTATTTTTCTGCCCACTTTTAAAAAAAAAGTAATATAGTTTCTTTCTGTATGACCAACAGATAGCTAGATATATAGATGTGAAACTTGTGCCTTTTAAGCAAATACATCTTTTAATACTTCTGTATCTTTAATATGTATGAAAACTTGACATATTAAGTACAGTTGGGGTGTGTATATACACAGTTGTTGTGCAAGGTCATTATAAAAAAAGTCTCAAGGTGGCAGAACTGGTCAGGTATTCAATTGGCATATGCATTATACTGTAACACAGTCAAATTGTCTAAGTTAAACAAATACTGTACTGACATGAATGACTTTTCTCTATATTTGTCTTTGTGAAGGAGGACCCTGGAAGTAACCTTTTTTTTCCCCTCATATTATACATTTGATACAGTACAATGCCAGGTGAAAAGAGAGCCTTAATAAAGCATGCATCACCCATACCCCTGTATAAGACCCCCTGCAAGAGAAGGTCACTTGCATAAGGCACCATTATTAAGGTCAACAGTGCATTAACAGCTAGAAAACCAGAAGTTAGTCCTCAAGGCATAAATAAGAGAAAAATTAGCTGCATGAGAAAAATCAGTTTCTAACCAATAGTGGTTTTATCCACCCAACAAAAAATTATTCATGTTCCATACATTATGTAACATTAGACCAATTGTATTTTAGCTGCTCTTAACTGGAATCAAAACTGCAGTCCTGATTAAAGAATGGAAAAGCATATAGTTCCCCAGAACCATGCAATAACCTTTGTATTATAATGAAAAGTTATAGTTGTGTTACATTTGTAAATACACAGCTTATACAATGGATTACAAATGAGCTCTGTAGCAAGTAAAACAAGCTACTTGACACATTGCACGTTTAATAGCTGCACCAGACACCTAAAGCTCCTCTCACACAGGAACAGGGAGGTTCCCCATTTCCATTCTGGCATCCTGACTCTTTTTATTTCCCCCCTTTCCCCCTCTCAGGTTTTCCCTCTAAAAAGGTGCAGATACCCTCCCCCCACCCCTTGGAAATGATTGGTGGTCGTCCCATCTCATGAGATATTCCTCACATACAAGACATTCAGACTATTTTTTTTCTCTTACAGTTATAAAACAACCACAAGAAAAAAAATGTGCCTCAGCATACAGTCATCAAGAGATCCTCATCGCATACAGTCGCCCAATCATTAACATTCTCAGTGCACATGCTCACGGCAAAGGCTTAGGAGCCACTCAGAAGGTTAGATACCAGTGTATGAGTCCAGGAAACCCCAAACATCACGCACCGTGGTTGCTATGCCGTTCTTACATGACTTATTAGCCCTCAAAAGACCTTCAAGGAAGTGAGGTCCTGGAGGCAACTGGGTAGGGTGCAAAATGGCATGCTTTGGCTGGAACACGCATCCCTCCGCTCAAGGCTCTTCAACCTTGACGCCTCTTAGCCCGCAGGATTCACCTCTTGACCCATTCAGAGGTGCCTCTTCATGTGAAGGGCCAGGTGGTCAGACCTGGAAAAACACCTGCAAGGCAAGAGCGAGGCTGCGCGTTAGCCCACGGCCGCCAGCACGCGCGCGCGACACGCGGGGCTCAGGCACCTCCCCTCGCTCTGCTGCTCCAAAACACAGCTGGTGGAGGAGGGACTTGGCATGCCAGGGATACATGGGACTGCTAAAGGTGTCTGTGGGCAACTCAGGAGCTCTGCAGATGGGTGGTAACACTGCGGAGTTCTCGACATCCATCTGCAAGATCAGGCTACAAACCACTTCCCGATGAATAATAAATGGAAGGGTTTTTCTAGCCTGAATATGCAATAGTTCCTTAAAATTACCAGACATGGTTGTGTTCCCAAATAATTCCTACACAGGCAAAAAGCAGCCCAGACTGGCTTTCCAACAAGCATTAAAAATAACTATTTAAAAGGGTGCGTTTCAATCACATACCTGTCACAGTGACTACATTTAAAAGGCTTGGCACCAGTGTGCTTTCTGAAGTGTCTGGTTAATTCATCACTTCTTGCAAAACGCCACTCACACCCTTCCCATGAACATCTGTAAGGCTTTTCCCCTACAAAGAAAGCAGATTACATGTTAGTCATGACTTCATTCAAAGACAGGAGCTATCATTTTCTATGTAAACCTCCTTCACTTCTCCAAAGACAGACAATTTTATTTAACCTATCTGAATGCTTCAGAACACGCAAGCAAAGAAGGCTTACAAAATTCATCCACATGATTCCTACTTATCTTGCTGCAACAGCACATCAGATAATCTCATTCTTACAAAAAATAATAAAAAAAAACAGCGATTAAGCAGGCTCCCAGGAAACAAAGGAATCCAGCCCTCTACCATTCCTGCTCATCTGTAATGGCAGGCTTACTCCCAAACAGGTACCATTCACCTCATAAAGGTGATTAAAGACAGCACAGCTAGGCTCCAAAATTCAATTAGGCTACTGTATTGCATCAAAGTCCTCTGTCACTCACTCATCTGCATAACATGCAACCTCTTTTCTGCTGAGCCACTTATTCTTGGAAAAGCCAGCATACCACTTTGAACACTGCTATTTCAGCATTCAAGAAATACCACTTCCATTCACAGGAACATTCTCAACCAGACAGCACCAGAACACCATTTCTGAAATACTTCTGAGCCTGACAGCTATTTATGTCTGCTCACCAACTATGGTTTCAGGGGAAATTGTTTTTTTTTTTTTCTCTTGAAATAATCCTGTTTTATCTAACTTCTGCACGACAATGGGAGCATCTGAGCTTACTCAGACTTCCCATAAAAACCACAAAATGCTGAGGTCATGAGTCAAAATAGAATTTTTTTCCTTGAATTCTCTTTCCCACATCTTAGGGGGGGAAAAAAAAGCCAACCATCCACATAAGTGTTTGGATTGGTACACCAAGAGCACCATGCCAGTTCTTCAAATTAAGCTATGACTACTGAGCCAAGGCACAGCTCTACACATCTAACTGCTGTCATAAAGAGATGTCAAATAATAATGCTCAAACAAGCACATCAGCAGGCTACTTCAACCATAAAATATTTATAAAAGCCCTAAAGAGTCTATCTTCCTCACTTTCTTTCCCAATAACACACAGGATTGTTATTTTTAGTTCAGGTTTCATAACAATAAAAATGCTGTTGCTCAGTAATTTGGGATCAAATTATACAGTAGATCATACATTTTTATGTCCAATTGGGCAGATGTGTCAGAAGGACAACAATACACTGTGGCTTTCCAAGATTTTTTGCTGATAACAATAGCACGCATAAGTGTTAAATGAGTTACAAATATAGCTATACTTAATATAATCAAGGCCTTGGTATGTCTGATAAAATAGACCCAATGTGGACTGAAGCATAAAAACAAGCTCTTACATTATTTAGTGATCTGACTGTTTTTTGGATATACGTTCCTTTTTTTAGTAAAAAAGTCATGGCTCACTTTTGCTTTAAAAATAATCATCAAGAAAAGCCTGACACTCATTTTGGCCAGATCATTTCTCCTGAATCCCATGTGCTGCTGCAGCCTCCCAATTACTGCCTGCTTAGACAAGTGGCTCCTATTTGCCATGACAGCAGCCTGATCCACCAGCAAGAACCGTGGCTCATGAAGACAATGAGGAAGTGATGTCCTTGCTGGTAAGCCTCTGCTACTATTACATCATCCCTCCAAACCTGGGCTGCCACCCAGTGATTGAGTAACCTGTGACACCACCACCACCACCACCAAGGGGTATTCCCTGCAGTAGTTGCCAGCTCTTAATAAGCATAGGGTTACTAACCTGTATGAGTGCGCTGATGTGCTTTCAGATGTGAACTTTTGGTGTAAACTTTCCTGCAACCGTTAAAATGACACCTGTGGACACGCCTTCTGCCATCTGGTGAGGTGTCACCATTGGAGGGTGTACCTTTTTCTGCAGTCTTTCCAGTGGTACCGGTACGGATTTTCCCCGGTGAATGCAACTCACCCGGCGTACAATTCCATATCTGGGAAGAAGGCTCCTTGCTCAGCTCAGGAGACGAAGGGGGAGTGGAAGTGACAGATGAACTCAAGTTTCCTGAACTGGCTAAAACATCACTTATAGGGTCAGAGGTAAACTTTGTCGTGGGCGAGAGCTCCTCAGAGCTGTCTGAAGATTCGCTGCTCACGTCAGAATTCAAACTGTTGGTCTCTAAGTTCTGACTAGCAAGATTGTCCTCTTTTGGGACACATGTGTTCTTCAGTTCAGATTCCTCCTTTTTCTCACGTGCCAGAATAATTTTGGTCCAGAGATCCTCTTGGCTATCAAATTTGATTTCAGATGCAGAAACATAACAGGGTTCACTCTGAAGATACCGTTCCAGCTCCAAACATGTCTATGTGAAAGAGAAGGAAGAAAGAAAAGAGAAAAGTTACAGGCCTGCTTAAAAATAAACCGAATTATTTTACACTTCAAAAAGCATGCAGGAATGTAGCACATTCGATTTGAGGTTTCTAGGTTCAAAACAAATTAAAGGCTTCTCAAGCCGTAACTAGGTGACTGTTACGATGAAAAGAAATCAGTTTTTGAGACCTGGGCAGGAGTTCAAACACACAGCTAAAGGTGTAAGTCAGCTTTGGTATCCAAAATAGCATTCTAATGACTCAGTTAAATTATCATCACTCTCATCATAAAATCTGTGTTTTCAGCAGGCTGATGTTGAAAAAGACCATAGAGAACCACAAGGCAAGGTAAAACTACACTTCGCTCTTGCACCTTGACTAATTTCAAGTTGTTTTGTATCTCTTGCACACAAACACGAGGCTGAAAAGACCCAACTGAACACAATGGGCTCTGACACCCAGTTAAAACCCAAACCCTGTGTCAGAAAACAAAGCCACATTTCAGCATGGCCGCGGAGCTGCCGGCCTGTCTTCTGGGGACATCAATGGAGCAGCAGACGTCCTCCCATTTCCTGTGCATGAGAACACAGCACACTCGACTTTCAAAGAATGTCATTTCCAATCGCACTGGCATGCACGCCACATAACTCAAACTGCTCCCATGCGTGTTCAGGGGAACATGGAGAACTTCAACAACAGAGGAAAGGGGAGGAAAAAAGTTCCAGAACAGAAATGTCCTGTTCTATAGGATGCGAAATGGGAAATTACTCTGAGGTCCTGCTGGGAGTCCCACAATGAACAAGAACTTTATCTACTGGCCAAGAGTGCAAACTGTATGAGTCATCTCTTTCTTTCTTTCACGCAATGCCAAAGGAGACTTCCTTTTAAAACCATGACCATCTGCCAAGAAAGTACTCTGCAAATGTACATGTAACAGTACATGGACAACTTCCCCCCAACCACATTCCCCTCGACTCCATGAAAGAAAACAAAACAAAAAACAAAACCACACTAAATGGGTGAAACTGTGGGTTTCGATTTCATTTCACCCCTGCTGACTTTCTAGCCATTTTTCAGAAAACAGAAAAAAAAGGGAAAAAAAATATTAACTGTTATGGCAACAAGCTGATGTTTCCGGATTATTCTTTCCAATATAGGAAATGATCCATATGGAAGCTTTACACAGAAAATGGACACACCAAGTTTCCAAACCAAACACTACTTATTTTAGCAAGATCATCTTTTCCAAGTCCGGTAGCAAAACCCGGTCCCAAATGCCACACATTCCCTTCACAGCCCCTTTCCATCTGCCCATGAGCAGAGCCGCCATGGGAGCAGCCTCCTTTCTCCCCCAGCACTGCTCCAGTAAACTGGGTCACATGCTCCGGTCAGGCTTGGAGTGTAGGCAAAAATTGGACAGAAAAATCAGAACCACAAACAAGCCCCAAACCAAACCCACTGTTGCACACGGTATTTATGTATTTGTCTGTAATTAGGGAACTGGGTTGCAACGCTGTTAAAAACAAGAAGGGTTTCTACAGGGACAGCACAATAGTGCTTTGATTTTCCGTGAAAACAAGCAAAAAAAGCATTTATTAAGATCTTGTTAAACTTTCATATTCCCGGCTAATTTAAATTCCTCATTAGGTAGATTAGTAATGGGGAGCAGAGTGAAGCTCTCCGAGTTTAAATGCCTCTGAAGGCTACTGGGAACGAGGGCTGGCGCTTCGCCAAGAGCCCGAATGCCTGAAGGAAACTACTTAGCTCCATTTCAATCACGTACTATGGAGCTGCCGCTCTGAAAGGGGAGAGGGGGGAGGGAGCGGGGAGGAAAAAAAAAAAGAAGTCATTGCATACAATTAGCAGGCATGTGAAGGTTGTAACACTTAGCATTTCAACCTTCTGGGAAAGGCTCCTTCGTCCTTCTGCAAAGCCAGCAGGTACCTGATCCGGTGACCGGGCTGAGCAGCCCCCGCCGGGCAGCGAGCGCAGCGGCGGCCCCGCTGCCCCGAGCC
>VZSR01001283.1:7144062-7174600 GCA_013398615.1 Brachypodius melanocephalos
AAAAAAAAAAAAAAAAAAAAAAAGGCACAAACCCACAGCACAGGGCGCAAAGCAGCCCTTGGCCAAGGCAGGGAGCTCGGATGACAAGACCCAGCTGTGGAGTCTGGACCTGGTACAAGCGCAAAACTTTTGCCAGGACTCGGTGTGGAGCGAGCGGCGGCTCCGCGCGGCTGCGGAGCGGAGCGGCCGCGGGCGCTGACAGCCGCCGGCAGCGGTAAACAACGAGAGACGGGGATGCGCAGCTCCTTCCATCCGCCTCGGGACTGTTCCCCCAGACAGCCGTCTGCTCAAAGCCGAAACACCTGCTTCAAAACATCGCTACACATTTGTGCTGAATTCTCCCCAAACTCCTCGCTGACACTTGGGCTTGATTTTTTTTTTTTGCCTTTTTTTTTTTTTTTTTTGGCCTTTTTCTTTCTTAAATCCGCTCATCCTTTAATACGGCTTTAAAAAAATCCCCGACAACAACAACAACATCGACATCCTCGTTTACCTGTTGCCAATATTCCTCCAGGGACGGCAAGGCTGAGAAGTAACCCGTGTCGTGCACAATCTGGAGTTCCTGGAAGATGCTGCACATTGGGAGAACATCCATGTCTCAAGTTGCAACAACAAAAGTCAGTGCTGGTTACCAAAAATACAGATGCCTCCTTTATGTGCAGGGGTTGCGGGGAGTGTGCGGGGGGGTGTTAACCTCTGCTCTCAGTTTCCAAGTCCCCCCCCCCTTCCTCCAGAGACGAAAAAACGAAGAAAAAAAAATTGTATATATAGAGATATATATTAATTCCTTGAGGAGCTCGGGGAGGAAAAAAGACCCAAAGTTTCATGCAAAGTTTAATCGCACAGCAGGGCAGGACGTCTCCCGGGGCGGGCGCGCGGCTGTCCCCCCTCCCGCGGCCGGCGGACCTGGCGCAGGAGCGGCCCCAATATTTGCAAACACGGCGCGGACTCTGCGAGCGGAGCCCCCCGCAAAACTTCCCTATTCAAAGCTCTGCCCGGCCGCGCCGCCGCCCCGCCCCCGCGCCCGCCCCCGCCCCGCGTGATCCCGGCGCGCCGCCCGCCGCCGCCACCCAATCCCCGCCGCGCGCCCCGCGACCCGCGTGCCGATGACGTCAGAGCCGCCCAATCGCCGCGCGGCAGACATCGCGGCTCCTCCTGGCGTGACCGAGCCCGGCCGTGACGGCTCCCGCCATTGGCCCGATTCGAAATTCGCCCCCTCCTGATTGGCCGGCCCGGTGGCAGGCTATTTTTAGCAGGGTATATAAAGCGGGGAAGCAGCCGCTGCTTTTTTCCGAAGGGGAGGTGTGCGCGCGCGGGGCGGCCGCGCGGGGGAGGGGAGCGGCGAGCGGCGGCGCTGCCGGCGGCGGCCGCGGGGGGCACTGCGGAGCCGGGACGGGGCTGTGCCGAGCCTGAGCAGGGGTGTCCCGGCTCACCGGGGTGACCGGCGCGCCCCCAGGCCTGAGCAGGGGTGTCCCGTCATGTCCTGGCTGGCAGGGGTAACCGGCACCCCCCTCGGGCATCAGCAGGGGTGTCCCGTCGTGTCCCGGCTCATCGGGGTAACCGGCATCCCCCCGGGCCTGTGCCAGGGCAGTGTGATCCCCGCCGGTATCTGTGCAGGGGTATCCCGTCCCCTCTGACCGGCATAACCATTACCCCCCACAGCACCTTCCCCGTGAGGCTGCGAGCAACACCCACAGGTCTGCAGGTCCTCTGGGTCGTGCTTTCCCGTGAGCAGGAGGCTTTGGTGTTTCTGTCCGTCCTTTATCCCCCGAGGGACAGCTGGGGAGGCCTCGATGACACCTTGGAGCGGGATCTGGGTCCCAAAGCGGACCTGGATGATGATCCTGGAGCTTTGCATGGAGAACACCGCAGCAGATGCTCCTGGCCAGCGCCATCTGACGCTGCTTCTCCCGATTCCACCTAAGCACAGATAGTTATTTGTGTTGATGGAGCGTCAGCTTTTTTAAGACTAGACTTGTTAATGATATGAATGTCTGAATATAATTTAAGAAAGTGTGATCATTAGCTTTCCAAAGGAGTGTCCAGTACATGGAACAAACAGTCCTAATGTGGGGGGTTTTTTATTAAAGGACTTCTAATTTTCTGCTGATGTTTCCATTGTAATCTCAGCTTTATTCTTTCCATTTCCCCACTTTTCTCTGTATCTGTTGCTGGTTGCCTACAAATAGTAACTGGAGTGTTTAATGTGTATTTCTTCTGCCTGCTGTCTTCTACGAGCTGGTGATTGCAGGTGTGAAAATGTCAGTCTAACTTTCCATCCCTGGGCCGATCATAAACTATTAATACGGTGATTCCTTAAACAAACAACTGGTGTTCATGGTTGGTTTTCCTGTGTCTATGGAAAAAAAAAAAGTTTAAGGTCAATCAGAGCATTATTTTATGTTTAGAAAAACAAGGCAATTCTGAAAACACAAAACATCTAAATCCAGATAATTATGCACGCTTGGTTGAATCAGTAATTCTTTAGTTGGTTTCACATGGCCAAACATGTAAATATATATCCAAAATTGCCTTGTAGGCAACAGATAGTGCAGGTAGTTTTGTGTCTACTTGTGGCCAAAACTAGATCCTTTTTCTGAAGAAAACTGCAGAAGGAAAAAAAAAAAGAAGGATCCTCTTAAGCAGATGAATTATACACCTTACTTGAGCCTACTTTTATTTCTGTGGAGTAAAACATGCAGTGTGGGCTCCAGTCAAATATAACCTGGTAACATAACTCTGGGAATCATTAGTGTTTTTTTAACTGACCAGCTCCCTGTTTAGACAAGATTTTATTTTCAAACATAGTGACAGTAAATGCGACTATTCTCTCTTTCTATTTTACACTTGCCCCCTTTTTAGCTGTGTGTCATGTCAGAGAAATCTGGGCTTGTCAGAGGCTGGATGAGGCTGGCTCTGCCCATGTGGAGTTTGAGTCATAAGGATCTTCTTTTGTATGGGCACTATTTCCCACTGAAGGACAACTGGAAACAGCAGATATGAATTGATGGAGATGCAAAGGTCCTTAAATGAAATGCCTCTTTAATAAGTAAGGTTTTCTGCATTGCTGTCGGTCTGTTGAGTGGGATGAAGAATCCTCCTGTAGGAAAAAAATGAACTGCATTAAAGAAAACTATGGCACAGATGTGACTATTGTGCAGTAAAAATGGTTTAAGTTATATTCTGATTAAATGCTGGCTTTCATTAGACAGCTATCAATGGGGAAAAGAAAATTGACATATGTGTCACTGGATGAATTAGTTCTAGATTGCGACTGTAGTAAGAAATTTTAATTTCAAGTATCAAAAAGCATCAATAGAACTAAAGGTCAAAGCCAGATAAGAAAGAATGGGTAAGAAAACAGAGTGAAGGAAATGAAGTGTTTTTACCAAGTATGTATTTAATCAGGAATTAAAATGAAATGGTGAGTCAAAAACATGCTGTGGTTTAGGAGACTGTTCCGTGGAACACAAGCTGAAGGGAAACTACTGGCACTAATAGCAGCCATGTGGAACGAAAGGATGAAGGGAATTTATTGTAGTCTGTGGAGGATAATAAACGTTAGGACAAATTTTAATAGGCCCCAAAATGAAAGAAAATTAAAGAATGAGCTAGTGAAGATACTTGAAAATATAATTTAGTCTCTAATGACTTCAAGCTATACAAAGCAGTTAAGTTTCAAATATCCATTTTATACTACTGGGATTTTTTCAGTTATGAGCCAGGATGGAATTTACCTTGAAAACCTTAAAAGAAAACATGTTCTAACTTTAAAAAATCCAAAGCAAAATCAGTCAGTCCCTTGGGACTACACAACTTTATTTAGATGTGCCAACCAAGGACAAAGACCCTGATTTAGAGCAGAGGCCTCTTCATTTATGTATGTGAAGTGTGTGTACTGACCGGGCAGTGCTAGCGAGTTAGGAAGGAACACACCTATCAAGCTCCTTGGATGATTTTCCTGCCACTGCCATACAGTTAATTCGTGGTGGATGCCTTTGATTACACAGAGGTAGTCACAGTCTTGCTTCCGATTCTGTAAATGTTCACTGTGTTTTTAACTCTGTATGATCAATACCACTTTAAAAAGTAGCAAAAATTAGTATAAATTATATAGGATTGCTTCAAATACCAGAGCTTTGTTTATGAAATTTCACAATGGCTTTTAAGTAGGACTGTCCACAAGTTAGAAGCAGACAATTTACCACATTAAGGCTGCTAATTTACAAATACATGCAGAAAAAAAAAATCCCTATGTGCTTTTTTTTTTTTTTTTTTTTTTTTTTTTTTTTTTTTCCTTTCCTTTTGCTTCATTAATTTTAGTAATGTTCTGTCTGGAAGGCTGCATTGCCACATTGCATACCCCACCACTTCTCTGTAGTAACCACTTTTGTCATGAATGGTAGACTGTTCCTGGAAAATCTGCTCTCCGATATAGCAGGTGACAGACGGTGTTTTCCAGGTGGGCTGAGCTCCACATGAGGCAGGGGGAGCACCTGTTCTGTTCTTAGAATATTCATGCATTTTTAGAGGACACATCAACTTGGTCTGCATTGTATTCACTGCTGAGAGTAAGAGGAGGAGAAAACTTCCTGTAAATGGTTCATGTACAGCCAGATGCAGGGAGATTAGATGAAATAGGCAGGAATCAATAGCTTTGGTTTGATTAGAATGAATGGACTTTATTTTGGAAAAAACACGGGAAAGGGTGTCAATTGCATGAAAGCATTGTCAGATAGCAGAGAACACTACTTGAGACTATCTACTTCCAAGGTGGCAAGTTGCTAAATCGAAAACTAGCGTGCAATGTGATTCTACCACAGATAAAGTAAATGCTCTTTCAGGATATATAAATAGAACTGTAATGAGTAGGCAAGCAAGTGGGGTGACTCCTGATCTGTCACTCTGGCAGAGTTAGAGACTTACATTTCAGACCATAAACTAAACTAAAACTAGACAAAGGTAAATGAATTTAAAAGATGTAATGATAAAAATATGGTAAGGAAGAATTTAGGTAAATGTGAACTGAACTTGTTCAGCAGACACAGAAAACAGGAGATGTGGTGTGTTTCCCTACAAATATTGGTAAAAAATTACCAGAAAGGAGGAGAAAAAATGGTTGTCATTAGCTAATGTGAACAGAACATGAATCAATGACCCCCAACTGAGTCAGAGCTGTTGTGTGGTTTTTGTCATTCTGGTTTGTTGTTTTTTTTAGGTTTTTTCTCTTCAGACAGAACCCACAGCTGTGTAATTTCTACAGTTTACCTGCTACAGAGCCTTGTAGTTCATGCTTTTAAACTCTTGTTTCCACTTTGATTCTCCTAGATGTGCCTAAACAATCAATGAGAAGGTAGTGCTCTGGGAACAGGTCTGTGATGCCCATAGCACCCAGAAACAGCATAAGAACAAAAGGTCTTCACAGATGATCCTTTTTCAGGCAGATGTATTGAAGAATGTCTTCCTTAAGTGTCCATACCCCCACCTTGAAGGGAATTACATTTTCCATTTCCATATCTGGCACTGGAAAGGTGATTCTGTCTCTGGCTGCTGTAGTTATAAGTGACGATCCTGTAGCGGCCTATTTCCAAACAGGTTATTAAATCTGTTTTCTCATATATCTCTGTTGTCTTTATGCTTTAAATAGGTCTTTTTTTCCTCCCTGATGCTTAGCTGCTGGACGTATTTATGGACAAAACATATTTTCATTTTTCACCTCTTTCTTTTGTTATTGTATTAGGACAGAATTAGACCTTATTTCCACAAGAGGCTCAGTTTAACAGTCTGTTTAATAGTACACAGGAGTATTAGTAATAGGAGTTATAAGTCCTAATTGAATGGGAATTTCATGAGTTTTAATATAACAAATATCATGTATGGTTTTCTAAAGTATTTAAAAGCACTCATCCTGTACAGGGTAAATAAAAATTGAATTTATAAAAAGTTAACAGTTTTCATTTTTGTGAGATCTGAACTTTAGGATGACTACTTTTCTAGCAGTGCACAAAATCTTCCATGATGTAAAAAAATCTTATATTCTAAAAAAAAAAAAAAAAAAAAAAAAAAAAAAAAAAAAAAAAAAAAAAAAAAAAAAAAAAAAAAAAGGTAGCCTTCCAGACCTTTCTTTGTAAATATGAGTAATCTGTATAAAGAAAAGCACACATTCTTTGTGCAAAGCATCTTTATGAAAGATGGGATTTACAGTGAGCAGCCTCATAAGTAGCAAATTGAAACAACTGGGGCTTGTCTGACCAAGCTCCTTGGCTGCTTTTAGGAAGTTTACTGGCTGCTTCTCCAGGTGGAGGATGATTTAATCATTAATCAATGATTAATGATTAAAAAAGCAGCTTGAGCTAAGAAAAAAAATAAAACACCTGTGTCACTGGGCATTCTTTCATTTTCATATGACTGGTTTTTAGGTTTTTTCTGCTGCTAATTAGTGAGCATTATTTAACAGAGCATTAAGCTGCAAAACGTAATTCAGACCAGTTTTGGAAGCTGTGAGAAAAGGAACCCAATAAGAACCAGTCATTTTGCGAAGCGAGAGACTGGAAGACTAATGAGTGTTAAAAATAGCTGGGATGTCTCACTAGCTGCTTGTAAGGCTTAGTAAAAGTACATAGAATTAGATTGTAGCTGCAAACTTTCATAGGAGAATGCAAGGAAGTGTTTCTAAGCAGTGATGCCAATTAGACACAGGGCTGGCTGGCCGGGGTGGTTGTGAAACTGCCTTTTCTGGGAATTAGTCATGGCAAGACTAGACAAGGAGCTGAGTGGAAGTCTCAGCCAAGAATGGCAGACCTTTGCTTGGAATGAGCTACATGGCCCAGGATAGCTTTTCCAGCTCGTAACGTCTCTGCCCTGACTTCACGTGCAGTGCATTGTATGGGTTGTAAGGTTTGTAAAGGGTTTTAAGGGTTTCTCTGTGTCACAGTATTTCTTTCTGTGGTGAATAGGAGGGGGAAAAAAAAGCCTATTGCTGTATCAATAGGGAGCTTTTCTTTTAACAGGGTATGAGATGAACCTTTTTCTCCTGGCAACTTGATTTTTCATGGCACAGGAGAGCAATCTCATTGTGTCACTCCTTATGAGAAGTGGGAGTCAGTGCTGATTCACGCTCCCCTCCATTAACTGCAAAATTAGATACAGGGTCTGATATGCACATGCCCATACTACATATTTGAGAGCAAAATGAACTGTGGCCTTCTTTGGGACACAAGGAAATAAACACAGTCATTAAAGAGTCAGCACCGTTACCACACAGTGAACCTTTACTCATTGTTCCCACCTATTGTTATTTGAAATACCCCATTTCCTGTTTTCCCTAACTGCTGCCAATGATCAGGATTCAGATCTCATTCACATCAGAGTAACTCTGGTAGCTTGGGGACATCAACAGGGAAAAGGAAGTGAAAAGCAAGTGGCTATGATGAAGTAACCCTGAGTTTCCACTGAAGTGCTCAGGGTTTAGTCCCAGTCATTGCCAGAGCTCAGCCTGGCGTGCAGGAATTCAGGGAAATTGCTGTTTGCTGTGTAAGCCCCTGTAAATACACTCATACTGTTGTCATTACTGCTATTCTGCACTAGGATGATAGCAAAAATAAGATAAAGATACTTACTCTGTACATATCTGAGATGAATGGGCATATATAACATATAAACACTCATAATAGCTAAGTTACTTTTTCATTCATGAAGGCTTCTTGGGTCCTCATTATGAGACTATGAAGTCATAAGAAAAATTTAAATGACTATGTAAAAAGTATTTTTCCTGAGTTTCTGTATTCCAGCGTGGTTAGAAAAAAAAGAAATAAAAAAAAAAAATTACAACATCCCCTCTCTCCAAAAAGCAAAACAAAAAACACCAACCACCCAACCAGCCAACCAACCAAACAAAACCCAAACAAAAACCCAACCAACAAAAAATCCCACTCTTTGTTCAAAGTGTGGGAGAAAGGATTTTTTTTATCTGAATTCCATAACAAGGAAGCAGAAGAGCACACAGAGCTGGAGAATCAGACCCACAAAGATACCTCTCAACTCTCAGTCATTTTTCTCTGCACAGAAATTTATTGGAAATGTAAATCCAGTAAAGCATTGTGAATACTTGGCTAGTATTATCTCTGGGTCTCAGTTCCCTAACTATACAGAAAGGATACTACTTCCTTCCTTCACTCTGTGCCAAATGTAAGCTCTGGCCCAAAATCACAAAGACAGATTATGGCAGAGCCAAGAAATGAACTCAGATCTTCTGAGTCCTAATCCAGGCTTGATATCATAAGGTCATCTTTCATTTGCTTTTGAATAACAACCAAAGTGTCAACCTTGTTCCTATACATTTGCAACCTGATGGAGGTCTTATCTGTGGCGGTCATTGTATATCCTGCCGGCAATTTCACAGACTCTCAAGGCTTTTTCCTCCTGAATAGTTTTTTCCTTTCCCCAAGAGATAGGCAGCTTCCTCCAAGACTCCTCCAGCAAAGCTCGCCTGTCTTCTTTGGTGATGTGTGCTGTGTGATCTTCACCTGGTGCAGAAATCATCTATGATTATTTTTTCATTACGTGACAATGTTCTCTGTCTTCCTTACCTGTTTTTTGCATCTAATAACTCTCCCTCAAAAGTATGTAAACTTAGAAATTGTTTGGGTTTTTTTGTCAAATAAAATTGTTTTGCTTTAAATTAGCTATTTTTTGAGTTTAAAAGCTTAAGGGAACTTGTTTTTTTTAAGGGACAAACAATAAAGTTAGTAAGCATACAGAGAAGCCAAAATCTTTCTTTCTTGACCATTCTCTTGCAGTTTAGGAAATTTATTTGAGTGGGAGTTTTTAAAAATCTTCTTTGACATTCATTTGGAAATAATGAATTTCAGAGGCATGATAGAAATCAAAAGTTGTATTCAAAGGAAATACATTATCTTGTTGTTTTAACTGGAGGGAGAAAAATTTTAACCAGCTGATCTTTTTGATATCATCTGATTTAATAGGCAATCACACTTTTGTTTTATAGAATGCTGATGGTACCTTTGACATAATTGTACATACATATTGTAAATTTGAATGTAAATGTTCTAATTTTAATAGGAGTAAGAAGTGCTTTCTCATTTTTTAAAATGTAGTCATTATGAATGTCTTCAGTACAGTAAAATCTTAAAGAGTTTTTTCTGATTTTTTGGGTCTTGTCCACTTGGAAACTAATCCATGAAAATGAATAAGGAAATAATTTGATCAAAACATTGCACACATGAAAATTATTAGACACCCATCCTGCACATGTGAGTTGCTAAACATTTATGCAGTGGTAATCTAAACTATGCAATAGTCAAGAAAATTGATGTAAGATTCCTACAGAAGCAGTCGTGCTAAGAAAAAGCATTAAATTTATACTTTTGTAGTTATTATTCTTCATTGCCTGTATTGTGATAACACCTAAATGCATCATCAATGCTGTATGCCACTGGGCTACATATGGAAACAACAAACACTAAGTGACAGTCCCCATCCCAAAAGGATTAGTTAAACATGATTTTAATTAGGACTGATTGCTCCCTTTACAGAGTGTATTTCTGCCACTAACTATTTCAACATACAACATATTAATTATGGCTGCGTTTTCCCAGTCTCATCAATAGCTGGTCTCAGGGATGTCATTAGGGGGCAGGATGTAACCTGGCAGTTTCCCATCTTCCGAGGGGTCCCAGCTGAGCTCAGTCATGTGGCAGTGGGCATGGAAAGGAGGAGTGGGAAGGGGCTGCTGCTGCAGAGCCTCAGGATCATGGCCCTGCTGCTGGCTGAGTTGGTGATGCTCTGTGTCGCTGCATTTGAATGCTCGGCTTCTGATGAGAACTGCTGGACTCAGGAGCTGTCTTGGAGGCCTCGTGGTGCCAAGCTGTAAATACATCCACGCAGCCAACCTCTTGCCTGTTTTTAGGGAAAAAAAGATAACAGACAAAGCAGGGTAAAAGGGAGCTGCACTGTTCCCGATTTGCAGACCAGGAGATCTGAAACACCAAAAGTTTGTCTACAGAGGGAGATTTACACTGCTGTGAGATTCTCAGTGGAAACATTTCCTGCTCACTGACAAGCAGTATCTGTGTCCAGATGAGCAGATGGCTTTTGCTTCACTGTGACTCATGGTTGTTACAGGGTGGGAAAGTCCTCTGAAGTAAGAGCTTTGGGGTTTCTATCCTTTGTTCCTTTGTGCCTTTGCTGGGCCCAGAGCACTACGGAATTGCTCTCTAGCTTTTGGCTGATGTTCATGGTGTTATTTTTTAGTGATATGGGCAGCAACTGCTGAAAAGGCCGTGTTTCTTTTAGGGAAGTTGTCTCATCATTTGAAAGGGGATATGCCTCAACACGATCACAGGGGAGAAGTTGTAGAAGGAAAAAGAATAACTAGTCAGAGTGTTGTGGAGAGCAGTGAGGGAAGTGAAGCACAAAAATGTTGGGCATTCTCCTTGTTCAAAGGAGAGTAAAAACTTCTTATCTGAATGTTTAAAGACACAAGCACACAATGGTGCATGTGTACTGATAATTAAAATACCATCAATTCTCTGCCTCCAGGAACTGTAACTCAGAGCATGTTGTGTCTTGGCACTTTTGTGAAGTATCAGATAATGCTGTAGATGCTGCTTCACAAATTAAAATGACACAAAAATCAAAAATTCAAAAAAGTGCAATTAAATGTAAATAAGGTCTCCTGGAGGTTTTTCTGAAATAGAAACACTGCTTGCTCAAGTAAAATTTTAATCCAATAGCTTTCTATCTTCCCAAATCCCTGTGAGATGAAAAGATGAGCCTTCTGGCATGCTTGGAAGGTTAATGAATGTGGACTCTAAACACAGTCTCAGGAAATATTTCTTGTTGAAAATACGTTGTGGAAAGTGTTTTAAAAAGGGCACTAGTATGAGCACTTCTGTGACTTATAACAATAGTTCTACACAGAGACTAAACATGATTTTTTATTAGCTACTTCCTATGCCATTGAAATACAGCACCGTGAATATCATCCACAAGTAAATAGCTCCTGCAAACATTAAACTCAGCTGGTTTCATGCAGTGCTGCTTTGTCAGAGAGAAGCATTCAGCAACAGCTCTCAGAGCTGAATAACCATTGGGGTAGCTTCAGGTAGAGGGCCCAGCACCAGGAGCTTCATCTGCACACTGCCAAAGGGCAGGACACCTGCCACAGCCTCCTCAGCCGGAATAAGTGGTTGTGCTTGTCTGGCCAAGGAGAGAGCTCTTTGCCAAGACTGTTATTTAACCTGCAAGGTGCATCCTGGGGTCCAGCAGTGACTCAAAACACAAACCTCCCATCTCAGACTGTAACCTAAAACAGTCCTTTCCAACCCATTCCGTTGCTTTGACAGTGTTTTCGTGTTGTTTTGGTTTTTTTCAGTCTTGAGACACATCTATCTATCCATCACCCATGCTTCAGTCTTGAAATGGCATCTGGAACATTCATTTTCATACCAGGAGGCTGAAGTAGGACAGAGATAGATAAATACACAATATGTGTAATTCTTTTATCCATCATAATCTCAGTGGATATACTTTTATTTCAGTACAATTGCAATAGTACAGATGACTTATATAAAATCTCTAGAGCAACAAACTCTTTGTCAAGTGACTTTTCTTTGAAAATTCAGTATAATGGCAACTCTCAGTATATTTGATTACTTGTAAAATTCCCTTATTCCCTAGCCCCTCAGAAGTTCTGCATGTGCCTGACTGTATCTGACACTCAAACAACTGCTGAAAAATTTAAGCTTTATTTTTAATTCTAAGACCATTTTCCTGGAGACAAGTGAATAGGTGAAAAGCTGAATTCTAACATGAAAATAAATAGGCCATCACTGGATTTTTACATTTGAGGAATTCCTGGAGTGGCAACCAGCTGGTCAAATACTGCCCAAACCTGACACTGACACACCTGTGATATAAGAAAATATGAAGTTTTAAACCAGTATTGTGAATTTTAAGAAGCCTGACAAATAAAATCTGGGATTTATTTAATATATCTGTTGGATATTGGTTTTAATATTACAGGAGATCATTTGGATTCTTTTCAGGTTTTAATATTACCTCAATCAGATTAAAAACACAGAATTATGATCCTTCTGCTGTCTTCCCAAGAGACTTCTCTGCTGTCTAATTTAGATTTCATTAGGCTAACATATATCATTAATTAGACATTTCACTGATAAAAGAATAGATTTTCTCTTATCAAGAGAAAATCGATAGATTTTTCTCGAGGGAACTCTGGCAGATCTAATTTTCCTGGACTTCATGAAAGAATTTGAACTGATATTGCATGTAGAATTATTATTAATATTTCCCTTCCGTATCTTGGCAGGCACAAGAAGTAGGAATGTAGTGATGAAATATACTGGTGGCACAAAGCTGGGAGATGTTGTCAATACAGAGATGGGCTGTACTGTAGCACCACAGGAAAAGAAATGGCCTTGAGGACTGGGGTAATACCAACTGAAAGGGAAAACCAGTCTAAATTCAGGGCCATGCACTTATCTACCGAACGCAAGGATTTATTTTGCACTGCAGGAAATCATCATATTGCCTCAACAGAAGAACAAATAGGGCATTTAATCACTGATCAGGAGATCACCTGACCATGAGATCAGGAAGAATCTCATCCGGTGGCAGGAAGGTAAATGAAACCATGGGGTGCAAAAGGCATTTCCAGAGTTAGATGCTAATGTGCAAATTCCTAAGTTGCATCATGTCTGGAACCCCATATCTAACAGGAAATACACTGCAGGAACAAGTAGCAGGGAAGGGTGACGTGGCCTAGAGAACTTCTGTTGGGAGAGAGAGAAATACAAAATTATGCTTATTTAGGCAAAGACAGATTTTGTCCTCTGAATGAAGAGGGAGAAATATCAGAGAGGAAGAACATTAATAAACATGACAGGCAAAAGAAGAGTTGCATAGAAAGTAGTTATGCAAAGGTTCAGACTGGAAGCTAGGATGTTTTATGTATTTTGTTTAGACTGGGAAATCTTGTAGTAGGGGTAGTGGAATGAAAATCTCGTTATTAGCAGTAAAAGAAGGCAGCCCTACTGGATCAAGTGAGGGGTATCAGTTTCGGTATTCTCTGTCATGATAAAATTTATGCAGAAATGCCAGAAATTCAACTTCAGAACTTGTGGTAAAGAAGGGCTAGAGTCACTTTCTCCCTTTAAAATAACAAGGACAAAAGCCCAGCAGCAATATTTTTAGAGAGGGACAATTTGTGAGGCTACGTCCTTTCTGCAGTCCATTCCTTTTGTACTCCCTTAGCATTCAGAACTGCTGGACTAGTGATGTTAGATACCACATCTGTGCCTTAAAAAAATGCATTCATGCATCTGATATCCGTGAATTTAATTTCTGTTTGTTTCTTCAGTGTTATTTTATTGATGGCTGTCTGTTTTGGGGGTTTGGGGTCTATGTGTGGATATGTCCCTTCCACTCATCTCTCACATTCCAGCTCTGAGCAGCAAAAATATTTACGCTTACTGGACTATTATGATTGCATGTGTCACCCTTGTGTCATCATGAAAATCCTCTACCATGGGACACTTTTAATATTAAGATATGTTTAGCTTCTTAGGAGCAAAATATGTTTCTATAGCATAGAAACCAGTAGTCTGATGGCATCACAAGTTCTTTAGTCACTAAGCAATATCTGAAACAAATAAATATGCATTCAATTTTTAGGACACATAGCAGACATATTTCAGCCTTTAAATAGGCTTTTTGCCTTTTGAAATAGCCACTCAACTAGAGTTGTTATCTCAGGTCTCAGTTTCAAGCTCTATCAAAAAGCAAGGGCCAGTGGTGATTGCCTGGCAGCTGCAGGGTACACAACAGGAAAGAAGGGAAGTTTAATGCAGTTCATAGTCGAGATTGTCCTTGCGTGAGCTCCAGATAGCAGAGCTGGAGGCAGATCTGAGCTGGCACTTACTCACCCCCAACACACCTTAGTCTTTCAGACTCTCATGGGAGTGGATATTCCATTGTCTGCCATCTCCTCTTCAACAAGGCTGCTGTTGTCAGGGTGACTGTTCTCCACCACCGCTGGCATTTTGCCTGTACCTGCCACGTGTCCTTGGATGTCATATTTCCCGTACAACTTTACTCTTAGAGCCATGGCTCCTGCCCTTATTGTTTGTGAAATTCAGATAGTCATAAAGAACTCAGGAAATGTCTTTCTGGGAACCCCCAAATATTTTTAAAGGCGTGTTTGTTTTTTTTAACTTTCCTCACTCGTACTTTTTTTTTCACTTAGATTTTCCAAATAAGGTCTGCTTTCCTCTTTTGTCTATAATATGTCATATTTCTCAAATCAAAGCTGCAAATACTTTCATAAAGAGGCAGACGTGTTGTCTGCCTTCACTTTTGTTAGAAGAATATCTCTGTTGCAATACTTCTAACAAGGAGTGCATTGAATTTATTGAACTTATTCAAAAAGCATGTTTATGACCATTATAGTGCTGGCTCGGCAGGCTCTCACTCTTCAGAGATGGAAACACATTACTGTTGTTAAGAACTGTGTACAATGATTGCTCTTTCCCCATTTTGTGGCTAACAGGAAATATGTTTAAACTGTGGCATGAGAAATAGCTCAGAAGAGGAATTGGAGCAGAAAAGCCTGTTGCATAAATGGTATAATTTTATAGTATTGAGTAAATGTTTATAATCTGCAGTGGTGAGTTTAGAATTCACAATAAAACTGCAAGCATACGATTTTTATTTTTTTCTTGAGGACAAGGATCAATAGTTGAAATCCTGTTTGTACTGCAAGAGATTTATGTGTGCAATTGACATCCAGAGGTTCTGGAAGGTGTGGACTTGTGACTCAGTGGTTTGACAATACTGAACACAATTCTGATCTTTTCTAGGCATGCGCAACCTCAGATCACAATCACGTTAAGAACTGAGGATAGGGATGATTTGATGTCTTTAAAAGTCAGTTCAGTATCCTGAGCTTTATTTTGTCAGTAAATCTCATGAACTCTGCGTATAAGCTGGGAGGGCTGAAGAATGCTTCTGAATTTTCGGATTGGACAGTGCAGCGTAGCTGCATCCCAGCTCTCTGTTAGTATTCCTGTACCCTGCTTTGGGCTGTGTTTTTGGTAGAGCACATTGCTGGGTTCCGTTGATCTTCTCCTCCAACACCCCCAGGTCCTTCCCCTCTGGGCTGCTCTCAAGCCATTCATCCCTCAGCCTGTGCTTGTCCTTGGGATTGCCCTGACCCACTTGCAGAACCCTACACAGGACCACGTTGAACTTCAGGAGGTTCCCATGTGCCACCTCTCCAGCCTCTCCAGGTCCCTCTGGATGGCATCCCCGCCCTCCAGCGTGTCTAGACCACACAGCTCAGTGTCAAACGTGCTGAGGGTGCACTGACCCCACTGTCCCCTCTGTCACCAGCAGAGACCTTGAACACCACAGTCCCAGTACTGGCCTCTGAGGAGCAACACCCACCACTCTTACACAGTGAATACAGTGAAGCAGTTGTACAGTGAGATCCCTAGGGAAGTGGACAATGTTAGTAAGAGCATACTTTTTCTACATTACGTTATTATATAATTTCAGTGTAATACATTTTCTCTATTAATTCCTGGAATTCATAAGAGTTTGTTTTTCTCTCTGACTATTGCTTCTGTGGCCCTGTTAGGATCATTTTTAGAACGAGTTAGGCAAATGAAGACCACTTTCTGAAATACTTTTTCTGACTAGAGTTTCTGTGTCTTTAGTTTCAAGGAGAACTTGTCTCTTAAGCAGCCCATTTCCTTTTTCGGTTCCACAAAATTTCTGCACAGTTTCTTTATTTCCCTTATTTTATATGATGCAGTACATATGGTAGAGAAAAAGAATCAAGAATATGATTTAATAGGTCTCTCTGTGTATGTGTGATATTTGTATTCCACCAAAAGCTTGTGTATTTTATAGAGAATTCATTCTGCATGCCCAAAATGAGTTTACAGAGTCTTTCCATTTTAGAACTCGAGGCCATTAAAATGCATTACAGCAGCATCCCAAATGTATACAACTGAAAAAATATTTTGTTCTTATGAAAATGCAACCTGTATTATCTTCCTAGGTTTACAAATCACGAATATTGTTAGTGGGTACTGTGCCTTACAACAAGTTAAAATAATATCCTGTCCCAGAAAAAAAAGAAATAAAAAAAGGAATAAAAAAAAAAAAAAAGAGAGAAAAAAATTAAAAAGAAAATAAAACAGGCCACTAATCTGAAAAACTCAGAATGCTTTCTCCATCCTCAGCTCTTGGGTCAGCCTGGCCTGACAAGAGGCTGGGAGGCGCACACAGTAACAAGCGTGTTACAGTTTATCTGCTCCTGTCAACTGCTGCTCCTGGCTGAGTGTGCCAAATCAGAGCTCTGGAGGCTCTATTTCAGAAAGAAATATAACATCAGGGCTGAAACTTGTCAGTTCCTAGATTAAGGCTTCACATATGATGGAGGCCCATTAAAACATGAGTGCTTTTGAGAACACATGCGAATGGAGGATTTGTAATCATAAAACTGACACGGTTCCAATGGAAGATAGCAATATATTCCTGCCTGTTGAATTTAACGCAGAGAAAGCTGACTCCAAGCATTCATATATTAGATGTGAGGTCCCAGAAAAGTACAACATTGGCTTTAAAGCAGTGAAATGTAGATAATAAATAAGTTTCTTTTATTATCCTTCAAGTGTTAAAGTACTGAGGGTTTATGTTTCAAGTTTTTCTGAGCAAATATGAGATATACAAAAATGTTACATAGCTGTGAGTGAGTATTCAGATATAAAATTGTGGTTCCCAGCTGTTTTTTCAGACACTTGCAGCAGTGTATCATGAGACTAGGTATGGGTTAGGAAGAATTTTGCTGTAGAGCTGAAACAATTTTCATATTGTGTTCTATGGCTATACAGTTGGAAAAAGAATCATGATCTCTCAAATTTAAGTTATGAAGAGATGGCAAGGCTTTGTCCAGCACTTCAGGATGTTAAAATCACTTAATTCATTGCAGTGCTGGGTGTGGGACAGCTGACTGAAAGCTGAACTGTGATAGCAGTTAAACCCTGGAAGAGTTTGATTGAAATACCCTTCTTAAATAACGTGCCACAGTACTTTGAAAATGCTAGAGTCCGATTGTCAGTATATTTAATAGGTATAACAGTGGCGTTACTTAAGCTTCTGCAATTTGAAATCACAGAAGCACACCCTGTGGTTTAGTAATTTTGGGCAGATGGTGGAACAAGGTAGCTATTTTTTACTGCTAGGAGATAAAAGTGCTATTTGACAGAGCACAGAAAACCATGTTGCTTTAACAGCAAAATTACGAAATCTTCTGTTTTCATGGGCTGGAATTATAAAATTATGCTTGTGTCACAAGGAAGATAACAGTGAAATGATGTAGGGTGCAGAGGCTTTTCAGGATGTATTTCATTTTATGCTGAATTGTAAATTCATATTGACTGCAATGGCTTTCCAAATAAGTTTTATTTTTTACACATTTGAAAAAGTAGTGTGTTTTGATGTCAAAGAAGAATGCTTGAGGCCTCACTGTGTTCTTGCAGTGCCTGTTGCGGGAAATTGTCCAGAGTTTTATTTTTAATACCTAAAATTAGGCTCTGGGCACAGTGTGGAGGCAATAGATAAACACTGTTGCTATAGAGCTTTTAACTTACCCCATGAACTCTTTTTCTGGCTGCTCCCTGCCCAAGATAAAAAGCTGGCATTAGTATTTATATGTTATTTATATATTTGTATGGGATATTTGAGTCATTGTAATGTGAAGTATAATGCTTCCTTGGTATTTTAAAAATACAGAACTGACAACAGACCAGGAAAATATTCAGAAGATGATGAAATCCTGTTCCAGGAGTGCTGCAGCTGGTGGCATGTTTACTCTCTGTCGTTAGAGGAGGAATTTGAATTTGGCTTGTGCAGTTAGTTTCTTTTTGTGCAACCTTTATGCCGTTGTGAACTGTGCTTAAATGTACTGGAGCCAAAAATGAGTAACAGCAGTGTAGCATTTGAAAGAAAACTGATTTCTTCTCTTTCCACACGGTTATGTGAACTTATATGTAATGCAAAAGATACACACTGTAAGTAACAGTGCTGAAGTGGAGAAGGAAAGAAACTGTTCTGGGCTAGGCTGGGTGCCAGGTATTAAGAGAATTTTTCTTTTACGCTGATTTTAGGAGAAGCAGCATGACACCATGTGCCATTTATAAGTACTTGATGAAAGATCGTGTAATAGGCCGTTACAACAAGGCACATATTTGCCTCAGCTGTAATGCCTGTGTGAAGTAGTTTTACTTTAACTCTAACAGCGACATCAGTCACGTTAATTGTCATGGAAAGTTACTGGTCCAGACACAAATCTCCTCACTCATCCTCATTCTCATGATGATTATGTGGCTGGTTATACTTTACTCACCCATGTGGGAGAATTCTTGCCTGGGGGGGTTGAATTTTGTACAGACAGCAAATTTTAGAGAGTTAAAAGGACAAGAGGTTTCCAGATGCCTTGCATTAAACTGAGTGGTTATTCCTAACCATAAATGTTTAACTATACTCCCTCAGCAAATCACTTTCAAAATAGATATTCATTTTCAAACAAAACCAGTTGCCTTGTGAAACTGTTGGTTGGTTAGGGGAAAAAAGTGACCTAATGCTTCTGAATAAAATATCTGATCTCCTGTTGCCAAGGCTGAGTCACTTCCTGTTACAATAACAAGACTGTCATCAGCAAACTTCTCTAGCCACACAGTGGAGCTTGCCAGTGTGTGCATGGCTTTATTTGTCCATGTTGTTAGAAAGTTACCGTTGAAAAACACACTGTACTAAATTTGGAGGCACCAGCTTTGTATTCAAGTGCATTAGTGTCGGATCTGGGTTGCATTTACTCCTGATAGTATAATCTCTTATTTCTTTGTGCAACATAATAATATCCACCCAGCTGTGTACAGTAATGTTGTAATTCTATCAAGGGATTCTAGACACAACACAGTGCATTAATATCACCGGAGCTTTCTCAACTGGAATCTGCAGGATCACAGTCAGCTGTTTCTTATTTACAATGAGATTTGAAAATGAGGAATGAGATTTGAAAAGTACCTGGAAGCTCATTCCACCTGTCACCTAACAGATAACCTCTGGTGCTTTCTGGACTGCGGTGGGTTTTACAGACCCGTTTAAGTTATCTTTTAAAACCATGAAGCTCGGAGTGGTTTCGATCACGTCTGAGCAGGACGGGCACTCCCGGTTTGCGGGCGGTGGGGTCTGCTGCTGCCGCACCGCTGAGTCAGCAGAGCAGGAATTCATCAGGGCTTCTACATCGCAGCTTGGAACTCATTCCCTGGGCAAAATCAGTTGGCAAAAGCCCTTTCTGCCGTTAAAACGGCTAGAAAATAAAAGCTAAATCCAGTGTTTAGCTTCACTACTAATATTACCCCCTCCATGCCCCGTGTTTCAAATATTATTTGGGAGCAGTGTCCGGCAGGCTGTATTCTGGACGATCTGTCAGATCCGTATGTGAATCACAGTGACTGACTCATTCTGTGCCACACAAATGACTTTTCTGAGCCTGTTAATAGGAGATGGGGGGAGTGCATGTTATCCTACACATTCTTTGGGGCTTTCATCCTGCTTTTCTGTCCAAAAAATCAAGCCTCATATCAAGCCCCTAAAGTTTAGGGCCAATGGAAAACCTTCACTTCTTTGTGCCTCAGTTTCCCCTCTTCAGGAAAAAGAAGTTTTAAACTTTTAAATTGATTTGGCACTTGTGGACAAGCAGAACTAGACACAAGGAAAACTCTTTCAAGCAAACAAAGTAGCTTCCCCAGGTTCTGGTTTTGTTTTACTGTGTTTGGTGTATTTAATACTTGTCCTGCAGAATCATTTATGCTAGTCCTTCCCGAGAGCCATGTGATGGATTGTCCTACATGGCCTGTGTCTCTTTTGCCAGAGTTCTTCAGACAAATCCAGAATGGACATATTTGTGAAGTGCTGCTCAAAAGAGGAAGGTCATCACACTCACAGGAGATGTGTCAATGAACATCCTTTTCATCCCCCCAGTTTTACAATCAAATTTTAATAAACATGGCACAGAACAAGGATCCTGTTAATAGTTAGCCAAACTTAATCTTCAGTTTTCTTGCTTTCACATTTTTACAAAAGGAAAAAAAAAAATCCACTCTTTTTTTTCCCCTTTCTCTTTCATTTAAAAAAGAAAACAGAAAATGTAAGTTGATATGTTTCAGTTGACTATGATGAATCTGGGATAAGTTACTATGCTCTGTTCTCTGATAAACAGAGATGTTATTGTGCAGTCCTGGATAAAGTAACTGATTATGCTGTTTGAGCCATGAATGCGAAATGTGTTGCAAGGATTTGGATGTCTGTAATTAACCAGTTGTAAATGCTGTGGTTGGTGGCTAAGCAGCTGTTCAGATCACTGTCAGAATTTCACCACTGTAAAGGAGCGAGCATGTGTTATTCCATTGTTTCAGGATGGGAAAGAACAGTTTGTGTACGTTTCTTTTTGCCCTAAAACAGAACAAATGTTGGCTCCAAACTGCACTTACAATGTTCCAGACTATATCAGTAGAAGGGAATTGTATTAGCCTGAGACTGTCTTTGTTTCTGGTGTAAGGTATCAAACGCCACAGAGTATCACTGTGACCCAAGGGTTCATTTTTCACGAGGCTTTGCTGCTGCATACCTTGGACACTCATTCTGCTGTGGGCAACTCTCCCTGTCCGTGCACTGACTCACTACCAGAATACATCTGTGGATGTAACTGACCCCTAGGTCTGGATATTAAGAATCTCATACTCTTTTTAAAAGAACACATATCATCCTAATACTAGACTCAAGCCTTTTAGGGCTGCCTTAAAATAAACCTTGCAGTTTGACATGGGTAACTCTTTCGTGTTGATGTGTAGACAGCAAAAAGCTTTGCCACCAGCAGATTATTTCAGGTGCAGCAGGTCAGCCACTGGCTGCCTCAAAATCCTAATTCTTATAGGTGAAACTATGGTGTAAGGCCTTTGGCACTCAAAGGTCCTGACTATCTGGTTCAGGGAACGGTGAGTTCTCAGTTACAGGGAGTGGGAAGATGATGTCATCGAAAAGCTATTGCCCTGCTTTGATATTAGTAAGTGTGTTCAAAGTTCTCTAGGGGCCTCCAAGGACTGACAAGCTCTCCCTGCTGTGGGATAGAGGTGTTTCTCTCTCTCTCAGCATTTCTTTACTGCATTGTTTTGTTTTGTTTTGTTGTGTGTGGGGGGGTGGTTTTTGGGTTTTTTCTTTTTTTTCCCTTTTTTTTTTTTTTGTTTGTTTTTGTGGTTTGGGTTTTTTTTTGGGGGGGGGGGTTTGTTTTTGTTTTTGGGGTTTTTGTGGTTTTTTTGTTTGTTTGTTTTGGTGGTTTTTTGTTGTTTTTTTTTGGGGGGGTGGTTTTGTGTGGTTTTTTTTTGTTTTGTTTTTTTGGGTTTTTTTGTTGTTTTTTTTTTTTTTTTTGCTAGAATGCCAGTGAAAGACTTTTAGGAAAATAAATCTGCTTCCGTACTGTTTAACAATTGTTTTGAAAATGACTCTGAATCCATTCTTGTCTCATTAATGAAAACAACGATAGGAGCAGAAAAATCCCAGAAGTCTGAGTGTGAGTGGGGAAGAGGGGGAGGGGGAGACAGGATGAAGTCCTTTGCAAAACAAAGTAGTAGGTGCCAATGTTGATGTCTTTTAAGACATGCCTTTCACTAGGCACTATGGATCACTTATTAGCAATCAAAACCTGAGGGGCCAGATTCCTACTTTTTCTTTTCTGCATGCACAGCATAAAAAAAGAATAGAGTGAAAGGTCCTGGCAAGCTGCCAGTCCTCCTCCTCCTCGGATAAGGGGGTGAGTGATACAACACCATGGCTGTGTTTCCTTCTCCCATCTTGCCTATCACATGGGGAAGTGAGCGATGGCTGAGCTTTTTCATGCCTGTGAGCTGGGCTGGGCTTTGTCCTCCTTGTCCTGGTGACAGACAGCCTTACAGAGTTTGTGAGTGAGGCCCAAACCAGCCTTGGACGTCTGAAATTTTAAATCCATCTGGGTCTGGGTTCTGCTGCTGTCTTATGCCTTTACAGCAGGACCGTCATGTGTACTAGAGCCACAGACCCAGGGTACGGGCTACAATGCCAGTAGCAAACATCAATCTCTTAAGTTGCCTCAAACTTCTCCCGCACAAGTTGATGAATTTAGCTTTTTAAGCTGTAGGGTCTATGTAATGTTTTATTCCCAGCAGTGAAGCATGACTTTGATTTGTTCGATCATGGAATACTGGATTCTCTAATATTTTCCATGCTGCAGTGAGGCTTTAGCAGGACGAGAAGTATCACAAGACTCCTGATAAAATCACTGGAGTCAACAAGGCTAGCACTTGGAGGAGCTTTGTAGATTCAGCCTTTCCTGCAACTAGCATTCCAAAGGAACAGAGATGAACTGAATGTCTGAAACAATCTTGCAGAATATTTTGCTTTGTGGGTTTTTTCCTTTGCATAAAGACCCTCTTCAGACCATCTGAACAGGATGTCAATTGTCACGTGCCGGCTCCTGTGTCACTTGGTCAGTGACATAACTTGGCAGGGGGAGGGAGGACGTGGGAGAAATGGAAGAGTCAGCCCTTTTTGCAAAAGTTAGAAACGTAGTCAGGACTCTCAGTGTTACCAAGCAGTATTGTGGTACAATTTGTAGCGCCACTGAAACCAATAACATTCAGTGTTAGCCATCGGGGTGCTCGGCGTCACCCGTGATGTCACTGGTGTCACCTCTGGTACCTGTCCCCTGCTCGGCGGGGCCGGGGGCGGCAGCCTGGGAACGTGGGAGTTGGGGAATCTGGCCGGATTCCAGGGCGCTGAGTCAAAGGTGAAATGCCAGCGCCAGGGAGTGCTTGCTGGTTTCGCTGGCTGAAATACCACTCGCATTACACATTTATTACACTTACACGGAGAGAATGCGAAGATAGGGCAAAGGGGTAAACAGCAGGAGGAGTGCTGTGATGGGGAGAGGCAGTGTTCAAACACGATAAAAGTGCAGCTGTGATAAAAGAGCAATAGTGTTGGCTGGCACGTAGTGTTGCTGATACAGCATTGGACATTTATAAGGGTATTTTTGTTTCCTGAGATGGGGGAAATGCACGTTTTTCTGTGTGCGTGTTTACCACACCTCCCGTGCAGTTCTGAAAACTTGCAGCTGTTCTGATTCATAGCAGCAGAACCAAAGCAATATTTATGACAGGCATATGGGCAGTACTTGCTGAAATAAAGGTCCTGGGCATGCAGCTAAACCCATGGACCCAAAATATATACTTGTATATACTTTTACAACTTATACTTTTACAACTTATAGCCACAGACCGTGATGTAAGAAGAATGTCTGTGCATTAAAATAACTTGCCATAATAGTTATTGAGTTCTCGTTTTCAATGTAAGGATTCCAACTTCCAGAGGGGGATGTAGAGAAATTTGATGAAAAGAACATGAAAACAGAAAAAACTTGAAACAGAAAAAGGAAAAATATTCTGTTATGGTTTATTATTGATACCAAGATGAATGTAATAGCTGTCTCTTAATGAAATCTAAGAAGTGACAAATGTGGTTATGGGGTGTCATTCAAGCAGACACACACATATGACCCATCTCTAAGAACATTCAATATCCCAATTCCACAAGCACTTTGTGCTGGGCTTGGCTTTATGCACATGAGGAGCCACTTTGATTCCAGTTTCACATATGCTTCATGTTTGCAACCTTACTCTTCCAGGACATCTTCCAGCAAATTCAACACTCCTTTCATTTCTTCCAAATGCAAATTCTGCTACATGCTTTCCTCCTTTCCAGTCACTTAGAAAAATATGATCTGTTAAGGCAGTGGCAGAACTCCCACTGACTTCTGTAATGCTGGGAGTTAAGCTCTCTCCTTAAGAGACTTACACATTTCTTTTCAGAAAACTTTCCAGCATTGCAAAAGGGTCGTTTCAGTCCTGCACCTCTGCAAAATGCTCAGTGAAAATCTTACACTTTTCTTTTTATTAATATAATTTATTACTAGCATTTATTACAATATTCTTTGTGGTTTTTGGAGGAGATGCTAAGGATTGATGACATGTCCACTTATCTGAACATTTAAAGCTCTCACGATAATATTTATAAGAATTTTTGGGTTTTATTTTTCAACCCTGCCCTCCTTTCCAAGATGCTGGATGTCAGATTTTTGTTGCTATCTGCACCAGAATTGTATTCCATCCTCTGATTCAATTTTTGTAAAAGAACTTAGTGGGAGTTCTGTCATTCAGAGACAGTGGCCAAGACGTGGAAGGTGCTGAAGATTTCTCCCAAGGTTCATTTGCAAATAAATATGGAGTGAATTTGTATTTGTTCTCAGTCATGCCAAATTTGTCTGTGTCTTTTTACTCATCCTTGAAACAGAGGCATGCTGGAAAGATAGGATGTATCCTCCTCTAGCTTTGGCACTGCTATGAGGTAAAAGAACATGCTTCAGAAGAAATAAAATGAATCTGTGAAGAACTGTGGAGTTGTTACAAATGGATTTACTATGTTGAGTTGCTTTACCATGTTGGTTCCAAATGTACTGCCAAATACAGGGCAGAACAGGGCCCTCAAAGCAGCAGAGCTGACATCACACCTGTAAGTTCAAAGTCAGAGGCTGATGCTGGAATCAAACACTGGTTCTGCAGAACACAGGTAAGATGGGTCCTACCTTTTGGTTCAGGTGTAGAATTATTGGTATTTTCAATTTCTCTTAAATTAATCTGAGTTTAAAGTGCTCTGAAGTAACTGTGCATTGTGCGGAATTAAACTTCAAACCCTTCTTGACCACATTGAAGTGACCCTCAGGCATAACTACACACTGTTCACCTTCCTATTCATCATGAAACAAAAGTATCCCCACTTTGAAAGTCAGCCTTGATGAAGTTTTTCTGCAAATGGAGGTTGGACACTAATGAGACAGTTTGGCCAGCCAGTGCCTTGACAGGTTTCATTCATGGCTTGATTAGACCCTGATTTAATGAGATACTGTAGTACATGGAGACACATCATCTTCAGTCATTTAACACTGAGTGGAGTTTGAATGTTTCATTTTGGCAGTTTCTCTGCATTTTTGAAACGAAAAGAAACACCCCACAGAATAAAGCATCATTTAAGTAGAATGTTTAATTCCAGCTACAGTAGGCAATTACAAAGAAAACCATTCTGATTCTGCCCACTTCTCTGCTCCCCTTTCTGTCCTATAGGGTATACATTAGTCCTGAGGTTCTATTATACTGTACAGAATGTGTTTTGAATTTCAGATTTGTAAGGGGAAAGCAGACAAAAGGTCAATCCGATGTTTCCATTCACGGCCCTCTGTGTTATTCCAGGGACCCAAAAAGTTGATACATTGTCTTGATTTTGTTACTGGTGAATTTCTCTGTTACATTGTGTTTTAAGATTACATGGAAATTTTTTGACATTTTCTTTTCGCTGGCTTCCAGCGGAGGGGCACCTCCAGAGCTCTGCAACACTCCAGTGGAATTTCTCTGTTGGATGACATCTAAGCTTCACTAAATTATACTGTAGAATGAGCAGTCCTGGAGTTGCACAAGATCTGAAGTGCTGCTACTGTATTTTAGACTCTCCTCCCTTTGCAGTGGTTTTGGACCAAATGGATTTCAGGTGAACCCAGTGACACAAAAATTGCTGAGATAACCTCACTGTGACAGGTGGACTTGTGAATATGTAGCACTCATATACATTCTGCCATGGGAACAAGGCATGGTGCCATGTGGAATGGCTCACATCTATTTCTTGGCTCTGGGTTTATTGTGTTAACATACACAGGAGTCTTAAAAAAAAAAAAAAAAAAAGGTATTTATTAAGAATACATCATGTCAGGCTGAGATGAGGTTAATTATTTAACATCTGGCAAAAGCAGATGGATTCTCAGTTAACACAGTGAAATCTATTCAGTCAGCACCTTGATAAGAACCATGTCTCTCTCACTGTCTCAGGTGTCTGAGACCCTGTGTGTGGAGACCCTGTGTGTGTGTGCTTTCCTGCAGCTCTGAGGAGGGCTGGGCAGCACATCAGGACACTTTAAAACCATTGTCTGCCATCCCCTGCAAGGCTTTGGTAATTTGCAAGTGTGAATGATGTGGCTGGCAGACAGCCTCTTACTGCCTGGCCCCCTTACCCAGTGATTTGATGTTTACTGAGCAGGTTTGGTGCTGTTCATCAGTATCCTGGGATGGATGTTCTCCAACGTGTATTTAATTGAGATTTGGCCACTGCATTCCACTGGTGCCTGTTAAAGCATTGTGCTGGGGTTATTTAGGAGACTAAGATTCAACATAGAGGCCACGTGTGATGTTCGTGATGGCCTCACACAAGAAAGACAGTTTAAGTTTAAGATGGGATGCAGTCTTTCATGAAGGAATAAGTTGTCTCTATGTTACAACAGAGTTTAAATATATTTAATTCATCATGAGACATTTTTGAATTAGTGTTGACCATCTTGATCTTATTTCAAGAAGAATTCCCAGTGGTTTCTTCTAAATGTAACCCTCAAAGAAGCACCTTCAAATTGTAATGATTAATTATTCATATTTGTGTGCTCCCTGTGGATCCAAGGCAGAAAATATGTGCAGGATTTCCCATGGTCTTCAGTTTGTCAGCAGCTTTTTATCAGGTGTCATTTGACTAAGAACCTTGTGAGACTATTCTGTATTAGCAGAAAAAGCTTCAGCCTTGCTCTACTTTACATTCATACAAGAAAAAAAGCCACAGAGATCAGAGTTCCAGGTATAGCAAAACTTTCTGCAAGCAAAGAACCAAGAAAAAATATACTTGAATGAGAAAAAAAGTCAGGGGGAACTTTATTTTCAAACTTCGCCCTTCAGATCCTGCACACTCCTGAACCTTGCTGGAAGTGCAAGACTCTACTGTCAGTGCTGTACATTATGTACATGGATCTAAATGTAGGAGAAGTATTTGTAATCCACGGGATTGAAGTCCCTCGTCTTGCTGTTTCTAAGTGCTGGTGTTCCACGGCACCTGGAGATTGGTGCAGAGAATTGCAAGTTTTGGGCATGATGCTCAGAGAGTGCTGCTCCTCTCATTTTGAAAGGTGTAAATCAGGAGTTGGTCCACTGTAAGCAGCAGATTTTCTGCAGCTGGTGTGAAATAACGATCCAATTCCACAAAGTAATGTCTCCTAGTCTGGAGATCCTGGCCTCGCTGCTTCCGATGTTTTCCAAGGCAGGACTTGTGGGTTTCTGACTTAGCAAGTGCTTGCACAATTGATGGCCAAACATTCTTTCTGGGGCACTCACCATTTCCAAATTTATCTATTTTTCAAGTAAATCAATTTTGTGTTAATTAGTGACAGCTCTCTGCTAAAATATTCCCCTCATTCTTTTTATCACCCTGTGGCAGAGTTCTGCGTGCACTGCCAGCTGTCCTTCACAGCGGGTCTTAAAGGTTTGAAGCCTTATTTGGTGTCTGCAGTGACCTTTTAAATTCCAGAGTAAAGTTGGGGCTGCACAACTCACAAATATAACACTTGTTAATAAAATGTCAGCTTTGTAGCAGTCAGACTTGTGTGGAGCTTTCAAACTGCATTTTCCATCAGGCTAATAGCTCAGGATTGTGTACATGTGCTGGCACAGCTGCAAGAAGGGTAAAACCTTCAAAAAGAGCTCCCTTCTGGTCCCACCATGTAATCAGGTCACAACTCTACCCCCTGGGGAAAAAAATCATTTTGCCAGTTACAATCCAGCAAACAGTTGTTAGTGCCTTCATTGCTTAGGTGACCTCAGTGAAACCCAGAAATGCCAGGTTTTAAAGACTAAAAGATTGCCTATACCTTCAGCCCCTGAAACAAGAAATGCCTGAATGTAAGAAATAATAGTAGCAGGGAAAAGAAAGTGTGTGGGGGAGGGGAAGCAGAAGCAGCAGAATGGCGAGCAGATGTTTCCTAAAGAAGGTATAAACATGGAAAGCGAGCAGTCAGATTTTCCTTTAGCTTTATAGTGCAGTTTACAAGTTCATTAAACAGAACTTCTGAGCAGGGCAGCCCTTGATGAAGGGTTGTTTAAGTTGAAACATTCTTGATTTCCTGCTTAACTGACTCACTTGGTAAGATGCTCTGTAGTGATACCATCAGCCATGGAATAGTTAACAACATCTTTGGATTGTATAAACCCCTGTAGTTTAGCTAGCTCTTGGCTTTTTCTGTGTAGATAATGATTACTTACACATCTGCAAGTATGCTGGAAGCTCTGTGTAATGTGCTGAAGAAAAATAGCATTGATAATGTTCAAAACTGTCACTTTCTTATTCTTTCAATTCAGTTATTATAGCAGATTAGATTGTAAGGATCTGTCTGTGTAGTTACCTAAAGTAATTCCTTTTCCATGTATTTACTGAAACTACAGAAGTAGTATGTTTAAAGCATGTGATGTTTTAAAGATTTATCTAAGGTGAGGTATTGCCTGTGTTTATTCTAGTAAGCACCTCCTGGTGTTACGGTGATGTTTATCTCTTGTCACACTGGCAGAAACTTTTGGTTAGTCCACAATAGGACTTATTTTACTCTTCTATAAAATATTTTTTTGCTGCAGACCATGTTATCAATGAAACTTTGTCAATGGACACGAATGGATTTCTACTTGGCTCAGTAATGCCCTTTCATTACTGGGCTAATACTAGACAGCTGGAAGTTTCCTAGTACACATGCAATTCTTATTTAACTAATAATATGAAATAATCAGAATATTTTGAAATAATCACAAACAGTATGTGGTGAATTGACAATTGGCCTGTTCTGCATGGGGAAAAAAAATCAAACCTTTGAAAATCTATGTCATTGCATGAAACAATACAAGGCTTTTCCAAGTTTTCTCTTCCAATGGCTGACTTGCAGATGTTTGTGTATAGCCCTAATCATCTGAGATCACCGGTACACCTGTATTTTCATCACAAAACAAGAAAGTGTGCTTGACTGCTGTAGTTAAAATAAGGGTATTCCTGTCTTTTTCCATGCCAAATAGGAGAAATGTTAGGATCAACTCAAATTATCACCTCATATTGAATATGAGATTTTGTTAAATGGTACATTGTAAAGAGTATCTGTGTCACAATATAGTTATGACTGTTTTCCATTTTATTTTCTAAAATACTATAAATTAATATTCCATAGCCGATAAAGAATGATATTTTTGAAGAAATGCTAAGGAAATGCTCCAAGAAGTACAGGAACAGATATATCTTTCTATCTTTGTGTTCTTCTTCAGCTGCTGTGTTCACATGATGGAAATCAATTTGAAATCTCTGCAAATCCAATAGCAACATTTTGTGTACTGTTTGTAAACTCATTTGTTATGTTTATAAATACTTTTAAGTGTTCCTGATGATCTTAACAGACATAATTTCTCCCTTTCAGTATGAGAACTTCTATAATGTTTGCAGTCTTGATTTTTTTAAAAAAAATCAGCATTTAAGTCTTGTAAGGAATTGAACTACAGCTCTATTAAAAAGCAGACTTCATGATGTTCAAAAATTAGCAAACACTGCAAACTATTTCATATTTAAAGAACAAAACAAGTGTGATCTGGCAATGCTATTGAATTCCATCATTTACATTTTGTTTTTAGCTGAAGTGAAGACTACAGTCTATCTTGTGTGTGCTGGTTTTGGCACAGTGTTATCTTCTTTCCTAGGTCAGGATCAGCCAAGGTCTGTCTTGGGATCATTCCCTCTTTTCCCTGCTTAAGGCAGTAGCTTCTGGGTAACTTGGAAATATTTTTTCAATAGAGTATTTACTTGCTTACTCTATTTTTTATTTTTTTTATGAATTGTCCTGTCTAGCTGGAAATATTTCATAGCCAGTAATATCCAAATGACTGATCTACTTGATAAAATAATTTCTGGTGGCATCAACATAACACTCCAGGCCTAAGCATAGAGAGACAAGTGCCTTGTGCACAGATCTCTTCAACAAACGTGCACAATGAATCCGTGTTAGGTGACATCTTCTCTAGGATGAAGTGTTGTAGGATGTCAACTGTGAATACAGAAAAGAGTAAGATTATATAACAGGGTCTAAGAAAGATGATTCTTAGAAATTCATCACTCTCTGCTGGTGTCCTCATAACTGCTTGGTGAATTAGTGCTCACTTCACTTCTGTCAATCAGCAAAAGCTGAGCAAATAAAATGAGCTGTCAAATTTTTGGTTCTTTTCAGTGTGATACTGAAAACATTTCTCAAGCTAATAAACAAGTCTAGGGCTGCTGGTATGTGCTTGACTTTTTCAAACTGTATACTTCAAAGTGCAGAAGCTAGATAAGCCAACAGGAACTTCAGTGAAGTTATTGTGCAGGAGGCAGCATGTCTATCAAATGCTTGCTTTATAAATTTGAATAGATGTGATTGTTCTCAGCAATGTCAGCCCTTCTGTGGCTGAAGGCATTGTTT
>VZSR01001283.1:7174652-7223749 GCA_013398615.1 Brachypodius melanocephalos
GAGATGCTTTGCAGGAAAGTCAGCCATTCTTTCTCTGGATCCTCTTTGTCAAAACAATAGTGCAAGAAAAACTAGAGAGGCAGAGTATATTGCTGGCAAAAGTACTGAAGGTCAAACTGATGGTTTAGCTGCATGATCTTCAGAGTAGATGAATCCAAGTGTAAGAAGAGAAAGTTTCCATGGCAATTAAATGTTTCTTCTCCTTTTCAGGGCAACTGGGTCAGAAGGCAGCATTAACAGGAAGTACTCAGGAATACATCTTTGGTTTTGTTGTTTACCAAGTGTAAGGACAGATGACACAGTGGCTGATTTCCATCTCCATGGTGTGCTAGGTCAGTGTGTTACAGACATCTGCACATTGCTGCAATCTGGTTGTGAGATGAACACCAACAGCCCAAACACATTCCTTGTCGCAGTAACACAAATACAATCTGGCCCCTTGTGTTTATTTCAGCACTGAGTGAATTCTTCTGGTTATTTATAGATCCTTCTGAGATTGTGTCAGTGGGGTGAGAGTGAAGCTGCATGAGCAGCCAGAGTACTCCAGAGAGGTCTGTTGGCTGGCACTCATCCACTGGCTGTGTAAAAGTCACAGAGGCAGAGATGTGGCCTTGCATATTTGCTGCCATAGAGCAAATGCTCTGTGGACTTTGTGCTAGTGGTGAGAGACCTCAGCCACAGACCGGAAGAAGAACTGGAGAAGACTGGTAGTTCTGTGTTTTCTGCCCTGACTTCTCCAGGAGGGAAGTAATCTATTTCTCTGATATCTGTGATTCAGAGATGGTATTTTTTTGCCTGGTGCTCTTGAGAAAGGCATTGAGAGGGAAACAGCAAATCATATGTAATGGGCAGGACTTCTCTTTATCCAGAGAAAGTCAAGTACAAGACAGTTGTTGCTTTGCACAGCTGCAAAGTCTATTATTGCTCCCTTATCTGACCTGGCCAAAAAACCTATAGCTCTGTGTTGCTTCATGTGTCTGTGTTGACAACTACCTTTAACAATTTACCAGGTTCCTGTCAATGCCTTCAGTCCTCCAAAGCTCCATTACAGGTCCTTGGGGACTCTCAAGAATGGCTAAGGAAATTGGGTGGACAAGAACTGAGTGGAAGCTTTCTAGGGAGCGAAAGGATAGAGAAGTAATTCTGTAGGTTAGCGGAGATCTTAATGAGATGTTTAATGTTGTTATGATTTGTTTCTGTTGTTAATGGTGCATCAGGGTGGTTGAGCATTTTGGTAAGAGGCTCTTAGATATTATTTAAACTAGAGTGAATAAAACACAATAGATGTCATTAGAGATCTCTGTATTTTGGAGACATTCAGCAGCATTTTGCATATATCTAGTAAAAGATATTGGTCCCTATTCTTTCTTTCATTAATACTTTTTTATGCAGTTTGGTCAGATAAAGGACTTCTGATGCCATAAATTGTTGATATTCTTCCCTTCTGCTCTTGATAGAGCTTTGCTCAGGCACAGTGCCATACTGTGCTGCTCCTGAGCGTGCCTGAGTTGTGCTTGCACTTAGGGGACTAGCTCAGGCAAGGCAAGTTTGTGTGCCTTGGCCCACAGATAAATGAAACCACACCTATCACCTCCATCATGTCAATATTTTTGTTTATCTCTTACGTGGACCATCTTGTCTTTGTTAGAGATTGCTGTGGGTTTTAGGCTATCTGTTATTAATTAATGAAGGTCCAAGCAGCAAAGTCAGAAAGGGAAAGAGATAGCAACCATCATATTTGCCAGGGATTTGCCATTCTGCTGCACAGGAACATTGACAACACTCACTGAATAAAGGTGCTGAATCCTTCAATTCCCATAGCAGAAAATTATCTCCCAGAATTTTCCTCTTTGGATCGTCTGCTGTAATTACTATTATTCTATGTAAGTAAGAATTGTTACATACAAAGACAAACCCTTATGTGAGGTCAAAAACTTACTGAGAATAAATTCTTTTGGATAGACATTTAGGGTTTTTTGTGGTTTTCACTGTGGTTTCAGTAATTGCTTCTGTTCTGTTATTTTGTTTTACATTTCACCTTTCTTGTATCTGTAAGATTTTTTTACCTTTCTGAGACATCTCTCAGCTGCTCCATCACTACAACTTTTTCAAAGGAGATTGTAGTAGTGTCTAAAAGATGTTGTTCCACTGATCTCTTAACACATGTTTTTATTCTCTCCAAGGAAGGTAATTTCAGCATGACAACTCACTCCTTGTTTATTTTGATTGCACACAGATGACCCTTACATGGTTTTCTTGCTACAGAACTGAACAACCTTATTAGTTCCTATTGCAGCATCAGAAGAGCATGTCAAATCCATCACTGAGATGATGCTGCCTGGTTTTGGAGCCCCAAAGACAAAAGAAACGTCAATCACAACTTTTTTCAACTGGAGTAGTTGAGTGCATGTTAAACTGCACGAAGAAAAAAAACCACTGCTGCAACTTTCTTTAACCCAAGCTTGAGTTAGAAGTTTGTCAGGAATAAGTGCTCCTGGAATATTACTGGACTACTGGAATGATTACTATCTCAGAACAACTATAAATAAGAACATATTACTTCTGCATATTGCTCAACTATTTTCACCGTAGTGAGATGACCACTACTATTTGTAGTCTTTTGGGCATGGGAATGAACTTTTCCAAGAAAAGACATGAAGTAAAATGTTTATTCATGTTTCCTTTTATTTTGGGCAGGGAAATAATTTCTATTTTTAAAAAATATGTGCTTTAAAACTAAAGACAGTCTCTATATTGGTTTCTTCATTTAGCATTTTGCCCGATTTAAGACTTTTTTTTTCTTTTAGGGTCCAAAGCAGAGAGATGGCCTGAGAAATCTGAAGGGCTTTCAACCACAAAAATCAGTGTACACTTAATAGAGCAAACAATTTTTTTCATAAAGTATTCCTGAAAGACAGAGAATTCATTCTAATAGTGTTTAATTGCCTCGAGGGACACCAGCGATAGAAAATACTTGTTACATCTGACAATTAAAGGTAATTATTACCAATTAAATAAAAGCTTCCCTCTCAAATAAATAGGAAAAAAAATAGATCCAGTCTTCAGTACAGTAGTTTCAGTTTCTGTTATTTTGTTTCTTTATTTCACTCTGGTTGCTGTCAGCATAACAGTCTTATGGTGATAAAAGGATATGGAATAGAAACTTGGAACATTCTTATTTATAGTAGATTTGTGGGTTTGGATTAATTTGCTCATTTTTTGTTTAGACAGTAACAAGAAACTGCTTCATGCGAAGCTTTATCATTGATAAATATTTTTAATCACAGAAATATTTCCTGTATCTTTGCATCTGATGTTACAAATATTTTTCAACCACTTTCCTGGGAAGGTTTTTTTTCCCAACCTAAAACTTCATGTGGAGGGTTTCATAATTTATTATTTGCATTGTGATATTCACTCTTTTCATTGCTGAAAATTTCTTTCAGAAACAAGGATGTGATCATCCAGAGGGAATACACATCACATAATTTAGAAGTCCAGAGTATACATGTCTGCAGATGGCTGAGTGGGTGAATTCCCTTTGTAGTCAGTGGGGAGGCAGAAGCATTTTTATTGTGCACTAACTATTATATTTTAGATGTTTACTGCAGGAAAAGAGGTGTTCCATCCTATGCCTCCAATGATAGTGTTTCCTAGGTATCTATTGATTTCATTAAGCCTGGGAAACCGGACTCTGCATCCTGAATTGTAGAAGTCTAATACCTTCTGTGAGTTATGCACAGAAAAGTGCATGCAAATCACAGAGGTGATGACAACAATCTGCAGGGATAATATATGATGCTAATTTTCAAATCGTATAGACTCAGGCTTGAGCCATTTGGCTGTTCCAGATTGATAACCAGTGAGGAAGAAAGAACAATTCATACTTTATACAGATGGAGCAAAATGCCTATATGAATGCTGGGATGGTGAAGAGAAATCTGATGAAAATTATGTAAGTCATGATGCAGATAGTTCCCCATCACAGGAACACTTTTTGAGGCCTCTGTGTTATGTGTTAGGTATCTGCTGGCAAAAGAATACTGAATTAGGGACTCATAAGAAAAAAAAAAACAAAACCCAAAACCAAACAAACAAGCAAAAAAACCCAAAAAACCAAACAAACATTTGGAGAACAGAAAATATGAGCTGAAATAATGAAATTAAGAACAATTTAAAAGCTGACATGCAGGCAAAAATACACTGAAAAGAAGATAAAGTATACTAAGAGATATTATTGCCCTTGGAAAATCCAGATGAAATTGGGTTCCCACTGGACCAGACATTAAATGAGCCTAATATATGAGAAACCTCAAAGAGTTTGAAAAACTAGTTATTATGCTCAGTTTCCAAAAAAAAAAAAAAAAAAAAAAGTTAAAAGTTACTGGTACATTGACTGGACTAATCCCAATATTCTGTTGGGATTATTCAGTACATGATCTTCATAGCTAAAGGTTATTTCTCTTTTCTTTCCCTTGGTTTGCTTTCTTATTGTTAATTTTTCCTTTTTGTTTGTTTGTTGACTTGGCTTGGCTTTGTTTTAGTTTATTTTCCCATCCTTGGAATAAAATGAAATTTTATTCTGTTTTTGCCTTCAGCTACCTGTCTATAAATATAGCAAGAGTTATTCAGGAATGTGTTTGTTGAAAGTAAACACAGGAATATCACCACAGCTCCACAGTGACAGCTTGATCCATAAATCAGTGACTATGAAAAAGGACATCTCAGCCATTCATGAGTGAGTGAGACATCCACTGAGTTGCTTTCTGGTACAGTAATGTTGTAAAAAACCCCCTATTTCTATCACAGTGCATAATATCAAGAGGTTTAAAGAACTGCAGGAGGTATGGAGCATCCATTTTTGAGATCAGTCACCCTGTGTAAGTCAGATCTGTTTTTTCACCATGGAGAAAGCTATTACAACTGATCCCAAGCAATAAGAAAAAAATATAGGGACTAATTTTCTTTTCAGAGTACAGAATTGGAGTCCTCTAAGAATTCAGTTGGAATCAATACAATGCGAAGTCAGGAGGCGGCTTTTGTATCTGACAAGTCATTCAATAGGTTAACTAAAACTGGGCCCCATTAGCAGTGTTTAAATATATAGATTACAACATTTCGATGCAAGGTTTTAATTGCATGAAATCTATTGGTGCATATGTTGGTATATAAATGTATTCCCAATCAAGTAGTTTCAGAGGGAAAGTTTTGTTTAAGGAAATTCAAATTCAGTCAAATTCAGTTTTAACTGACTCAGATATGTAATTTCCATACATCTTCCTAATGGTTTGATACACACCCATTGAAGTCAATGGTAATGTCCAGTTAAACCCTATGGGAAAGCATATGGTAGTAACTGAATTATTCAGTTTTCTTGTAATCAGATATCTATCTATAAAAATGAAATTAAGCTGCCCCTAGATAAAATATAGGAGTACATGTAAATATTTATTTAAAAGATTTAATAATAGGCCTAATATTGAATATGTACACATTTTGCAGCAGAAGAATGAATCCCAGTATATAGTTACATAATGTGATGCATTAATTCCTTACAGCCTGGCAGTGCATTAAAATGCCAATTATGACATGTATGAGGCAAGGAACAGAAATATTATTTATAAGGTTATAAGAAACACTTTCTAAAACTGTTTATAGAAAAAGTTTAACTGCAAAAATGAGGTCAATTAATCGACGTAGCAAGCAGCGACTCTTAACCCAAGACCTAACACAAGATTCTTATATTGTGGCCAGGTTCAGATGATCCTGGTGAGAAGTGCATTTGTTTATCTTTATAATAAATCTTTTCTTTTGATCTCCAGGCTGCCAGTATCAATCTTCCCTGATCCAAGGAACTTTCATATGTTTTAATCTGAGCTTAAATGAAGATGGTTGAGTCCAACAGCAGTAATGACACTGGGAATCACTAGGAATCTGGAAATAATTGCAGTTGCTATTTAATGTATAGATATATAAGCACAAAAACATCACATAAAGAAATACTGGTAATAGCACTGATTTAATCCACAGATTTGTGAATTCCAAAGATTCTTGCACAGTCTTTTCTTTAGAATTTTTGGAGATTCTTTTGCTACTGGATAAATGGAAGGGACATTATGGGGTGTCAGCACTGAACCCAAGGTCATGAGCAACTTTTCCATTTACTTCCTTGGATAGTAAATCCTCAAAATATTTACCCATGCATTTAGATTGAGCTGATGTGATTTTTTCCTGCTATATTTTCCTTTTCTCTTTTATTTCTAGGCTACTCACTTTCTTAGATTGAATTTTGTCTACCATAACAGAGTTTTCAACTTGAGTATGAAGCATATTAAAGGAATAAACCATAAACGACTCTGCAGTTTACAACAAGGTGTCCATAGAGGCCCTCACATATAAGCACAAAACAAGAAAACAAGTGCAGTAAAATAATAAAATATCTATCTCACTGTTCACTCACTCATACAGTAAAACCAAAAGTAATGCCTGGCTTTAGCTGACATGCCATAGCCTTTAAATGGCTGAAAGGACAGGAGCTGGTAGGAGTGATTAGTTTTTGTAGTGGCAGAAGGGAGATTTCAAGGTAATTAACATTTAGCCTATTCATCCTATTTTACATCCCTTGATATCTGTTTCCCTTGAGATTTCAGGTGAGTTTTTTGCTTCCTTGTGAAACTGGTAATGCCAGGAATTTTATCTTCAGTTGTTTCTTTCTTGTCTCTCAAAAATTCACTTCATATGGGAAGAACTTGCAATGCTGGGCTCCTACCCAGTAAATCTTCCCAGCCTTGATGCCTGAATTAGAGATATACTAAAAAATACAGAAGACAAGACCCCAAACAGCCATAACTTGCATAGGGCCGTAAGTGGAGTTATTCCCATTTAAATCTATTGAAGAAAGGCAAATATGTAGCAAAGATGCTTCTTCACAAACACCACGGGTGCACCAACTCCTTACACCGCATAACTAACAGATAACTTGCCACCATTTCTTCCTGGCTTTTCTTGGAACCAAGTGGTAGAATTCAGAGCTCTTTTAACCTAATTCTTCAGGCTTTTCTTAGAATTTGGTCAGTCTCTTGAAGGGCCTCAATGAGCTAGGGCATGGGATGGACTTGCTGTTTGGATCCCTGGGAAAGGCAAGAGCAGCATTATTTGTATCTGTTACTGACAGCCTTTGTAAATCCGTGAATAATCTCACACCTGAGCTAGCATGCTCTGAAAGTTCCTCTCAGGTTGTCTCTCACATTCATGAGAACCTGGAGTTTTAACCTCCATATCATCAATTCCTTCCTGTTTTCCTGTCTCAAGTGTCTTTCCTTTAAAACTCTACAGTCTTGAATTAAGCCATTATTTCATCCTTTAAAATCAGTTCCCATTTACCCAGTTCACCGCTTTTTGAAACCACAGTAACTCATGATTTCTGGGGCCAGAGGGGAATTGCCTGAGAGATGTGTAATGTGCTGAGCTAACGTGTAAGGCTAAAGTATAAAATTTAGGTTATAAATGAAAGTGACAAGCAAAATTTTTCTCCACTTAGCTTTATTAATGATGCAATATTTTATTGCTTGTGGCCAAAAGTATTTATTGTCATTGTGCTTAGCCATAATTTGGTTTCATAATTCAGTTTTCTCTTGACATTTTTTTGCATTTCATTTTTTCCCCAGCATCTCTTTTTGTTTCCACGCAGACTTTTGTCATATGTGTTCAGGTACAAGTAAGTGTGTGGTTTTCTGGGAGCAAACGTGCAGATTTGCGTTAATCTGAAGAAGCAAAAGCTTAACTGTGGGACTATTTTTAAGCATATGAATACATTGCTGAAATCAATAGCTGCATAGATTGTCCTTCTGGGGTGATTAATAAAACTGCATGTGGTTTTTTGGTTGTAGGCACAAACATGTATTTGGCAACATCCAGCAGCAATGTCTTCAACATTTATTAAATTACACAAAAATTCCCACTGAGAGCAGAGGGAATATTTGTGTGCTTTAAATTAAGTATCTGGTGAGTGACAAGCAGCGTTAAGGATCTTGCAGTATCAAGTCTTGAATTTGCACATCATATATTAGTGTGATCAGAGAAAGATAATGGCAGTGAACAAAAAGAACTTTAGGGAGGAGAGTTTCAAAAGTAGAAATGATTTGATTTAGAAAGGAGAGGAATTGAGCAAACGTATCAAAAGTACGGAAATGGTGACTGCTATTGAAATGGAAGAAGGAGAATATTCTCTTCTCTGATAAATTGTGTAACAACAAGAAAAATGAAAGCGCAAGTCAGAAACCGTTATAAGGAAACACTTTTTGTTCTACAGTTTTGTTTTATTATGTAATAGAGTTTATTCTCAGAGGAAGTGATGCCATTGAAGATTCCTAGTGAGACTGAATAATCCCATGGCTAACATGGAGTTATACAAACAATGCGATTAAACTCATTGAAATGGCTATCAAATCTTGTGCTCCAGAGCTCAATGACAAAAGTGCTGCTGGACACAATCAGCTGATACCTAACAGAAGAGACAAGTTATATCCACATATATAACTGGAAGGATCTTCTGACATCTTCTCAGTGATCTGGTGACAACCAGTCTCAAACCTGGCTTGGATAGAGCCAGAGTCTTTTCTTCTGTAGATCTAACCTAACATGATCATTTCAGTTCTTCTATGTATCCGTCTAATATTCTTCAAGACAGACAGATTGGCCATTCAATGTGTTGTCTCTTGGTAGCTTTGTGTGGCATATTACTAGTACAATGGACTGTCCCTTCAGAGATTTCTTCAGTGTGTATTAAAAAAGGAAAAACAAGATAGCAGACCCATTGGAATATTTTTTTGTCTGGATGGTTGGTTGTTTTGTTTGGGTTTTTTTAAATTAACTGGACTAACCCTACTTGATGATTAGATCCTTTCATTGCAGCATTTTTCAGCATCAAATTCAGCCTATCATCAAATATGATTCTGTTCTTTCACCCATTTTACTGATTTTAATATTCTTAAGATGAAAATTTTTATCATACTTTCAAATCAAGGATCTTCACAGAGGGGTTCCTGCCCTTTTTGGCTATCTTTCATCTTGATTGCCATCACTCTAAAGAGAATGTAGAAGGATGGTGCTCTTGATGAAGTTTGTAATGACCATGACAGAGCAGAAACAGCATCATGAACCTGTGCCATACGTACATGGACAGCATAAATAGCAGTGTGGTCTGACAATAATGATTTTTACTGACAATCTTATCCTCAAAATCATGTGGGTTTCTTTTAAGCTGATTGGAGGTGAGCACTGAAAGCTCCCACATTGTCAGCAATGCCAATTACACGCATTTCTTTGCTTTGTTGTGAAGATTCAAGTGTGGATTAGAGAACTTAACATTTTCTTGGTAGGCACTGGCTTGTTTACAGCAAACTGGTTCTGTTTCACTTCTCACTTCTGTTATAACACGCATCTTAACTGTTTAATGTAACATTTCTACTTAATTACAGGAAATGTCCCTTGCTATACTAATGGTAAAATGAACACGTGCAATGTAAATGACACACATTTTTACAGTGAGAGAGTAAATGATTAATTATGATATAGAATAAATTAACTCATGCTTCAAATGCTTTCAAGAGGTGTTAGAGGTAAAAGTAGGAGTTGCTTCCAGGTTAGTCCCTTTGCGGAGAAAATTAAGAGTCAAATTATATTAGACATTAAGGAGCAGAAATGGTCTCCATGGCCTAGGAGAGCATATAATGATACCTAACGTTTATAGACACACAACCTGTCGTATTGCAGCTTATACTCTGTCAGGATCACTTCATTTATCACTTCAAGTACATTGTAACACCACAACACACTCCCTCACAAATTTTATTAGAAAGCATGAATTCAGTCATGGTGAGTATAAACCAGCTGGAGCACACTTGCAGGAGAGGGCACATGCATTAGAGGGATCATAAGTCATATTATGAAGTCAGAACTGCAAATTGATTACTTTAGGTCACCCTTGGGAAAACCTCTGGAAACTTGTTCTTAACTAGTAAAGAGGCTGTGAGTCTGCAAATTATTTCTCTTTGTTGTCCAGAGAATTAAACTATGGCAATCCCAAGTGAGGAGGAACACTATTTATCCAGTAATAAGGTCAGATTTCTCTAGAAGTGTATATTCTAACCTAGGTTTATTTTTTTCTTTCCTCTATCACATATAAGTTTTTGATGCTTCCTGTCAAGTTGAAGTTGCTATTCTAAGGTTTTTACAAGTTGAACAGGAAACTTTTTTAGGAACAGTGGTTTAAGAAGGGAAGAAATACATTATTTGCCTGCAGAAGTGTGCTTCTGTTCATGAACCCTAGATGCTGCATAAAGCTAACACCAGTTATCTCCAAGAGTTCACAATGATCAGTCTGACAAAAGCTTTCAACATTTCCCTCTCAAATTAAGTGCAGCTATTCCTCAGACTGAGGGATCAACAAAAAAGTAGAGGCATTATTTTTCCAGGAAAGCAGGAAAAAAGGACAAGGGAGGGGGTGTTCACTCAGGAGAGAATCAAAGTTGTGAGCCTGGCAGAAAAGGAATGGCCAAATGGTAGAAGACACAGAGAAGACCAAAAAATATTGAGGCTGGTTGTCAGACACTTGGTGGAGATATTCTTTGCTTTTACTTATTTTGGTGTACTTTTTTTATTAGTAATCATTTACATTCTGACACACAGTGTAAACAGGTTTTAAACCTCTGCATTTGCCACAAAAGAGATTTTGTTTTTCCAGACAGCCATACTGCCAACCAACATTGCACAAACATCTCCACTTTCCTCCCTCTGCTCCATCCCTCGTGGTAGTTCCTTCCCTTCTCCATTCCTACTGGGTGTGTACACCTAGAGGATTCAGCCTGCTGCTAACTCTCCTGGCATCACAAAGCCAGCGGAAATAAGCATAAGTAACTAATAAATGTTACATCCCAAAGCTACAGCATGAAGAAAGATGGCCTTTTTCCTAGAAGCTGTGCACTGAATATTTAAATTTGTTTGCAAACCATCACTGAAGGCGGTGTTGTCAGCCTGGGCACGTAGCTAAGTGCAAGTGGTGCAGCCTGCAGTTAATTAGTAAGTTTGCTTTGCTAGGCTGTGACTGCAGCAACTTTCTTCTCAAAAATGCCTTTCATGTACATAGCTGGAGACAAAACATTCCATACAGAAGTTCTGTCCACGTGTTCAACTCTCCTCCAGGGTGTCGCCAATTGACAATCTCCTGAATAAAAACAAATCAGTGTTAATGTGAACACACAAGGGGGTTTGAATGTTCTTATTGCATCTCACTATTATCTAAAGATTTTCTCTCAAGTATGCATTTTCTCTGGTATTCCTAGTGCTTTCTTCTTGTCCAAAATCTTTTTCACATGAACTCCTACATACACTAAGAGTTCCATGTGGCTGCTGTAATAATGTATAAATTATTTATCAATTTCCCATTATATAGACAATTTGAGAATTAAAAAACTAATAATTTGATGGAGTTAAAATATTAGGAAAAAGCTAATTTTTCATATAATTTGGCAAGTCCAGTCTTTGAATATAATTGCCTAAATATATTTCTGTTATTTGAAATATTCAATTATTTTTGAAAATAAAAATTAGGTAAGGCAATGGGACAAGAGGGGAAGGGCAGAAGATGGGGACAGTGCCTGATATATGATGATGTTTCCCCTCATTCATGAGAATTTGTTTTGGAACCAAACTTGCTTACCACTTTGGAAGGCTCTTTTTTCCTGCATTTTAAATCCCTTGTCCCTAATTTGGTTTTCTCACATATTCATCTTCTTTGAAGTCAGTCAAACTGCACAGAGGTAAAAACCAATAGAAGAAAATCAAAGGTTTTAAAGGATGCTCACTGCAGCACCTTCATAAAGGTGAAATTAGTTAGTTTAGTCTGTTAATCACTTGTCAAACTCTGACATTACATAAAGCATTAGCAGCTGCAGTCTGTTGTCCAGACAAGGATAATCAGCAAATCCAAGTTTATAAATTGTTGACTGGAAACAATGGTGTAGAGATAACCCTGGAGAGGTTGTGAAAGACTTCACTGGAGTTTATTTGCATTGCAATTCTGCTGGAAGTCACAGACGCTTGGCTTCCTACCTACTTACTGCCATTTATTTTTGATATGCCCCAAAGCATCCATGACACTTATTAAAATAGAACGGTGTCTAGGCAGCCGGCAACGCTACTGTATCTTGTTTCAGCAGTCCCTCTATTTTAAGAAGTTCCATAGAGGTTCAGTGTACATCTTCAAACCTACTACATCTGTTGATTCATGTGGCTTGTGGAACCTTTGACGCAGATCAAAAAATTCCAGCACTTGTGAAGGGAATCTGTGCAGCTTCCAGTGTCCACTTAGTGTTGTGTGCTAGCAAAGCATTCTTATTTAAATAATTTTCTTTGTATTTTATGTATGTGTATAAATTATATTTACCTGTAATCAAAAAAAATCCACCTTGCTATATTCTTCATCTTTATTTTTCTATGTAGTGTCTTGATATACCTTTGCACAAAATATTCCTTTGTATTTTATTTTTGCAATATTGTCATTAATACTGTATATATGAGAATTTCCCTTTTTTCTCACTTTTGTGGCAAATTCTTTCTGCAATTTCTGGGTGCAAGCCAGATATGTTAGAGTGAAAATTGGAGCTATTCTCTCTGCAAGCCTGCCAAAGTTCTCGCAACAGGGAATATTAGTTTATAAATTACCCCAGGGAGAAATGCCAGTCACAGAAAACTCAGGAGTTCCACAGGAGCCAAATCACACCTTTCTCATATTTCATTTCTGTGAGTGTTCACATTCAAATGTAAACAACGTTTACATTTAAAACAGATTTTGGCATTATAAAAGACCTCTCTGCTTCATACATCTTGGTGAAATGGTTCAGTCTGAAATGTCTGTTTCTTGCAGACTATTTTCTATTTCTATTTTATTAGTGGAAAAAAAGCTGATGCAAAATAAACCAAACTGTCTAATTATTCCTGACATATTGCCTATCAGAATATAAGCACCAGGAGAGGAGCAAAAGGCCAGCTTCTCATATCAAGTCTGTTCTCGTTGGTGGCAATTCAGTTTGCTTCTCACAAAGCAGCAGTGTTTTGATGAGCATTTTGAGATGATGAGTATCTGTCTCAGGAACTGATGGTGCAATAATGCCATGACATGGAAGACACAAGTCAGATAAAATAGGCTGTAATGAGGTACATAAAAGGACAGCAAAAATATCCCCTCAAAAGTCAAGGCAATCATACTGGAAGGATACATTTCCAGGTCATTTCAGTCAGTATCACTGCAGGAATCAGTGCAGTTACACCAGCTGTGAATGTTCCCTGCAAGAACAAGTTGTTGACAATTGTGTCACCCATTTCTGAGTCTTATTTAATAACTCCTATTTCCCATCTGCAATGATGCTATTGGATGTTGCATGATTATATTGTTTATGGTCCTGCCTTCTTCTCAGTGAATATGCTGGAAAAGCATTTTTGTACTGGAAGGGTTCAGGCATGGTATCTCTTGCAAATATCCCGAATGCTTTATAGTGAAAAGAAATTACACAAATTGTGACCCATGGCCTGGAGGTGTAATTAGGTTTCTAATTAGAGGATAGGATATAAATTTATACATTTGCATTAAGTTTGTTTGACAGTAGTTCCCCAAGTGTTTAGTACCTTCTGGGCTAGACTGCCTCAGATTGAACATAAAATTTAATTCAGTAAAACTTCACTTATTCATGCCTATACATTTTTTCATTCTGAATTTCTTTGGATCAGAATGCAACTGAAAACAGGATCAGCTGAGGACACTTGGCTTGTTCAGCCTGGATAAGAGGAGACTGAGAGGAGACCTCATTGCAGTCTTCAGCATCGTCACAAGAGAAAGCAGAGGGGCAGGCACTGATTTCTGTGGTGATCAGTGACAGAACCCAATGAAATGGTCTGAAGTGGTGTCAGGGGAGGTTTGGGTTGGATATCAGGAAAATGTTCTTCACCCAGAGGTTGGCTGGGCACTGAACAGGCTCCTCAGGGAAGTTGTAACAGCACCAAGCCTGGCAGAGTTCAAGAAATGTTTGGACAATGTTCTTAAGCACATGGTGGGATTCTTGGGGTGTCCTGCACCAAGAGTTGGACAGGAGTTGGATTAGACGGTCCTTATGGATCACTTCCAACTCAGCATAATCTATGACTGTGAGATGTAATTGCCCCTGGAGAGGAATCACACCAGCTAAAAAGCATGTACCTCTTCTTGTGTCTTGCAGGACACATAACAGGAAATAGCATCATTTAAACCTCTGTAGGGAACATATATAGAAACAATTGTATTATGGATAGCAGGGAGTTGAACTTGGTGATTCTTATGGGTCCCTTCTAGTTTCATATAACCTCTGAATTCTGAGAGGAGTGGACTAAAGTAGATGTGTTGTCCTCTGTGGAACAAAATATAGGAGGGAAAAGACACCATGAGAAACAAGATTTGTCAAGTAGAAAAGCAAAGAATTAGGTTGTGAGTTGAAGATAAAGACTGAGAGAGTTAAAGTTGACTGGAGGAAAGGTTTAAGGGTAGGAGAGGATATTACCAGACATCTGTGTAAGGGTAAGGTTCTTGGGCTAGACTTCAAAAATACTTTGCCTTTTACCTTTGTGAAGATGAACAGTTAACTTCAGTTTACACAGCTCTCCTTCTGTCCTTCTGTCCCCCAGCTCCAAACCCTAGTGTGACTGTCCCTCTAGCAGTTCTTCCCCTCATGCCTTGATGCTCTGGGACAGCCTGGGGAGGATGGGCAGCACCCTGGGGTTCCCAACGCTCGTGGGGGGAAGGATTCCCTACCTCCCATTCTCTGCCTCAGCCCCAGACACCTCCCAGACACCTCCTGCCATGTGCCTCAGGAGGAGCAGTAGCCTTGCACTCCCTCCCTTCAGCCCAAGATGTGATTTCCTTCCATCTAGCACTGGCTGCAGGGTGGACCTTTATAGGAGCTGCAGCACAGCCCCAGGGATCTGAAGGAACTGCATCTCTAGAGGAAAACATTTTCCATGTTCCCTAGGGACAACTTTTGTTTATTTATGTTCAGATACAAATCTCTTCAATTGTTTGGAAATGATAGGTTTCTCCCCTTGGAACTGAAAAACACAGCCTTTGTCAGATAGAGGTAGAGCAAAGTAACTGGCATTCATGAGCTGCTGCTTGGCATGAACAAAGGATATTGATAAGACAGTGTAAAATAAAGGTTTCTGTTCTCCCTGATTATGCACAGATGCAGTACAGGCATGGGGGAGGCTGGGGAGAGGGAAGGGACTGTGAAGTGACACAATCACAGATGCATTACACACTGAATTTATCCACAAGCCTTTTTAACACCTTAGCAAACCAAGCTGGAGTAGTACTTCCTATTTTTGGTTTTCTGGCTAACTGCAGAGTCAGAAATATTTTATATAAAACAGGTCAAACACAAAGACAGAGAGAGAGAAATAGAAAAATATACAAATACTGGCCACAGTTGTTATGCCTTTTTCAGCTTTGCAGAATCCTGGAAAACAAAATTTTATCAAAATCTTAAAGGGCCCAACTGTTTCAGCACCTCCTTAGGCAGATTAGAAAATGAGAGCAAAGAAGGTTGTAGATGATAGTTTTCCTGCTTTTGTTTTTAATTTAAATTGGATATATGTGGCATTTCAGTGAGAATAGGTCTGTTTATTTCTTTCCATACAATAATAACTTTGTGGGGAAAAGGAAAAAAAGGCCTAAAATAGTTATTACAAGCAGAAACCTTGGCCAGGCAACTGGGTCTATTTCTTTTTTGATAGAAGTCAATGGAAAACTCATATCAATGTCAATGCTTTGGGGTTTTTTTGCTGCATTTATCATGCCAGATAGACAGGTGATAGATAGAGTGCTACACATGCCTGGAATATTTTTTCCATGAAAAATGTGACAGATACCACCAGACACTACTACAGTAACATAATGTTTCAGCAGTGATTTCTAGAATTCCATGATGGACTTCATTAATCATGAACATGCAACCTGTGATAATAATTCGTAGTAGAAACATAATTAGAATAATAATTAGGGTTTTTAAAAAATTCTTTCAGAATTGAAATTACTAGAGCAGGTTGATGGAATCTAAAAAAGCATTCATACAATGGAAGAAGGATCACTCTCACATTCTGTGTCAAACTAATAGAAATAAGATTACAAGTCATTTAAGACTATCCACTTGAGGCAAACAGTAAAAGAACCCTACACAAGTGGACTAATTATCTTGCTTACTCAAACAGGGACTTAAAAGCATTTGATGTGGGATCCATAAATGAGTCTATTTTTTAAAGGTTGCTTCAAACTGTATTTCCCTGATGGAAATACCCTTCACATCTTATGAACCATGTCAATCAAGACAGCAGCAGAGTTTCTTCATGGCTGAATACAGACACCCACAATCTGCCTCTGGTTCATGGTGTGACAATCCCCCCTGAAGACAGCACATCCCATCAGTGCCTGGGTGCTGGTGTCCCCTTCACTGCAGGTGTACCAGCTCCTCCAGGACCTGGTTGAGTCTTTCTGAGCACCCACTGTAAACGCTGATCCCAGCAGCCATCAGAGTTAAGTGAAATAATCAGGGAAAATCAGGTAGCAGGAGGTCACAGGGGTTTCCTGGAAACTTTGGAAACCTGCCTGAGTGTGGAGGCTTTGCAGTGTCACTCAGCCCGACCCTGAATGCTGAGTTCAAAACCCAGCCACTGCAGTCTTCACAGCCAGCCAGCTGAGCAGAAGGCAGAGCTGTACTCCATGGCCAAAATACATAATGCACCAGATCCTCATCCTATGTAAACAGGGAAATGACTGTAGCACAGCTATGCCAATTGACTCTAATCAAGGCGTTGGGCCAAGAACTCAAAGGGCACATCTACAGGGCTCAAACCAGGGGTGTGTTACAGATCTCTGAGCTGGCTTCAGGTATTTTCTTATATGGCACAGTGCAGTTCCTTATTGTGATGTGAATGTGGGTCCCAGAAGTTGCTCAGATTGCCAGATAACTTGGCTACAACACAAGGTCACAGGTGTATACACACTGGTAGGTATGGATGGCATCAAGGAGATCTCTGTGTCCTGCCATGCTCAATAGTGCACCTAAAGTCACACAGATTTACTTGGTGACACCAATACTTAGGATTTGTATACAACCAAATCACCTGAGTTTTTTTTCCTTTTTTTCTTTTTAGATATGCTTGAATAAACAAGACAACAGATTTGCCATGTTATTGTGGTAATGCTCCTGGTGGGAGATGAATTCACTGCTTTTATCTTCATTACACTGCCTGCATGTAGTCCTTGAGTACGGGAGACGCTGGAAGCCTTGAAGTCCTTCTCAATGAGTCCAGCAACTAAAATTTACCATGTACCTATGTGAAATTATTCAGATCTTTTCCCTGTGAACTGCTGAATCAGATGGATGTGCACAGTCCAGCTGCCAATGGCAATGGAAAGACCACAGATGGAATGAGCTGGCCGGTGACATCCCACTCCATCTTCTCATACAACAAAACCAGCTGTGGCAAATGCCAGATCATTGTGGGGAAAATTATGTTATGAGCATCTTATAAGCAGTAGCTTTAAATTCCCATGATTTTCAGAATGCCTTCTTTCACAAGTAATTTGAGATAAAGAGTGATTGTCCCCACATATCTACCAAATAGATGTGCAAAAGGTTTCTATAAATCAGTGCTGGAGAAAGGCCTCTTTTAGTTTGTCTTTTGGTCTCTTGAGAGCGAGCTATCCAGTGGGTTTGTTTTATCATGCTTGCTGCTGCTTAAAAGAAGACAAAATGTGGCAAGCAGCTCATTAAGAGAGAGAGAGATTGGACCTGTGTTAATATGCAAATGCTAATCCATTAGGACCCTGCTCATACACCAATCAATCAATTAACTCGTCTGTCTCTGTATTGTTCATTATTTGAAAAATGCTTTTAATCATTTTGCTATGCATTAATTAATAGCATGCCTAGTTAAAGAGGAAAAAAGAATTTTAGCATTCCTTGGGGCTCTACATGTACAAATATTTAGTATTCAGCTGTGATTCCATGATTAAGATGTACCATATATTCAAAGATAGCACAGGGATTTACAGGAGCAGACATACAGAGCAATTTGACTTCATACCAACTATTTTATATATCTATACCTATATCTATATCTATCTTTTATAAGGCACTTGACAGAGTAAGTCATTATATGCAATATATTTTTACAAAATAAATACAGATTTTCAGAAAGAGAAATCAAAGGTTACAAAATATGTTTTTCATTTTTCTGTCATTTAAGAAGGTCAGATTTAAGCCCATGTGGCAAAATAGCAAATGGACACAGTTCCACTGACTTCAAAAGAAATACTACTGGAGATATGAATTTGGCTCCAAAATTCAATGAGAGCAATAAACAGAAAAGCTACTCTGGGTGGAACAGAATTTTCTAAACAATAGTGACTTTCCATTTAAAAAATGCAATATGGGAATGAAAATTCTAAACTGGGCAATAGGTGTGCAATGGGACAGGCAATTTGAAATTGATACAGAGCTATGTGGAATTGTTTGAGAGAAGGATGAGCTGAGCTTCCTGAATATAAGTCAGGTAGCATTATTTTACAAATGCTGTGTGCTGGAGTTTGTGGATGTTGTAGAAAAAGAAAGAGCAGCAGTCAAGGTGAGGGAAGAGTGATATACATGAGAATTTAAACAAAGGTGACAGTCACAGGGAGTGTCTGAAGCAGATTAATAGATGCAGGAAAAATAGAAGCTGAGAAAAGTTCAGGATCAAGGATGAAACGAAGGTGACAAAGAGGTAAAGCAAAATGTGAAGCCTGGTTTTGAAAGAGTCAGGAATGATTGTATGGAGCAAAAGGATGCTCCTCTGCTGTGTGCAGAGCTTTATTTCTCTCCTTCAGATTAATATGGCTTTTACGCAGGTGAGTAATGCCATTAATTTAATTTTTTTCTTTTTCATATCAGCTGTTGACTTCAAAGAAACTGTGTATCTGAATAGGGCTCATAAAAGCAATTACTTGCAGGCTCATTGTTCAGTCTGACCCAACAATCAATTTCTAAGCTGCCCCAGGGCTCATCCTTGTCCCTGTGTCAAGGAGGCTTCGTATCCCTGTTTGCACTGTCATGTGCGAGTGGCTCCTGTCTTTCACTGCAGCCTTCTCCATGCAGCCATCACCGGAGTGACCTCTGCGTCCTGGGACAAAGAGAAATGCATTGCTGTGCAGGTCTTTGCATTTTCTGCCTGCTCTGTCTCAAGTAATTTAGTCAGAGACAAGGAAAACCCATGCATTATGGGCTGCTAATTCTCGGCACACATCTGCCTTGTTAAGTATGACTCACAAAGCTCAAATTGCAGAGTGTTTATCCATTTGAAATCCTCAAGCTTTTACTGTTACAGAAGGAAAATGACTGATCCCCTCACTTAGAGGGTTGTTTTCCAAAATGTTACTATACTAAGGATTTCTAGGAACATCACTACTGCCATAAAGCACCAAGTTAGACTTTATTAGTGAGTACATACTGAATACTGTGCATTCAGAGTTAAAATGCTATCTATAGTTGTGAATTAACTCTTATTTTTATATTGCATGAGCTTAAATTCTTTTTCTCTTTCTGACTTTTGTGAACTGTGTTTATATGTTCTATTTTGGGAGGATATTTGAAAATCTGTTCAAAAGCAGCATGGAGTAATAAAAAAAGCAGAGGGCAGGACCTTGGAATTTATAGCTCAGGTCATGCCACTTATTTACTATTTATTACTCATATTATTTTGCCTTAATGGTATGAATATACTTTTTTGCTTCACTGTGGTAGTTTTCTTAAATTCAAAAATCAGATTGCCCCTTTATTGGGTAAAGCTTGCTGTGAAACTCCTGAATACAGAAAAAGAAGAAATGGTGGTAAAATATGGACAAATGAAAGTGCTTGTTCAAGGTCACCCTCCAAGAAAGTAGCAAACCTGGGAATAAATAAATACTGAGCTGGCAAATGAGCACTGTGAAAATGCCAAGGGCCAAAGCATATGTTGCATTTTTAGGGGAACTACTGAGTGTGTAAAATGGAGCTACTTGAATAAATTAATCCATGATCTAACCTACTGTCTGCCCTGTAATATTCACAGTATACCAGGCTTTGGGGGTGTTATGGAAGAAATGACAGCCTCTTAGCAGGAGCTTGCTAGAAAAAAGAATGGTTGGAATATCTGTGAGTGTGTAAAACTTGGACTTAAAGCCTTTCACTGATTTGGGTTGGAAAATTTTCAATGCTTTCAGATGGTAAAATATGAAGATATTAGGTTTCTTCAACTTTTTCATGAAAAAAACTGAAATGGAATTTTTGTAAGAAATAGGACTTGTAAGAACACAGAGCATCTTTATTAAGAAAAAAAATTGACCAGCTTTAATTTTAAACATGAGACAAACACCGTGCTTTCCCTGTTGTAGGAGGTGGAGTTTGGTAACAGCTGCTGTGGGGACAGTATGAGTAACTCCTCTGGAAAACCACCATGCTAATGTGATGGGGAGTGGCCTCGAGATGCAGGAATCATTTTATTTATTAAAAGCCATCACTCACATGCTGACAAGAAGGACAAATAAGTTACTGTGACTCTTGCCCAAGATGTGAAACCCTGACATCCATTCCTTACTCTACCTCTGTGCACTGAACTTCAAACTAAAACTTCTCAGAAGTATTAAGTGCTGAGATGTTTTTATTTTACTTTGCCAGCCATAAACTGGGAGTTTAACACTTCCCTGCTTCATATGAAGTATTGGGTGGAAAGGAGCACGTGATGTCTGTGGAGCCGTATGGCTACAAAAGCCAGCAAGACATCCAAGGTTCTGTTGCTAAGGAATATTAAACAGGAATTCTGGGGGCAAAGGAGATATTGTATCCAGCAGTATCCCAAATTCTGGTGGACACAAAGGAAATGAATAAACTTGGACTCATTCATCTCAGCACCATTTAAAAGATTTGGACAATGAGTTCTCACTGGGAAAGGACAAAAATCTGTAATGGAATTTTTTTTTCCAAGGCATTAAACAGGAAATTCCAAACAATGGAAAGCTTAAAACATTAAATCTAGCACCAAGACTATGAATGTACTTCCTTTCGTAGGTATTTGTTTAGATATGAAAAGAGTGAAAAATATTTATTGCCTTTTCTTCAGAGGCAAAGACAACGTTTTTTAAAGTCACAGGCATGTGATCATATTCATACACAGCTGAAGCCAGATAGGCTGCAGATTTTATGGTTTGGGTATGGAGAGGCAGAAATTGCACAGCTCTCTGTGCTGATCTCCCCTGCATTCCTGGGAAGAGGGAACTGCAGAACTAAGCACTTCTGGAGCCTGAAGAATCCACCAAGAGACACTCGCCTAACCCTGTGATTACTTCTATCTGTATCTATAAACATACTGTAAATTATTATGGTATGGGAAGTTGTGTCATTGCATTGATTGCAGATAACAGATGACATTTTAAACAACAGAAAAATGAAATCCTCCTGCTCCTGACATTTTCACCACTTCTTTTCTTTACTAATTTTCAATGTCAGAGGTAATTTGTGCCAAAGTGCTAAAGTGTTGTTGCTTCCATAGATTTGCAAAGAGAATTAAGCTCTCCATCCATCTCCTCTGAAGAGTGTATTGATATGCTCCTCTCTGTTCGTGAGGTAGAAGAGAAACAGCTTTTCAGAGGCACAGAACTGGAGATAATATTTAAGAACTACCAGTTAGGCCACAGTTTTCCAAAAGAGTTGTATCCTGGCTTAGAGTTTATCCTTCTGTCTCTGAGAAATGTTTGAGTAACTGTTCAAAACAGAGACATGCCCCCATTAGCGCATTGCCTTGGGCCCCAGCCCCTCTCTGCCCCCTTGCTTTGTCTCTCAGGGCTGCTTGGTAGGTTTGTTACCAGAGTTAGACACAGAAATCTGGACACAGGCTGATGAAAGCCTTGCACCTTTCAGTCAACCCTTTCAGTCAACATAAACATCTTGTGTCCTGGAAATCTGTTCCCAACATGCTTTTGTCTGCCAGCTCCATAATTCTCCATGAGTCTTCCATAAAAAATATGAAAACCAGAGCAAAAAACTCCTCTCTGGATCTAAACAGTCACTATTCCTAAGTCATCAAAAATGAAAACCAAGATTTCCTATAACAGGGAAGTATTATAAAAAGTATATAAATAAGCATAAGTGTAAATATATTTTCATTAATCTTTTAATTAATCCCTATTTTCAAGCTCCTAAATTCACATTTTCCTAGTTTTATTTTCTAAACTAGGGCTAGGATTGTGGTTTTTTAAAAATGTGATATAAATTACATTCTTTTCCCATATTTCCAGTAAGTGGAATTTTAGAAAGGCTTTCCCAACACCTCCAAGTATTGTCATATTTTTGCAGATGAATTCCAGTCACAACCACTGGCTTCAATGCTCTGCTTAAAAAATGTAATATATGCCACTATGCTTGGGAGTGGCTTTGCATAAGGAAGTGGTTTTAAGTAGACACAGGTGTTCTACAGTTATTATAACTTGTTTGTCTCTAGAGTAATTTTGGGTGGGGAACAAAAAATATTTGAACATGACAGGAGTGAAACAATGTCAGTGAACTATCCTGAACTCCACCAGTTCTGTATCAGTGACACATTTACATGTATAGACCTTAAAAAAAATCAAGATCAAGCATAGATGAGCAGAGGGAATGGATTAGGAGCCCCCACAGCTGATCAGAGGCTTGGAACTGTGCAGGCTTGTGTCTGAGTCCTTGTCTGACCTCAGGAGAGATCTTGCCCCCTCTGCCCCTCTTATTCCTTATTTATCCTATTTATAAGATGAGGTTAATGATTTTGACTTCTCTTGTAGACAATGTTGAGACCTGCCAATGAAAACTGTCACAGGAAGGAGGCTGAGGACTGTTACAATGACTGTAGTGGTCATTCCCAGGACTTTTGAAATAATGACAATAGGAACAACCCAGAAATAGATCCTTTCACCAGATGGGCACTCAATGGGTGAAAAATATTGATTGAATCAAATGCCAATTACATCTCTTAGGCAGCAAATATATTTCTCTCTTAACTTGGAGGTTAGCGTCTTTCTCCGTGATTTCTATAGGTTCCCACTTGGCAGCCTGTGCCTGGCCAAGGAAAATATCTAAACAGTGGTGATATGCTTTGCTGAATCTCACCTTTCAAGATTATTTTCTGGGCCTTAACATTTTGTCTAATTCCTTCATGGAGCTACTGATGGATTTTCTCTTCCCTGATGAGCTCAACTTGTAGAGCCATCTGAACTACATCCCTAATTTTTCTGATGTGATTTAGCCCTTCAGGTCTGAATCTTATCCCTTTTGCTTATCTCTAGTAGCCACAGTAATGCCATTTTTGTTAAACACTTAATTTGAATTTTTTTTTTCTAATTTTTTTTTGTGAATTTCACCCCTGGGAACTTTGTGTGTTGGGGCCACAGCACTATGAAGTGATGAAATCCACGTGGTTGCTTTGCCTCCAGAGATGCCTTGAATAAATATGGCCCTGAACCCAATTCCCACTCACTTTATTGGCAGGTATTGCTATGTCACTAGCACAGATATGTGTCTTCCTGGACAATTCTCTAGGATTTGTCTCCACTGTGACATCAGAAGTGTTTTGCCAGGGACTTTAAAAAACAGACAAGCCAAAATTTTAGCACAGTACAAATATGATATAAATAGTAGGAAAAGATCATGACATCAATACGTATTTTTGCAAAAAAACTTTTTCTTTAAAAAAATCTTGGGGGCCATTACATGACTTAAATTAAACTCCTGTAAAATTAGAGCATGGACTGCAATGAATCAGGGAGAAGTCTGAAGGTTTTGTTAGCAGGTTGTAGCCCCTAGCGACAGACAGACTGATTAATACTGAAACTGCCTCCAGCAAAGGGATCCTGTGTAGGAGATGAGACCTGTGCATTACTCACAGAGGTCTCCTGGAGAGGCCGAGAGCACCTTCAGCCTTCCAGTTTCAGTTTGACACTGGGTCAGAACGTACAAGCTTGGAAATGAACAGGAAAGGGTTTCACCTGCCTTAGGAAATTCAAGATATTAATATGCATAACACAATTTAATTCACTTCCATAGATCCCATTCTATATAGCAGGATCTAAATGCTATCCATTTAGAAAATGTTGTCTTGTGGGTTTTTTTTTTTGAAGAAATTTTCCCTCTGCTCTCCTGCTCCCCTTCCCTCTTCTCCCCTTTCGTAAATCTTCTGTAATCAAAATACTTTTCTCATTACAGTTTCTGTCTCTGACATTAAAAAATGTTTTAAAATTCATAGCGCATTGCTTGATGTTAAACTTTGCTCAATAATAGACCATTAGTTTACTTGATACATGACTCTCTGAATACTTTGTACCAGTAAATACAACAAACTCATGATAATAGCTGTGTGTAACATGTTTGCATTCAAACATGACCTTGAACTTACTTTTCAAACATTTCAGAAATGTCAGCTATGATGATGATCTTTGTTCATTACTGAAAGGAGTTTCTGGGTCTGAATTGTGTAACACACATTTATATCTATCAAAAATGACACAGTAGAGCTATTTTTATTGTTTTAAACTTTTAAAACACTTTTAAATCTCAGTAGCCCTCTGAGTCATGCGATCCTGTGACCATCTCGGAACTTTTCCAATCCAAAAGTCTATTAAAAGCTTTGACAAAAGAAACCTTAATTTATTTCAGAAGCAGTGACAAGGCCAACCTGCATTCTTATTAACACCCTGCTAAAAATGTCATAGGCATATAGCAGCACATTTTACTGGGAGGTATGTAGCCCTACTGTGAAAAGCAAGTGGTATTATTTTGTGTAAAAATGGACCTTATAACGTGTTTATCAACACTGGGAAACAACTGCAGCAAGTGAAGGTGGTGCAGTGATACAACCCCTGCTTTTGTAATCACCTCAGCTTGGTGTTGATCCCTCAGTTCCAGCAGGATCAGCCTCTCTATGGTGAAGATGTCAGTCCTGTGATGTGTTACCCTGCTTTGGGATTGGGCTGTAGGCAGTGAGCTAAGCTGCAACTCACCAAATGGTTCAGGCAACTGCCAAGAGAGACAAAAGATTCCAGCAGGATACATCATGATGTTGAAAACACACAGCTGCTGGTCCACTGCCCTCTAGTAGATGACATCGACCTTTAACTTACAGCTGAGAAGTGACCCTCACCTATGCTGTATTCTGCAAATACTGAAAAGCTTTGCTTCCAGTGGGAGGGGAAAAAAATCTCATAAGCAAGAAATTCTCTGTTGTCTAGGAATGGGTGTGGAGAAATGTGAAAATGTCTGCTTCCAAACCAGAACACGACACCGTCTCAGCTGGAGCTGCCTATATTGAGAGAATGGGGAGATTCTTCCCTGCTTCATAAGTTTAATTGCTCAAATGCGACATTCATGAAGAGTTAAAATTAGAGGGTCTCTGTCCTTGTGCTAAAAGCAGCAGCTAGTTCCACTTCTCTGAATCCTGTTTGTGTTCTAACTATTGATGCTACTTTAATTAACAAAGTGAAAGTGACACTGGTGCCAGTCATTTATACTCCCTTATGCACATTCACATGCAGCTTCTCCCAAGCCTTTTCTAATTTAGGTACTGTCCACATTAGAATTCAAGCTATTCCAGCCACAGTTATGTTTAAATGTGGTTATACACTAGGTCAAGTTCCAGCATACCATTTCTGACCACAGTGGAACCAGAATTTTTAAACTGTTGTGGCCGTTTTCCTTCCCTCCCAAAGTGGTGCAAGCTGAGTTGTGCTGTCGGTGGCAGCTCAGGTCTCCCCTTGATATATATTGAGTGTTTTTGGTAGAGCCTTACATATTTTGACCCATCTAGGCTCTGCTTCTGTTTCTCTGGATAGACTATACAGACTGCGATTTGGTACCCACTATTCTGGCAGGCAGAAAACACACAAAGAAAATCCTCTGGGACCAAAAGCATTGCGTGAGAGCTCTGTCAAACAGAAATAACAGCAAACCCACTCCTCATAGCATCTCAGTAGCAAGGCTATTCCTTCCTCTTCAGAGCTTAAATGCTGCAGTTATGACTAAAACAGAGCCATTTTGAGAAAGAATTCTTACTTGAAAAGAGAATTACTTGAAAACATGGTTTGGATTCTGCTTTTTTAAAACTATGGTCAGAAAGTGGAGATTTTAGATACCACTTTGATTTGTATCTCTCAATGAAACTGCACTGGTGTAAAATTGACCCATGTAGGCTGATTAAGGCTCTGGGGAATGCAATCCACTGGACTCCTGTTTGAATAGCTATTAAATTCTGGGTTCAAATGTTGGTGGACAAGTAAATACTCTACATTTGACCAAGCAACGATATGACAACTTCATTTTCAAACCCTCTGATACAACCTGGTCCCAAACCTTATGTCTCAGAGGATGGATTGGGGCCAAAAATTAATAAATCAAACTTGATTTAGTCCACCAGTTTGCCTATTGCTGTTCAAATGATGGAATCCTCATGCAGAAGTCAGATTTAAATCCTTGCCTATGCCTCAGCTTATATGGTTGAAAACTTGGCTGCGGTACACATTTAAACTCTTTTGTATATCAGTATAGAGTAGAGAATACATTTTCAACTCCTTAAGGTGAGAGAAAGATTGCAACTTAAAACAGAAAGTTGAATTTTTTTTCTATGTCATCAGGAAATGCAATCCAGGAATTGTTACAAACCCCCCCCCCCCATTCTGAGAGGGCATACAACAGTTTTCAAATAGGAAAAAATAAGTGTTTATATTCTTAATACTGTTTCTCAAAAAAAATCTTAGAAGCTTTTAAGGGAAAACATCTCAAGTTTCAACTATCTTGAAAGACCTGATACTTGGTTCTTTTGCCCTGGCCTTGAGTGAGAAATACTACCATTGATTCACCTATTAAAAATCTCTTACTTTTACGTTTTTAAGATTGAAAATTAAAAGTAATAAAATAATAGATTTTAAAGTAAAAATAAAAAGTAAAAAAGTAAAAATGTATCATTTTTTAAGTCTCATGGGAGGAAAGCCTTTAATGGAAAAATATCTCAAGGATACTATCTCAAAAATGTCTCAAGACCATAAATTAGAATAATGTAATTGGATTTACTTCATTTTTATACCAGCTAAGAATGTGACCCTCTACATTTATCTGCAGAAATCTTCAGTCAGAAATTATTCTTCTTTATAAAGTGTTTCAAAGCCTTCAAAGAGCTGTTGAATGACAAATTTCAGTGCTCGAGGCCACCTTCTTTAACTTAGTGGAATGTTTGTGCAATTAAAGATATAACATATTTTTGGTGTGGTGTACATTTGAGTATTGCTAGTTCTGTCTCTCTAAAGAAGAAAAAGCTTTGTTTAGTGGAAATGACCCAAAGCAGTAGGTGGATTAATTTGTGTTTGGGTACATGAAGAAATTTTTATTTTACAAACAGAAACATATTCTTTTGATTAATGGACTTTCAGTCTTCAAAATGCCTTTGCTATATCCCTTTTTGGATGAAAAGCATATGTTCACCTTCTAATAAATTGTTACAGTACTGCTGGCACAACTTCTTACCACAGGTTTGCCACAGGAACCATGAATCACACTATCATGTGTTCTTGACTATTTGGAATTATAGTTATTAAGCAGTTCTGAGAAGGCAAAGCTCTGAAAAAAAATCAGCACATCCTGCAAGGCCCAGCTGTTCTGCAAACATCTCAGGTATCTCATCCCTGCCACCCTCCTCACTATGAATACAGACATGCATTTGTTTAGAGTTAGGTCCAGAGCTATATTCTGCAACAATTTCTTTTGACTCATTCATTCTTTGAAAATGCTCTCATTCTTAATTCATTTTATTTTCTTAATAAAAATGCTCCAATTCTGAATCCCTTATTTATTTTTCCACTTCATAGTCCGACTTTTTACTACTACTTACAGTTTGTGCTTTCTCTTCCCTGACAGAGTTTCAGAGTGTTACTAACTCTCTTTTGTCATGAACTTCTTACCAACCTTTATTTCATTTCACACTTCCCCATTCACCACAACCACTGTGCACACAAACAACAGACCTGGGTCCTACTACGACATTAAACAAACATGCAACAGAGACAGGTTTGGGTTTCCTACATTGCTCTTCAATGGTCTTGCCAGTATATTATGTACTGAGGATTTTTTGGCCACTTTTGGGAAAAAAAAATTAGTTAAGGGGAAAAAGTTAGAAACTCCTATTGCAGAGCAGAGTAGAGGTTTTTTTTTGTTGTTTTTTAATTGGGTGGGTCTGTCCCTGGGGCTCACAGCATAAAATAAATAAATCCCTGGAATGACTGTGCTAGCTAATTTGCAAGATAAGCCTTTTATGTTGGGATTTTGTCTGGACAAAGTGGACAGGTTGGAGAGCTGAACACACAGGCAAACCACTCACCGGGCCTCTTGCATCACACTCAGGCATAACTGATACCTTAATCACCAATGTGCAAACACAGTCGCCAGATATGATGCCAGAAATAACTTCTGACCCTGTTATTTCTGTTGACCTACCGTATTTCTTCACTTCGGCCTCTTGTTTGTGACCCTCACTCACTTTTGGTTTTGAAATCAGTTTCATAAATGTTTCCTCCCCCAGCCTTGCCCGTGTGTGGAGCACCCCCCGGCACAGCCCCGCGGTGTCCCCGGGGAGCCCAGGGCCGCTGTGCCCGGCCCGCCGCGGGTGCTGCGGGCACAGACTGAGTCACGGCTCGGTCAATTACATCCCCTTCATTTGAGCTAATGCAGTCAAATGATACCGTGTCACAGGACTTACTGTAAGGCCAGGGGATTTCTCCTGCTGCCTGAGCTGCTCAGCCTCAGCTGTCAGCAATGACGGCGCCGGGCAATCGCTGCCAGGGCCTGGCTGCCAAGGCCTGGCTGTGACACTCGGGCACCGCCGGCAGCCGCTGGGCACCCGCCTCCCTCACTGACCGGCTACAGCCTGGGGCTCTCGGGAGAGCAATGGCGAGTCAAGAAATGCAAATATAAATCTGCGATCCCGCTGAGGCACTGGAGTGCGACCAGAGAATGGCAGCCAAGCGGGGGAAGAGTCGGGGCACACCACCCTCTATAAGGAGCTGCGGGGCTCAGCCTGGAGAAGAGGAGGCCCAGGGCAGAGCTCATTGCTCTCTGTCACTGCCTGAGAGGAGGCTGCAGACAGGTGGGGATCGGCCTCTTCTCCCAGGCAACTACCCACAGGACAAGAGGAAACGGCCTCGAGTTGCACCCCGAGAGGCTTAGATTGGAAATTAGGAAAAATATCTTCCCCAGTCCTCTTCAGAGGATTGTTGAGCGCTTGGACGGGCTGCCCAGGGAAGTGGTAGGTTCACCATGCCTGGAGGTATTTAAAAGAGCAGTAGATGAGTCTCTCAGGGACGTAGTTTAGTGGTGAGCTTGGCAGTGCTGCATTGACGTTTCGACTCAAAGGTCTGAAAGGTCTTTTCCAACCTAAACAAGTCTATGATTATTTTTTTTTTCTGAGCTTCACTTTGGTACCCAAGGGAGTCACGTGTTTGATTCTCCATTGCCTTTTCCCATGTGCAATTCCTTGGTTTTCTGTGGGATTAGCCCCATTTGACACCGGGATAAATGACAGTAGCATTTACTCCTGTCTTGTAATAAAGCATTGCATTTAAATGGGCACGTTTTACTTGGATTGCAAAGTACTTTGCTGATGTAAATTAAGTAAACCTCCTGTCAGCCCTTGGAGATAAACACAGAACATTATATCCTTTTTAGAGGTAGATAATCTGAGGCACGAAGGACTTGAGACAAGAAGCTTGGCTGCCTAAAATTAAACACCTCAGCCCAAATGAATAGATTGCAAATCCATTTCTCATGTTAGAAAACAGCTCTTCCCCTCCAACAATGTCAGGAAAACAGCAGCGTGTGAAGTCTTTGAACCACACTTTCCAGCCATGCATAGTAAAACCTTGGCAGATACTTAGACACTGAGTTCCCAAAATTAAGCCCAAGAAAAAAAAAATTGCTGAGATTATTTTCAAGAGAAAATGTGACCATTAATCAAATTAATTGTTTTGGAATGTAAAAAAACCGTCTTTAATCAAAAACTGCCTTCAACAAACAAAAAAAATCTGTTTTCTTTTGAAAACTAATCTATCACTTGAATGTTACAGTAGAGAAATTATGAGAGCAGAACAATTTGGAAGATGCACTCTGAAGTAGTGTAGAGACATCTTTCAGATACCTTGGTTTTAGATAAAGATGAACCTAGAAAAGCTTCTTGTGCATGTTTCAGAAAAAGGGGCTGGGATTCTGCTGGGGCTTTCCAGTCATTTCACAAAATTCTTCTGTCATTTATCTGCATCCAAAGTACGAGAAGTGAGAGTCCCTTACTAACAGAGAGCTAGTGGGGTGTGGGATAATCGTGGCTCAGGACAGGTCCTACGCAAGGTCTTAGAAATCCTCTCCAAGTCCTAGAAGAAGGGATCTTCTGAAGGAGACAAGGAAGGAGAAGTGCCAGTGGTGGTTGGGTTGAAGGCTGACAGGCTGTTCTGGAATAACCTTTGTCTCAGAGAGTCAGAGCCCAGGGGGACTGACTTTTCACCCCCGCAGATGCTGCACTTTCTTTGGAAGTCAAGTAGTGACTCCTACCAGCTCTTCAAACCACTGACTTGTGGAGGACTTTTAATTTACTGAAACAAGTTTAATTCAATCAGGGTTGTTTTTTTCTTTTTTTTCCCCTGGGTACCAGGAGCTGATGTATTCTCTTTATAGTAGCATTGACAGTAAAATGCATCAGTGGTAAGAAAGGTATCCCTTCTTCCTATTTCTGTTTTTAAATCCCTGCTATAAAATAACGTTTAGTTTATGCTTTGTTCAGATACCACATATCTGTTCATTCATGTTTGCTGAGTCCATACATAAAAAGTGTATTTTTACCAGGTAAGATTTTCTTATTCAATTCCTTTGACTGACTTCATACTGCACTGACATCCCTGTAATATAAAGAGGTCTGTTTTTTCAATGTAGAACACCTGTACAAAAGGTCAAAACAATGCAACATTGATTTAGGTGCTACACAGGGACCATTTGCACATAACTAGTTTCAGAAGTAGGTATTAGATCTTCACTTCAGATTGAAATTTAAGATGCATGCATATTATAAGTGCTGGGTGATCTACTACTTTCCCTTTTTGGCTACAAATTGCTTTTGTGCCAGTAGGCACAGGGGCACAGCAGTGCTGCTGCAAACATCACTCTTCAAGGATGGATAACCAAAGGAGGAGAAGTTCCAGTCTCACACCAACAAAATTTTTGTGGAGAGGCATTTATAGAATGCAAAACACACATCTGTTGAAGCATTTCACTAAGAGCCAGAATATTTATTACACTTTTCTGAATGAGATGACCCAACTGACATGCTGATTTGTTTAGCATCTGCTATGACGGTGGAGAAAGGAACCCTCATTGAGCCACAGAAATCATGGAATAGAAACATGGGTGGGAGGGGATCTCTGAATCACTCCAGTCTCCTGCTTGAGGCAGACCTGTCACCAGCACTAAATCACATCAACAATGGCTTTGTCTACCCTAAATTGTTAAAACGTCCTTCGACGGAGACTCCACAGCCCCCTGGACTGCCTCTTCTAGCATTTCTTCATCCTTCCAGTAAAAAAGATTCTCTCACCAAATGAAACCTTCTAAGATGCAGTTTGTGGCTGCTACATTTTCTGTTACAGCTGAGAATAGTTTGGGCTCTCATCATTGTATTTACTCTTCAAGCAGCTGTCAGAAGTCCTGTGGTAAATAAGTACATGTTACCATAAATATTGATACTTTTGAAAACTTACATTTTAAAATATACCAGCCCAGGTTCAGGCTTCATTCATATGAGCCATTCTGCATCTCCCAGCTGGGATTTGTCCTACAGAGGTGAGGTGCTCCCATTATGAAGACAGTCCTGATATCCCCATCCAGAATCAGTGATAAGGCTTCAGGTTACCAGAACCACCTTCTGGAGGTGCCTAATTCTCATCACTGCTGGTGATACTTAACTCAGCAGCTTGGGACAGCTGCCTGAATGTAGGTAGGATTGGTTGCTTTACAAATTCTGTACTGTGTCCTCCATGCCACATAAGATTTTTTTTCTGTGTAGAAGAGGAGGGTAGAACTTATTCTGCCAAAAGTTTTAAAATAGCAAAAACCAACCTGAATATCTCCTTATTACTTCAAGAAAAAAATTACATAAAATTCTCCCTTCCTATTTCTTAGTATTTTTATGTTCCTTAAAACTTACATCAGGTTTCATTTTGTTCTAAAATGAGAATAAGATCATCAGAAACTAATTAGATCTGGTTCTAGTGTAAAACCACAGTGGAAACCTTTCTGAAATGTCAAAGCTGCTGTAGTTATTACTTGTCCTGGGCTCTAAGGGAGCCAGAGTAGTTTCCAGGCTTTGTGTGGTTTCTTTTCTTATAATTTACTTTTTTGCTGTTCTTTGGGAGGTTTTTGTTTTTGTTTGGTTTTGGTTTTTTTGTTTGTTTTTTGGTTTTTTGGGGTTTTTTTTGGTTGGTTGGTTAGTTAATTGGTTGTTGTTGTTGTCTGGTTGACACAACAATTGTAAAATACAATGGCAGTTACTATTGTGTATCCCCAAATCACTCATACCACTCTAGTTTTTGGTTTTTTTTTATTCCCCTAACCCTGACTGTAGTTATGACTGTAAGAGGAGGGAGCTTTGAGTAAAAAACCCTGATGATCACATCTGTCTTTTTATTTCACTTCAATATATATATATGAATACATACCTAAGTGTCCAGGCTTTCACAATTAGATGTGATTCTAGATTAATATTTGTATGGTCTCTCCAGTTAGTTCACATTACTTAGTTAAAGGTTTTTCCCTTTGTCTGGAAAATGATGAATTGGAAAAAAAGAAGCTTCTGGGAATTGACTACATATTGATACTTTTTTTTTTTCTTTTTTGAGGTTTTATTGCCTTTTTCATATCCTTGATGAAGTTTTGGTCAAAGCTGGAGTGGAAAGATGAGAAATTTCTTGTTATGTGCTAATAGTGAGGCATAAGTTAATTCCCCTCTGGTTCTCAGCAGGAACCAGAGCTATGTCTTGAGTCAGCATCATAACCACCAGGCCACTAGAGAGGTGTCTCTGTCCTAGAGCCCTACCCAGGCATTGAAGTGATGATAGGAGGCTAGACTGCATCCCAAAGAAGGGCTCTAACCACCTACCAACAGACTCCTAAAGCCTCAGGATTTGAAAGGACCTCAGGAAATGATCTGGTTCTGCCTTCTCCCTTTAGACAGCCAAGCTATGTGAAGCTGTTACTCATAGATGTTATTCTACTCTGTTATCAAAAGCATTCATTGTGGAGAGTCCACACCTCTGGGGATTTCTGTTTTAAGCTTTAAAAATGTTTAAAGTAGAATAAGTATCTTTTTTTATAATTTGGTGGTCTTTTAGTTTTTCTTGGAAGTAAGAACCAATATTCCCACCTGCTAGATGGGAAATCGAATTACAGATAACTCTGGGCTGATTATGATGATGCAGAAAACTCCATCTTCTCATAAACCAGCTATTCTACGCAATGGATATGCACTTTAATTGTGTCTTGATGAACACAGGGTTGGCATTTTCTCTTTAATTAACCTCTAATGTAGCAATTTACCTCAAAGACAATAGTACATTGTTTCCCGTGCATGCCCTACACGAGGTTCTCTCCGTACACAGCACCTGTTTTTCAAACCTAACCAAATGGTTGCTTGCTTCTTTACTATGATTCCTTATAAAATCTTGCAAAATGTTTGTCACAAAACAAGAAAGAATTAGCAAATACTAGAAGGGATTCAGAATTTAAACAACAACAACAACAACAAAACCCAGAAAGGGCTGCAGATGTTCATCTCATGATTTGAATTTGCATTAGATTTCAAGAGGAAAAAAAGCAGGATAGGTTGTAAATTGAGGTAAATTTCAGTGTCAGCAGTTTTAAGGATTTTATTGCAAATTTCGCAATATTAAGGATTGGCTTTGAGCTCAAACCCTCCAAATGCAAGCAATTCTTGGGTTTTGTTATCAAAAACAAACCAAAAAAAGGCATAGCAAACCACAACAAACCTGAGTGTCTAGTGCAAAATTGTGCTGTAAGTTGAGAAATTACATACTTAAACTTTCAGGACTATGAAAATAATCAGAATATATGTTTGGCATAAACAAACAAACAAACAAACGGTAATTGCTGCCTCATATTTGTTTAGAGGCTTTATGTGAAACAATGTAGACATCAGCTGTAGATTTGCCCCCAGGCCTATAATAAGGAGGAATTTACAAGACCTGCAAAAGCCAAAGAGTAAATTAACTTAAAGAGTTAATTTTGCCACCATACCAACTAGTATTAGTATTATGAGCAAAGTAGCTGTTGGCATTCTAGACTGACTTCCATCTGAATAGTTTCTGGGATAAATAGGCTGGCACCTGTTCTAGCAAATTAGTGCTCTTTAGATGAAGACAAAAACTTGGAAAAAAAAGTTTTTCCTCTTCTTTCCATGAAATTAGGCTTGGAATTGATGGAAAATATTTTATGTTCATTAATTGATATTTCTCTCATTTTCTCTTCATGTCTCCCCTAAGGAGACATGCCATAGGACACTTGCCATAGGAGCTTCCTGATCAGCAAATTCACTGCCTCTCACCATACTCTCACATCAAAAAAATTACTTCTGTAAATATGTCAAATTTCCCTGTAACTGTTTTTTTTTTCTTTTCCCTACCCACTTCTCCTAATGGAAGATTGTTCCTGGGCTTGCATGAAGTGACTGTTTGAAAATTTCATTTCCAGACTATGCTATTTCCTAGTCATTTGCTTTTGTGTGGTAGCTATCTTCATTTTGTATTACTGCTTATCTTGACAATATACATTTCTATCTATACTGCAGTGCTAAGACTGACTGGTGTTCTTATATCTGACTTTGTAAAAGGCATGATGTAATTTTGATTATTATGGTTTTTTACTCAGTAAAGGGCAAGTTTCCATGACTTCCGCATAGTCCCTGATTGCTAGGAACTTCTTACCTGATTGCCTCAATTATTCTATTTTAAACCTCTTTCTCTAACCTGCAAGAACACAGAGGAATGAGGTGGTTTGTGTAATCACATATTACTACCTGTTTGAGTTGTATGTTTTTTGGGCTCCGATGTTATGCAAAATTATTAAAGACCTCCAAGGTGAACATCTTTGGCTGAGTTCAGGAAATTTTTTATCTTTAGTTTCTCAAGCTCACAGCAGAACCCAGTAGAAACATAAGTTTTCTATTCAGATGAATTTACACTTTTTCACAATAAAATACAACCAGAATTTTCAGCTTCCTCAACTGGAGTGTAATCTTTTCTTTCTCTTTTATGTAAATAATTTTCAATGGAAGGAAAAAAAAACCCCAAACAAAATAGTAATGACTCAGATCTTGCAATTAATTTCTAGGAAAACCCCAGCACAAATATTTTATAACCCTAGCTATTATATTTATTTGCTTATCCTGAATTCTGCTTTATACAGAGACCTGCTATTTTATCTTCCATCTACTCATGCCTGTTTTCCTCCTGGGGAACACCTTTGGTAGGTTTATTATTAGGTTAATTATTATTAGGTTAAAAATGTCCTAAAGGTTTAACAGAATTGACTTCTTGATAATTCCTCTGTGATTTCCTAATATATTGTATTTTCATTCAAAACAGAAAAACAAACATTTTCAGGGCTGCTATGGACAACACAGACCACAGCAAGGAGCCTTTGTCACCAAACAGGAAGTGAAAGAGTATTATTTAAAGTATCTATTTCATAATAAACTGGAACAGGTATTTTTGCACAGAAAAATAGCAATTATTTTTACTATTCTAGCACTCTAGAAGTATGAGAAATACAAATATTTAATTTTTTAATCTTCTGTATCAATTATTTAGTTATACATTGGAAAATTATTCAGCCTGGCCCCATTTAACTGTTAAGGACAAACAAATGCAGGCATGAATAATTTTGTTCTGACTTCTGTATGTTTGGGTATTTATGACAATTGCAAGTGAGCAAGTTGTGGCCGCTCAAAGAGTTGGTATTTTTAAAAGCTAAAACATGCCAGCTGGTTGTGCGAAGTGCTCCAAACCTCTTGCAATCGATGACTAAAATAGTGCTTGAAACAAAGAGCTGTGTTGGGGCTGCAGCACAAACTCACTCACACTCGGTCCCTGGGCTCAGCAGGGAAGGGAAGCTCCTTAAGCTGCTGTCCCTTGGCCATGTGCATTGTGAGTTAATAGATGAAAACAGGCATGGTCTGGTGAAAAATGAGTTATCTTTAAAATCACAGATGTGACCATGCACTATGAAATGGTGTGTTCTGGGATTTTGTATCAGAAGTTATCAGAAACATCCCCTCTCTCCCTTTTTCCATCCACAAACCTACACATAATTAAGTGATTGTTCATGAAAATGCCTTGGCTGCTTTCTGTTATTTTTTTTAAATGGATTTTTTTTTTCTTTCCAATTAAGATTTTCCTGATCAAAAGCACTATCTTCATGATTCCTACAGTGGTACAAAATTCTTCCCCTTCAAGATTTATTGGTAGGTCTTGTTCCAATGTCATCTGAGTGTATAAAATGCCTATTTCATTCATTAGTTTACTTTTAATCTTTGTGTTTGTTTGGTCAGAGGTCAGAAAAGTATAGAAATGCAACAACTGTTGTTTTAATAAATATTCACTACTCTGATTGTCCCATGATGTGGGTATTTAAAATTAATTAATTTATTAATTAAAATATCAAAACTGTCCTGTTCCTCCAAAAACAATTATCACAATTTTTAGATGTCTTTAAGACTCTGTGGCCTGGGTGAACAACTGTGAATAACAAAGACTGAGTGATGAATAGCTAGAATGATTAGTTTGCAAACAGATGATCAGCTGAGTATCACTTGTCCAAACTATTCACCAAATATTTATGGAGTAAGAACGTAGCATTGCTTCATGAACAGTCTGATTAGATGTGACATGTGGGATGAGTCAAGGAGATGGGGTAGAGATGGTAAGCCAGATTTAGTGTGATACCCAGGAATGGAGACAAGGCCTGCTTTCCCTGGGGGCTTTCAGCCACTGGTGTAGCAATCAACCCAAATATCCATGGGATGAAATCACCCAGCTCTCATGGACCCAAATTTATGTAGAAAAGCACAGTCTCTCATAATGCAATACAAAAACCACTGAGGTTTCAGAACTGGGACCCTAAAGTGAAAAGTCTTTTATGAATTATTTTTCCATTACCCAAGTAATTCCGGCCTTGCTATCATCTGGATGTACGCCTCTTATTTGAAATTGTGTTTTGGAACAATTTTCCTTTTATGCTACTTCTGGAATTTTGGAAATATGTCTCCATAAAATATGACCTTCAACCTTAACTGATATGTTCTTTTAGATCATTAATGAAGATATTGTGAAAATGGAATACATGGCTCTAATATGTTTGTAGGAAACTGCCAAGAGGTTGTTTTAACTTATATTGCTATTCTGATAACAGTGCTTGCATGCTGCAAAAATACTTTTTAGAACTAATTTAAGACCTAATCTAAATTGTTCAGAGTAGCACAGCTACCATAATCTTTTTAGTTAAAAAAAAAGCAAAACAGAATGCAAAAATTTCTTCATATTGTTTAAAAGCTCAGTTTTTAATTGCAAAATTGAATGACAATATGTTTTTCACTGAAATCTTAACTATTTTGATTAAAACATTTTGCCTCTGGGTTTCTTGGGAACCCTAGGTTTGACAGAGAAAAAAACCAAAAAGACATGGTATTTCTAAGGATTTCAGATTTTGCAATACGTTTTGCAAAATCATTAACAGAAATATTAACATCTGGTTGTGAGTGTTTATGTTGTTTCTCCAGGTTTCTGCCAGCATGGGGATTTTGAATTCCATAATTTCATGGTGGTATAATGGCACAGTGGAACAGAAAATCGTGGTATAATCTACTCCCTCCTGACCACAATGTTGAAGTTAAGCACAATTTTGCTTTCTCTTGCACGTCACTTGCTTTATGATACAGAAAAGGAATTATGCAACTGCTGTGTAAGTCTTCTGCGTAATTGCTTTATGGACAGCCACGTGTGCTCCACCCAGTTAAAATCCAAGTTTGTTCTCACACCAGGTGTGGATGGGTCAAATGTGCACTGAGGAACAATCTCATTTGGTAAGAACGGGCAAGAGTCCATACAGTTTATGGAGCTACATAGATAAATGCAAGCTTCTCCTTGGAGTTTCCTTTTAAAAACCTTCTGCTCTTTTGGAAGGATACTGCATTTAACAAAAGTGAATTCAGAGACAGAGCTTTTGCACCTACTATCTTTTGTCCTGCAAATTGTTTCCAGATTCACTGCTAGGATTAACATTGGGAAAAATGCTTGTTAAAGAAGAGTTTAGGCAGGAAATCTGAAAACACAGGATCATATCCTTGATGGACCAAAGTACATGTAGGGCATTTTCACCTCCTGGACCAGAGCCAGTGCTACAGGAAATGATATAAACTTTGAGTAATGATCTCTGACAGAGTGGCAAACACCAAATGCATTATTTTTTCGAATACATTTATTTTTCTCAGTTGTGACCAAATGTATTTTCAAATCTATATGTATATTTATTTACACGTAAAGTTTTGACCTGTTTAACTTCTTTCTGTGATCAGTTTTCCAGTAAGAGCTCATAATCAGGGTGCATCTATAGGGAAATTTAAAAAAGAGAACGTCTTGGATTTTTGAACTCCAACAATTCATGAAGTAGTTTCAATGAAGAAATGTTCTTGGTTTTAATTTAAGGAGAAATACATACAATTTGTGTACAAATGGTGTTCTTGTTTTGAATGTTTGAAGGATGGTATTTATAAAGGCTATTTTGAGCATTTAACTATTGTGAAATTCAGTTTACCAAAGCCTACAAATTTAAGTCCTCCCTGTCGTTAATGGAGAAAGATCAATATCTCCAGATGGTGACTCTGAACAACTTTGGAAAATATTAGCATAGGATTATGTGGATATCTTCTACTGTGGCAAAGCTTTGTTTGTTTTTTAAATGGCATAAAGAATTCTGGTGAGCAAGTAAAGTACAGAAAAAAACCACCCAGTAATTTTGTGTACTTTTTGTATTATGTAGGAAAACCTTACCCTTTGCAGGATATTTCTGTGGGCTGATGAGCATAAGCTCTGTCGATGGCTTGAATTAAACGCAGCCCCTGAGGTTAGAGAACGTGCTCACCCCACACAGACCGTGTTCACAACACCAGCAGAGCTGCATGTTTGAGTATCTGGGATCCTCCAGCAGATCCGAGACTGAAACAAGGATGTCTGACAATCACCCAGTGGATTATAACAGATTTTCTTTACAGGAAGTATTCCATTTTGACAAGTTCTTCTTAGAATTAGTAACTTGAGCTTACTAACTTCCTCTTTTTGGTTTCACTGTTTATACCACTGTGCTGTTACCATAGATACAGTGTGGTTGTTTCCATGGGAACACGTGGTGTGCCATAAACAAACAAACTACAGAGCCATAACTTCAGTTCAGAGTCATTATTGTATGCTATGTTTAGCTAAATATAAATATTAATTGAAAGATAATGTGAACAACATTTTTTATGGCATATTCAAGATGTTATTTAAAAACATATTTTAATGAAAATCCAGCAAGGCAAAGCCATCAGGTCTTTACAGAAGCATGAGATAATAGTTTAAGAAGCTTAAAATCCCAGTTCTAGCTCCTCTTTTTCCTGTATCATGTAGCTTTACCTTTGAGTCTCAAATTTCACCTGTATGAAAAAAGAATAAAAATATTTACTTGCTTTTGAAAGTCATATTCAGTCTGGTTCAAGAAATTATTTAAAGTAATTGCTGTTTATTACTTATTATTATTATTATTATTATTATTATTATTATTATTGTTATTATTATTATTATTGTTATTATTATTATTATTATTGCTATTATTTTCTAAATTATTGAAATGAATTATTTGAATGACAAGACATAACCCAGAATATATTCCTCATAACAGAAGATCTGTTAATTGAAATAATAGCAGTCTCACCTGAAACCACACTTAGCTTAAAAAACAAGTTGTATATGACCCTGAAAAATATCAGTCTCAACATTTTAAATTATTAAATATTACAGTTATAATTGCAAAAGAAAACACTTTTTTTTTTAATCTCATCTACACAAGTACAAACTGGACATGATTCCTACCATATCTATTTAATGGAATTTAAAATTGTTCATATCTTTGAATTTCAAATTAGCAGTACCTATTTTTAAGATGGTCCAAGTACTGATGTCCAATTCTATATGTGCACATGGGCTTAGAAAGTGAGGTTTATTTGTCTGACTTGACAAAACATCATGAAAAATAAGGTGTGCATTTACAGATTGGAAACAGGAGTCACAAGAGCATTTATCTTTCAGTGCTAGTAGAAATATAAACCCCACCTAGGTAAATAAAACAAGTTATTTTAGAACTGAGCTCCACTGAACATCCATGAAGCCATCACTAGACAGTTCAGAGTGTGAAAAACTCATGTCAGCTTGGAAGTCCAACACTGAGAACATCTGAGATCCCCTAACAATCAGAAGCAAAATCATCCTCCCCAGCAGCTGCTCTCTGTTTGAATCAGGTTGGAACTGCTGAGCAAGGATGTTGGGGACTACCAGGGGATGTGTAAAATTTACATATGTGAGCCAGCCTTAGCTATTGAGAGAATGACAGATCTTTTCATTCAACTTCTCTATGATTTTGCTAGAGCAGCATCAGGTGATTCTCTCTATTGCCATGAACAACAGGCTGGAGACCTGATATTCTCTCCGAGAGCTGAGGGAAGGCAGGCTCAACAACTTCAATCCTGCCATTTCCCTAAATATGATGGAGATGCTGCTCTGTTTCTGAGGCAGGATATTAGCCACAAACTGTCTCCCAAGCAACCTGCAGAGACAGCTCTTTCAGAGAGCGCTGCCCTTCCCTTTTCCAGCGTGGTTCCCTTTTTAAAACTTCAGGGACCTGCCTCTCTCAGAGCTACTCTGTGAGGCACAGCAATTACTGTTCACTGCAGTTAAACTGCTTAAGTGAAGGCTACAGAAGTGTGTGGTTACAGTTCATTAGAGGAGAGTGCATTTCCACCCCATTTCCTGGAGGTTGTGTTCTCACGTGGGTACACTGACAGTTGCCTCTGGGTGATGCAGCCAGAACCCAAGTCAGCAATCCAGGAAACGTCATTTATTAAGATTGCTCGGTGGAAAACACACAACAGCAAGATTCTCTTTTGTCACTCCTTTACTTAGCTGACCTGAATTAATAACTTCCTGATTTTTCTTCTGATTTGGTGTGGTGTCTGTGGGGATAAGGATACTCGAAGCACTGGAGCAGAGCTGGACCATGCAGGTTGCACTATTCTTGCCTGGAGAAAGATAATCCTGATAGCCACTGCAGCTTGCTTGGCAATTACACCAAGCCTGAAGTGACTATATCAGACTCTATCTGATTTGTGTCCTAGAAGTCTTTATATCTGAGATGGCTGGATGCTTGCTTTGCTTCTTTTTCATTTGTGCACTGCAAGAAAGAAGAAGAGAATAAGACAGCAGATTGATTTAACCCATGTTCCACTTTCAATTCCTGCACTGCTATGACATTTCAAACTTCTTTTGTCACAGCTGAGCCACATTTCCCAAAGCTGTTGTATAATAACAGCTGGTGGCCAATTTAAAATCACTTGTATGCAATGTATTACATTAGCCTAAACTTTGTTAAATACTGAAGAGTAAAATTCACATCGTTTTGTTACTGAAAATTTCAGGCAAGTGAGTGCTGTGAAACTAAAATGCTGAGAAAGCAGAAAGAAATCCCCAAAGTTCTCAAAGTGTACTTTAAATCTCATGAGGCAGTGTGGGGATTCTTGGCTTACCTGAGTACTGACCAGTAAAGCAACCTTCAGGTTTTCCTTCTGTATTGCACCTCATAAGATAGCCTTGTAAAAAACAGAAGTGCTGAAAATGGATTTTCCTAATCACAAGAGGCAGAGAAAAGAAAAAAAATAAGAGCCATATGTATTTGCATTAAAAGCCTAGAAGAAGAAAATACAAAGGTTTCTCTTTCCTTAAAAGCTCTGAAAATGTGCTAGATGAGTGTGTAACTCATACCAGCACTTGGTAACACCATGATATGTTTTAGAATATATTAGATATATTAGAACCCCATGAAAAGCAGCCCTCCATGATGAGATCAGCCCCCAGAAGACAGTACCACAGTCACAGGTGGCTGAAACGGGGGACAGATCTGAGCCATCTCTCCTGCCAGCTATAGAAGGGAACTGAGAGATAACACAGAGATAACCCTCAGCATCCCTGCCACATCTCACTCATAAAGCATTACGTACTCAAGTGGCACATTTGGATACCTCCCCACCTCACTCTTTCCCTTCTTCCCCGCAGCTTGGCCCTGATCCTTCAGAACTGTGGGAAAATACAGAATTGTCCCTTTCCACTGCCCAGGTGAACATGAAAAGCAAGCTTCGAAGGAGATGTGGGACTTTTATCCAACACTTCCAGCCAGCTGTGTCCCAAGCTTGCAGGGGCATTATGAGCACATTGCCAAGCCTAGAATTCCAAAGCCTCTTCCATCATGTCCCAGCACAGGTTGGTGGAGACTATCTGGGTGTGACTCCACGCCAATCGGGGGGCAGGCATGGGGATGGTGCCCTCAGGGGCACCGTGATCCCAGCCAGTGCTTGTCTGCGTGTTTGCCAGCTGGAATACACAGGGGCTGAAGTCATAGCTTCAAAACAGGCACTGACATGCTTTTACTGTCATGTACAATCCCCAAAGCAGAGTCAGTTGCCCCTAAAATGGATTTTACTGTTGTATATTAAACAGTAAAAGGAACCTCAGTCAAGACGTTAGCTTTGAGATCGAAATGAAAAATTGAAGAGGTGATAGTGCTGAATAAAATATGATATTAGCCATAAGGCATTTTAAAGAGATAAGAATACAAGGCTGGGGTGTCAGGCTTTAGTGTATTCTGCTTCTCGGGATCTTCTGCTTATTTGGATAAAACACCTTTGCATAGCAGATGGAATCTGATGTAATCCTGTCATCTGACTGAATGTGCTTGTTTTCCTTTGCTGCTGAGAGCATGTGAATTGCCCCATCAGGATTTAGTTGTCCTAATCTGCATAGGAGGTCAAGGTTCCTTTGCTCAAGGATCCTGGATGTTTCTTGCATGACTCACACACTTGTAAGCAGCTAAAGGTAAAGACCATCTAAAAAACAGAGACTGCCCCTCTCCTGAGAAAAGCTGACTGGGAAAAATTTAACTGAAGGTGTCCAGGTGTTTTAAAAAATACATATACATGGAAGGGAATCGTTCAGTGCTTTTGTCACGAGGAGCACTGGACTGGCAACTCATTCTTCAGTTTGGGCTGCTCTTCAGCTCTTTTTTTTAGAAAAAACCCTTGTCTTTAGAGGAGGAGACGACTAGAAAGAATTTGTGTACAGCTGTTGCACTTGGGCTTAGTCAGTGTTTGTATTGCAGTGTGTGGACTGATATCCAGCTCCTGCAGCTGAAGCACATTGGAGTTCTGGCTTCAGTGGGTGCTAGGTCAGACCGAGAGGGACAGTAAACAGCAAATCAACATTGATTGAGGTCACCTATACTTTGAGTAATTGTACAGCAGTGCAAATGGCAGGGCAAAACAAACATTGGAAACACAGCAGTAAAACGGCTTGAGGAAAGAGGAACTGTTCATTCAAACTAATGCTGTAACTGCTAGACAGTTTTCAAATAAGCTGTCCCTCCTGAATTTGGCAGACAAGATCTTTTGGTTTCACAGGAAGGAGCAATTCTCATCGGAGCAGCTGTAGCCCAAGCTGCAGCAATGATGAGACAGCTTGACAAATCAGGCCCTTTTAAGGTTATTGCCATTAAATTAGTCACTTGAAAACACTAAATATCAGCTTGTAAGATGATCTTTTTAGTAGGCAAAGGCCTTTTAATTTTTATTAGAGCAATTAGTCCTTTTATAAGTCTCAAAATAAAATTAATCATTTTGATAATACAGCATGAAATAGCTCCCGTAGTTTCAGTCAGGAACAGGAGTTTCAAGGAGGATTTTTTGATGTTCATTTGCTTTGAGGGGGTGGTGTCTTTTTCCTCTCCATTTACAGCAAGCTTTATATGTAAGCATAGGTTTGGAGGCACAGGTCTCTGAAGGCAGTGCTGTGCTCAGGAGGGAAGCTGGCCAAAAAGGGAATTCCTTTGCTTTTCTCAATCACATCTCTTCCTTTCATCTGAATACACATACAGCCTCAGTGCAGTCTCGCATGAAACAGTGAAATGACATATCCATATAAAAAAATAGATGTTAAAAAGGTATTATTATAAACTAGTCCCTTCACTGTCTCTTTTTCTCCTCCAAGACTAGTTCGACTTGGATAAATAATATCTTTTTCCTTCATTTGCATTTTTAATGTCTTGTTTACCTTTTCCAAGCCATCAGGGTACAGAGCAGTTTTTAAATACTTTCTCAACATATTTTTAACCACTTCAGTATAAAATGTTTTTATTTAGCTCTTATCTTTGTGTTTTTTTAAAATTAATCCCCTAATTTGTGTATTAAAATTTGCATACTCTTATTAATACACACAATCATTTGTACAGTACTCCTTGTGTAAGGTCAAAGCATCAAAGTCATGCTACCAAATAAAAATTCTCTGATGTCTAAGGAATTGATTTTAGTTTACTTAACTGCAGAAGTTTAAGATGATATTTAACCACAACTCTTTGTTCTGTGTTTCTGCTTGACCTCAGTAAGTGGCAGTAATCCTCTTTCTCAGCCACTTCACAGCAAGCTGGCATTCAGCTCAACCTTCAGGTGGCTGTTAACTTAATAACCATACTTTTCCCCAAAATGAGTGGAATAAGGGCACTGTTTCCCCACCTCTCCAGTGGGAGTGGTGAGCCTACAAAAAAAACAGTGAATGCTGCTGGGCCCAGGAACAATAAACCAGTGCAGTGAGGTTCTTCAGAGTTCAACATTCAGAAGTCATGGCCTCTGATCAATACAAATCCTGACATGTGTTCTAAGTTCTCTACAAGTGAGAAATTGAATGGGATTAATCAAATTCATACACATAAGTATGTGGATGTTCTTCCAGATGCATGACGTAATAATGTTGGCAGTATGATACAATGAAATTATCCGTGTATTGCCAGAAGATCTCACTATTTGGGAGTTAAAATCCAGCAATCAATCATCTCTATTTTAAGGATTCTTTAAGACCATATGAAACAACAAAACTAAAATAACAGTCAAAGACAAAGCATCATACTGTGAATATAGTAATGATATTTCCATTTCAATATTTAAATCAACATTTAAATATTTCAACAACTTGAAATATTTATGCACATGCACCCACAACATTTAATAATTGCATCACCGAAACATCAGTATGGAGTTAATTTTATTTTACTACAGAAATCTATAGCTCAGCTAGCCCTCAGCTTGCTTTATGATTAGTGGAGAGAAGTAACTCTTGGAAAACCTTTAGTGAATATACTGTCATAACAAAGTAGAAATTTGAGGTCTTCCTAGGCATCTCCAATGTAGTTATCCACACCTTGTCAAATGAGTCCTGCCCTTATTGAATGGATGCCCTTTTCTGTATCTCTATGTTCATGAAAATAGTTGATGTCTCCTAGTCTTTAGCAAATAAAATCTTAATTAGATTTTTCTTAATGCTGATATATACTGCAGGGGAGTATTGACTTTAACATTATTTTCCTGTTTTTCTGCCACATTTCAGCTTGAAAACATCCCCTCTTTAGCTGATTTTCCAGTTTTGCCTTATAGAACCTTGAAGTCTTGCATTTTGATACAGAAACAACCTTTTTTGTTTGTTTGTTTATTTTGACATTTCCAAAGCAGATGCCTCAATCCTCTTTCCTCAATTTATGTCTGTGGTACTTGGATTTATTGTGTTGGTTTCCTGCTGGACACAAATTCTGTATTATGCCTTTCATCAGTACCAAAGTTGATCTCACAGTCTCAGTTTGCTTCAAAAATCAGAGCAGCTGATAAGTTTCAGAGTGGCCTTCCTAAAGGAGTCTAGGATTCAAACTTTTTTTTTTTTTTTTTTTTTTTTGTATAGTGGAGCTTTATAAATTTACTTAAAAGTCTGTCTTGTGTGGTTGCCTTCAATGTCAGGGAACCTGGTAACTGAGTAATCCATCTCTGTGTGCCAGGTTCCATTTCTGTGAGCCATGTTCCTATGTCCATCAGTGACAATGACATCATGGATAAACATGTGATGGGTTAAGGAGGTAACTGTATTTCAACATGAACAAGAGAAATCAAAAATTTTTATCACATAATCAGAACTTGTTCCAAGAATAGAGAACAAGCACTATTAGAAAAATATTAACAAAGCTATTTTCTTTTCTTTCCTTTTTTTTTTTTGGTATGCTAGTCACATGACCAAAGGGAAATGTGTGTCAGTATTTGCTGATCAGCAGGAAAATTACAGATCTCTGGGCACTTCTCTATAGCTTTGGGGAAGAAAAGGACTTCTGCTCTCCTTTCTTTAAACTGTCTGCTCAACACAGGACAAGAGATTTCACCTTCTTTCCTACCGCTGGTTGGACTGCATGGAAAGTGGAAAGGAAAAATAATTGACCAGCCACTGGGCAATTATGTGGCTTTGAATTAACCATACAAATATTAATTGCAATTATAACTATAAGAAATTATAACTTATTAACAAGATGTATTTTATGAAGAAAACTGTGACTTTGCTGCTGTAGTAGAAGAGCCATTTCATGAACCACACTCTAGGGCAATTTGCAAAATAATGTATGTGTTGCAATTCTGTGCTAGTTCGGTAATTCAGTGGAAGCAGCTGTCCTCTGGTGGGAAAGCATTGATCTGGTCTGTGATGATTCCATGATCTACACAATCAGCAGTGTAAAGTGAGAAATCGGCCCCCAGGTCCGTGTCATGTCAGCTGCCTAATGCCATTGATTTACAAGCCCCTGATTCTCATTCCAATGAAGATAGCTGCTCACATCAATATAACAGGCTCACATATTGTTGAAGATGCAGTGCTAAATAAAAATAATGTTTAAAAATGTTGGGAGAAGTTATTAAGATTTGTGTGAGGGAATCATGTTTGTCTGAGTGAGGCAGAGGCAAGAGCATGTTTGGTATAAAGGAGTTGAATGTCTGGAGCTACACTGTTCTTGTTACAATGTGTTGGATGTGTTCTAGTAATCAGTGTTGTCTCATGTGTGAAAACAACATTGTGATGCAGATTGTAGCTGTCAGATGACTCTCAATTATAAAATAGTCTTTGGAGACCGAGAAATGGAACCATGCAGTAAATGACACAATTTATTAATCAAATTTATCATCTTATTCTGCTTTTCCTGAAACTGAGAAGTTACTTGTGAATTCACTGCAGTCATTGCTCCTAATTATAATCACATGTGAAGAAGTTGGCTTCTGGACACCAGCTGATGCTACTCGTGTTTTACTGAATCATATAAGACACATGACCCTCCTTGTGCAAGCATCAGATCAGGGCATTTGTATTCTTGTGACTGAGTGCAATTAATCTAGTAGTCCTTCCGAGTCAGTGGAGTTTCAGTGACTTTGCATCTCTCAAAAACCTCAAGTAAATTAAATCAAGAATTTGATTTGATCATAAGGGAAAACAAAAACTTTCCTCCTGGTGTTGGGGCGAGGGGGCTACGATTTCCATTAATTGTACCTGAACTCTTGTTAATTCAGGGTAAGGCTCTGAAATGCAATGACTCAGTAAGATTAACTGATGTATAGTAATTAGACGTGATTTTTAAAGAAATCATGTAAATCGTTCAGGAAGTCAGCAAATTCTAGATGCATAATGTTGTTGCTTGCTATTGGAGAAAATTAGTGATCACATGCTCAAACTTTACCAATTTCTCTATAGACTGATAATTTAGACAATAGTGTTACTCAAGTGGGAATTCTCTACCACACCTCACATTGCAGGGTTTTGAAATTTCTTCTCTTCCTGATTTTATGTAAAGAAATACCTTCTGATGTAGATGAAAAGACTTACTGACACGAGGGGATTAGTTCACAATCTTATCTATGTCTTTATTCACTTTTACTGTACAGCTACTGAAAATTATTTTTCCTTTCCACTTGTCTAGTTAACCTAATCAAACAGTTCAGTCTTCCAACAGTGGAGAAGTCTCTCTACATACATAGTGATTATTTTATTGGGATAAATCCATTCCCCACACACTCCAGAAGAGGACCTCCTTGAGAGTCATGGGATAGGGCAGTCATTAGATATATGGGCCTAGTTAACCGCAGCTCATAGGCCAATAAATTCTCAGAGTTCTGAAGACACTTTCATTTTATATTTTAGTAGAGAATTATGTATTTTGTGGAGAGATTTTTGCCACCTTTGGTGAATATTGCGTAGGATATTTGCCAAGATTGTCATCTAGCATCTGAAAGTAGAGGAAATGCATTAATTTCAGCAGCATTACTCATGATCTCTGGCAGTTTAAGGGATGTTCAATTTAACCCCTCTTTATCTTAAGCAAAACATCTTTCAGCAAATGGTGGAAATGGTAAAAGTTCAGTTATTAGCTCTGGGAAATGAGCTTTTATGAAAAATCAAATCAAACCAAAGCAGAATGCCAACCTTTTGTAAAATTTGATGGAAAGAAAAAAATCAAATGCATCTACCCCCTCTTTTCAAGAGGTTATTATTCTGTATGAAATTATATTTTGCAATGGAGCAGGGATGCCCTACCCTACTCTACCTTTCCTTACCTGACCCTACCCTACTTTTCCCAACTTTCCCTACTCTACCGTACCCTACCCTACCTTGCCCTAAAATAACCTACCCTACCCTACCCCACCTGAACATATCTTTCCCTACCCTGCCCTAGGCTACCCTACCCTAC
>VZSR01001283.1:7223849-7324084 GCA_013398615.1 Brachypodius melanocephalos
TTTACCCTACCCTACCCTTCCCTACCCTACCCTACCCTACACTACCCTGCCTTACCCTACACACCTCAATACTGAGTTTTATACCACAGTCCTGGACCTTGAATTTTGGTGATTGAAGTATGCCCAAATCCATTTTTCTACCTTTTGATAAAAAGGCTGGCAACAGACATTATACCTTTACTTCTACCATTAAATCAAACCCCTTACTGGAAAGTGCAGCCTAGAAAAAGCACAAGTTTTTATGGAAGTAGATTGGGGAAGGAATCTATTATAAATTGCAATGTAGTTACTGAGGACTCATCAGAGACAGATTTTTCTATTCCATTTCTAAGCATGAGTCTCTCTTTTGCCTTTGAGAGGCATTTGCATTACAGGATGTTTCCACAAAATGATTTGGCACTTCAATTCATTATTTATCTTTCTAAAATGAAGCTGACCTAAAATCTCCATGCTGCTGAATGTTTCTGTAGGAATGTTAATATTAATGCTAGTTTTTTGGTTGTTTTTTTTTTTAACTCCCACACTGATGGGTTTAGGTAATAGGGGTAATTGCAAATTCTTAAAAACATTGTGCTTTCTTTTAACTTCTGCATTTTTGGTCACAGCAGTCACTTTAAGCCATGAAGCATTAGATGCTTCTACCTGAGGTTTTATTTTGGCCTATGTGTTGTTTTAGATATGGAACCGTAGCTAAATTTTAGCACGACTAAAAAGAGTAGCTCCCCTCTAGAAGTGAACTGGTATCTTCAGAGAGAGGGAGCAAAAGAAATGTAGACCCATTTCAAGCCCTCTGCTGTCAGTACATCTGAGAAGAGGCTCAAATTTCTGAATTCTGCTTATTCCTTATGATGAACTAACTGTTGGTTTCATGAAAGAATGCTTCTGTTGAACGTTGTGCATGCTCTTAAATTCCTGTGGATATCAGCAGAACTCAAGTGTGAGATTAAATTCTAGCATATGCTTTTCTTTCAGGAGCTGACAAAGTCAAATCAAAATAATATTACCAATGTCTTTTTGGATTCATTTTTCTGCTTGTTCAGTGAGTTGGATCAGATCACTGAGTGCTAGATTTGAATCAACGACAGAAACATCAGGTTTTCAGGTTGGTGGTAAGGGGAAAGGATTTGGACTGTCTCTTCTGATATTATCAAGCCATTCCATTATCTTAATTATGCAAGAATTTCAGAGTTTGTCGTTGGTTCACAAGTTAAGGTTTTTCTACTGTGTCCTAAGGAAAGTGATTCAACTTGAGCATTTTAAAATGCTTATTGATATCCCTAGTAATCCATGTAAATATTTTAAATTAATTTGTCTTTTCCTGACTACTCAATAGCATTGGGTTAGTATGACTACACGGGGGATGTAACAGAGTCACACTTGTTGTTCAAGGCATAAGTTCAAAGACATTCTGCAAGAGGTAATCTGTAGACCAACCAATTCAGGGTTTTTTTATCTACATAAAAGGATTTTGTGTTACTTCTCACATGCATGTAATGTAACTTCATCTTTCCAATTTTATAATCTCAGCATTTCTTTCATGGTATTTTCATATATATTTTCTTTTATATATATTTTCATGTATATTTCATTTTTTTTTTCCTTCTTGTGGCCAGCTGTAAAAAAGTGGAGACCAAGCTTAAACCTATGAATCAAGAACCAACATAAACATTTGGGGTTTATGTTTTGACCTGTGCTTTGGGAGTGCCCTTCTCCTTTCTTTGCCCATCACCCATTTCCCTCTGGGTGGAATGATGCCCCAGGGCTCAGAGGCACCCATAATGAGCAGTGTATTACACTCGTCACAGGGCAATGTGGGACTTAGGCACTTCTTTCCCTGGAATGAAGAGATGTAGGTGCTGCAAAGTCAGGAGTGAAGTGATGTAAGCACTGTGATGAGCACACAAAGGAAACATCATTGCTCACTCTGCTTTTCTTCTAGAACCAGGATAATGACACTAATGTAAGTAAACCCCTAAGCTGAGCAATCCTCAATTGTTTCACATCCAGGTTCACACAGATATTAGTTCTTGCTGCACACTATCCATGTCTGTCTGTCAGAGAAACCCCAATATTTTGTGTGCAGGATACAAATATGTGCAGGCTACAATTTTCATTTCACGTGACAGGAACACTACAACATCCTTATGAAATATGATAACTTCTAGTTATCATATAATATAGCTCCAGGTGCATGTAAAGCAGAGAATTATACAGACATTATGAAGCATCCATATCCATGGAGTGCAAAGAAAAATGATATCCCACTTTCATGTGAGGTTTAGATTTTAAATTCTTTCTTGAGATAAAGACATTAATATTTTGATAGTTAAAGGTCATTTTTCAGTAGCACTCACAGATTGCCAGTAAAAGATAACACTTCCCTAGTGGACAAGCTTTCTTACAATATGTCTTCCACATGCTAATGAAATCCCCAGAAAGCAATGGCTGGTTCTGTAGTTTGCTAGATAAAGAAAAAAGAGGAAAAAAAGAGGACTTGGGAGAGTACTTTGTGCTGAATAATGTATCTGATTTATTTCACTCCTTTTTCTGCTTGCGGAATATCTAAAAAAAATCCATTTAAATTTCAGATTTTTATGGATTTGTTTCTTATATAGAAATGCTCAGTAAGCTCTTACTTCGTTTTCATATTCTTATTGAAAGGCCACAACATGATCCAATGGTGATCTAAGTAATACAACTGTTGTTTTGTTTTCCTGATTGGACAACTGAGGTACTATAAGAAACATGTATCTGAAAATCTCTTAAAAAATATAATCGTATGAGTGTTATCACCAGTTCCAGAACTACAATTAGTGATTGCAGCACCTTAATGCTCTTCTTTTTTTTCCCTAAGAAATGCCTTTTAAAGTTCCCGGGAGATACAGCTGTTTTTCATTGATATAGAGAACTTGGAATCCTCACCCAGCAGTGCTTAGGGAGCTAGTTTAATGGGAAATAAAAGCAGAAATAATTGGGAATTTTCTAATGATGGATTATCTCTCCTTGGGAAATTCCACTTTATTGTAACGGGAATTTCCCACAGTAACACAACAGTTTTGAAGAAATTAAGGGATTGGGAAGGGCTAGGGAAGAGAAAGAGAGTTAAAAATGACTTACTCATACCCCAAGAGCCTGGTGATTTGGCTGCTCTGTGAGAAATGGGAAAGACACCTTAGGCTGAGTTTCTGCCTTGTTCAGTACAAAGCTTTATCTCCTGCTGGAATCCCAAATAATGACTTTAAGTCACCACAGATTGGCAGGGTGTGTCTTTCCTGTTGGATAAATCCTGCTTTGCATATTTAACTGCTTATTCAGCATATGATTTTCTTGAAACTCAATAATCTGTATCCTGACAGAAAAGCGAAATATCCAGATGGATTTTGATTCTGAAAATTATCTTCTTTAGTTTTTTTAATTGGAGCTGGAGATCAAAAACTTGCAGCATTTTGGATAAGCCACTCTAGACATCTCTGGACTACAGGGAATCACTCCCCCTTCCTCCTCTCCAAGTTAAAATTCGAGTGTGCATTATATAAATTAAATACATGTACTCAAAACTAACTTTTTTATTAGAGAGTTATAAAAAAAGAGAAGATTGAAAACTTGAAATAGCAGCACATGCCAGGTGTTGAACTATTCATCCATCATCCTCTGTGAGAGATTGCTCGTTGTTCAGATTCCGTAGAATATTAATTTAAAATCAATTTTGATGATGTACATTACTAAACCCCCATTTGATATGAACAATCACAGACACCTACAGAGCTAAGAAATAACTAGTAAATAGAGAAAGCAAATAATAATAATAGTTACAACAAAAATAACACCACCTAAATCAGTAGCTGCAGATGAAAATATTTCATTAGGGTTCAGTACTACAATATTTTGCTTGAAGATAAAGCCAGGATGGCTGGGGGTTAATACTGAACAAAGAAGGTACTATTATTTACAATGTGGTGTTTTAGACATTTACAGATTTTCCATGTGGATATTTATGATGGATATCAATTATATTGAGCCACTCTAAAGCTTCCAGTTTCGATTACTCAATGTAAAAGGAGAGGGATTCTCTGAAAGGAGATTCAGGTTCTTTCAAATAGCTATAATTTGGGTTTCATACTGCTCCTTCTGTTTGAAACCGTGGCCTGTACAAGACAATAGCAGCTCTGCTGTTGAGTTCAACATGTCCAGCATTTTGTCTCACATTCTTGGTGCTATTGAGCGCACTTATCAAAGGCAAAGCAGAAAAAAAACTTTTCATAAGGGAAAATTAGAGGTCCCTTCACAGACTCATCACTTCCTTGCTTGTACCATTTCCCTGTCCCACTGAGACAACTCATTGCCCCAGCCTTTATATGAGCTTTCCAAAATCCCAGCAGTGACCTTGAAGTTTCAGCCCCCTGTATTGGAAAATCTATGTAATTCTGACATAGCTGATTGTGTTGTTTGTTTTGTTCGCTATTCCAAAATAGTGTCATTTAACTGTAAAACAAAACAAAACTCTCCTGTAACCACAGTTGTGAGGATTATCTTATAGAATGATTTGTGTTGGAAAATACCTTTTAAAGATTACCTAGTCCAACCCCACTGCCATGGGCAAGGACATCTTTCACGACTGCTCTCTATGATATGTTACACTCTAAAATGATCTGTTTCCCTCTGGTGCCCTATGGCACCTCTTTGTCTAGAGAACAATTGGTGCCGGAATACAATGCTATTAAGCAGAAGGATTTGGAGGTTGATTCTGTAATGTTTTACACCATGTGTATTCAGCTGTCTGCGTGATAAATGGGTGAAAAGTGCCTTTGTTCTAACTTGGTAACACGGTGGGGCCACTGTTCAGAGCCCTAAGTGACAGCAGCAGCAAGAGAGCCAAGGGTGGTTGCCTTCTGACCCACATAAACCAAGATAACATCAACAAATACGACAATAGAAACAAAGCCAGGCAATCACTGGGGCTCTTTATCCGTTCCTCTAACCTAGAGTGTATCTTCAGGTAGAAAAAACAACTGTCATCCAAAAAAAGAGCTGAAAGGGCTGAAAATGTAAGTTCCTCTAGGCTCACTAGAATAAAAAACCTTATAAGACAATCTCACCCACCAAAACCTACTTTCTCTTGCTATCCTCCTCCTCTCCACCACCCAGTAGAGAATCTAGAGAACTGCATTTTTGTTTCAGTAAAAGGATTGTAAATTGAAAAAGAATATTCCAGAAAGAAACCACTACTACATGTTTCAGGTCAAGATGATATAAGTTTGCAACAGAAATGCAAATTTAATTTTAAGATTCACGTCAAATGGGAAACATTTTAAACTCCAGGATGCAATAGGATTTTCAATTACAAACTAATTAATGTTTTCTGAACCTTCTTTTCATTGTATTTCCTTCCTTTAAAATTTTGTAGGGTTTAATATGAAAAATATTTCTTCTTATTATGGTAAAAATAACAACATGACATAGAATTTCAATGTTTTGAGATAAATTTAAACTTTAAAAAATCTTGAATATTAAATACTGTGTGTATGTTTTAGAGTGTATATTTTTTCTTTCTTTCTTCCCCTGACTGTAATAACTAGCTTAATATTATTGTAACTTCACTGTTAATCCTTGGTTTCCTCCAGAGACACACCCCTTTGAGAATTCTCACTCATCAGAGAATCTAAAACCAGGGTTAAGGAGTTTTACTTAACAGCCCCAGGATTTAATTTTTGTTCTCAAGTCAAGAATCTCTGAGGCATCTGTTTGAATTTAAACAGTTAACCCTTGTGTCCCTATTGACTTCAGTGGGAATAGTGGCCATCTGAAAGGTAACATGAATAAGTGCTTTTGTTGTTTCAGGACACTGCTGCCATTCTCACTGGAGTTCAGCAGTGAATGTATGCAGCAGAAAATATGTGTGGCACTTGAACCAGAGGGGGTTTGAAACATTGCACAGCCAGACCCGTGTGATGTGAAAATAATTCACAATGTTGTATTTTTGATGCCTTCCTCTTGAAGTCAGATAAGTGTTGCAGGGTGGGAAAGGTTACACAGCTGCACACAGGCACATGCCAAGAGCTCTTATCTTCTTGTTACCTTACCACACACTGAGCTGATGGGCCTGTAAAATTAAGGATTAGTTTAACAGCACCTTTGAAGAGAAGCGTTATAGATGGTGTAGAACAGTTGCTGGTAGAAAAAAGGCCGTCTCTAGTGAAGTTTAAGACAAACCAAATGCTGAAAAAGATCCGGAGATCTTCAGAGCCCACACAGGGGCTTATTTCTAAAGAGCAGTGGTAGCACCATGGCCATGAAGGGATCACCAGCTCAGACTACATTGCTGCAGTTCAGCAGGAGCAGGCTACTTTGCAAAGTTGCCTGTTACCTTGAGAGGAGGACAATAATTAACTCATCCTGCACAAGTATGAATTAGTTTTTTTCAGGTAGTTCTCACGAAATCAACAGTTCAGGCAGCACAACTCCCAGCCCACATTCTGATCACTGGAGAATATGGGTAAGAACAGGATGGCTCAGAGGAATATAGCATTAAACTCTCAGCTGGGGTTAACCAGAGGTTTGTACAGCTTCGTAAGCCACTGAATATTCTGTCAGTAGCAGAAGATTACACACACACAAAAAAAAAAGATTAAACAACTATGCTTATATGATGAGATCAGGAAGCTGACTTGGATGACATCACTTAGTTTTCAATTAAAACCATTTCCAAGGCCAGCTGGATAAAGGAATGAGGCTGAAATTACATGCCCAAGGCAGGAGGAAGTGCAGCACTTATATCATCTTGAGCTGCTGTGAAACTGCACTCTAAGAATGAGGGCAAGTACAGCACGTCTGTCAAAGTCACACTGCTCATCTTTGGCTAATCAGCAGTGTAGAGATCCTCTGAGGCAAGGGTTGGATTTGGAGTGTAGGGTTGATTGACAGTAAAGAGACCATCCTCTATGAATTCGATCAGAATCATAGATTTGTAGAATGGTTTCAGTTGTAAGGCACCTTAAAAGTCATATAGAACCATGGGCAGGGACACCTTCTACTAGACCAGGTGGTTCAAAGCCCACTCCAACCTGGCCTTGACCATCTCCAGGGATGAGGCATCGACAGCTCCTCTGTGCCAGTGCCTCACCACCCTCACAGTGGAGAATTTCTTTATTATATCCAATCTAAATTAATTGTCTTTCCTTTTGAAGCCATTATCGCTTGTATTAATCTCTCTTTCAACCTGTTTGTACATCTGGCATCCCCAGAAGCCTACAGCAGTTGGTTCTACAGCCCAAATGTTCCTAAACAAAGTACATTGCTTTGAATAGGAAAAAAGGATGTAAATCCTTCTCCTCTGCCCAGTCACGTAATGCAATCAGAACTGAACCCCAGATCTGGTCACTGAGCTGTTCTAAAAACAAAAAAAAAGAGAAAAGATTTGAAATAAAACTGAAAACTTCTTACGTAAACCTGTCTTTTATCCTCAGTCTTTCGTTTTATCATGTAGTGCTGTAATTTAATTTTTTAAAAATTCATCAGTTCCAGCGTTGCTTCCTCTCTCCTTCTCTTCCCCAGCAATAATCACTAAAGAACAGCAAGAAATAAATTATTTCAGGATTTTTCTCAATGCTGAAAGAAGTTAAGAGTATTATGCTTTAAACTACAATACAATAAAATTGCCAAAAGGGACTGTTCATTCCATTCTTAGTTTAACAGATAGAAGATATGAAGGCTGTGCCACTCTGCTTGCCCTTTAGCAGCAGAAGAAAATTATTGCATCTCTGCACACCTCAAAAGTATGTCCTGACCCTATATTTAATAGACTCCCTTCCTTGTATCCACAAAAAACACATAAGAGGACTTTTATTCATAGAACAAAGAAATCTCTAACCAAATATGCTGTCCCAAGAATCAAAGTCAGTCTCATCACAAATGTCAAAGATCCCCTGTTATGAAAATTTTTGGATGGCTGATTGGTTGAGGGAAAAGTCAACTTTTCACGAAATCACAAGCTCAATGCTCTCATTGAGAAATCTGGATTGTTGCTATATTTGCTGCAGGGATTTGACAAAGGAAAATAAAAGATCTTTCTAAGGCAAATGGAGATCATACTTATAATCTTTTTGTATCCGTGAAATATAAACATTTTAAAGTTTCTGCACTGGAATTTTATCATCTCAGTTACTCAACTGCAGTTACTGTAAAAACAAGGATAAGCTTTGCATTATTAACTAATGTGTTCTTTTCCAGACTAAAACAAAACTGTTTCTTTTGGCATATTGTCACTTTGGTTAATCTCAAATGAGGGAAAATCCTGAAAATGGTCTTGCTGTTCTAGTAGAGCTGGTTTTGATTTAACTTCAGGGCTCTCATCTCTCTGCTGGCTCTTCAACCCTCTCTTCACCCTGTTCCAAGTCAAAGCTCCCCTGCACACTCGTGTGTGTTTTCTGCTGTTGGGTTGTTTTTCACTGTTACAGGCACAAAAGCTGTCACACTGTAGTGAGGGCTGGGGGTCTCACCATCATTGCTGGAGGACCTCAGTTAGTTCACATGAAGTCTGTGAAATTTTAAAGTTAATTAAGCTAATACAAGCACAGACGTGCTACAGGCTTCATTATGATATCGGAAATAGAACTGTAAGTAATAAACACCATGTAATGACAGCCACCAGCGCAGAGAGTCACAGAAGATTGAGAATGTTTCTAAAATGAAATACAATATATTCACACTTGGATTACTAAAATTAACTATCCAAAGCTTTCTATAAATTCCTTAATAAAAGACTGTTCTTAAAGTTGGCAAGCTGCTATGTGTGCCACCAAGTCAAAAAGGTCTTCTGGCAGTTCAGAATTAGTCTAGTGAAGTCACTTTTGGTATTTAGGATCATTCTCTTCCTACATCTCTTTCAAGTTGCCTTGTATTGGTCTCCTTCCAGTTTTTATGAAAATTTGCTCCATTTTCTTGATCCTGTTCTTTTTGGATGCTCCTTCAAACCTCTCCAGGCATAGCCCCATGATCAGGATGTTAAAATATCTGAATTGCCAAAGTGCAGCTGAAAAGATAACAGATTTCTGTGTCTAAAAAGATGAACCAGTCAAAAGAAGCCACGGAAATAATTTTTGGTTAAAATTTGAAAACAAGATCAGCTTCCATTTAAGTTCAAAACCAATTAAACTAAAGAGAAGATAGGAAGCTGCTGTTTTCCAAACATGTCTGTGTGCCTTTGTAGCCTATGACCCTTGGCCACTTTAATGAGGCTCAGGTCAGGTCTGTAATACAAAATTTTGCTGGAGCAGCTCTGTTGATGAGGAGGGTGGTAAAGTGTGATGTGTGATTGACAGAACAGTGCTGGTGAAATCGCTGGTGTAAGCAGAGTCATATTGGAAAAACTGCTTTTGCTGAGGCTTCCTTTTATTCTGAGGAGTGTGGGGGGAGGGACAAGGAGAGCAGAGAGAATAACTGACTCCAAGCAAAGCACAGCTTTATTCATATAAAATGCTTTTGCATTAGGAAGGCTTTGCTGCTAAAATATATCAGTGATTAGAATCGGCCCGTCAGTTGCAGCATGTCACACTGGCACCCCAAATCTTTATGTAGGATAAGTAGGTGTCATACAAAGAGCCTGCATTTACAAAGGGGTCTCTGATACCCCTTTTCTAAGTGGAAGTATAGCTAACAGAAAAGAAAGGATCACACTGTTACTGAAGGGGCATCCCAGATTTTAAACTGGAAATGAAGTGCCCCCTCATTTGGCACCCAGGGATCACAGAAGTCTGTGATCACAGAAGAATCTTTAAAAAACTGAAAAGTAATAGAAGCAGGACGAGATCCTAATATGTTCTTGATTGATACACATAAACCTTCTTAAAGAAATTATACAATCAGATTGTTTTAATCTGGGCACCAAGTACCCAAAGAAAAGTAGTGGCTCGTTTAGAATCGTCAGCTCTGTTGGGTAATTACTTTAGAGAGTTTTTGAAAACTGCACATTAGCTACATGACAGATCAGAGTTGTTTTGGTCTATTGAGTAATTATTTAATTAGGCCACATTTTAAAAACTGTTTATCTCCCATATAATGGTTGGAACCAACTCCTTCTGCTTTATTTTGTAATTATCTAATGAGGCCAAAGGTATGCATTGCAAAAAATCCTATCCAAGCATAATGCTACTCTGTGCTGCAGGGGAAATGGAATAAAAAAAAATTCTAAGGTGTTTTAATAAGAGTTTACTACATGCAGGAAGCAAATGTCTTTTATTGGTAACATTACAAGAATTGAAGCAAGGAGGACAGAAAGGCTAGAGCCTTTGGGCAGAAGGGCCAATGCAAAAGTCTAAAAATTTTTAAGAAGGAAAATGTTAGCCACTTTTGTTAGACCAGCTAAGCAAAGGTAAAAGTGGAAAGCAGCCAAGAGTCACCTTTTTTAATCCAGCCAAGGGAAAATGAATCAGGGATACAAGATACTCTGGCAAGGTAAAAATGAATCAGAGTTCTTAATTAAGCACAGATAAAAGATCAAAGCAGAAGCATGGTCTAAGGAAACTTTGTTTCTTTGTGAAAAATCAACCTGGATTAGCGAGGAATGATGATCCAACATAATTTTTTAACTAGGGAGATCTACATATAAGATATGACCCTGTCAACACTGAAGTCAGTGCCACAACTTCTAGTCCTTTAAAAAAGAGAAAAACCTGAATGTGTGCCACTTCAAAAATTAATCATATTTTTCCAAGGGCCTTCTAGCTATGGAAAATACTATTCCAAAGCATGCTTAAAATACTTTAAAAACCTGTTTTGATGATAAATGCATGGATGAATGTGCATTTTGGTAAGATATTTAATCATGCTATTATTAAAAGGACATTAGAATGTTATGGAAAGAGCTGCAAAACCTGAGTCTTAGTGAATTTTTGTACATACAGGAGACTCTTACAACATTCTTACCAACCAACCAACCACAGATATGTGATTAAATTTATGAGTGCTGGATTTAATGGAGTGCTGGGGTTTTTTAAAGAAACCCGAAAGACAGAAATGTTATAGAAACTGTGGAGATGGTGAAAATACAAGACAGCAGCAGAATTTACCCCCTGCATCCCATTGTGAGGAATGATATTGTTCAGATGCCATTGCATGATTTTTTGCAGGTGGATAAGGGAGAAAAATTTTAGGCAGAACAATGTCAAAGTAAAAGGAATGGAATGGCAATAGTGATCCTGTTGCTATAGCTGTTACATCCAACCTTGCTTTATTGAAATAGCAATAGAATTTCCAGTCAAAATATGTGACTTTTTTTCTGTAGCTGTAATACGTGAGACCTTTGCCCTTAATCCACCCAGAATTATGGCAATTTAACAAATTGCTACCCATCAGTAGAGCTTCAGGAACTGTCTGTGTGCACACTGTGAGCAGTGTCTGGCAAGAGGTCTGAATCTATTCAAGGGAGACTTATTTTATGCTGTATCTCAAAACAGGAAGAGATTTTGAACATTCATAGCAGTTCCATGCTTCCCTAGCAGTGCCATGGGTCTGAGCCAGTCAGCTCCTGAATTACTTGGGAAAACTTACTTGGCTTCTGAAGATGAGTGAGTCACAGGGCTCAGGGGCAGAAGGTTTTTAAATCCACAAGGCATCATGAGCTTATCATACTTGAGCTCCCATAAGCTATTTTCATCCAGTCGGTCTGTATGGGGACCAAAGTTTATTGTTTGTCTATATCTTACACAGTTGGAGCCTCAAGGAAAAAAGAAAAAAAATGAAAGAGAGAAAAAAGGAGGAAATAGGCAAAAGCTCATGATGCCCAAACTGTTGCTAATCTGGATTTATGTGGAATCTGAGTCATTCATATTAATTCTTATATCTACTCCACTCCTCGGCTCAGTGGCTACCTAAAAGGATATAGTTAACAGCTTTAAAAATTCCCCAGACCTCAGTTCCTGAAAGGGTAATGTTTCTGGACAGAAGTCAAAAAATTGCCTTTCTTGGCTTCATCTCAGGAGGTCCTTCAGACATTCTTTCTAACTATATTCTCTGATTCTTTCCAGACTATTGTCTCATGCCAGAATCCTCTCTGAGCTTTGTTGGAAAAAGCCCTATGTACTTCACTTGACTTTATTTTTCCTTCTTTTGGTCTCTGGGTATTGGGGCCAATTTCTCTTTCCAAGGAAAAATCTGCTTAAGAGTCTAAGAGTAGGAAAGTTCAAGGAGTTTCACTGTTTCCCTCACGTCATTCTTTGTGTTAGGGTGCAGAGGAAGTGAGGCAAGAATGAGGAGAGGAGAAAAGGCTGGATGGTGATCTTTAAGCTGAGCATTTTGAGTAGTTGGTTCCTTAAAATCTTGAGAATCCCTAAGGTCTGTACCTCCTCAGAGGACCTCAATCCGCAGCTCTCTAATTAAGTGTGTCATGGCAGGACACTCACTCCACTCAAGGCATTTAGGGGTGATGCTGAGTTGGCTGAACTGTGGGATAAAGTAGAGGGCTCCAGAGAGAGGAGGAGTAACCTTGCACAGAATACACATTGTGCATTTTCCTAAATTTTTGTTGCTTAAAGAAACAAGTCACTTGACCTTGCTTCTAAGTCAGTGGCTCAATACTAAAAGAAAGGGACAAAAGCGCCTAGGTAGGGCTTCAGTCAACACAAGCTGAATCAAACTTAGGGCTCATTTCCATGCTTTGGGTTGCTTCCTGTTCCTCATGTCTCTGGTGTAAATGAGAGTTAGTCTCTGGGTGCCATAGGTAAATGTCATGGGCTGAGGGTGTTATACCCCCTTCAAGGCATTAAAGCAATATGTAGCTGGTAAGGAGCTCAAATGTGTTTTTTGCTCCATCTGGAAAAAGAAACGGCTTGACATAGTTTATTTTTAACTAAATTTTAGCTACTTTTAACCTCTCTAATAAAAGACATTGATATGAACTTTGTGGTATTTTACTTGGATTCATCCCATTTGAGAATTACACAAGTGCAAAAAAATATATTTGAAAATATGAAGTTGATTCTTTTAATACAAACAAATAACTCTGAGAGTCTCTGTTTATTTGTATGTACAATTTGAGAAAGGAGAGAAAATGCTTTTTAGGCAGTTCTTATGGCAGTCCATTGTATGCCAGGTTTCAAATTTTGATGCCAAGTATATTTTTACAAGTCAGTTTTAAATCTTCAATAAATATTATTTCAATTTGATTATTAACATAAACCAAACTGAAGAACCAAAAGGATTCTGCAGGGAAGCTCATCTGTCCCTTCAGCCCTGAGAGTGTCTGCCAGAGGGAGACCTTGGTTCCAGCACTGCAATGGTTCTCAATTGTGGCAAAACAGGATAACATGCATGAAAATCATCATGGATTGATAGAGATCATGTCATATTCTGACAAAAATTGCCTAAATCATGCTTCAGGAGACCCTCCAAAATGCCTATTTAGTGCTCTGAATTTTCTTTCCAGCATAGCTGATTGCCAGATATTTGAATTAAATTTTATTGCCTTATTATACGTGACTGATTTATGTAGAGGCATTTGTGTAACAATGAGCAAACCATTAGAAGGTTTTAAGGCTTTGGTTCACTGCAGGGAAAATTTCTGCAGTTTCAATCTCTCTATTGGTTTGGAGTTCCCAAGAATGGGCTTTCTCATCACATTTTCCCTAGTATTTCCTAGTAATAAACCTGGCTAAAGCAACACTCCTGCACTCAGTCAAGATTTACAGAGGTTTCTCAGAAGTGCTGTGGTTGTCATTCTGGAGTAGTGGAATTTCCTTTGCTCGTAAAAGGAAATTTTAGGGCAATGACAGCTTGTTTCAATACATTTGTAATGCTGTTTTTCTCTCTGAGGAGTGCAGTGGAGCATTTTTCAAGCTAGGGAAGGAAAAAGGCAGCTGATGGAAGCAGATGTCTCCTTGCTCTCCACGTTGGTTTCGTGTCTCCAGGGATTTACAGAGCAGTGGAAATGCCTGATGCCATTTTCCTTTTTGCTGGGAGCCTGGAAAATGGACAGAGACTGGACAATGGGCAGGGGCTGAGGAAGCCCAAGTACAGGCAGGTGAAAGGGAACTTGCCGAGGCATCCCATGGGATGGTGACTCCCCATGGAGGTCAGCTGGAGGCTGCAGAGGCTCCCTGGGGCCACAGCCAGGAGCAGGACAGCCTCAGTCCTGGGCTCTGGGGACAGGGACAAGATGGGATGTCAGACAGGAGTGGGCAGAGAACACAGGGGAGCCTGGGGTTCCACCACAGGCACTGACAGCTAAAAGGGACTAAAAGGATGTCTTGGGCTATGGTTGTAGCAAGAGGAGCCTGGAGGGTTGGGCAGGGACAGGGAGGCTCATCAGACCCTTCAGCCCTGACAGTGTTTTGTAGAGGGACACCTTGGTACCAGCACTGCCATGGCTGCAAGGCTGAAAACTGTCCAGGTGCTGTGTGAGTGGCATGCAGCTAAGCAAAACCCGCAGGACAAACGCCCTAGAAGAGGCAGAACTGCATCTCATCCCACAGGCTGGGTGCTGCACATCACCACAGAGGCTGCTCTTGGGATGAACCCAATGTGCTGAACTGGCACCATGACACTGGCAGAGCTCAGCTGGAGGGTGACACATGGTCCCTTGTCCCCAAGAGACCAAGGAATCAAGGTGGGAGCTGGGCACAAGCACAAGTCTCTGGAAAGCATCAGAGGCTGAAAAGAAAGGTGTTTTTGGAGCATCAGTGTCTGTTGGGTGTGACAATCCCTTGCTGCATGTCTTTTCTGGATCACTTTCTTGGACTTCACTGCCTATGTTTCATTGAACTTCCATTTCAGGGACCAAGTAGGCACTCTGGAACTCATCTTTCTGTCCTCTCTCCACAACAGAGCTCAAAAAAAAGGCACTGACAATACACAAAACCCACCAACCTGCTGGGAAGTGCTGCTCAATATGTGTTTCCATGTGTTTGGCTATTTCGAACACAAAACCAAACTTTTGTTTTGTGTCTTCTCAATTGTTGCCACTCATATAAAAGTGACAAAATGAATGCTGACTGAAAGAAACCTCAGTCTCTGATTGAAGAATGTTTAATTTCAGAAAGTTATTATTTTGGAGCTCTGATCAAGAGGAGAAAAATGTTCTTTTTTCTCCTGCCATTGTGTCATGTCATTTTGGAAGCTTCTCCACACAGCTCTATTTTTTTAATAGGAAAATAAAGACAGCACAAAACTTTTTAGAAGTTTTTTTTTTTTTCAATATTAGTGTAAACTTATTTGTTCTCTAGAAAGCATGGTTAGTTTAGCTTTACTTCTCAATGTCTGAAGACATCTGAACTGGATTTGCTCAGGTTAGCTCCAGAGGCAGAGCTGGGTGTGGGGCCTCTGTAGGCAGCTGAAAATCAAAATCGGCTACACAGAATTTGTGTTATCTCTCGACTGCAAAGTGCCCTGAGGATTTCATGGACTTTGCCAGTGTAAAACACAGATCTTTGCAGTAGCCTTTTATGCAGTTCAGATTTGCCCTCAGTCTCAGTACACCTCACAAACTCATATCACTCAGAGGATGGAAATCTTAGATTGAAAGCCTAGGTATAAAAAAAGAGATTATCTGGCCCTCCATCCTCCATTTAGAAAGAAATGCAATTACTTCTATGTTAAAGATGTGATTCTTCCCATAGAATACCAGATTTTTATAGATTTTAATTATTATGAATTACAATATTGGCTTGAATTCTCAAAATGTTATGTTATGTGTCCATCCATTAGAGGTAGTGGGGCTGCATGGCATGCAGCATCTCTGGTAGCCAGAGCATTGTGTTACTTTCTGCCAGTCCTCTGGGTTATTTGTCATATGAAATATATAAAGAAAATGTCAGTACTCAGTATCATTCCATATTTTGTTTTCTACTCTAAAAACCTTTCTTTCAGATGGCAGTTCAGATTAGAACATGCAAAACGTTTGATCTTGTATACTGGTGATTTGTTTTGTGATTTAAGTTTCATTTTATTAGGCATGCAGCTGTATCTCCTGCTGTCCAAAATTCAAGAAGGAAAATTCCAACCCTGATATACTGGAGTTTATTATTATTATTATGATTATGATTATGATTATTATTATTATCCATTTACTTTCTTTCTTTTTTTTCTTTTCTTTCTTTTTTTTTTTAAATTTTCTCCCTGTACCTATGATTTTCTATTAGTATGGACTGTTAAGACCAATACTTAATCGGGTTCTGAACAGCTAACTACTCTCATAAATGCTCAAGTTTAAAAATCCCACATACCCCCTGGTCCATTAGTCTTCCAAGGGTGTCCATTTTTGCACAGATTAATATAGGATGTTGTGGTATTTGCTTTTGATGCAAGATATACAAAGGATCTGTTGAGTATCTTGGTTTGATTTTAAGATAGTCACATTTATTTCTTGTTTGGGTAGCCATAATTTTAAAATAAGAGAAGTGCCTGAAGAAATTTCTGCAGTCTTCTCTTTCACAAAGGGGAAGTAGGGGCAAGAAGAAAGATACAGAAAAAAAAACCAACTTATTTTTCCCCCTGGCTCACACAGGTTTAGCTGAAGGCTTTAATTGTCCCTAAGCAATTAAGCAATGGCTTTATTGCCTGGGCCCAGACCTTACATTTTGTTTTCTCTTATCAGACATATACAATTTCAAATCCTAACTTGTAAAAATGGCCTTGCCTACATACTTGTCTAACTTGTTTGACTACCTCCAAAGCTGAGCTCTGTTGGTGGGTTTTAGGCTCTGTGTGCCTTAGGGGTGTGAAGATATGACCCAGTCCTTGGTGCTACAGTTTGTCTGAATGTGACTGAAAACTCAAATGGTCATTCTCTTTTAGAAAAGAAAAGCAGAAGGAATGTAAATAAAAGCAAAGAATATTCATTCGTAAACAGTGGTAAATACTTGTCAAAGGCTTATCATGGTCCAAAAATAGACATGTCTGTTCTTTCACGTATGTGCAACATTTTCACCAGCTTTCCAACATGTTTGGAAGTAATCAGGGTACAGCCACAAACTCAGAAGCTTTTCTCTTCAGAATATCATGTAAGTTCATCTATTAGTCTTTTCCTTTCAAAATGGGAACATGCTTTAATCATAATCACTTATGAAATTACTTCCCTCGAGGAAACAGACTCTTTAATGTTAACCTTAATAAAGCGATTATTGGATTGTTTGCAGTACAAATTAGCCTTGAGTATGAATTGTCCAATCTAGAGTGATTTTCTTCCCTCTAGTCAAAGATATGGTATCCATGATGATGTCCTTATCATTCTCAATGCAGGTGTTCAACCCTTGGCAGAATAAATCTGCCCAAATATGTTAGAGTTACGTCTAGTAAAAGGAAGACAAAATATGCTTAATACTGTATAAAATTACCGAAGAATAATTTTCACGGAATAATTCTGCTCATATACTTTGCAGATTCTGAGAATTTAACTGATGAAACTGGAAATCAGGCAGGACCACTAGATGTCCTGTTTGACCCCAGGCGTATCATTTTGCCTAGTTACTCCTGACTGGAAAATGAGAAATTGTGTGGGGTTTTGTGCTTATTTTCATGCCGCATTTTTATTTGGAGGTTTAAAGGGAGAGAATATGTCATTTCCCTTGGGATTTTATTCTGAAAATTCATCCTTCTCACTCTCAAAATCTACTTCCTGTTGTTTTGAAGAAAGTTGACTGTCCTTCCAGCCATTATTTTTTCCTATTCCTTAAATGACAGAGTCCATATTTTCACTATTAAAATAGTTCAGGTCACCTTTAAATCTTATGTCTGATTAATTAATCAATCTGGTAGGGGTCTGTAATACCTGAATATTAAGGTATTTTGAATATAACTTGAGGTTTTATTATGTATCAGTCATATGCATCCAACATAAGTACAAGGAACCTTTATGCTTTTCAGGAATTAAACTGCATCCAGGTTTTGCATGCACACTTAAAAATAGCTACCAAAAAATGTGAAGTGTGCCATCAAAAAAGGATGCCACCAAAAATGAGTGCCACCAAAAATAGTGGCACTCAAGTCAAGCAACTATATTATGACATTTTTCCTCTATGAATTCTTCTGAAATCACTATGTACCATCACTATGTACCTTGAGATATTCTTTATTCATACCATTTGCTTTTTTTATATTCCAAATGAAAGCTTAGAGACAACCTACTGTGCATATCAGACACAGATCTTTTCATGATAAAAGATTTTTCATATTTTCTGATTATCTAGTCATTTGATCATCTTTTAAATGATTTAGCAGGTATTTTCATGTCCCGTTTTTGCACCTTTGGTTGAAACAAGTTCAAGAGGAAATTGCCTCCCTGGCAGTTGGGAAATGCACACTTGAGAACAACATGGTGTTTATTAATATATATATATATATATATATACATTTTTCCCCATGCAGCTTTAAACTTTATTTCTTCATTGTTATTGATGATATTTAACACACAAAGAAATTACATTTTCTTCAGCAACCGGTGACTGTTGAAATTGGGCCAAATGTAACTTAGTAGAAGTGACATTTCTCCTATCAGTGCGAGGAGAGCTCTACATGTGTTCAGTCATGCTTGGAGTTTTCTTGCATTGTGTCTTGCAGAGAGCTCACAGGGTTCATTTTGCACCGAGAGACAGAATTCTTGTCAAACCATCCCCCAGGCAGACCCGTTTGTCACTCAGGTGCTGTGAACCTGCCACATGTTGGCACAGCAGTTACCCCAGAGCCTGCAGGATCAGCTGGAGAACATCTGGAGATCTGGGTGAAAATTCATTGTGTGTCTGAAAATTTGGATTCATCATTTAAAAGCTGTGAAGATCTCCGAGAGGTGGCTTGGCTGGAGTCAATAGGTTCCTTAGAAAGAAAATGGAGTAAATTTGTCATCAATTGATGCCAGATTTGACACTGTGAAGTCCAAGCAGTTATACCAGTTTCCCCAAGACAAGTATCTACTTTCCATTCCCCTCATGCCTACTGATTTACTGAGTTATTCTGCATGTCTGTGTGTGTACTTTAAAATCTTTTGAAATATCACTAAATACCATCGTGTATTTAAAGACAGGATTATGAGCAGATCCTGAAGTATGAAACCTACCCAATTTTGCCTGACTACCATGCACTTTCTCTGACTTATGCTGAATATTTGAATTCCTATTTACTTAATAATACATTTTTACTTTTTCTTTTTTTTTTCCTTTTTAATCTTTCCTGTTTGGAAAGTGGTATTTCTTTACCCTTGAGTTTCATGGTATTTCTTTACGCTTGAGTTTCCTAGCTGTATTTACTTTTAGGGTGCAGTTTATTTTTCCAGAATAGTGAAGATTCAGACTTATGTCAGACTTGTACTTCACCTACCTGTAATAGGGGATTTTTATTCCCTACTTTCAGTGTTTAATAGCTATAGAGACAACCACATCTCCTGCTGAGATGCTGTCCATCTGCTTCTAAGGTATTCTGACTAATGGGACTGAAAAGTGATGCTCATCATATAGCAGCAGTTTGAAAGGGCATCAAGAGCTCTGCAATGTGAGCAGACACAAATTTTGAATAAAAAGACAGGTCTTTCAGCATCTGCCATTGGTTTCCCTAAATGTTCAATATGAGTCTTTTTTCTCCTAGTTCTGTTTTCCTGCTGAATTCTCACATACTAACCAGAGTGAGAAAGTGTGTTGAAACTGCTAGGAGGTTGTAGATCACACCAGGGTCTTTCGGCTTAAACAGGGTGCTCAGGAGCTCTAATTCTAATTTCTTCTATTCTCGTAGTGGAAAATATAGATTATAAGGATGTTGTTGTCATAGTATTTTGCTAAGACATTATTGATAGTAATAAAATTCCACTGTTTTCTGGCTCAAATTTGTATATTTTCATTGACTTGAGCAATTCCATTGATAACAGTGAAGATACATTCTAATAGCAAATTTTTGATGGAGGTTTTTTAAATCATACGTGGGTTTCAGTTCCATGAAAAATATGCAGGAGAGAGAAACTCTTGATATCCTGTGGTAAGTCAGTTTATTGAATGATAATTTCTGTGCTCTTTAGCAATATGGGCTGTGTCAGCCTTCACAGTGTTTGTGCAGCCATCTGAGAAAGCAAAAATGCAGCTCTCTTCCTCCTGGGGCAGCATCATTGGTATGCTGGAGCTGACAGCTCAGCTGCAGATTGTGCTCAGGACAATGTCACTAAACACATTAAGCATCCACCCTTCTCATTAACAGGTTTGAAACAACCTGGAAGCACTGTTGACAAAGCTTATTGCAAATATGTTCCAGGGATGAGAGCAGGCATTAGTACTGCTGGAAGTGAGCAGAGCATCAGATCTCTCTAACTATATTACCTGCCTCTACTACTGTTCTGTTCAAACACTTCACAGACTTTCACATTATTTATCCTCAAAAAGCTCTGTAGTGGCAGCTGTGCCTTTATCTCTGGTTTACATTGGAGGAAGTTAGAGTATAGCCAAACAACTTGCCTAAAGTCATACAGGAACTATATTGTGAATAGAGAAGTTAAATGCTAGATTAGTTCACTGTTTGTTAGACCTTTCTTCCTCATTAAACAATTCTTGATTTTGTAGATGAAAATGAAGGAGTTATTTACTGTGAAATGTAATGTAGAACACAAATTCGAATACTTTTACGTGACACAGTAGATGTATCTGAGCAACAGCTTAATGAAATCTGGAATTCAACAGGAATCATAGCAAGATTTTTCTTGGAAACGCATGTAGGCTGCATAAAAATTGAAATTATTTGTGCGTTAATGATTCCCAGCAATATTGTCCATAGCTGTCAGAAAACTGGCTTGGTGTGGAGCAGCAAACCCCCTACAAGTGAGCAGATTTGAAATGAGTGGGTAATGGAAAGCCTTTGCTCTTGGTTCACATTGTGCTGCCACAGAAGTGCAGTCACTGAGTCTTGTACGTGAAGAGCTAAGAGATGTGAAGGGTGGAAAGCATTTTGGTATTTACAATTTGTTATTGCATACCAGAGCAACTGTGAGATAGCGAGATTAGGAGTAACCACTTGCCAGATAACATCATACCAAGCATCTTTACTGGGGTTGCACATCTTAATGCTTATCTCAGAGCTATCCAGAGAGCCATCCAGGGGACTTGTTTCACAAAATTTCCTCTTCCCTACATTCAGAGTGATTCAGAGACAGAAAAGGGGGGGAGTCTCTGGTTATAGACTTGCCACAAGGCATCTTAATGAAAGATTAGTGAGACAGGCTGCATGAGACTAGAATAATTTTACATAATCATATACAAAGAATCTTATGCCATCCTACAGAACAAAACACTCCAAGTTGCTTTGAAAAGCCATGTGATTTCCATTAGATCCAGCCGTCTGATTCTTCTCAGGTTGCTATTAATGGCCCCATCTATCACAATCTAGTGTGCTACACAGTTCATCATCATTTCGGTTTATTTCAGTGAGCAGAGTTTGTTATGGTGGAGTGTTGCTGGAGGGTACACTAGATGGCATTCTTGATAACTGTGCATTCCTCTATACTCTTACTGATGCTCAAATGTGGTTTAGGGATTCCTGGAATAATTTCAGCAAGTGTGCTAAATTCCCCATCTGTGGCAGATGCTTAAATGCTACACGTATAGTTCTGGCTGTAAGTCACTTTCCTGGATCCAGACGAGTGGATAACCAGTGTTTAGGCTTTGACAGCTCGTTAACTGGTCGTCATGGAACTGCTGGGTTACCTGTTCAGAGACTGGAGCCTCTGCAGTGCAAATCAGGCTGCCTCTACTGACTTCAGAGGGAGCAGGCTTCCTTATGTTAACTTTGGATCTGCCCCACTGCCTTTAAAACGTGTACCCCTTGAAAGCTCACCAGTGCAGAAGCCTGGGGCACACAATTATGATGACCTTCTTCATGATCTTATTGTAACATTCATCCTCTTTTCCCTTGTAATACTTGGCACCAACAAGTTGCATTTAATATTAGATAAAAACTAGCTTGAGGCAAACTCATTTCTGTTTACATTTTAAACTGCAGAGCATTCTTTGGGGATCTGTAAAAATAAAAGCCAACAGGCATGATGTCCATCTTTTCAAGGCCCTTATCTGCACTATTTAAATTAGCATAATCAGTGTTTAGAGTTCTTGAAGAAGATAAATCTATTGTATTTACATTTTTGTTAGCAATCCAGTAAACTTCATATAAGATTTGTTATCAATAAATATTTATGAATTCAAGATAATGTTTGTATCTGACACATATGTAGCAGTGGGAGGATTTTATGCTGCATTAATGCAAAAGAATGAAGTGCGATCAAAATGTCTGTGTTAGTTTGATTCAAAATGTCTAAGAAGGAAGTAATCTGTCAGTCAAGAATTATTACTCACTGGAGGGATATTTATCAATCATTCTAACTGAAAAGAAAATCAAAGAGCAGGCTCAATCTAAATATTCATCGTTACTTTGGCTTTTGAGGTTTCAGATGTGATTTCCTGGTCAGTGGCAGCTTTTTTGAATAAACCCCTATAAGGCACAAGCAATAGAGTCTGTTGATGAAAGCAGCTTCTTGTGTCTGTTCTTTACAGTCATCAGACTATGATCACCAAGCATGATCTGAAGCATTGAATCACTGAGCTGAAAGAGATCTTAAACCTTCATCTAGTGCACATGCATGCTCTAAAGCAGGATGTAGTGTTTTCAATCTCTGATATAACTTCATCTGACCAGCATTTGGTCATCACTGTTTGCATAGCATTTTGAACATATGTTAAAACTAACAAAATAAACCATGTAACCTAGTGAGATATGTAAATATTAAATATGTTGAACATTAACTTGAGCATTCAGCTGAGCAAAGTGGGAAAGGAATGCAGAATGTTGCAGTAGTATTTGTTTTTCATTAAAGGAGTTGCTTTATATGCTATAAAACTATTTTAATGTTAATATACTGTATACAATCCTTTATATTTATGTTCCTCCTAAATTTACCAAGCCTGCTATTTGATTATCCCTGTTGCTAATTTTCCATTTGCACCTATTTAAACACTCTTAAAGTGAGGTTTGTCACACTATCACGTGTAACTAGCTCAGCCAAGCAGCTTGGTGAGCACTGAAAATTAGTCACAAATTGACAAAAAATGTCACCTGGAGTTCTATTTGTGTAACTGTGTCATCTTTTGTCTTAATACACAGGGCTAAACCTTTCCCTGTGTTTCCTGTTTCCTGTGGATTTTAGATTTCAGAGTAAGTTGGAGGGGGGAAAAACATGAAAACTTAGACAAAACTTAGATAAACATGAAATCTTAGACTGCCTAGATTGTTTTAGTGTCATCTTACACTGAGTGATCTGTTTTGACAGAAAATGGTTTATCCAGCAAATTTAACTGGTTTTGAAACACATACAAGGATGCTCTGAGTGTTCTAGTGTGTGCAGCATTTGAAATTATTCATCCAATGACACACTTCAGTCAAAGGTTCATGGTGAGTTGTTCACATGTGCCTGTGGACATCCTGCCTGTGTGTCATGCCCAACTGTTGCAGTAATAAGCAGCAGTTCCAAATATAAAAAGATTGCTCTGAGTTTTTCACTATGTGTGTTTCATTCTACACATCTAAGCCTTTGGTCATCCATTTTATTTGTGACACCATTTCTGTTTCCTTGTTGAATAAATTCCCATGCCAGCATCAGTTCCCAAGACAAACTCATGAACTGGTGCAGCACAAACACTTGTACATACACAATTCATAAGTCAACCCTTATTGACATGCTAAGCAAACAAATATTGGCAGAAAGATAAAAGCAATAGCAAATACTATCAAACTGAATTTACTATTTTTGTTCTGAATAAACAAGCACTTTGTGATGGCCTTTTCTAGTTTTAATGTCATTTATTTAAAACTTCTTTCTGTAGTATCTCTTGTAAAACAAAAAATCTGTAAATGTACAGTTCCTTCATTTTCTTAAAGATCGCACAGGCATTATAATGACCCAAAGCTGAATGTCAGGCTATTAACAAACCCCTAACGAGGTGAACATTAACTGATTTGAGGTTTCATAATGAGATTTCACACAGCTCTGTATAGTGTGTAGCTGCATGAAGTTGAGCCACATGTAATTTTTAAAGAGCAATTATAAGAATTCTTTGTTAAAATGCAACATTCCCTGTAAAGAGGAGAAGCTGCCTCAGTGCTGACAAGAAATTTCTTCATGATTCTCATATTAAATACATTAAAAAGGTACAAGTGTACATACATGTTTGTATGCAAATAGATGCATATATGCGTGTATGTATATATATATGTATGTATGCAAAGATACATATCCATATATATATATATGCATCTCTTTATGCACCTAAATATATAAATTTAAAAACATACACACTTTTGGCATTTTTATGCATTATACAACTTTAAATCTATAGAGAAGAAATCAACCCAGCCATGGTTTGGGTACAGGGGTTTTTGATTATTTTTTTTAACTATGATGTGAAGATAATTTTGATTAGAAGTACAAAAGAGGTCAATTTTTGATTCTTTTCTGTGCCAGGAAAGGCTAATACATAATTATGGTATGCTTTTAGTGTTTCTTTAAAATAAAATCTCATTGGAACACAAAAAGGTTCAAATAAATGTTACTTTACTTAGTCTCTCAGTGAAAATAATGTTTTTCACAGTTCATTTGCTCTTGGTTTACTTCATACAGCTGTGCATGGGAATCAGGTCTGCAGGTCATTATACAAACTGGATGCTTGTAGCTGAATCATCTGAAGAGATTGATTGAAAACATGCCTCACCTTTGATGTGGGTTTTTTCCCAGTGAATTTGACTTCATATTTAGTTCATTATGGTATTCCTGGAATGCTGAGTCTTTTTGACATTCCTACACCCATGAGGGCAGCAAAAGGTCTAGCTTGCTCTAATAAATGCAAATTATATCTAACATCCTATACGTAAATAAATATAAAACTACTGTCTTAAATTGATAAAGTCCAAGAAATGTAAATAGAAAGCAACTTAGGATCATATTGACATGAAAAATACCATAGTACAAAGATTTAGGTGTCAATTTCTGACCTCAGCTTTGCATTATACGCTGTTCCTGGATGAAGTCAAAAGCTTAATGTTAGGCTTTATTGTATTCATTAGCAATCTTTCATATTGTACTGGCCTTGCATGTCAAGGAAAAAAACATTAAAATGTGTGTTATGCTACTAAGACATGATGTAAATCTTTATTGAGTCTTTACCTCTTTTCACATTGAGGGCTGATTAATCTCTTCAATTTTCTTTTGTGGAGGGATAAATAAACCATGCAGGAGCCAGAGGGATGAGACTAAATCAGACAATCTCTGACCAAAAAGTAGAAGAAGCATCAAGCCAGTGTGTTTCTGAGGTAGATAGAGAGGGTATAGATAGCAAAGCTGGTGGCTGGCCATGCTGAAATGTATCATCTTTGGAACAGGCTGCCCAGAGGAGTGGAGGATGTTCCATCCCTGGAAGTGTTCAAAGCCAGCTTGGATGGGGCCCTGAGCAACCAGTTCTAGTGGATGGCATCCCTATCCATGGCAGGGCAGTTGGGAATAGATGACCTTTGAGGTCCTTTCCAACCCCATCCATTCTATTGTTCTGTGATCCTTCTGGCCAGAAGGATCCTGATTTCTCCATGTCTGGCAATGGTGTTGCAGCTGTTACCTTATCTGTCCCTATTTTGCATAATTGAGCATAGGTTGTATTTGTGAACTCTACATGGGAACATATTTGAAAGAGACTGGGTTATTCAAGAAGATAGAAATGACAAGAAATACTGGATTGCTGTGTTCATACCTTCTATGTAAAGTATATCTTGGATTTCCCACGAGAGACACTGACATGTGGTATAATGCTTGCTCTCATCACAGAGATCAGATTATGGCTGACAATCTTTGAAAAATTGTATTCAACCTGAAGCAGATACCAGCCACAGCCACTTCCATGTTCTTTGTAAATGACATCTGGATAGGTCACAGCCTGAGTTTGAGTCTCTTCAGCTTCCAGGAATAGATCAATTCCTCTTAGCTTGTCCTCAGGCAAATGCAATAACCACAGAGCTCCAGGTAACTTTGGCAGCTGGGGGAAGAAAACTAAATCCACCTGCTTGTTGAAACTTGTTTTGTCACTTTTCAGAAAAGAATGCAGGATTCAGGGAATTTTAAACATAAAGAATAGTTGAGTAGCTACTAAGCAGCCAAGTCAAAAAGGATGTGTCAATCTCAGAGGAGTTATGCTGACTTTTCTGGTTTCTTTCTGTCTCAGAGAACCTTAGTTATTTCATGCATAGCCTATTACCACTGACCTAAGAAGAAAGAAACCCCTTGGGCAGAGGGAGGAATTAACTTTCATCTCCCACTTCCTGGGGAAGCCCCTACATTTTAAATCAATGGTTTGATTGCACTGTGTCCTCTTCACAAATTCAGTATCTGTGACAGCACTCTGTGTTTTCTGGGGATTTGATCTGGTCTGTATGCATAAACTCTACCCTGATAATGCTTACCAAGTCAGGAAGACCCTGGGGGAGCTCGTGAAGGAAGGCAGCCCAGCTGGGTCTTCAGTGAGAGCTTTACAGTGCAGTTCTCACTGTGCAGTGTTCAACCCTGCCAGAACATGAACTCTTCTGCAATTGTGCACGAGTTGAGCTCTTTGGAAACTTTAAAGTCACAAAATGCAACAACTGTGAAGACTAGGTGCCTTTGATGCTTATGTGGCATTTGAAAAGGGGATTTCAGGAACTCTATTTTGGATATAGTTACCAAAATGTCAACCTTTCCCCAGATAGGTGCCTAGATCGTTTTCTTTTTGCTTATTTTTAGGTTTGTATTCAACCTTAAATCCTAGGCCAGATAACATCTTGCCTCTGAGCAAGACTTGTGTGATCTTGTGCCCAGTGAGGTGAGCTTGAGTATGAAACAAGCCCTCGTTACCTGTCAGTTCTCTGAAGAGCTGGCTGGTGCTCAGCATATCAGCTTCACAGCTGTTTAACCAGGAGAAGATCTGAACAGAGGGATTCTTTTGTCTTCTGAACATGTATAATGCATAAAAAAAAGAAAAGGCTGTGTGTGATGCAAGCTCTCTATCAGCAGGTCAATGTGATGAGGAATATAATGGTAAAACCAGACACTCTGAATCAGGTCTTATTTCCAGCTGCAGGTAAAATCTTATCCTCAATGGAAACATTTGGCTATTGGTTCAGAGGAGGCCAGAACTTCTTCTTGTAGTAATGTAGGACATAAATATTTAGTTAACACTTCATAATTTAACAATGAACTTGAAAGGTTCACTGAGGTTCATATGGACTCTTCATAAGTAAGCAAAGTATTTCTTTCTTTTTTAAATTGTAGAGATCATATTTCCATAGCAATACTATTATCTTATATACTCATCTCTGAAGATCTTTCTCTAAAAGCAGGAAATTATTCTGATAACAGAAAAGAGTGCATTTATGCAAACAGTACCTACAAAACCACTTCCTTTAAAGAAACTACATAAACTACAGGGCAGAAGCCATGTAGGCATCTTAAATACTGGTTAAAGAATTAGACATGATAAGTGCAAGAATAAAATATTTTTTATCAGCTATTTTCTATCAATTCAAGGAGTTGCATGTGTTGTTCTCTGGAGGAAACCCCCTGCTTGTGTCAGCAGAGTACACTTTTCAGGGGAATGAGAAGTTCATTGACCAGTGCATTTTTGTACTGCTGCAGACACAAATGGGGAACCTGCCTCTGTCAGTGGCAGGACAGCTGCTGATGCTAGAAGATGGAAATTCTCATGGGATTCAAGATATCCTGCTTCAGATGTGGCGACACCCAACAGGAGACAATGTATGAGGAGACAATCTGCTAGGCACAGATCTTCACATTTCAATGCATTTACCAAGAGGCTGGGAAGAATCTGAGGCCCTGGTATAGAAAACTCTCTTGAGCTTTGCTTTTGCATGTACATCAGCTTTCAGCCTTTGTAAAAGTCCAGCAGAGAAGACTGCACAGTCTGGAGAAGAGGGTTTTCTGTCCCACCAGAAATCTGCTCAGTAGCTTGTGGGAGATACAAAGCAGCTGGCAACAGTCAAAACTGGTATTTTTTGGAAATAATAGGAAACAGGAAACAGGAAACAGAAATACCTGGAGGAGCAGTCCTTGTGTTTCTGATATAGTACTGATCTGATATTCTCACTGCACTAGGAGCCCAGGTTTTTTTCCAATCCTAATGTAAACTTCCAGCATATTGTGGGCAATGAAGTGTAGCCACAATGAAATCCAGCAGCATATTCCAGCAAACATAATAGCTAAAGCATAGACAAACTAGAATAAATTGTTAACAACTCTCTGCAGATGTCCCTACTTTGCTGTATACAATAGCTTCCCATTTTTGAGGCATCTTCAAAAGAGGTGGGTTTGTTTACAGCACTTTAACCAAATACTTTGCTTTACACTGAGCAATTTCCCATTACGGTCACTATTCAAACATGGAAATGTGCAATATCTTTGTACTTACAGAATTCTGACATTGCTGTTGGAGTTTTGGTTGGCTTGGTTTAAAATTAGGGGTTTTTTTGAGAATTTTAATTTGATTGTCCAATTCCTCACCCTTAAGAGGATTATTTTTTTCAGTGGGATTTTTTGCTACAGAAGCCAAAAACTATTTGACTTGTTAAAACTCATAGTGCCTGGGAGGCACTTCCAATCTACTGTATGAGGCATTTCTGAACCAGATTGCATCCACAAAATTTAATTTAATAGCTCCTGATATATTTAGTCTTCATGAATTTCCTGAATCCCATTTTGAACCTAAATATATACATATATTTAGGGAGTGTGTAAGCTGCTTGTAGCAATGAATTTAAAGAATTTTGCTTTGATTTATCTATCAGAGCTGAGTACAGAGTAAGACCCCAAGTTTCTCTTGTCTGTTACATGAGGTTTTACAAGACCACATTGGAACCATGCTAGAATATATGGTAAGATTGACAGTGGTGTAGCCATATAAAAACCTATGAGAAAAATTTAAGAATAATTATACAACTTCTGCATGAAATGTCAAAGGTTTTAAAGAAGTGATTTTGAGATTTGACGCAACTCCAGCCTCTTTAGTCTATTTGTAATCATGGACAGAATTTGTGTACATACAACTCATCTGCACCACCTTACAAAAGGCAGAATCCTGTCAGTGTGTTATACTCTGTCATATAAATTTCATTAAATTTGTTCACTTCAAAACCTTGTCAGATGCGCAAGAATTACTTTAAAAGTTCATTAGTAATTAAAAAAAAGTAACTGAGCTCTCAAAGTCTTACCTAATAATTGCAAATAATTAATATTTCTAACTGTATTAACAGCAGAGTGTACTTTAAAAGACAATTAATGGTTTTTCTGTGCTACTAATTTTCCTCTGAAAGATTAGTTCTGACGATCACTCTTTCTTCTCTTTCCTCAACTTTAAGGATCCCACACAGGTTTTTTTCCAGGAAGCCTTACCACAATTCCATAGCACAGATTCATCATTCACCAGTATTCCCCATGACAAGGTTTTACCAACTGTGTGAAAATAAACAGATGGAACACTAGAAAAAATAAAACAGAGCACAGTTCTCACCTGATGACTGTGGTCCTTCTCTGATTTTTGAGATTTATATGGATTCTGCCTTTGCAAAGCCTAAAAACAGACAAACTGCTCCACCTTATTGGCTTGAAGAGAGTTTTAATACATAATTATTTTATCTTTGTTGCCTACAGCTATCAAAAAGTGATATTCTGTATTCCTTCAATGAGAGCCAGACTGGATTTTTTTTTTTTAAATCTCTTGTTAGACAAAGTAATTTAAAGAGACACTTGCATAATAGTTAGGTATGGGGTAATCATTTGGTTTGAAAGCCGCATTTCAAAGGCAGCCAAATAGCTCATCTTTCATCAGATTTAGGCCCCACAATGTAAACCAGAAAATGTTCATTCCACTTAAAAATAGTATTTTAGTAATCATAATATTATCAAGATTTTAAAGAAGGAGGCTATTAATTTCTTTCTTCGGAAACTTTTAGAGAAAGTCATATATTATAGGAAAGGTTCCAGAGTAGATACAGGCTCAGCAGAAAAAAATTATAGGGTCATTTGATTTCCCTTGTTTCCTTAGGAGTGCTTCTCGTAAAAATCACATCTCAGTCAGAGATGAACAGTCCAGAGAAGAATCATTTAATAAAAAGTAGCCCTCAAGGATCAGAAACATTCTGACATATTGGTGTTTTCCTAAATACTCTCACCAATGCCTGCAGATGATTACTTTAATAGGATTTTTATAAAGGACAGATTAAAAATTTTGTTTATCAAGAGTGGCTATGGTCAGCTCTGTGAAGCTAAATAAATCCTCTCTACTTTATTTATTATGTGGCACCCATGTACTAAATCTTTAAAATTACATTTAAAATAAATAAATAAATTAATAAATACATTCATGTGGGCCCTGTAAGTTAAAAGGTGTCACAGCCTCTTTTTTTTTGGTGTAATATGATCTAGCTGAGATAGATATAAATTATGGATTATAGAAAACACGGCACTCTGTTCCATCCAGAAATACAAAAATTACCTTCTTGTATCTTTCTTATTTTCTTTGTCATTATTAACTTGAGCAGAAGGATGATCCAAATTAAGCAAACCTTGAACCCATTTCTGTGTGTGAAAGTTTTGATTAACTGCCCAGAAGCAGAGACCTTGTTGGTTTGAGCAGTGGATATTGAATTGAACAGGTTTGAAAATTAACTTTATCTCTGGCACTTCAGTTCAAATTTATGCCATACATTTTTTTATGAGTGTAGAATGAAGACTGATGTATAAGGTAGAACTTTCAAGTTATAAAGTGAGGCACATCTGAACTTCCATTTGTTGACATGATTTATAGGATTCTATATGTGATGAAGACTTAATTGCATTTTAATGATCAAATGGAAATAGTTTTCACATCTAAAAACAATTCTCAGAAATGTTTCTCCAAAGGGGTATATTCTGTGCATGCCAGGGCAGGGTTTTCTCAGGACAAACATTTTTTCTCCGGTAGCAAAATTTTTTTTTCTTTTTTTTTTTTTTTTTTTTTTTTTTTTTTTTTTTTTTTTTTTTTCCCCACTAGGGTTCCTGGATGTCAGATGCAGTTGTAGAGTGGTTAAAGGAGAATGAACACAGAGCAAGAAATTCAAAGGGCTGTGCCCAGGATTGCCTGGTTTTAGTCCTATAGTGCTTTTGTAAAGTTAAAAGTAAGATAAAATTCTTTTGGGAACAAAAAGTGTATTCTTTACAGTGAAACTGTTCCACAGTGAAAAGCACTTAAAGAGACAGAAACTCGATTAGCTCCATGTCCTCAAACTAGCTGAACACACAGATGAATAGCATTTATTTGAATGCAGAGCAATGAATATTGAACTTGGAAATGTCTGGACTGTCCCATGCTCTTCCAAGCTCCCCCAGCAATGCCAGGGTGCACAATGATGTGTATCACTTCCCTGGAAGCCACCAAGCAATTTAGAAGCAAAGAATATGTGGGCAGGGTGAGTGATTGCCTGCACTAAAGGTTTGGAGGTTTAAAATAAATTTTCCCGACAATGCTTAGTGGGGCTAATGTCTCTTTTTTAAAAAACACAATGATGTAAACCAATGACTTTAATGGCTTTTTAAAAGTAAGTGCCAACATTTTGAATCTTAATCCTTTCCTTTATGTGAACATAACATTTTCACAGTAAACTTATTAAAGACAGCAGACAAAATTATATAACTGAGATTTTTTTGTGTGTTTGTAAGTGGTATTAACACTGCTCGTATCTGAGTATTAATAAATTGTTTACAAAGACACTCAATATTCATACTCAGTCTTTTTCATCTTCCAAACCACTATGCAGAATTGCATAACAAATTAGAACTAATGGAGTTTTTAATCTTTAGACCATCTATGGACTGAAGATGTTCATTGGACTGTAAAAGAAGGAAGAAGTCATTGCTTAATAAGAAATACAATATTATTCTAAACAGTTTTGGAGGCTTGTCTATGGACATAAGGATCCATGCAACACTTCTGTCAATATGACTGGCATTACACCCACTCATTTGCTTTTCAACAAGAAAAGTCACAAAAATAAAATTTAAACTTTTTTGTAAAATAAAATCCATAGTCATAATAAAATTTTTAAAAATGTATAACTTCCTTAATTCATTTATAAAACAGTAAGTGCTCAATTTCATGCAATATTTACTTCCGAGATCTTCATAGTATACACTTTTTCTCAAAGAATTTAACTGAGATCAAGCAGATAAACTCTGCCTAACAACTGAAAGTGTTAGTCACTGTTTTTTCTTCAGTAAGTTTTTTTAATTATTATTTCTCTTGTAAGTTAAAGTGCACTGGCTTCGAGCTTTGCAATTATTCTTTGTTCCTGTGCAGTTCTCAGCATGCAAAATGTTTATAAGGTAGGGATAAATGAAATTCTTCAGATTCAGCTACTTTAAAGCTCATAAAATATTAATAAGTAATATAAGGAGATGCATAGCAAACAATAGGAAGAGCTGAGTTGAGATGATCAAGTGTTTTATTTTTTTATGCTGTATTCTTTTAGTCTTTATTTTAATACAAAAGTGTCATAATAGAAGAAAATGTATCAAAATGAGTCAGTGCAGTTTCTTCATGGATATGTTTAGTTTATGCAGTCACAGTCCACAATGGTGAAAAGAGGGATGCCAGCGCCACAGCTGCGATTTCACAAACTTTCTGTTTTTCCAGTAAATTAAGAAGAAGCACATGAAATGCTGTCAGATTACCTGAGAGATCCAAATTTCTAATAAAGGTGTGAAACAATTATAATTTGTAGCTGCCTCGAAAGATTGCAAGGAATTGATGGTGATATGTGTTGGAAAGTGGGATGGATAACAGGAGTTGAAGGTGGCACTACGGCTGCAGGCACTTTCGTGTGCTTTGGAATGACTCTAAAAAGGTTATTGGTAGAAAGGAGAAACCAGGGAGCTAATGCTCATCTTGTCTCTGGAACTAATCTTTTTCTTCTGCATTCTGAAAAACCCCTCACAGGCAAAACATCACCTCTAACCTTGTTTTCTGTTCTGTGTTTTTTATTAACCTTTCTTTTCCAAGTCTACAGTTTTCACTCGAGTTCAGTCCCGATAGCAATCTAAGTTGACTGATTATTTTTTTTACAGTGAGTAAGGTGTTACCATGATATTATTTCAGCAAAAAGGCCATGTTTGGTTGCCATGGCAATTAAACAATAATAACTGTGGTCTTTACTTGTCTATCACAGTTGTCAATCCAGCTCCTGCTTCCTAGTGCCAAATTTACCTTTTTTTTTTTTGCTAGTTAATACTTCTTCATTCAGGTAATGCAGCTGAGCTTGTTCTGTAGCAGGAAATAAGAATTTTGAGCCTGTTGTAGCTGGATACAAGTCTAGGATTCCATGGCACAGGTCAGTGCTGGTCGAGTGCTGGACTCAAGGAGCCAAATGAGTTAATCTCTGTCTGAGATGACAGCTGAGATGACAGATAAATATGTGTTAAGCTCTGTGTCACAGTGACCTTTGGGAAGCACAGACAACATTTCCCTGTCAAAAGTCTACATCACCATGAATATCCTTGGGCTTCCAATTTTTTGATCCTTCTGGGATTTATTTAGGGTACAACCAATGATTTATCAGGGAAGGAAAAAAAGCAAGAATAAAGCACAAACCATGCAGACATCTTATTTATTTCTTCTTTGAAGGGTGCTTATGAAAAGGACACTATTTTCATTGGGGGAAAAAAAAAAGGTAAGCTTTTGTAACCTTGGGTTTCCTTAGATTATCAGTGTTATGGATTTGGAATTACCTCCCAGTTACCATGTGGGACATAGAGTTTAGTAATCCTGGGTTGGATCAGAGCATATGGCACAGAAAAATGCAGCCCTTCCTTTGCTCTGTAGCTTCCATGCAGGGGAAACCATGACTGTGTCCATGGGTCAAAGGCAGCCATGGTTCACTTGTGCAGGGTCACACTGCTCAGGGATGCTTCAGAGCATGGTCCAGAAAGTGAGCCTGGACACAGCTTCAGAGCAGCAAAACCAAGTGGTGTTCTCAGCAGCCATTTCTCACACTGTGTTGACAGAATAAACGTGGTCTGGGCACATCTCTTGTCTTTGTAGTTTCACTTTTTGGGACTGCACCTGATTAAAGAAATGTTCTAATCAATGAAACATCACTGACAAACTAAAGCAGCTCACAGAATGTGCTGGACCATCTGACAGGTGATAACTGCTGGTGTTGTCCTTGACAAGAAACTGCTCCTTAATGCAGTATATTTAGCAAATAGAAACTGTCTCTCAAGTTGTAGATCATTTTTTTTTTTTGTCGTTTTTTACATCGAGCCTTGTCACCAAAATCCTAGGTCAGAATACTCTGATAACACACAATTCAGGAATTCTACAGCTAAACCAAAAAGTTTGATATTGTGTTGGCCATTTATGTTCATGCCTATCACTATTAGAAGGTTATTTCAATAATAAAAGTTTGATAATTAGTTACAGGTAATTTGTTTCACGAATGGTAATATGACTTTTTACTTTTCAGTACGTTTTCCTTACTGGTCTGTATCAAATTGTTCACATCCTAAATTAATAAGCTTGCACTAAAATAATTAGTTCATCAACCAGTTACTGGGGAGACAGAAGAATAAAAATCTGAAGGATGAAAGGAAAGCTCATAAAATTTATCTGGAAGTGAATAGAAATTTTTCTTCTATCAGTGCAGGACTGCTTTAATTATTTCTGACCCAGATCCCCAGAACTTTGCATTTCCATATCCCTTCCTTGGGGCAAGTTCCTTACGGGGGTGTCAGATCTGTACCAACCTATCTCTTCTTTTGATACCCTGTAACAAGTTCTGAAGCCCTCTTGCCTCCAAATTCTGCTGGCCAGGTCTCATCAATGCTGAAGCACATTCAGGTTGGAAGAAACATATGACAGAATGAATGAAGAAACAGTCCCCAAAAGTTTCTTTAATTTTTATTCTGATTATCTTCTCTTATTACTACTGGAAAATCCTTCCACCCTTGCTTTGCCTGACAGCTTCCATACTCAACATTTTTTCTTCTCTGTGTCTTCATGAATGCTCCTTTTTCTTCCTTTACTTCCTTATTTTGTTCTTTCATTCTCATTATCTCCTTTTAACAGCACATCCCTTGGTTGCTTCACCTCTAGTGCTGCTCTTTCTGCAGTCCTGGGGCTGACACAGCATTGGCTTCTATCACTCACTCTCTTTATAATCTGGCTTTATATCTTTACACATCAGGCTTTTCAAGACGGACTGTCTGCTAGTTTCTGGTGATTCATCAGAACATAGCACTGCATCCCAGATCCTTGATTGACATTTCAGTGCTTCTCTGATAACAATCAGATTTTTTTAAAAAATTTTACAGTTAACTTCAGTTAACTGTAACGACAATGAAAGAACTTGGAGTGCACCCTAAGCAACTTGTCTTGAACTGCAGGAAAAGAGAAGTGAACACTGCCTCTATTCTTAAAAACAAAAACATCCTGAAAAGGCAGTTAACCAGCAGTGCTCATCCCCGAAAACATGAAAATGGGGAGAGAGAAAGAGAGAGAGAGAGAGAGAATGATTTCCTGAATTCCGGTAAGGTTTTATATCAGATTTGCCTTCACCATGACCAGGGATTCACATTAAAGATAAACAAAAGGGATTTTATTCAATAACAGTCAAGTTGTAACAGGGTCAGACATACAACAGGAGAGCATGTCACAGCTGCTGACTTCTCAGTCTAAACAAAAACAAATTAACTTCTTGGCCTGTTTGCTGATAGAGAGAAGGTGCCCAAAATTTGTAATGCTACCTTTTCTTGACCACTGAAAGATGCAGTCACACTCCTCACAGAAAAGAATTTCAATATCTGACAACAGACAAATTTTAATTCTCAGCTTACTTAATTCTTTTCTTGAGCAATCTCTTCCTTACAACAACAAAACCAGGGAATTGGGTATTTTTTATCCTTTTCACTCAAAAAGAAGCAAGTTAAAAGAGGAGGGGAAAGCAATCTGTGCCTTTAAAAAACAAAAGAATTCTGTGTTGTTCAGATTAAGCTGAAATGCTTTCAACAGAATAAGCAAAAGAAGGAAAAATGCTTTCAGCAATGGAGGAAATGTTAATATAAAAGTGATTTTAGAAGTGTTTTCCTACCATTGTTTGAAATGAGAAAAAGTATCCATTTATTATTTTCCTGCAATCATGAAATTATTTACTAAAATTTTTAAATTTCTTGACAGCACCTTTTACCTTAAGGATTATGACAAAGAGTTCAACAAATTCTCTCCATAAGGAAAAGCTGAAGGCAGCATTGTGGAAGAGCCTGGAATGCCTGTGGGTATGATTTCACTATGTATGCTGTTGTGCAACAGGGACCTTGCTTGAGAGTATATTTTCAGTCAGTATTTTTTATAACTCCATAAAATGTATGAGAATCAAGATGAACAGAATTTTGCTAGCTTATCAATTTCTGAATTTAAGGGAATTTATTATATCCTGAATATTCTTGGCCAAACCCTAAACTTCTCTATCTCCAGAAATATGACACACAGCCATCACAGGGGAAAAAATAAACAGAGTCCCCAGCTGTCTTTCTTAAAACCGGTATACGTTGTATTGTTCTGGTTCTGTTGGTTTGGAGATTTTTTTTTTTTTTCATCTCTATGAGGAAATAATCTTAACAGTACCTTCTCAAAAAGGATTTTCAGTTCAATATTTTATACTAAAGCTCTCTTTTCTCCTTCCCGTAGAGTAAGAAATGAAGAGCCAGTTGAGGGACCATATGGCTTAGAAGTTCTCATTTGTTTAGTTAGATGATACCACAGACAGGAAATCAACGTATAGGAATTTCACAACCACATTTCCATCTGTTTTATGTGGGTGATGCCATCAAAGAAGCTGACAAGTCTTAGCAATCCTCCAGCATATGTCAGCTTTTGGTAGTGCTACAGGTCCAAAGTCCATTCTCACACCTGCCTCAAGCAGCAGCAGGAGCCAAAATTGGAGATGATCTCTGTGGAGGGGCTATGGCTACACAACATGGTTAGCTCTGAACTGTGATCTTTCTGGTTTGTGCTGTGTTTGATAAAATATGCATCGTTTGTCGTGGAAGTTCTGGTGTAATTACTACCAGCTGAAATAAATTTCAATACACAAAGATCAAAACAAGATTTTTTTTATAACGTGCTGACGGGCTATAAATCTGCTCATCAGGTGCAGGATCTACTGAGAGTTGATAGTTACTGGAGAGCATAAAGGCCCCTTCTGAAATCAGACATTAAATCTCACAATCCCTGTGTGCTTTGAAGTCATTCCCACTCTCCGTGTCTGGAGGGTGTAAAAGAAAACCAAAGTTGGATTTATATGTCATTCAAAAGGAGAGATCAATTGAAACATTTAGGAATATTATTAGTGTCATTTACATGTCATGGAGAGTCTTGTAACTATGCTAGTTTTGATGATTTTATCTCAAACAAAAGAAGTTCAAGCTGCTCATTCTGGTTATTTTCCTCAAAGGACCAGAGAAATGGCCACTTATAAATTCAGTCTCTAAAGATGAATTTAATCAAGAGAAGAGAATTTTCATTCTTGTATAAATAATCAACTGAATTTTGCAATCTGCATTCAACTGCTTGTGCTTTCACTTGCAGGTCTTAATTAGGATCACTATTGCATCTTGTAGACAGCTAGACTATTAGTATTGTTGGTAGCTTGCCACCATATTTGGCAGCCCAACAAAACTGCAAAAGCTGAAAAATAAGCCTATTAAAAAAGTCAGTAAAGCCAACATCCTTTCTGAAAGCTTTAATCTAGGTTTCCATATGCTGTACCTTTGCTGAGGGTAAAAATTATCAACCTGCTGCTCTGCTTCCATCTATCAGAGCATTTTCTCTGAATACCATTTCAGAAGAAATTATCTTTCTTTTGCTATCAATGTGGATATTGATTATCATTTTCAGATTCTTATGCCTTTCATGTAAGCACTCTTGAGAAGGCTGTTTAGGTCTAAAGAGAACACTTTTATTGCTTGTGCTTACATTTAGACTGCATGATGGATGCATATCCTTAAATGAAAATAGAAGGTAACTTCACATTTTTGTTGTACTTTATGCCATCTTCCTGATGCCTGGAGATTAACCTCATTGGCAAATTTGGAATTCACTAATTCTAAGGAACAGACCTTTAAAATCAGACAAGCTATAAAAAACAAAAGAGGAAAATCTGAAGAAAGACAATGACAGTTCTATTTTTGTCACCATTGTGATTATTTTTTAGAACAGAGGTTCTTCCATTTCCTTTTTTATTCATTGCTATGTCCATTTAAAGTGTAACCTCCCCATAATGATTAGTTCATTCTATAAGTTTGCATAATATCTAATAAATGAGCCTTCAGTATTTCTTGGGAGCTAGATGGAATATCAAAAAAGCAACAAATAATTATAACCTAACAGAAAATGTTTAGCTACTCATTAAGCCCATCAACAAAAGATATCAATTACTGATTAAGCACTATTAAAATGAGAGCTTCAGATAGAAATATCAGAGGTTAAAGATAAAGGGAATCATACAGTTACAAATGGAACAAACCTATCTGTCTTATCTTTGCTTGCTAAGAAAGACCCTTTCTGTCTTCTGATCTATAACAATAACATTGTAAAGGGCATTTCCTTTCCCTGTGTTTCAGGTTAGAAGAGCATTGTGAAGTAACCAAAAGAAATTAGAAGGCAGGATCTTCTTAGGTGATTTGTGTGTCTAATTAAGCTAGAATTCTTTGGGAGTTTTTAACCTGACAAAACTGAGAAAGTAGAAGAATCCTCTGTGTGGTTTGAATATCAGCCCCACATCTAACAGCAGTAGAAACCCTAAAGGAGAAGTCTATAGCACAAAGTCAAATGTCTGTTTTAACCCCTGCTACAGATGAAATCTAGGGGAAAATGGAGACAATATTGTATTTACCAGAAAAAAATTTGTCTTATGGTTCTGTATTTATTTCATCTTAAGTGATGTCTTCTCCAGCAGTGAAATGTGCACTGGTTTCATTCCCAGAAGCAAGCAAATTTTTCCTTATTCAAGTGATTTGATACAGTACATTACAAACACAGCAAAATTCACAGCAGTAAGAAATAAATTCACTTTGTCTAAAGATGCTTTCACAGTATCTTATTGATGCCAGTATTTGCAGCCACTCTTTGCTGGGATATTTCCTCTCCTCTCCTTATGAAATGAGCATTTTTTTCAATGGGTTTATATTAGAAAACTCCCAATTTTTTTTTCTTCTGCTTTACACACTCAAAGATAAGTCATTAAAGGGAGAAACAAAAAGTTTTTATGGATAACTAACTGTTAAAATATGATTGCAGAAAAAGAATTCTTAGCATTATAGTCTTACTAAATGACCTTTTAGGTAAGAAAATGCTTCATCTATAAGCTGGTATTTAATTACCTGAAAATGTTATTTATTACCCTGGGAACTCCAATTCTACACTGATTATCCTTTCTTATGGTACAAAACATAAAGATTCATATATGCAGATTTTTATTTCTTTTGGGATTTGTAATCCATTCTTTAAGATGGTAATTATAAAGAAAAAAATCAAAAGAAGATTTAGGACTATTTAAATTTGAAGGAAAAAAGAAATTTCTTATCCACCTGCAGAAATGCTGCCATTTTTATCCTTACTGTTTTCTATATATTTAAATAGATGCATATTAGTATATATAAAATGAACAGTATCAAGAAATTTCAGTGATAATCTACACCAAAACCAAGCCTACCTCTATCATTTATTATAACCTCACAAAAGGAAGAAATTGCTTCTCATTGGCTTAGTTATCCACATGTAGCACCAATCTGAGCTGCCTGACATGAAAGTACAAGTTACACAGGAGCAGGATAAGCTCATTTCTCTGCAGGTGAACTGTGACCTCCTGCGCTGCCTCTGGGATTTTCCATGTGTGCTCTGTGTGGTGCTGTAAAGGATCAGACATTGGTGCTGGGTACCAGATCCTCTTAGGACCAATATTTATGCACCAGTTGGCTAAAAGACCATCATGCTGGCAGGAAAAGGCAAAAAGTGTTGATATTCCTGTGGTCTGACAGCCCAGAGAGTTGGAGAGGGGGCTGGAGGCATGGGTGGGATCTTGTTCACGTGGGTTTGGGTTATGAGTTAGACCCACCACAGTAACATCAAAGCAGGACTTCAGTGTTACTGCTAGAGATGATAGGAAACAGAGAGGGCAGGCTAAGGCAGTATCCTGATGAGCAAGGATCGTGAGCAGTAGATGCAAAGAGTGAGAGAAGTATTTTTGCTGGAATCGCAGACAGGCTTTGTAGAAAGGAGCTAAGAATAAATTCTTTTGTACGTGACGGTTGTTTTGTAGTTGGACACATAGCAAATATTATGTATTTGCATAAAAATAGTCATCAAATCTTGAATGAGTAATTCTAATATCAAATATGATCAGAGAACACTATATGTAAACAGTATCAACACACATTCCAGAAAAAAAAAGAAAAAGAAAAAAAAAAAGAAAAACAAAAAACAAACAAAAAAAAACCAAACAAAAAACCCCCAAAACCACAAAAACCAAAAACAAACAAACAAACAAAAAACAAAACCAAAAAAAAACCCCAAAAAACCCAAAACAAAGCAAAGCAAAACAAAACAAAACAAAACAAAAAAACCCTCACCCCCCAAAAAAAAACAAAACAAAACAAAACCCCAAGAAAAAGTAGGACAAGAATATTGAGTGGTGTACAAGGCAAGAAAAGAAAAGTTTCAGTCCTGCAGGATGAAGTTTAGACATATTGTTGCATTTCAGTATAGGAAGAAGCAAATTGATACTTCTGTACAGTCTCCAGAGACTCCTTCTGAACACAGCCAGTGTGTGATTTCCTGTGACTCTGTGTGAGCAACCCAGTTGTCTTTCATGTATACTCCAACAGAAGCCCACCTCAGTGACTTGCAGTCATTTGGGAATTTCCTTTGAAGATGATGGCAATTTTTAAAACATACATTTGTTACTGTTGGAAATTTTCTATATTTCTGCTGTTACTCCTTTCCCCAAAGTTAAGCTGAGCAGTATTTTCAATCTATCAGATATGGAAATAATAAATACAAAAATTCTTATTGCTTTTATGCTTTTGTGGATATATAGTAAGCATTTTCTAATACCTACTATAGACAAAAGAAAAAACTGCAATATTCAAGATAATAAAATTAAATTACTGTAATTTCACCAGCTTGAAAGAACAAATGGAAGAAACAGGAAAAGTTGCATCTTATTGACTTTTCAACCTGAAATCGTCATACACTGATTACTGTTAGAAGGGGAGCAGGTGGTCATTTAAAAGTCAAAAAACAGAATAGAAAACATAATCTGATTACTTGTAGTGCCAATATCATAAGGTCACTGTCAGGCTTTTTGCTGTCTGACTGATGATTTCTGCTTTTCCAAAGCTGGCCACGCTCCAGGTGGTGCCCGAGCTGCGGTAGCCCATCCACAGATGTTTCATTAAAGAAGCAGGATATTAATAGTGTCCCAGCAATTCCACATCAACTTCTCTGAACTGGCTCCTTCACAAGATTGGGAAGCAGACCCTGTCCCTCACACACCAGCTGGCTCTGGTCCTGCTGGTCTCTGCCCATCTGCTTTTGCCATGTGCTGACCACTACGCTTGATTATTTTTCATTTCTAGATCAGTGGCCAGGGTGGCATGTATAGGCAGGTTTAACATTGCTGTGGACCAAGTAATGTTCTAATCTTTACACATAAAAGTAGAATTTAGAACATCAGAAATACAAATAAAGATTAATGCCATAATAGTGAAAACAAATGTGGACTGTTATACAACTGAAATACCATCTTAAGATTTTCCCGCTGTGAGACAGAACCACAAAAATAAACGTTCATCTTACAAAATTTGGACTCTGCAGGTCCCAGAATGATGAAATTAGTGTAATTATATCCCAAACATACTTATAGCAAATCTCTCTAACTGTGCAATTAGAACTTCAACTGATCCAATTATGTGATGTAATGGTGTAGAGTAATTATGCATAATGACACAATTATAATTTGTGATTATATCATAAAAAGGATTCTGAAACTTTCAGAAAGAATATTGGCCACAAACTGTCATTCTTTGTTTTAAGCTGAAAGGACTCATCTGTTTCAGACATCTATTCCAAAATATTTATGTCATGTTGCAAGTAAATGCTATATTAGCTAGGGGAAAAAAAAAAAGGATGAGTCAGATTTAGTTGCTTAAAAATGATTTCTAGGGACAGAGGAATGTGGTGTTCACTGCGGCAATGTCTAGAGCCATTTAAAATGCACTTTTAAAAAAGTTCTGAAAGGAAATTTTTACTATGTCTGTTAGAAATTCTGACTGAGTAGTCTGTCTTGACACTTTTCATCATAGTACCTGAGCACCCTTCCTAATAGTTGCTGAGAGCATCTCTATAAAGCAATGCTCTATAAAAAACAGATAACAGTGAAACTTCAAGAATTTATATAAGAATATTTTTATAACAGGAAAATACATTTTATGGCAGGTACATATCTTGTTATTATTTTTCAAAAGAGATTTTCTTCAGCTGAGACCAAAAAAATACAGCTCCACTACAGAGATGGAGAAGGTGGAATAGCTCTCTGGAGACAGCTGCCAGCTCTTATATTTCTCACCGAGTCTAAAGTCACAGTTGATGAAAGGAGTCCTGTCTCCTCTCCCTAAACAATGGGAGTGAAGCCAAGAGGCTCAAAACAGCACCACCCCATTGAGCATGGGGAGGCTGGAAAACACTGAGGACAGCTCCAGTAATCCTTGTTCTAGCTCCAGTAATCCTTGTTCTAATATTGGGAAACACCTCAAAGTGATTTCCTTTGGAGACTACCTTTGGAGGCATCCCTACAGCTTACTCTTACATATATTTAAGTTATAGAAATGCAGACAATGACCACTGCACTTTTTGTGAATGAACTCCACACCTCCTATCTCTTATTATTTGCAAGAAGTGTGTTGTAATACCAAACTAGCAAAATCTTATAAATATAACTCTTATTACTAACACACTTATGTTTGAAATGCCTTTTCAAAACTTCTTTCAAATAATCATTCAACATGGCATTTGCAAACAGTAGGAAAATATGATTCTAAAGACAATTCTAAGAAGACATTTGCCACTATGGATGGGATGACTCTAACTAAATTCTGGATATCTGCTTTGAGTTAATAGTATAGATGTGCCACTGTTGTGGTGAAAATGTGAATAGAGTCAATTCTTACCTCTCTGAAGTAGGTTTTTAAAAGAGCTCAGATGAATGAGACTAGGATATCTGTTCTCTGTTTATACAGAATAAATTATTTCATTATGCCCAATGGCAATGGGATTGTTTTCTTTTTGAACACAGATATTAGGAAAAGTACTGGTAAATTTCTTATATAATCTGTACTTAGCCCTGAAAAAGATGTATATCAGCTTTTGAAGCTCTAAGTAGAATATCTCATGAGTGATTAATTTATGTTTATGTCTGAATTATCTGAACTCTGATGCTGTGGAAGAATTTTCATTTTGAAAGATGGTGGAAGGCACAAACATTGTCTCAGATATTACTGCCTGTGCTACCCTTGGTGTGCTGTTCTGAGCATTGCTTCTCCATAACTGAGTTTCAGTCAAGTTGCTGTATCAGTCTAATAGTTCCAGCAGACAGAGTTTTGATAGGAGAGATAATGTCCTTCATGATACCAACTGATATAGCCAGGAAAAAAATCTTTGAGGCTTACAGGTTGACAAATAAACACTGACCAACATATCTTACCTTAATGTTTTAGATACATTTTTCTAGTAAAGATTTTATTGCTCTTAGTTCTGTTTTTCCTAGAGTTAGTTTAATATAGAACATATTTTTGCCTTTCCAAGAAATCCTGACTTTTCTATTTCTGAACTGGATAAATGAATCAAGAGAGAAAATACAGCAACATATAAAATCTAAAGAATAAAAATAATTTATTTAAGTATTTACCAGGGCATTGAGAAATATGTAGCTAACAAAGGAAGGGTGAGAAAGATTTGAAGACAGATTGAGGTACAGCAATCTAAGACGGAGTTGTGTTTATGTTGAAATAGATCAGGGCATACTTTTTTATTCTGTGAAGAGTTTTAAAACTTCAGTAATTATCCTTGTAATTTAAAAAGTCATTTTGAGAAGTCAAGAATCCAAGTCACAACCCCAAGAAAATACACTCACTTGAGATGCAGAAAACTCAGACTTTTCAGACCAAGCAGCTAGGACTGTTCTGCATGATTCTGGGTTTGAATAAATATGGCATTTTATATTTAATCAGAGAAATCTCCCTGAAAAGTTTCTCTTTTGGCAATTAAAAGGTTTCTGAAGGGATTTCCAGACCAGATTTCCTTTCTTCTAACAGATAATAGAAAGAAATAAATTAATAAAAAATGTATAATTTATTCACTGTGGCAAAGAATAAGCAGAAGAAAGACTTAAGAAACAAGAAGATCTGTTCTGAACTCTTTCAAAAGGGAAAAGGTGAGAAGATATCCACATAAAAATGGCTGATAAAAGGGAACAAAGGAGGAGAATGCCTGAGGGATAGTGCTTATAGATAGCTCTCAGTTTCTCAGGAAGCTGTTACTGACAGATTCTGGCACAGTCTCACAGACAGTAGCTATGGAAGGAATAACGTAATTCACGATGGCAATATGCCAAAGAAGATTGAAAATGGTGAAAAACTGATTCTGATGATGAAAAAACCCAACACCAATATGAGTATTGTCCAATCTTGGTCATGAGAAACTTAGATATAACTTCATTAGTACGTAAGGAACAAAATGTGTTAAATGGCCTTGAATTTCCTCACTGTTTCTTTCTTAATTAATACATCTGACAAATTAATGTACATTTGGTGCATAGATAGAGAGCACTAGCATTGACAGCTTTAATTAAATAATCAGTTGTTATGGATTATGTAGCTACTTAAGATTATTACTTAGAAGATTTTCTTCATTATCTACAGCTTTGATACCTTGATAAAGGATCCAGGGACATCCTACTGGATGGTTTCCCAAAGAAATAGCAAGAACTTTGCAAGTATTAAGTGCTGAGTCCAAAGCAAATATTTAGTAAGCTGACCTTTTTAATCTTTCATATTTTTACTGTTAATAAAAGTCAGGCAAGAAGATTTGAATTTAGATATCCTGAGGAAATTTGCCAAGATTTGCAGTTTCAGCAGTTCCAGGATCTCATTTGGTTCTTTTATATCAAGAGTAGTGGGTTCGAAGAGTCACTCGGTATCTTCCTGATGTCAATTTGGCACCAAACCATCTCTTTCAGGGAGTCACATTCTGAACAAAAGGTAGGAGACGGCCACAGAAATATTAGCTGATAAAGTGCTTGAAAGAATAATTGCAGTTGATTAAGTAGAAGCATTGTTAAAAGGTCACTTTTCCTGGAAACTGACTGTCCAAGCTTATCCTAAAATTTTGATTGAAATATTTCTATCATTCAAGGTCATAAACACTCTCAAATGCATTCCCTGAGTTACTTAGAGGCTTTTAAAATATTCAAGTCACTGTTATTACTGTAAAGCCAAGAATAAATTTTCAACTTGCATGGGAAAGCCAATTACTAAAAATAGGTTAGTGGTACTTAAGGACAAATGCTCTCACAAAAGCAGACGTGACTCTGGGTGAGAAACTAAATGGTCAGTGCTGATGAACAAATAATGAGAATATTTGGTCAGCTTTGCCAGCTGCAGACGTAGATGTGTAGAAATCTCTGGCCTGAAACCCTAAAAGACTTGGCATTCTTTGTGGCTTATACATATGTCCTTGTTAATGGACAAGGATGACAATAGTCAAGAGCTCCCCAAGAAACTAAGCTGACACAGAGACTCCTTCATGGAAAGAAAGTTTGTGCTGTCTTTTTCTGGATAAATAAAAGAGATTGTGTGTCAGGCCGTGTCTGTATGATTATTAAGTGGTATTTTGAGGAGCATTTATTCAAAATGTGTAATGGAGATATATATATATATATATACAGGTATATATAATTTTAAAATTTTTAATGATATATATTTCTGATGAAAAATTCAACATGAGCCATCAGCATGTAGTTGCAGCCTAGAAAGGCAATGGAATCCTGGACTGAATCAAAAGCAGTGTGGTCAGCAGGTCAAAGGAGGGGATTCTCCCCCTCTTCTCTGCTCTTGTGGGATCCCACTGGAGTATGCAGTACAGTTCTGATGCCCCCAAATATAAGCAGGACATGGAAGTGTTGAAGCATGTCCACAAAATTGAAAAGAGGACTGAAGCACCTCCCCTGTGAGGTCAGGCTGAGAAAGTTGTGACTTTTCATCCTGGAGAAGAGAAGGTTACATGGCAACCTTGCAGTATCTGAAGGGGATCTACTGGGGACCCAAAGAGGAATTCTTTGTCAGGATGATTGGATAAGGCCTTGTGCAACCTGATTTAGTGGGACATGTCCCTGTTTATGGCAGGGGAAGTTGGGACCAATTGATCTTTAAGGTCCATTTCAACCCCTTAACACTCTATGACCCTATGGTGTAGTAACTATAATTGATATATTCAGTGTAAGGCTACCTGGCTACTTTTGTAGGAAGAATTCCATGTACTATTAATTAAAGTAGTCATTAACCTATGGCTGACTATTCAGACTTTGTGTTTTACTGGGAAATGTACTCTTTCGCCCAAAATATAAATCTGCCCTTTTCAAGTGTTTTGGTCATAACTTGTGATCAGGAAATTGTCTCCATGGCCAGCCAGCCAATGTAATCTGCCATCTCACATTTGGTAAGAGGTTTGAATAATGAGAGGGTTTGAACAATTTAGTCTAAGATACTAGATAGAAACCACTAGAAATAGCACCCAAAATATCTTCCTACAAGTGGCAGAATGTTTTGGTAAGTCACTGTTAAGTAAGTTTCTTCATTTGTTTGTGGCTGGGAGAAAGATGAGGCTGCTGAATGGAAATGGTAAAAGAGTGGGTTTTCTAAAAATTCAGGGTTCTGGACCAAGATACACCTGAACGCTGAAGAAATTTTTCATAAATAGGTGTGAATTATGCCTTAAAATATCCTGCTCCATTCCACTGACTATAAAGGGAGTTCAGTAATGTGGTCCAGTTCTAGATGTTTACAGTCCAGCTGTCTCTGCTTTGGTTTAGTCTGCCCTGCAGCCTGGTGTGACTGGGAGATGGAACTGTGTTATTGGAAACAGTCAGCTGGAACTGTGGTGGACTCTGAGTCTGAAGCAGTGCAATCTTTTTTTACAGAAAATCTTGAATTGTAATTCCATGTCTTATTTCTCAGCCACGAGATCAATAGTTATCTACAACTATCCATTTCAAGAATATCCAAAACTTTACTCTCCTTCTTCAGGGGAGCTCACTTGATTGTAAATTTAGCAAGACTTTAAATTAAATCTGTATGAAATACACTATTTAGATATTAGCAAATATAATAATAATAATAATGTAGTTTCTTTATTTAAAAAAACCCAAACACATGCTCACTTGCAAAATAACCAAACTGAAGGCTGAGATGTAAAGTCATGCCTGAAAACTGAATGACTTTGGGGGATCCTCTGTCTGCTGCTGGAAAGAAAATCCTGGTATGAATGACATGGATCTGAAACTTTCAGAATTAGAAGAATTCTCAGCTGGTGGCTTTACACTTACTCTTAGGGCATAATGTGGGATTTTTCAAAATTGACTTGTCTTGCTGATGTTTTTCTCAGAAGGATGCATACAGATTACAGTAAAAATGGGTAATCACAACTAGAAAAATGAGCAACATTTGTTTAGTCCTTTCAACATCTGTTGTACTACTGGGAATATTTTCCTGGTGATATTTGAACATTTACTAACAAGTGAAAAAAAATTATTTCCTACTTATTATTATCAAAGAGAAAAAATAATAAAATTAACTGCAAAGTTTTTTATTATATTTAAAGCCAAATTTATTGGCCAAAAATGTTGATTTATTTTTAATGTTTATATGAAAACATGAAAAAAAGGAAATAAATGCCTCCTGGTTACAATCTATTTACCATGTATACAAGTGTCACCTTGAAAGACAGAGTGACAAGTCTTCTTTCTTTGGTGGTTTCATGATTGTTCCTCAATCCTTGATCATTTAAAAAGTCATAATTAAGTTTCAGAATCCCTCATGTTATAAGCAAATATTGTCAATCTCCTATGAGATGACATGGTTATGAGATGGTTAAGAGATGAATAAGAACATTAAATACTCATATGTTGACATTCAAGATATCACTTAAAAATATCTAATTTGAAAAATACATTGTTTTGATAAAACTTGTACTAACCAAAGACAATTTAAAAATGCAGTTATGATATCTGTAGATCAGTTTTAAACAAAAAAAGACTAAACGAGAACGTATTACTCTCCTCATTATCCCAATTATTTTCAAATATTTTTTCCTGTAATTATTTTTTCCCATTTTCTTCCATAACATCCATAATTTTTGTCACATCAAGGGGGTTTTATGCAGTTAACATTTCATTTCAAATGTAAATTATTTCTTTTAATGAACTTTCTGGCATCTGATGCTAATTTTCATAAATATTCTCCATGATTAATTTAAATGATCAGATCAGTACTTAGAAGAAAACTAGTTACGGAAAACAAAACACAGTTATTTTACTAATTCAACCACTAACTGCTGTGAGTAATTTATGAGTGCATGCTTTCAGGATGGAACCACATTGTATCACTGAGAGAAATTATGCACTGGCATGAATAACATGGTAACTATTATCATACCAATAACATCTCTATTTCTAATTAGGCTCTAATTACCCTTAAAGCATTCTTAGTAATTTCTAAGATTTTTTTTTCATTACTACTACTGTTCCTTTGTCTTGTGATAAAAATCTCTCATTTGTAACACAAGGTTGACTATATTTAAGCAAAATTTAATTTTCTATGGATATCTTTATTCTTGAAATGCTGATACTACACAGGAGTGAAACAATACAAAATTAAGGGCTGCTCTAATCTGTTCCAGAAAGAAGAGCCTAAGATCCTTCATGTCTCATGCATGGCAAAATTTCCAAAAAAAAAAAAAAAAAAAAAAAAGTATTAAAGAAAAAAACCCACATAATTGAATTCTGTATAACAAATTATTTCAAAATTACTCTTGGAAGTTAAAGGGCAACGTTATACTGCAGCAATAAGGGTTAGCTGTGTTACGTGGCTTTCAAAATGCTCTTAAACTGTGTGCATCATCAGAATGTTAATGATGTTAATGTAATATTGACTCTCATCTTAAGGGAGTATTTCATATACGTGCACTCCCACTTATCTTCATTGCAAACTCAGGAATCCATGTAAAACATTTGCCATTCAACCTCAGTCAGGTCTTGTTAGACGACCCTTTTGATCTCATCTATGCTCTGTTCACTCCTACATTTCTCCTAAGGGCACTTTCAACACAATCATTTGTATAAAATTGGTAAAATAACAGTTCCAATAAAGAAAGAAAAAGATTAAGAGGGCTCTGATTTGGGGGTAAAGGAAAAAGCACCCATTACACGTGTTTGGAAACAACCAGTGTAAGAGATGAATAACATATCTTCCTTAAGGAAGTGGGATCCTAGGTCTGAACCTCAAAACTCGATGTTTCCAAATCTCCTTCTCCAATTGCCAGGCACCACCCGCAATGTGACCATTATCCACATATATATCACAAGATATATATGCCTGCTCTTTTCCATACTGATTTCAAAATCCTTCTCTTTTCTGCTATGATGGATGTGAGGTTATTGGTTGTAATTTTTGGGGCTTTGGCAGTGTGACAGTGTTAGCTGCAGCAGCTTCTACAGCTGCCTGTTTGATCTTTAGCACTTTGCCTTAACTCTCAGCTCAATTTGTCTCACCAATTGTGCCTTTCAGAACCCAGAGGAATACCAGGTAAATGAAGGGAATGTATTGTAGCATGATAGGAAAGGAGAGACAAGAGAGACAAGGGATTACAGATGGACTCTGTGAAATGGATCACTGGGAATGAGAGGACTAGGAAATGTGAAAGTTTGAGACAATTTAGGAACTATTGTTCTTATCAGCTGGTAGAGTTTGACAATGCTCAGCCCTAAACCTAAAGTTACATCAGTACTCTCTCATACCACACCTCAGCACAGAAAAAGGTGGAATGCAAATATTAAACAGCAGAATCATGCAGTAAAATTAAAATTTCCTACCATTCCTTTTTTTTTAAATTAATATTATTTTTTCCTTTGCTGTTATAATGATCTTGGTCTAGTGCAAGAATTTCTCTGTAAGAGTTAAAATATTTATTTTTCTATAGCCTCTTGAGTTTTGGAATGAGGATTCTTATCATCTGATATTCTACTTAGCCCTAAAGGAAATCAAGAGACAAATCTTCAGTTGTACAACATACTTATAAGGCTTAAAGAAAGAGAAAGCCATTTTCAATTAATTCACTAGTTTTTCATGTCACCTAATACAACAGGCTTTATAGAATATTGGTGTGAAGAAAACAGACAGTACTAACAGGCCCTCTGAGTAAGGCCTTGTGTAAGCAGAACAGAAGCATCCTTTAACAGCTTAGAATTCATTATTTCATATTGATTTCAAAGGTTTTTAGTACCTTCCTTGTCATGCATTCACTGTGGTGAGCACTAAAGGATCTTATCGTTCTCCAAAACTAGTTTCTGTTCTCATTAACATGAATGTCAAAATGTGTAATTGATTTAGCAATCATAGACAAAGCTTCATAATTTAACTTTCCAACCAGTCCTGGCATGTGGAAGATTTGTGAAAGACTTTTTTTCTGCTGCTCTTAATAGAGAATGAATCCATCATATCAAGGTGATGGCTTGAGTGTGTTTGTTTTATGCACACATTTTTTTCTGTGTTAAATTCAAAAGTATATTTAAGGCTTGTGTTTCTTCTATTTTAGTCTCAGTAGAGCATTTTGGCATGTTCATAACTTTAGATGGTTGAACACTGCTATTTAAAGTCAAATACAGTTCACATACCTTAAAAGGTATGGCTGATCTGAGATTCTTATGTGATCTAACATGGAAAAGAAGTTATTCATCAAGAATGCTCAGAATACAGGTATTTTTCCAAACAGTCAAAATGAAAACAAGAAAGATTTTATGAACGAAAAAGAAAACAAAAACAAGAACAAAAATGAAAAGCAAACACAAACAAACAAACCCAACAAACCAAGGATATTATTTGAGTCATGCCAGTTTTCACTTCTTACTTTTGCTGATGTAACCTACTTCCTGAAAATATTGCATTGTCTGCATGAGGAAATGTGAGTACACACAGTGAGCAAAGCCCCACAAGTGGAATTTTTTTGTGCATGAGGAGAACCATCTTCTTCAGGAACACAGCTGGATATTTTATTTATGAGTATTCCAAGGAAAACACATTTACTAGACTTTTGGTATTTGCTTCCTTGGGAGGAGATGCCCAAGACCCCCCAAATACACAGTGAAGTCTGTTTTTCAATACTTGGACTGACACAAGTAGGAGAAAAAGAGTATAGAACCTTTAAAAAAAACATGATCCAGTTAAGATAAAAGAGAAAGTCTTTAGCTGCTTACTAATGATGCAATCATCATTTGCCTAGGATAGAGGTTTCAGTCTGCACAGTCTCCAGCATTCACAGGAACTGAAGCTGCTCAGCACCACAGAGAAGCCCTGAGGCCATTGCAGAGCACATTTGCCAAACATAGACATTATCTCAGCCTTTGCTGACCTAATTAAAGGCATTCTGTCACATGAAACAATGTGAAGCTGGAAAAACCTGAAACACCAGAGCCCTGTTTTGAAAGAGTTGCACTCTTTACCAATGCTTGCTGAGCACATATGGCAGCTGCTTTATTCGAGGCTTCCCCATTTGTAGCATTTTAATATCTGCCTGCTCCAGTTCACTTTCTTGTGGCAGCAGCGTGGGATGAAGCAACCCACACTGTGAGAGCTAAGGTGGACCATACCAATGCAGGCAGTTCACTTCTCAACGAAACTCATTATTGTGACATCAGGAGTTGGATACTCATTTAGGAAAACTTCAAACCTTTTTTGCTTGCGTGTTCTAGTTACTCTGAATACTTGTCCATTCTTGCACCATTTTCGCAACTAGCCCTTCAGACTACCCTTAGGACTGACTTCAGTGGAAAAGACCTGGCCATATTCATTCCAAGTCCACCGTCCACCTTTTGTATTGAAACAGGAGTTGGAACCCTTCTCCATCCATTTGGAAAGGAAATTGCAGTTTTCTTGTTAGCCTGAACAAGTCCAAACACAAATCTCAAGTAAATGCTCTCAATGTTAACATGCAAGTAGGGTGGGAGTAAGAAGAAATTAAAAGGAAGGGTAATTTCATAAAGCTGGAAAGGAAATAGTTTTACTAGTTTGTACTATAGTAGAAGATATTCTTGTGGGAATGGGGGTGACCTTAGAATTGACTAGAGAGAAATACTTTGGTGCTAAGAACTAATTTGATAAACCATACATAGATTATTTCATTCCTATATTGCTATATATTTAGAAGTCCTGTCTAAGGCAGAAACCTCTTTCATTGGTGCACATGGAATTGAGGGTTCCAGTACAGACTTGTCACTTCTGCTACTACAGCCTTTTCTTTGTGTCTGTTTGTGTATTGCCAAAGTTAACGCTCAAGGTATATTTAGTCCTAACCTGAAGTGCTTAAATCAGGTGTCTGATCTAGAAGGATAATCACCTCATATTTATCTCATTGTCAGTGGTGAGAAATATGCACCTTCCCACTGAGTGGTGGCAGAGGCCCTACCACAGCCATCTCAGTTTCATATCTCAAGTTCTGTGGGACAGCGGGATGCATCCCCTTTAGGTTAAGACACCCAGCTTTAGGTATCTGATACTTAGATATCTGAACCTAATTCAGCCAATGCAAGCTCCTTTCACAGTCCAAAAAGCAAGTATGGGTGTTGTCTGCTCCAGTTAGATGTTATCTTAAAATGGATTGCATTGTGGAAAGATTTTTTTATCCCATGAATCTCAGTGGTGTCTTGGGTAATTTTTTAGATTCAGATGCTAAATTTTAGATGCCCAGTTCTGGGCAGATGATTCATCCCTGTGTCGAAAAGCCTCCATTAGCAGTTAGTCATACTCTGAATCCAGTGAGTGGCAATATCCCCTTGAGTCATGCCTGTGTGACCTATTAGATGCTTTTTCTCAGAATAGGAGGTCTTCCTCAATAGTTGCTTTCTGACTTCAGATATTTAATACCCATCGTCCAGCAGGTCCTCTCAAGGACTCCCACTGAAGGCTGCTTTACTGCTTTTCCTTGGATGTTCTGTGTTCAAGGTTAGGGCCTACATTGACTTTGATATCTGTTTTTGATGTTGATGGAAAAAGATGTAATATCCCTTTCACCCCTGACTCCTGTATCCCAATCCCTCCCCCACTTGCAGCTTCAGGAAAATAGATTGCTGCTCACAACACTTTGAAGTACACAGAGGAAGACAGAGTGAGCCTGTGCATGGGAAATAAACCATTCTCCCTGAACTGGGGTAAGCAGAAAACCTGTAGCCCTTGAGTGGATGTCTGGAATATTTCAGATGTACAGATGTAGCTTCATGGTGATGAAGGAGGGGGGATATTGGAATTAAGTGGTTGGGCCAGCTCCATACCTGGAGGCAGCCTTAAAGGCTCTGGGTAACATCCATGAGCATCACCACAGCAGAATAAGGTATGATGGCTGATATCCCCTCCTTCTCTTTCTGCCAGGATCTCTCCCTTTGTGAAAGACTCAGTTTCTAATGGATTGCAAAGACAGCAGGATCTGATGATCAGAAATCTTATCTTTCATATATGTCTTTTTAATTTTTCTGTTTGATGCTGTACTTGATATCTCTAGGGACCATGCCTCTGAGTTCAAGCTAAATTAATGTATTGTTTAACTGTTTTCTCCTAGATAATATTTCAAACAAAAAAGTAAGGAGTAGCTCTATCAATTAAAAAAATATTTTTCTCTCTTAACTGGCAGATGGAAGAGGTTCCAAAATATGTTGAAAGTCTCACACAGGCAAAATTGTGAATGAAGAAGGAAAAGAGTGGGGGAGACAAAGATGACAGATGGCAGTAGATTTTGATATCTACCCTTTTTTTCAACACATAATTAACATACTCTGTAACATGCTAAGAGGTTCTGAAAACTCCTAATCAGGACAATGTGGACCAATGAGAAGGATACACAAGAATTAGCAAAGGATAGTTTGGAAAAATGGGAAATGTGTCTGATTTGTTGCATGAATTACAAGACTGAAAAAATATGAAATAACTAGCATAATAAATATTTCAGCTACATACCTGATATGAAAATGCCTATAAAGTGTAAGACGACTCCTTTGCCTTTTCATCTTCTTCTTTCTCAAAGACACCAATTTTTTTTCATTAGTCATATATTTTTGATGAATGAGAGCTATGTGATAATTAAAATATTTTTTGCTATGTGTTTTATCCCCAATGAACAAAATGGAGACAGTTGCATGACTAGTAATAGATGAGTAATAATAGATATAAATGGAATAACAAGAATAGCAGACACATTGACAAAGATGAAGAAGAGACTTAAGAAGGCACTCAATAGAAAAGTAAGAAGAAAAACACAAAGCAACAAAATGATAAAAGATTCTATGACACTTTAATTATGCAGCTAACTTTAAAAAATTGACAGAATAGGTGAAGTAAATCAGTTTAAGTCACTATTCATTCAAGGATGGAAGAAAGGTTGGAATTCTTATATGTGTGAAGACATATTGTAGTGTGATGACTCTACCACAAGTAACTTTAGGTATTTAAAATAATTACCTATTAACATAGTTCACTTACTAAAGAACAATTATACTTTTATCCAACACATTTCTTGACATGATAGTTGACAGAGTTCTCCAACAATCTTTTAGAAAATTCAAGGAGTAGTGTATTGTATATAGTTCTAATAGGCAGATGGGTCATATAAACAGATGAATGTCACTTGGAGAAATAAAATAACTTGTGCTCGAAAGAATGGATTGTCTGTGTTTAAATATTTGAAATACAAAACACAAAATACATCTGTAAACAAGGTTTTGAATAGTAAGAGAAGAGGCTGAAAAATAATGATCACTGAGTGATGTGAAATAAAGAATAGACACTGTATGAAAATGACAACCTTAAAAAGCCTTCTGGAAAATACAATGGGAAATCAGAGTAGGTAGTTACATACTAAAGGTCTTGAAACATTAGGATAAAGTAATAATGACATAACTCTATAAGACCTTGCAAAGAAATTAGCACAAATGATAAAGGGATCTTTACCCACAGTATTCAAAAGAAGGCCACAGTGGAATTGACAATGCAGCATGGGTAAGACAAAAGCTAATGTTAATTTTAAAAGGGCACAGAACCATATGAATAATATTAATCTTAGACAAGGATGTGGATCATGGGTCAGAAGGTTAGATGTCTGATGGAGATGTGCAAATCAAGACAGAAATTGCTGCTATCTGGACAATGCCAAAATGTAAAAGCTATGCTGATAAAAATGTAATTCTGGCAGGATCCTTGTCCCTCAGACTACGTGCTGAGGAGCTGCTCGTGTTTACACAGTTTGGAACTACTTAATCCAGAGCAGACTGTGTGCATCCACGTTTTGTAACTCTTCACCTAAACTGCTTCTGGAGCACATCTGGCAGCACTAAAAGATGTGGTATTTCGGTCAAAAAGCATAAATAGAGTCAAATTTGGTCCACAATAGAAATTTTATAACATGCTGTTAAGACGTTGTGATAGATGCACTGGGCACTGGCATGAGATTATATAAAACATGTAGGAAAGGGATTTATGAAGATCAAAGGAGTTTTAGCATGGTGGTAAATGACTGTGAGAAAAAACCTTTTTGAGGAACTTAAACCTTGCGTGTCCCTCATTGTCTATTACAACTCTCATCCTCTCAGCTATATACAGAAATTGATCTGCTTCTCATCTTAAGAAAAAAAAATATTTTCATCCATACAGAAACTCCGGGAGTGATCCAACACAGATATATTGATAATCAGAGAGTGAATTACTTGGCAAAATAAATGTATTCAGATGATTGCATTCATGTAGATTAAGGGAAATGGTAATGTCCATGTCTGAATGCAAAAGGAAATTGGACAGATATAAGAAAACACAAGACAAATTGAAAATATTCTTAGTGATTTTATCAAATTTTTGGAATGGAACGATATCTGTTCCTTCAGAATAACAATTATTAGATCTGTTTAACTATGGAAGAAAAAAACCTGTGCCTGTAAAAATGGAAGATCTTGCAAGTAATATTAAACAGGATAAATTGTTGTTGGAAATGACCAGCTTTTCCACTGGTGATGATAGGTGATCTAGATGCATCAATAAACCACTAATGAGATGTGATAATTCACAAACATTTATGTCCATAGTATCTATTAGGAATGGAACTGCCAAAGAAATAGAGAAAAATGTAACAAAGCCACTATTGAGATCTTTTGTGCAGCACTGTGCCAGTTCTGGCTGACTGAAGGACATTCGCACTGGAGGATGTTGCAGCAGGGGATGAACAAAGAGGAAGACCTGCTTCAAAAAGGGAAATTAAATGAGCATGGGTCCTTTCAGCTAAAGAAAAAGAGTTTAAAGAATTTGATCTTTATAAATACCCTGAAGTTATGAACACCAAGTAGAAAGATGACACATTTAAAGTAAGTGTTTGGACAAGAATAAATTAGTTTAATCAGGCCCTGTCAAGGAAACAAAAGGTTCCTAATTTTCTGAAGTTTGAGGTCTATCTTAGTCACCTTACAACAAAAAGCTCAACTGGATTCAACATACTAGAAAATTAAATGTATGATACATTTTCTGACGCAGTAATATCTGGTTATGTAATTGAAAACACCAGCATCTTTATCAATATCTTTTAATCCTATTTACTTTTATTTTAATTTAAGAATAAAGAATGTGGATTTTTTTTTTTACTATATTTGGTGACTCTGAAGCTGTTGTGTAGACAGATGCAATATATATAATTGGAGTATGGATTAATGTTACAAGGCAGGTGATGTGATTAATGAGCCACTTTTCCATTATCATTGACATCATATGTAGAGAGATTCATAGGAATATGCATCAAACAGATACAAAGAACACATACTCATATGGAATCCGTGTAATATTGTTAGATGTTATTTCAATAAATTTGATTATCTAAACCGTATTTGTTTATATGTGGGAAGGAGGTGTTAGAGGAATATGTAATGTTAAAGAAGAGGATAAAAATTGTAATGGCAAAATCATAATTTTGAAAAAGAATATAACATTTTTTTTGCTGATTTGCTGTTCATTTGCACATTTTTATAAGTAATTTGGAAGATTGCAAAATAAAGGTTTTGCAAATCCAAATCCATCCTTCAAAACCTAAATTATGTCATTGGCAATTCATTTTTATCTTCTGTTTTCCAATTCCTGTTAAATAAAAATGTTACACACAACTTTTTTATATGTATAAATACAAAAGCCACTCATCTTTATTACTTCTCCTTTTGATTTTATTGAAAAGGAATGGGCTTAAAATTACACCAGTATTCTCTCAAAAACATTTCTTCATCCAGTTTTGAGCATATGTGGGATCAAGCAACCTTGTTGCTCTGATTCCATATTCCTGGAAGAAATAGCTCCATCTCAATAGTCTAGTCCAGTTACTTCCAGAATGAATGTGAGTTTTGTGATTTATCTCAAAGGCAGTAGAAATATAGATGAAAAGTCAGGAGTGCTTCTGTCACTGGTGTTGCTCACTAACAATATTCCTGGCTTCTTAGTATCTCACAATCTCTTTGAAAACTGTTAAAGCATCATTCATACAAAGAACTGCATCCACTTTACAAAGGGAAGGAGCAGTAGGAAACAAGGAAGATCTTAAAGTTAGACTTAAGGAGTGTCATTAAGTTTTAGGCAAGAAATATGAAAGAAATTCCAGGCTGAAAGGATTAATAACATTAACCCCTAAAGAGGGTGGGTGGAGAACCACTGAAAGAAAATTTAAGAACAAAGAGTAAGTTTTTGGGAGTTTTGATCTCCTGAGATGAAATTTCCGGGTGGCCTAAGTAAATTAAGATTTCAAACCCTGAGAAAGTCCTCAAAACCATGCAGAAATGCTTAAAAAATCTTTAGATTTTATACAGTAAGAAGAAAACTTAGAATGTCTATAGTATAAAATATTTTCTTATTAGAAAGGTACAAAATTTTCAAAAGGAAAGGTGACAATTTCACTTGTCTCACTGATTTGTCTTAAATCCTGTTTTGGTGCACTCTGCATTATGTTAGCTCGAAGCATGAATGCACAGTGTCATCCTTCAGTTATGTGAACATCCCTAAAAGCCTTTTTCATGTTTTAGAAATTCTATTTCTTCCTTAAAACTACTTTTTTTAACTCTAGGAAGCTGCTAGGAGTGAGAGAAGCTGTCGTGCATGACCTCTGGAAGCACCCCAGGGGAGCGAAGCAGATTCCCCAAATGCTTTAGATGGAATCAAGTGGTGATGCATGGACAGGGCTGTAAATTTCCAGTTTCAGCATCTGTCTGTCAGAAATGGCTGTGTCAACAACGTAAAGCATTTAAGGAAATTATGCTGCTCTCAAAAAGCCTTCTACCAGAGGATGGGCAATGTTCTGCCATAGCCCTGCCTTGTTCTCTGCTGGCCCAGCCCAGCCAGGCAGGCATCGGGCTCTGGGGATTCTCAACCCAATAGTGACAACATTTTCAGCATAGGCTCCCCAGGCTCACAATACCCAAAATATTCCAGTTAAATTGGCAGTGAGGTCCAAACCCAAAAAACCAACCACCTGAAATTTTGAAAACCTGGACCTTCAGTGTTGTTTTTTCCCCTCAACACTGTATTTTAATATTCCTTTAATTTTTTTTTTCTTTTACTTTTCTTTATTTTGACCAGCTTTGCTGTTTAAAGCATAACAACCATGACATAAACGTCGTTTCCATAGAAAGTTTATATTAAAAATATGTATTGTCAGTAATGCACAGGAGATAACCAATTTACTTGCAGCCCATTGTCACCTAATCTATGTGCAATATATATTTTAATCTGTCTTTAATTTTTTGTTACGTGAAATACTGCTCTCAAAAATGGCTACTGCTTTAGCTCATGCAAATTTTAGCTTGTGCAGTTCTTCCTCATTATTATTTTAGTGATCATCAATATTTCATGGAAAAAAATAAGTGTTTGTATTGGCTAATGAGAGTGGATGCTATGATCTTCTCTACATAAAAATCAGCACTTATAAGTTGTCCATTATCAATAATTTCTAGTTTCAAATTTTGTATCTAATACTGAGAATGCACTTAACAGATGGCCACTTCTAATGTCTTGGATGATTGTATGTTCTTACATACGGCAAATGGATACTTTGTATTTACTAACTGAAAATAATTTCTCAGTCAGTGCTGATGCCTTTGTTGTATGTTTTTGGGGTTTTTTTCTTCTTTTTTCCTTAAAGAGGGAATTCAGCAGCATGAACATTTTATATTTGCTTCCTATATGTTGCTGAGCTGAAACTGTGTGGTATTGCAATTAATAAAAAATTATAATTTGGAGAGCTTATAATACAATCATAACAAGATTAAGTGAAATAAATCAAATCCAATTTGTGCTTGGTGGTTTTGGGAATAACATTTCTGTCAAGTTGTTGAGCAGTAATCATTAAAACATGGGAATAATCCACCTCCTAATTAAACAACAATAAACAATTGTCAATGGCACATAATTGTTAAAAGTCAACAAAGGAAGCATTAGTGTAAACAAAGATTAGACATAGTTCTTGAAAATGAGAACTGGAATGTTATTTAATGCCTGACAGAGCTGACTAGACACAAAAAATATTTGCAGTAGTGGAGTAGCAAATACCACCATCAATATCATTTAGATAGGAGAGAAGCTGAGTAGTCTTTAGATAATATAAGCAATATGTCAAATGTTTTTTCTCTCATCTTTACTTCACCTGGGAAATGTTGTTACACTCCTTGTTATGTAGCTTTTTACCTGCAATTTTTCCATACCTTCTACTCTTAGGACCAGTCATATTCTCAAAAAACATTTTTGGCCAAATCCATCTGTTCTACCAGCAGCTGTTTCCTGAGTCACACACTGGTTAGTTAGGATCTGAGATTAGTTCACCAGACCTTGAATCTCTCAATTCAATTCCAGATAAGCTCCTAAGCTGTAAGCAAGTCTGAGGACACATACACATCCAATGAAATCACACACACACACACATATGGAAATGCAGACATGGATGTGCCAGGAACTTTGGGTCTGGAAAAGTGTCCTCGTGCCTGATGTGTACCTCTTTAATAGTTAAGAACACAAAAAGTCTTGTTTCAATGCAATGTGGAGATAACCCCAATTGTACAGATGCCCATGAGCATAGGACAGAGATGAGTTGTAGGAGGGGAGAGTGAGACAAGAAATTTCAGAACCCTTTGGTACTGCACTCTAATTGCTTGTGCTTGTACCATGAATGTGAGTTTTCTGCATGTGCTTTGCTGGAAAATGACAACCAGAAGTTTTCACATGAGACCTGGAGGAAGTCCGAATTTATCACGTGGAAATTTGTCCCTGTGTCTGTACCCACCTAAGCCTGAATCTCTCCTCAGCTTTTCATTCATATGAATGAGTTTTTAAGTGATCCTGCAAATTCTGAGTGAACTTACTAGAGTGAAAGCTGCACAACATTCACACTGAGAACATTTTCTCAGCTCTCACCTGTGCAGGCTGGAGTTTCATTTTGCTAAATCCACAATCTGCACTGCAAAGAGATTTCATGTTGAAAAGGAGGCTCCTGTAAATAAATGTAAAATTGAGTCTTGAATTGCTTCATACTTCATAGCTCAATGTCAATTACATGGTGAACTAGATACTGGATATGCCAGAAAAAGAATTCTTGCTTTTGAAATGTTTTCCTGGTAACTCATGCATCTCACTCATTGCAATAGCTGGATTTCCTTCAGATCTCTGGATTGTGAACAGGAGGGAACAATTGCTGAGGAATTAGGAAAAAAAAGCAGGTCATGAAAATATACACCATGTGTAAATCTAGCAGTATCCTGGAAAATCTTTAATACTTTAACAGACAACTTTTATTATTGTTGTAACTTTACTGACTTAGCCATGATTTAGTAGTAGTGAGTCTGACTCAGCAGCTATTTTTTTTAAACAACACCCGTGGAGAAAAGTCAAGCCAAACCTGAGACAAAGGCTGGGATCTGTTCAGAATATATAGACACAGAATATACATCAGAATATATGCACACACTACCATTACATTCAGCTGCAGTTCTAGTCTGCAATATTTATAAAAACATATATTAAAACATCCAGGAAATAGAAGACATACAAGAAATTAACAAACACTGTAAACATGAGTTAAGGATGTTTTAGTGTCTTCACATTTATGAATGAACCCTGGATTTTGTCTGGCTCTTCCACTACTGAAATTATTAATAGTCTTCCTGATTTCCCCGGAAGGTAAACACAATAATTTGCAACACTGCAGTTCACTTCTCATCCCAGGCAATCTGTCCAAAGGAGAGGTGGTGCAGTGGAAGCTGGTTTGTGTCTTTATTATTTAAGCTTTGTGTTTTGGTTAGCATACCAATACTTCCAAGGACACCCCTGGGGACTCCATAACAGTGACATTACCATGTGAGTTGAGGTCAGCTAATCTCGCTTCTAAGCATCATACATATTACATGCATCATTCTGCAGAATTCCAAGTGGGAGGATAAACATTCATTTTCCATGTGCTAACACCTATTACTGAATTTAAACAGTTTTTCATGTTTATTTTCTTAGGGGGCAATTATGTATATATACATATATATATACATATATATATATACACATATATATACACATACATATACATATACATATATATATATATATATATATATAGGTCCTTGATCAAGAAAAATCTATAGGTAAACCAAAATTATGGTATTAATGACACAGCAATTCCAGTAGTGATATTTTAATTAAATAAATTGTATTTTATTTTAAATAGAAAAGCTTGAATAACCAGTAATTTAAAAGCTGCAATCTGAGCTGACTGCTGAAATGTATTAAATTAAAATTAAGGGCATTGCTGACCTATTGGAAAGCAAAGATTTTTAAACTGCTTCAGAAAAATTGTTTTTCAGTGGTGAAGGAAGCTAAAGGTCAAGGATTCAAAGGATGCAACTTATATGTTTGTGATGTGGGTGCTCCTCCTGCATCAAACCAACAAACACACTCTCAGGTTGTATCCTGTATAATCTTTAATTCATAAGGTCTTGATCAGAATCTCCTTTGGGAAATGGCTTTATACTCTAGTTCAGCAGAATTATTGTAAAATTGTTCTCCAGTATGTGTAGGTGTGGCAGAAATGGCTTAATGCCATTTCCAAATTCTGCACTTTCCCTTGAAAAAAAAGAATTTTTATTTCCTCCTGTTCACATTCTTGCCTCCCCTTCACATGTGATATCTTGGAGCTCTTCCAAGGACAGTTATGTACCTCTTTAGACACTTGGTGAAGGTGGGTTGTTTTTTTTGTTGTTTTTTGAGGGGGTTTTTTTGTTTGTTTTTTGGGGTTTTTTGTTTGGTTGGTTTTTTGTTTTGGTTTTTTGGTTTTTTGTTTGTTTGTTTGTTTGTTTTGGTTTTTTTTCTATTAAAGAATATAAAGATTTTTGATCTTTTTCATTTAGTCATTAGTTTCAATTAAATAGATGTGAACCTGTTATCCAGAGATTAATTCAAGTGTATCATTGAAAGGGCAGCAGATACGATAATATGCAATAAGGTTAGAGACTTCATGGATATAATTCCCTGGTATAATGATTAGAGTAATCCACTAATGAATTAGTCTTGGTAATTTTTAGGAAGGTAAAATTTCAGTGGTGGTTATTTTTACTTTTCTTTCCAGTGAGTGGAAGCTTCTTTTAGAAGTGCATGGAGCCATCCTAGTGTTCTGAAAGCCACTGAAAAATCCCTCACTGAGCCCTGGAGGAGAAGAGTCCCTGATCTAATTAGTGCTGCTTTGAGAGGGGGGTAGGATAATGTAACATACAGAGGGCCCTTCCAAAATGAATTATTCTGTGATTCCATGTTTTCTGTGTAGGCAGATAACAGAATTTTCTTAAGAAAAGCAGTGCATGAAATTCGCTGCCTGATCCAAATCCTGCTGAGATTGGTACACAAGTACCTTGTAATTGAGTTTATGAGCCCCATTTTGGTACCTCCTTCCCTTCTCTTACAAACTGAAAATGAAACGAAGCCCGTTGAATTCTTTGGGTCGGTATAAACAGCAGAACTCAACCTGGCTCAACTCGTGTTTAAAATGTTTGAGAGCATAATGTAAGCGTGTGAAACCAGCAGTGCACCACTTATTCTGATGCAGCTTGATCATATTCTCTGCACTAAGGAATGCAGACTTGCCTGGTTGGTGGTTTGGGGCCTGAGGTTCTTTATACCATATCTCCTTTTGAGAAATCTGCATGCTGTTTGGGAAGCTGATCCCTGGGGATTTCACCTGTTATGCCACAATCACCTGTGTGATGAGAAAACACAGCTTTATTTTATATTTTATTTTGTTTTATTTTATTTTATTTTCAAATTTTTTTGAATGCTGAATGCAGTGTTAACTAAAATCAGAATTGCATAAAGACTTTCAAAGCTGATCACATGCAATATTGAGGAGCTCATATAGAGTCATACTCGTTTGGGTTTGGACACTCAAGTGACATTTGGTTATATTTCTCATGACATTGTAGATTATAGGCACATATGAAAAAATATATATATCTGTATTAGAGTCAAATCCAAGTTCTGGATGAGAGAAAAAATATTTTTATAGCTTAACTTTCTAATAATAATTCCAATATATCTTTGCTCTTGTAATAGGATTGGAATTCAATTCAATTGTCCAGACCTAGGTATCTAATGACTCCTGAGCTAATGTACAATTTATAAGACTTAGGGCTAGTAAATGTGACAAAGCAACTCCAGAACACACAAATTATTTTGAAGTGACAGCTGGAAACCAGAGAGAATATCTGGGATATCTAAAATGCCATGAAATATCTTATGTGGCAAACAGTCAGGTCCCTTTGAAGAGCCTCTTCTGTGTCTCTCTGCTTTGGTCTAGACATTACACATCCTAATGGATTCACATCTAATCTTATTATCTAGCAGTTATCCTATGCTTCAAAATTCTTGTTAAAAGGGCATTATGAAAGGATTAAGTTAGGGGCTATAACCTTTAAGAAAGGGTTATTTTTAATATGGAAGGACATGGTTCTGGTTAACCTGAAGGGAAGCAATGGAGCTGCAAATAGCTTTAGAATTTGGGACTGATGGAGTTGAAAACCCACATTTCTTTCTCAATTGAATCTTATACTTACCTCTTACCATATCATAATTTCATAGGGGAAAAAAATCAATTCAAGTTTATTTTTATAGATAAAATAGTAATTTTTCTTTTTTCTTTTTCACCTTTCTCTGACACAGCCTCTAAAGTCAATAAGAACGTTCCAACTGTTTGCTGCTGCAAGCATTATTCTAATTGACAGTTTAGTTAGCTGCCCTGACATTCTTCTGGAGATATTTGGGCTCTACAGCATTAATACAGTATATATTAAAGAACTTAAGAAATAACTAACACACTGAAAAACACATTAATCCATGGGGATTAATCATCACCTGGGATGCTCTTAGTGTGGATACGTATAATAGATATTTTACATGGCATTGAAAATATTTTCATCAATGAATTGGAAATAAACATCAAATTAACCATTGGCAAAATATGTCAACAACAAAAATGTCATCCATGTAAGGACAAAATGGTTGTCATATGCAACCCAAATTGCTTGTTCAGCCTAACCTTTTGAAATTAAATGTGTAATTGCTTAGCTAAATCCAGACTGTTGCATCCAATAGGAGGAATAATCTGTGAAATATGGTACCTTGTCACACGGAGCCAGTCTACCTGTCTGAATTCTAAAACTGCAATTTAGCAACTTGTTAAAGTCTCATGTTAACCTTTTTGTCCAAGAGAAAAATACAGATACATGACATAATATTTAATTTTGAAATAAAAAAAAAATTCTTATGAATATACAAAACTGGTAGGAGTTAGTACAATGCAACTATTAGCATCACAGTTTGGCAAGAATACTAGAAGTAATGTTGCTATTTACAAAAATCTATTATGGGATATTGAATGATAGTACATGACTAGGACCTTTATCAGCTTATAAAAATGAACATTGCATTATAAATATGGCATTGACTCTCTGGCTGTTAGAAGTGATCTTACTGATTCGTCAATATTTCTCCCTATAGCACTTGATACTTTTCTTGGTATCTTCAATCAAAGCACTGAGCTCATATGAACCCAATTAACCCATAAAATCTAAAGGAATAAAAGCTCGAGGCAGGAAAATTTCAGGGATTGCTGTTAAACTGAATTAAATGTGTTTGGGAACACAGACACTTGGATAGTAGAAACTACGTTGTCAGCTGCTTCCAAATGTGTCAGAAAGATCACAGAGATCAGTCTGTAGAGATAAATGGTGTTGCAAAAAAAAATTTGCATACAGTGAGAACAACCATGTGCAAATGAAGCTTTCCATGCCAAGAAATGTGTTCATGGAAATGAAAAGAAAGTAGATAAAAAAGTATTACACTATAAGTAAACCTTTCCATTCAGCTCCTCCTTCATGTAGTACCCAAATTCAGAATTAGAAATCCCCTCTGACTTTCTCTTTGAAACAATTCTATGGCTTCACATGTTTTTTTTCCTTCACTTTAAAAGCACTACACTTATATTTCACTGCCTCATTTATATTTCATTTATAAACCCAGGCATCCACTTTCTTTGCTTTTTCAGTGTGTATGGAGCTAAAATTAGAAATCTGCCAAGGTATTGGTGAAGGAGCCGTAAGGTGAAGGTCGCCTTATTGTCTCTATGAGTATGTGTCACAAGATTAAAGAACAAAACCAGGGCTATGCATTGCCATGAGAAGGGTGAGTAACAGGCTGGAAACCACAGGCCTTTGCTGCCAGATGAGGGGAGGTTTCTGTCAGGTCCTGCTGGGATCTGTCCCAAAGCCCACTCACAGCAATGTGCTTCTTAATGACTCTGATGGAGCAGTCAGTACACTTGTGACACAGGAGTCGTATTCCAGTCTGAGATTGGTTGTGGACACCCCAGGGCCCATCCTAGAATTAAAAACACTCCCCAAGAACTGATAGTTTGGAAATTAAATAAATGTATATGCTAGTCCTAGCTAGAGATTTAATGTCAGGGAAGGTAGTAACACAATTTCTCTCCCACAAAGGCTCACCATAGTCCATTGTGGGCATTTGCTACAGCTATGAAACAAATGACACAAATTCAGCAATTTGGTACAGGACACGAGTCTTCTCTCCTTTCTCTAAGGAAAGATTCAAAATTAATTTAGAATGGAAAAAGCAGAAGTACTGGTTTTAAAATTTCAAGGAGTCTAAGATTAGTATTGCTGAGCAATTAATTTAGAAATCAAATTTTCAAATAGAGTCTGGGAAAGATATGGGAAGCACCAGTACTGCAGAAAAATTTATGTACATTTCCAATAAACATGAGTCAGTGTAGTGATGTTATTGCAAAAAGCATAAATTTTATTTGGGCTGTGTTAATAAAAGTCTTATATATCAGAAAAGGACATAATTATTCAGCCTCTTTTTGGAACCTAGGCTGTTTTCTGATTTCTGAGGACCCCAGGATGAGAAACTTTATGTTCTTCTTCAGACTTCCTGAATTTCTTTCAGTGTTTCATGGTTGGAGAGTGCGTGGCTGGCAGAGCAGATGACAGTGCTACTGATTTAGAAGCCTTTTGGTTCTGCCAGTAGTCCTTTACTATTTTCAGTTCTGGTTGAGATGTGTAGAACTAAATGAAGCTATGAGAAGAAAAGACCAATAGAAAACTAGTGTTGTTCAGCTTTGAATATTATATGTTGAAAATCAGGGCAAGGGCTGAATTCCATACTGTAGTTCCCTTCCCTTTAATTCCCCCAAATCTTTCTCCATGTTACTTTCTCTACTGCCTATAAACCCCTACAGCTGCTTTGAAGCAGACATTTTTTACTCCCCTCTCTATTGTAGCAAAACTGTTGTAATCAAGACTTTAGAGTCATGAAAGCTGAACAGGGGAGTTCTAAACCTTAAACACCAGATGTGAAAGGCCAGTACTGCAATCTATATAACCTTTCAAAACAGGCAGAAAAAGTTAATGAGTTACTCCACAAACACTGTTCACGATGTTTCGCTCCAGTCTCTTAACTATCAAAATCTCATGTTATTCATTTTCCCGTGGCTGAACATTTTTACTGGAGTGCACTTGCTTTTGAAAGATTTCAGCCTCTAGCACTCTGTGTTCTCTTGTATAAAAAAATTATAGATTTGTCTTTTCTTCCCCTGAGGTTTTGCAGCATTTTTTAAAAAATTTTATTTGGCACTTTATAATTTATTACATTCCTTGCTTGCATGTACATGCACCTTGGCATTATGCTGCTTTAATGTGAAGACTGGGAACTCATGACAGAACAGGTTTACAAGGACTGGCAAGCATGCATTTGCACAGAATATCTCAACAGATATCTGGCACCTACTATATATGGAAAAATTGCTAAAAACAACTTTGAGGAAAGGATCTGAAGAACTACTTTCATTAGCTTCCAAAACAGATGTTCACATGTACATATATAGAAAGTGGGACAGCAGACAAACACATTGATTTGCCTGTAATGCTCTTTTGAACCTGGCATGTAGTAAAAGTAAAAATGTCACCTAACAGGAGATCCATCTGCCCTGGTTTAGGCATCCAACACGGTAACTAAGTTACAAAGTGACTGAGACAGTTACTACGCGCTCTTTCAATAGTCAATGGAGAGAAATACCATCTCCAGACAGCAATTCATCTCTTCCTGAGATAGGTGTCTAGAACAGATCAGATAAACTGCCCTCTAGGGAAGCCTATGTCTCTTTACTGACTGCTAGGGGAATGGGAATAGCTCGAACTTGGATATCCAACTTCCAGGCTTCTGAAACGTGATGGATTTCATTCTGATATGGCGAAAGAACTGACACAAAATCGTTGGCCCGATAAAAAGAAGAAAAATCCATCCATCTAAATCTCACACATTTTATACCCAAGAATATGAAAATTGTTTTAATCTGTTGTCTGAATTAAATTTCCATGATGATACCATCATCTTTTCTCCTTTGTAATACATCTTTTACAGGGAAACAAAAATTTTACAACTTAGATAAGGTTTCCATGTGAGAATATAAAAGTGTGGAAAAGGAGTATCACAACAGTCTTTAATGCTTATAATAACTGCTATTAGGTATAATTAAGATATCTAATTAAAAAGTAATAGTTTTATATATATTGCAAAGGCATCCAAGAGATGTAAGAATCAAGTAATGATTTTTTAATTTGGTTTAGGTACATCAGTCCTTCAGGCTGCCTTGAAAAGCCTTCCTTATTGGTATACCTAGTCATATGATCACACATCTTCAAATCCACCTCATGCAGAACAGTCTCATTGTGTCTCAAGGTTGACTGCAAGGCTGCCATTCACAAGAGGTGATCACAGGATCAAGACCAAATCATATTGCTTCTGGGAAATGTTCTCTTCTTAGCCTGTATCCTCCTCCAGGAATCTGTGAAATTGTCTTGTATGGTGAAAGAAAAGACACGCTCCTGACAAAGTCTTGGAAAAAAATGATCCGAAATTATAACTGATCCAAATATTAATTATGTATAAGATTTTTTGAAGAGTTATGATTTGAAATGAAAACAAATGTTCAGAATATTGAAATCTCTTCCAATTTGAATAGTCAGAAATTTGAGCAATTGTGCATCAGAGGCATCTGGCAGTGGACCATTTCTTTAAACATTCTTGTGTGAATTTTGGTGAAACTGGGTAGACTCAGGCAGCTTGAAGAAGGCGGCTTGGCATCACCCAGTTTAGTCTGTACATCCCTTTCACTGATTGGTTTAGCTGACCAACCCTCTTTCCTGTATCTCACTTCTCTCCTCCACCTTCTGCTTTTAGTTTCTCCTGCTTGGTCACTGACCTAACACATGGAAGGAATAATTTTTGTGTGTGTTTGAAGAATGCCTAACAGAAATACATCTGGATTGCAACTGGACCTGGAGTGGGCCCAGAAAGAAAATTATGGGTCAAATTAGGAACAAGAAAGGCAGCATTCGGGTAAAGGACATATCCTGTAGATGTGGAGGATGGAGGGGAGAGCAGAAAGATAAAAAATTGTGACTGGGAACTGCTGTGGGCTGTGGAGAGAAAAGAGAACAGTGAAGATGTGTACTGAAAAGTGAATAGCTGGACAAAGGTGGTTCTTTTGTGGTTTGCCTCTAAACATCAGTTCAGATATGTTGCTGGAAAATGCTATCCTGTTTATTTGCAAACCTGTTCAGCTTTCAGTCTCTCCCCTATGTCACCAGCAAGAGCTTCCTTAACACCTGCTGCACAAAGGGAAACAATCCATACCTGCCACAGAGGATGGAATCACCTCAGCAGCCAGTCATGAAGGGGTATTTCTCAGACTTTTGGGAAATTTACTTGTTTATACCATGGATTAGCACTTCTCAGTTATCTCCGTCATGTTTACAATTTCCAATTAGTTCAACCATTTCCCTAGGGATTAATCAAATAATTTCTCTGTAAAATAGCAAACACCAGCCTTCTAGAACAGTGCTTTCTTGCTCAAGTTGCATTTGAGCCCTCTATCACTGTAAAAAGAATTTTAAGTTTACTGTAAATACTCATCATTATTTTCAAGGTGTTAGAAAACTCCAGTATAAATTCCTTTTATACTGAGTTTAAACCAGTACACATCATATGTGGTTTATTTTGGCAATGGGATAAAAATGAGAGGATATTATCTCAAATAGGAAGTCCATTATGGCTAAATCATAAAGTTTGTCTGCTAATTAAATCAAATCTGCTTTGGAGGCTGATTGTTAGAGACCGTGATCTTTACTGAATGTCTCCTAATGGTTAATGAGGTAAATAAATGAGAAATGTAAGTGATGAAGAAAGGTAAGATTGCTGGATTTAACTGTAGGATTTGATTGCATTGAGCCAGAAACCTTCATCTATTGTTTTTTTCATTTTTCATTCCCCATCCTTGAAGGGATGTGTTTCTCACTATTGATCTCCATTTCTGCCTCTTTGTGACTGTTTCTTAAGGCTTCAGTTCTTTTCACTGAATATTTTTTGCCTCTCTCTTTAGTGAAAAGTAAAGAGCTTTTGTACTTACGGTTCGTAAAATATTGTCTTTAGAAATTTTCTGAACTGCTTGCTTTTCTTCTCTAGGATGATCATACTGCTGAAGATCAGATGGGGCATTCTATGAACAGATACAGAAGTATGCAAGTGTTAGCTTTCCTAGCCACTTAAGCATGTCTGGGTAAAGGTGAAGATTCTTATATTCATTATGCACAAATAATAAATCCAGAGGTATTTATGTTGTATTTTTTATGACATTCAGGACTGAATAATTTCAGAGAATCATTCTGCTGTCACATCTGGAGACTGAGGAGAACACATGACCCTTCATAGGGTCTCTGGGTGGAGACTGCACAGCACAATACCTGTGGATATAGATTGATTCCTGCATATGGATGGAAGAGTGATCTTTTAGGCATCTCTGAGAGTCAGAAAATCTCCTCAGAATATCAGGGAAAGCTTGGGGAGATACAGGCCTTGCACATTACTCATTAGAAGTGATTGGCTGTATAAGGAACTGCAAACTCTCTTCCTCAATTTCTCAAGGCACAAATGAGCTCTTACGATTTCTCTCACACAAGGGTATTGCTACATAGCCAAAGAAATTGGGTAAGCTGATTTATAGCCCTTACCTTAGTCAGGTATCTGTTCCTCAGAGTTTGGTGTCTGTTCTTGGATATTTGTTTGATGTATTTACTCTGTCGTGGTTTGGTAATGGGTAATTCCCATAATCTGCTGTCATATTTCTCCTGTAGGGCATGGAAGGATTCTGTCTCATTTGTAGGATTATATTTAACTGAAAAGAGTTCTGTGTATACGTAGAGAAGAGTGCTCACAAGTTTGATCATGAGTTATTCTTCTGGCTGTTCTGCTTAAGCAATTAAATCAGATTTCTTTAGCAGAATAAATTCATGTGTATTCTTTTTATTTTCTGCTTTTAAATAGGACTAATTCCAGATAGATTTCTCTCAGGCTAAAAGGCATTAAAAGTGTATCTGATCATTATGTGCTATTTGAATATAGAAAAGAAACAGCATGCATAAATCTTCCATAAATATTATTAAATCAGTTGCAGAAGCAACCAGAAGAGTTAGCAAATTCTGCAGAACAGTGGTGGCCACAAATTTGTGTCCTTTCTCTTCTGTCCTAAGCACAGCTTCTATGAATGATATGGGAGATCGAACAGAAAACTAATAAGTACTTCTGTTATTCAAACTATAGATCTATTAGATCAAATTATATGTCTTGCCTGTGAACATCTTTTAGAAGTGACATTCCTGACTGATTTTTTTTTCCAGAAATCAGAAGATCAGCATGCTGGTAGCAGCTCAGCTTGGAGCTGGGAGATGTCTTCTCCAAGATCAGCCTCTTACCTCTGGAATAGTGGTGTTCCAGTGCGAGGTGCTGGGTGAGCGCTCGGAGGCAGGGCAGGCACTGCTCCCCTCAGCTGTGATGCTCAGGGTGCTGCAGCTCCAGATTTGGGCTGGGTGCCAGCACTGAACTCCAGTGATCCCAGCAGAGGTGCTGCTCTTCTCCCACTCTCCTTCTTCCTCAGCCTCCATGGCAATGCAGGAAGCCCCAGCCTAATTTGGGGACAGAGAAAATCCAAGGAGATCCCCTCATTCCTTCTTCTTCTTTTACATCTTTCTCCACATTTCCGACTCCTTTAGTGAATTCTCAGCTATGTGGGATGCCTCCTCCTCTTCTGCATTTTAGGAGCAGTGTGAGCCTATATATGCTTAGCTAGTACTTTGGATTTTGTTGAAGAGGAGAGAGGAAGTGGTGGTGTGTAACAGTTTATTTTCAGTAAAACCTGGGTATGGCTTCACACTTATTGTTTTCAGGGAGTCTTTGGTATTTGGAGCAGGGATCTCCCTCAGGTGAGATAATAATTTTGTGGCTTTTTATTTGGGCTTTGAAATTCTGCTCAACTTTCACTGGTATCAAAAACTTGAAGAAGGCCACATGAATTTTCATTAGACTTCTTAGGCTGCCTTCTGAAAGCAGTTTCTACTTTCTTTTACTGTAATTTTCCTTACCTTAGAGTTTCTGCTAAGACATAATGTCTTACAGATGTAAAGTAAGTTTTAGGGCGTTCTAATTAAAATCCACCTTATCTAAGTGTGGGATTTAATTTTTTTTATTCTAGCTTGATTTACTGCATACATTTGGGATGGACTTAGATAAATTTACAATGTGTCTTCCTACAAGAAGATTTTTACTCCTGGGAAGATCAGCTGTTCTGGATGGTGTTGGAGAATAGGATTGGGAAGCAAAAATCTGGGTTTTCCTCATCTTTGTCTCATCTGTGTATTGGGGAACAGATTTAGTTGAGGACTCTGCTGCCATACACGATGTGGTGAGCAACTCCTGAATATTTTGAAGATTGTTTTGAATTAAGGGAATGACTCTCTAATGATTCAAAAGAAACAAACTCCCATTTCATCATTTTAAACACATCATAAGCAGATATAGTTGACTCAGGGGTGAAGTGAAAGCATGTTAACTGTGCACTGCTGAGTGGGTAAACTATGTGACCTGACACTCCTGGTACATTAGTTGCTGACATGAAGTGTTTTACCACATGATAACTTCTTGACTTGCAAATGAAGAGTCTGCTTTGAAAAGCAGAGAACTCTGTTTCCAGCCCTTGGTGGGGTCCCATGTTTCAGTACCTTCTGAGGTGCCTTTAGGCAGTCCCTGCTGTTTATAGACAGAGAGTGCTGCAATTTTACTGACTTTCATGTGAGTTTCTCAGAAGTTCAGCATAAATTCTATCAGAATTCAGCTTAGAGTCTTGAAAAATACCAAACTAATATTTTTTATTTGTTAGGAAAACTCTGGATTTTGCTTGTCTTTAGAGAGACTCTGACGATATCCCATTTTGCAGGTTTATTTGATGTCAGTTATGACAACAAAGCTTCACAGTTTTCAGTAGAGTTTTGTTTGTCCTTTTTATCACCTGGTAAGTACTGGATGAGTTTCAGTGCAATAACAAACCATAAAACACAGAACGGAGAGAAGAATAAACTTTTATTGTTTTAGCAACAAACCTGTTCCGCTTTACCCTTCCAATGAGACACAAAACCTGTCTTTTGTTTCAGCACTGGAAAGCCTTTAACCTTGTTTGCAAACACTAGCAATTCATCTTCCACTTTATGTTTATCTGAGCAAGAATATGAAAATTGTTAACACTAAACAAGGAAAAAAAACCCCTTTTTAATACAGTTGAGTGAATATTGAATGGGAATAATGCTCTTAAGTTTCGGGTGGAGGGCTATTATTTTTATTATTATGTTCATATAATGATCAAAATTGCTTAGCTGAGTGAGGGAAGTGATACTTTAACATTATTACTAATCAAAAAAAAAAAGTCTAAATGACTTCTTTTGAGGCAAAGATAACCAAAGAATCCATTAGCTCTTGTTTCACAGCTATTTAATAGCTGTTTATTACACACCATCCCCAGATGGGGAAACAAGGTTTTAGCCCATTTCCCTGGTTTCTTGACTGTAAAGAGGTGGGCACTGTGTGACTCTGAAAATAATCATCAGTGTCACAAATAAAGTCAATCAGTAAGTGACTGACAAAACTCTCAGTTGAATTCAGAGCTTTTCACTTCCAGATATATGTCAATTTTCTTTCCTCTAAACATTTTTCAAAGCCACATATTTTCACCCAGATGGCTGAGATCCCTTATTCTCCTGCCGTATTGCTTTCATTGCAGCTACGCTTGAGTTTCTATTCCCAAGATAAATCACTGCATGTTATTGAGCTTGCATCTTTGCTATAAAAATGTATTCTAAACAAGCATGAGCTGGGGGAGGATTCATGCACATTCTCAGCGTGGGAGGGAAAAGGTGTTTTAACATTTCTTAATGTTGTATGAAAGCCTGTACAGACTGTGTGACAGTGAATGGCACCATGAAGTTTTATTGTTAGAGCTTTGAGGGACCATTACACAAGGGTAAGAGGATGTTCTGGTTTTCTAAGAAGCAGCTGTAAAAGCCTGGCTGCTCTTGCTGAACAGTATTTTGTTTATACCACAAACAATTTTTTAAAAACTTCGTTAATTTTTAACTTTTCATTTTGCTTTTCACCAACTTTCTGTCTAAGAAGTGCAAACTCATAAGACATGAGAATATGTCACAATCATAGATTAAACTTGATCTAGCACCTCTTGAAGAGTCATCTCTCCTCAAATCACCTTCCTAGCTTTCCTCTATCACACTCTACAATCAATATGGAGAAGGGTAGATACTTCCAGAAGGTGAAGAATTCTACCAGACTTCATTAGTTATCTTCAAATTCCCCTCATAAAGTGCTGATTTATCTCTCCTAATTTTATGGTGTACTGAGAAAAACAACTTTGACAAAATGCTTCAGATTAAATTAATCCCCTGTTAAGAATCTTCCTTGTCTTCATCAGGAAATACTTAGTTCTGTGACTTGTTTAGAACTCTGAAATATAACATAATACTCATATTTTTCCCTGGTATTTTTACATGATTAATCCTGGTATATACAAGAAAATTGAAGTATTTGAGATTATGTGTGTTCGTAAGGACTACTCCCAAATGGAAATTATGTAGAGAATCTGTTCAACAGAGTGAAATAGTAATTTTAAAATTTGAATTCTCTTTAATTTTCTATGCTTATCCTTTGCATGTGTATTTTTATGTTGTATGTGAAGTCCATGTGTTGCATAATATTTATTATTTCTAACGTAATGGCACCTAATATCAAATTAGGAGCAAGTTCTTATTACAAATAGTATTGCAAAACCAAATGTGCCACAGGCATTTCCCACTCTAGAAAAAACTGTCTCTCCTGGATATAGGTTTTTATTTTTTTTTCTATTTACATAGAAAATTTACATTCTTTATCTATTTAAGTGTTTCTTTTTTTTAAAACATATAGTAACTTCACTAATGATGAGGACTTCTGTGGCCAGTTCAGTCAGACCAAAAATTGAATTTAAGTTTCTTTTGTTCACGGATTTAAGAAAATAACCAATCTTTTTTTTTTTTGATAATTAAGAAAAATCATATTGATTGACTTGAGAAATTAAGAGTGGAGGAAGCCTTTCCTTGGGCTGTCATGTTTTCACATTATTAAAATTTGGCTTTCCTATTCCTAAAGCATCTAGTTTTGCTCCAAAAGTGATTGTTGTGTTTAAGCATCTGTTTATTCATCAACTTGTAAATTATTTTCTACTCTGAATATGAGACAAAACAATACTACATAAATGATATAATTAAAAATACATATGGAAGTCATTCTTGCTGTAATGCTTTTCCTTACACTCCTACCAGAAGTTAGAGGCAAATTAGTTTAAGCATTAACTCTGAACATCCACTTAACTTAGGCAATCCACCCAATTTGTTGTACTTACCATCCATGTCCACAGTAGCACACAGTTCCTTGTAGAACTTGCTGTAATTGCAAAAGGGAAAACACATGAACTATTTTGGTCAAAAAAAAAAAATAGATCAAAAAACTATCATCTGATTAAAGAACAATGACTGCTTAGAACCATGAAAGAATGTTTATTATTGTTTTAGAACATGTGTTTTGCAGGAATCATATGATAAGAAAATGACATGGAAAAAGTTTCTCTTTCGGACACCCCTGAATCAGCTGTTCTCATCTTGTTTTGGCATGTGTAGGAAAAAGCAATCAGGCAAGTTGTAGTATGTTAATCCTGCTTTATCTCCTGATTTCTGTAATTGTGGTGACTGCTTTTGCTTCTCCTTTCAGAAGTAGAGTTTTTAAATATTGTCTGTTGTCTGAAGTTTACAGAACTATTTGGGGGAAGATTTTAAAAGTGGTATAGAAAAAAAATCAAAGGGTATTTGTCAAATCAAAGGGTATTTCTTCCTTCCAGTAGTTTTAACTAATAATTAAGATACCTGACAAGAAATTTTCTGAACAACAAGTATTTAAAAGCACTCGACTGGAAAGTGTCTAGTTTTACTTCATCATTTTGGTAGGGAAGAGGAGCATGCTGATTTACAGAAGTGAACCAAAAGAAATCAAGGTAGAACCAAGACTAGCTGAGATGTGAATTAAGTTCAAAGAGGTCATGAAAAATATTGCTGAAAACAGAGAATTCCCTTTTCTTGGACTCATTCCAGACAAAGAAGTTGATAGGGAAGGACCTATATGAATGATCCGCAATGTTGCCATTGCTTGCAATGAAATGAACTGTTGTCTGAAGGACTCTGTGTAAAAGATGTAAAAGATGTTCAAAATGACATCTGATTTCAGTAGTGCAGAGATTGTTTAAATGCATATTTCTGCAATCTCTGCAATTGCCTTCAAAAATGGATGGCCATATTGGATGCCACTGTAAAGAAGCAAAGAGGCAAGAGGGGCAATTATTGTCCCAGCTATAACGTGATATTCTTTGTTGGAAATGCTTTGTGATATTCAGTGGTAAAAGTGTGCAAAACTCAGCTGAAAATATTCATAATAAAGGTCATGAACTTGAAAATGTTGAAGTTTTTCCTGCTTAGACAGGCCAGTTGGCCCAGACAGTCTCCTGAAACTTTCCAGCCTAAATGATCTTATGATTATATGACATTCTCAAAAGGTGAGGGTTTTTTCACTTGAAATGGGTATTCAAATCAGGCAAGACAGTGTCTTGAGCCAAACACTATAACACAATACTACTAGACGTTTAATAAAATAATGTTATAAAGTAATGTGAACATGGGCTAAAACTGATCATGAAGCTGTATTTTGAAACTATGGGGAAAAAGATGTTCCCTGAAAATCCAGCATGATAAAAAGTCTGAAGCATTTTCCACAAGAACTTTTGCACATATGCGTAATTCCAATTAACAAGAATCTCTTTTCCAGCAACATTGAGACCATTCATATGTCAATAAGATCTACACATATTTGGTATATGTATCCTATGACAAATATCAGTGCTATTTCTCAATTTAGAAAGCTTAATCTTTAACTGAAGTTTTCAACGCTGAGACACAGATAAATTGAAGTTAATATAAGTCACAGTACTAATAAAAATTCTTTGTGAAACACATGCTCAATACCCAAAATTTCAGTCCATATAGTCTCTGAAACAGGATTCTTGCACATTTGGGTAATTTGTAGCAAAAAGCCAGACTAAAACGGTTAGAAAACCTTTCCTATAATATCCAGAAAGACAAAATAAAATGAGGACAGCATTCTCTGTTGCCATAGAAACACAAATGTCCACTGCAAATGATGTGATGTTTAAAGTTATTTTCTATGCCAGTTTGAACAATTTTTCTAAAATATCATGTTATTTTCGCAGAGAGACAACACCCCTGCTGTTCTAAAGTTTAGAACTTTCTGAAAACAGATACATAAATGTTGCCTGGACCACCAGCCAAAGACTTTCTAAATTGGAACTTTTTTACATTTTCTTCTTTTGAGTAAGAGGAAATGACTAAGCTCAGAGAGCTGAAAATCCCCTTATTGTTGGAAACTGCTGTATTGTTTTAGGCTGAAGACTCACTAGGAAAACAAAAGGGGAATACACAGGATTGGCTCACTAAAGAATTCCCCAGCCTGTGCAGGGAAGTGCAGGACTTCACATCCGGGTGGTGGGGTCTTCTCTATACTTTACAGCCAGCAGTTCAGCCGAGGGCTGGGCTTACGGATCACCCTTTCCTGAAGCAAACAGGGCTGAATCACAGCTGATGTGAGGCCCTGGAGCCCTCAAACAGATTCTGAGGTGTCTCTGCCCATCAGGAGGAGAGAACTTTTGCAGTCCTTCCTAACATGTTTGCAGGACCTCCCTCTCACTGCCCCCAGATAGCACCACGGGCAATCCTCTGGGATGACTCATCTCAAAAGGAAGTTCTGCGTCCTTTGAGGTTTCTGCGAAAACCCAGATGGCTGAAACCAGCTGAATAGTGACAGATATACAATCGGCATCCTCGGGAACACCTCCCCTTGGGTGAACCCCAGAGAAAGATGCCCTGTGTCATCAAATGGATGTTGCACAGCTCAGCTGTGCCTCAGCACACCCTGGTTTGAAGGGCCTGCTCTGCAGGAGAGAATGCAGGAAACATCACGTCTCCCAAAATTCACTGATAACACAGAGGAAAAACAACATTCCTTCCCTTCCCAGGGTTTCTAATGGCTACAAAGGGTATCAAGGTGGGACGAAGGCCAGATGCATGTCCCTTATACAAACTGAGGAAGAAAGAGTAGTAAAGTTTCCAAAACATAAAACCTGCAGCATCTGTGAGTTAGGTGGAGTGGAGACGATGACAAGTCAAGGATCTTGATCTATTCTTCTCTTCCAACTTTGCCATGTGAGGCCCAGCAACAACGTTTAATGCAAATCTTGCACAGTTTGATGTTGATCCCAAATGTCACATGGAGAAAATCTCATCAATAATTTTGATGTTGACTTACTAAAGTCAACAGCTCATCCAGCATCGATCTAAACATCCCCACCAATTGTTTCTGACTAGCAGAAATGTTTTCTGAGCTTTATATAAATTTCTTCCAAGTTTTTCAAACTACAGTATATGAAAAACAGATAAATCATTAATTCATATTGTTGACTTTTAAGGCAGCATGCACCTTCCTTTGTTGCACACCTCACTGGACTGTGGTTTCTGCTCAGGTAGGCCAGTACAGGTCTTTGCTGATATTACAAACATCACAGTTGTTCCATCTAGAAACCTTTATTCAGTAAATGATTTATAAGTGAGACAGATTAAACAGGAAAAAAAGCAGCAACATTGACATAGGGCTCATGTGATGCAAGGCACAGGACCAGATTTCCATGGAGCAGTTCTATGTTTTCATGGTAAACAGCTTTTGAGACTCAGCAAACATTGTTTTGGGTTGCCTCAGGGAGTCAACTCATCTGCACTTGCTCTGATAGTGTCAGATGATTGTTAAGGCTTTTAAACATCACATGAATGAACGTCAGAGCTGCCTGAAGGCTCTCAAGGAGTGTGGGCTAAACTGAATTTTGCCACCTTGGAGATGAGGGGCTGAAACATTGCTTGGCTTCCTGGCCAAGAGTGGACAGTCAGAGGGAAATTGATGTGGCAGTGGAGAATGGAGATAGCAAACCTTCAAAACTGTGGTCAGTTATTGTTCCTTTATCCTCCCTTGTGTCTTAGTGGAAACTTTCCTGTCTTTCTCACTGGCAGCAGAGGATGAGCTGGGTTTCCAATGCACTGCTGCAGGCAATGGCACCAGCAGGGCCATAGCCTTTAACCTCTCCTTTGGCCTGCTCTTTCTCCAAACTGCCTCATAACTTGCTGCCTCTGGCTTTTCTGTGACAGAATTCTTGCTTGCACACCTCACAGGGCCACCGATTCTGCCCAGGAAGTGCAGCACAGGTCAGGCTGTTATAGCAATTAGCACCATTTTTTTTTCAGTAAGTAATTTATAAACATGGCATATTAGACAGGAAAAACAGGTGGCTTGCTTTGCATACACCTGGGCCTGGTTGTGATGAATGATGAGGAACAACACTTACTGGCAATAAACAACACAGCTCTTCTGATCCCCCAGAAAAATTGTACTCAGAGAGGTCTGCCAGTGCCTGCCTAGATCAGTTGCAGCTATTACTTTCTAAGGAAACCATCTCTACCCTAACTTTAGGGAATTTGTGATGACAAAGACTTTTTACCCAAATTTCAAACAGAATAGTTTTTCTATTCCCAGTCTAGTTTCTCTCCTAAGAGCTGAATTTGCTCTAGATGTATTTTATGACTCAGCACCCTGCCCTCGTAAGCCCCTGTCATCACAGGTGACAGAGACAGAACAGAAATGTGTCATGCAGCTACATTGTTAGGACTGAAGTGAATCCAGAAGGAGCTTTTAATCTTTAGGCCAGAGGCTAAAAAGGTAGCATGATAAATTCATAAGCATCTGGACTGCGCAGTGACTTTCAGACTTGATGGCAACCTGAGGCTGTAGAGTGAATAACTGATGAAAACCTCAAAATGTGTGTGTGGGGAGAAGTGTGAAAGACACCAGCTACAGGCACATTTTTTCAGGCAGGAAAAATGCTGTCTGTTAAGAACAGCTCATGTGAGAGCACTACAGAGGTTTATGTGTCTGGCTCTCCACACAAGGCAATGGGGGGAGTCAGGTACAGCACGGGGCAGCCCAAAACTGCTGAGAGATCACATCCAGGCTGAGGCTGTGCCTCTCCACTGCACAAAAGGAGAAGGGATCATATGTGGCTGCTGAAATCACTGACTCATTTGGGTGCCATCATATACTTGTAATTAATTCAACATGCCTAGTGCCTGGAATAGTGGTGTAGGCGTTCAGACAACATGTTCCTCTGAGAAAATGCACAGTGAGACAGAGCCTTGCACAGCCCTGCTTACCACAGCTTGTTCTTACTAAATTATAGACCTCCAAGAAGTTGGGGGTCAGTGGGAGGGCTGTAGCTCCAAAGCAGGACATAAATGCATGTAAGCAGACACCTAGGAAATATCTGAGAGCTTGAGCTTGAAACCAGTCCAAGATCAGGCCTCATCCTCTCTATCTGACTGTGGCTGTGTGAAATGGCTGTGGAGCAATATGGGACAGGGAGCACAGTCCATCCAGACCTCATAGGAGCATATGCAGGGTCAGACTGTAAAGGTCATCTCAAAGCTAGTTCTAAATATGGCTAAATCCAGACAGAGCATCCAAGACAAAAATTTGACTCAAGCCTGCGTGTTTTCAGCACGCAGAAGCACCCTCTGTACCTCCTTGGGAGCAGGGCAGACCCGATGGTGTCTGGGTGCCACGTGCAAGGAGACACACACTGCTGCTTGCTCAGGGCAGTGCATGGTTCATTTAAATCACTGTCTCATTCTCAGCCAGCTTCTCTGTGCTGAAACATGTTAGTGCTTACAAAAAACAGGAAAGCTGCGGACTACTGACCCATATCTGCATAAAGCCTCAAATTAATCTTCCTCTCATGCTCTTTTCCATCCCCAGTGATGACTGAAAATAAGGGAGAACAGTGATTAGATTACTTTACTAATCTTTATCCTATTTATTAAATCATGACATTTCATCCCCCATTGAATTGCATAACTGTACTATTGAGAAGTGTAATATTATCCATTTTTTATTTCAAAATGTTGAATAAAAGGCATGTCTATGACACATTTCAGCGGAAATTAGACAATGATATATTTGTACTCAGAAATGAGATGTGTTTTTATCTTACCATGTTTAATATTCATGCTAATTTACAACACACTTTTTTATTGTTATCAGAGAAGCATATTCTTTAGGTATAAATTTGATCTACTGCCTGCTAACTCAGGATTACATGAACATGGCTTTTGGCCCACTTCTCTTTGCTGCCATGCAGTGCAGGACAATAAAAGTATAAAGATCTTCCTGAATATTTTTCCTCTCAGTTTTTTTAAACCTACAGAAAATCCTGGTTTGATATGGGCAGATGACACAGGGTTATTATTCTATTCTCTTCTATCAGAGGTTGATCTGAAGCTCTTTTTACTCAAAGTACCTCCAGCTTGCTTTATATTTCTTTTCATAATGTTTTATTATACTGGACTTTTAATCACTCAAAATCTAATAAAAACAGGCATTCTCATGGCTGAAATAGAGCATCTGTAATTCCCCTCCCCCTGATCATATTAGGCATGTTCAAAATTATCCAAAGCTTTTTCTAACTCAGTTTAGGGATTTGTGTATACATCTAAATCATAAAACTCTCCCATCACACTGGGCTTTTTCTAAACCTGTAAATCCTGTGAACTTTCCTTTTAACCACCAACAGACACATGAAGTATTTCCATTAGGATTTTAGGGTACTCTGTACATAAGAGGTTCAATATGTTCAAGCTTACTAGAAAAAAAGCAGGGTTATTTATTGTTAATCACCCGGCCTGATAGTTGCCTGCTGGATAAGCTTCCTTCTTAAAGGAAAGAAAAAAAGAGAAAATTTAATCTCTCTAGTTGATGCTTAGCTATCTTCTTCTCCAGGAGCTGTATCAACCACCTTAGCCACTGCTAATGAGACAATTACTCACTCCACTTCTGTTTTCTGGGTTGTTGCTGTTTGTGTTTTCTCTCCCTGGATGAGAATTTTAGCAGGATCTCAGAAGGTGAATGCTGTCTGAGCACAAGGACACTACAATTACAGACTAAAACACTTTGCATAGCAGATGTTTTATTAAATACAATGAGCAGGTGAGGCAATGAAACATGTTATGAGCTGGTGGACATGTGCTGGTTTTATACACTGGTGACTTCTTCACAGAATACCACAAAAGAGAAGGGCTCTTTTGGTTTTTTTTTTTTTCAGTTTTCCTGTGTGCTGGTGCCTGTCTATTAATCTAATTAAATAGTGGCAGATACAAGTATCCCAAAAGATGCCTATGAATGTCATGAGAGAAATTTTCTCCTCTGCTGAAGAGATCATGGAGTCCAATGATTAAAACTGCAATGCATCTGTGCTGCACACCAGTGACACGTGCAGAATGAGATTCCTCTCCAGGCAGCAGCTCTGCTCTGGGGATCACCACCACCATTCATAAGGGATAAAGCCTGTAGAGCTGAAGGCTTTGATATAGTGCCTCCCTAGCAGAATCTCTTTGGTGCCACTCTTGGACTGTTATGCTACAAAAATAAGGCTTGGACCTGGGTTGTAAAGGAAAACTCGTTACTGAGTATCCCTCCTCAGTTTAGGCACTGAATAGCATAGTTCATCTTGCTTTTCACAGTACAGTAAAACATCCATTTTCCCACTGGGACAGCAAATAGAAACAAATGGAAACTATTTGAATTTTCCAGTGCTAATTCAGCAGATCTGTGTTTAAACCCACAGATATGCACTGACTTGTTCAGTAAGCATGCACTAACTCTAAGTGTCAGAAAGAGGTAATATTGGTATACCTGGCCAAAGTTCACAAGAGTGGAAGAATATTATATTTAATATATGTATGTATTAAAAAATTCAAAATGAGAATGAATAGAAAAAAATACTATGGTACATGGATATTACAGAGTAAATACAATTGAAGAGCTCAGAAATTCTGGTATATTCCAGATTTGGAACAAGGTCAGGATCCAATCTGGTTTATTTGCTCAGAAAGAATGAAACAAAATGGAGAAATGGAGAATCAGTGGTCTAAGAATCACAGGCAAACTCCTCAAAATTCTTTCTTAACCCTTTCTCATTATTCAACTGGCAGCAGGAAAACAACAGATGTTTTGTGGATGGTAAGATCCTTGATTTCCATTATGTGCACAGTTCCTTATAACAAATTATTATCACCTGAGACTTGCAGGAATGGATGTTGCTCTACCAGTAAGCCTGGTTTCTGTTATCAGCCTTTCTCTTCAGCATTTATTTTGCAGTATTGCTCAGGTATTATACACTTCCAGTTAACAGGAGGAAAAAAAAAAGAAAAAACTATTCCTTCTTTTTTTTTTTTTTAGGTCATTGACTTTTTGTAGTGGGAAAATTCACTATCATATGACTTTGCCAGTAAATCAGGCCAAATGATTTTGTAAAGCCAAATGCTTGGAAACATGGTCAGCTGATTAAGGCACTGGGCTGTGACTCAGAGGATCTGGATTCAGTTCCTGGCACTTACTGCATCACCTTGGGCAAATCACTTTACTGCTTTTATCCTTTCAATTCCAAACGTTGAAGGACCTTGGCACCATTCCTTCTGCCCTCTCCCTGCCTCCCCCTCCATGGGCCACCAGTGCATCCTACAAGCTGTACACAGCTGAGAGAGTGGGGTTTGTCCTCAGTACAAAGCTCCCTGTCATCAGCTGAAATTAAATATATATATGTAAGAAATTGTTTTGCTGCCTTAAAGGCACTCTGAGTTGGCCCTATAAATAAATAAATTGTGCAGAAAAAGCCCAAAGCTCTCCTTCAGAAAGCCAGCTCCATGCCCTCCCTTATTTCCATCGTTGCCTGTGTGGCAGTGAAAGCGAGCCTTGTATTGTTAGCAGTGGCAGGAGCAGAGCTGCTGCTTCTGTTTCTGCTGATAAATATTTCCACTGCCAAAGCAGCACCTGCAGTGCCAGCATTCAGGGGGTGCCTGCAGGCACCCACCCGGTGTGGCTTCCCTGCTCTCAGGGTGCTCTGCTTTGGACTGGGCTCCAGAGCAGCAGCATTTCCTTCTGGACGCTGTGCATGCCTCAACAGCCATCCCTGGGTGAGATCCTTTCCAAGCTGTCAGCAGAGAGAAGCAGAGGAATCACTTCTCAACCTCTGCTCTCCCAAGTATCCTTAATGGGCATGCATCCAGACGTTTTCATTAATGTAAGTAGCAGCTAACTAAACTGGCTAATAAGTTGTCTCTGTTTTTCACTCATTTTCAATCAACATAACTAATCAACATGCCAGAAAATGCAAAATACTGTACAAGCCCTCGAGAGGAGAAGCATTTTTAATCATCATGATTGTTCATCTGTTGATAAAAAAAGTGTCTTAAAATTAATAAAATGATAGCTTGTGATGCTGAATCTTTAATAGCATACAGAAAGCACATTCAATACAGAGTGGAAAAGGGCATTGTGGGATATGCTCTGAATCACAAATGTACTGATTTGAAAATTCAGAAAGCTCAAGGCACAGTGATGGCCAGTTAAATATCTTATGTAGCTAGAAAGGAAATATGACTGGGAAGGAAAATTTAAACCGAGGTGAAAATACATATAAGTAGGTGACAGTAATAAAGAGGAATAATACAGCTAATAATGCTTGGCATTTGTATCCTTTTTGCATTTAGCAAGCACTTTATAAATCTGAATGAATAAAGACAAACCAAGTCATAACAAGTTTAATATTATAATTCACAATTTATATATGTAACAACTGACACACAGAGAAATTAAAACCAATATTACCAAAAGAGACACCTGTTCTCATTCTGATACTCAAAAGCCTGTCTATCCTTCACTAAAAAGTCAAGGTTCCCAGACTTTGAGAAAGTCCATTCATTTTAGTTGCCTTAATTCTCAAAAAATATAATTGCCCATATGTGTACAGCAAGCCTTTGCAAAATTGCTAATGGAAACCATAATGATTACACCATATTAAACTTCTTGGGCTCAATTTGTCTAAGTCAGTCAGCATGGACATCCTTTACAGCTAAGGAATTTTCATTAGTACTGCCAACAGTGTCTAAGGTATGATTCATCACATCCTAAAGTGACGGCTTTAAACAAGCCAGATAAATTACACCTTAAAAATGCATGTTTGTCTGCATTTATCATAAAGAGAACCTGCCCTGAGCAGAGCATCTGTGAAGGCTGCAGTCCCAGTTCTGGGGCTCTGAAAATGCTCAGTGTTAATGGGCTGCTTTTATGACATTCTGCCCTGGATACAAAGCCAGTAGCAGGTAAATCCTATGCACACAGACATGTTTCTGTTCTCTAAAACCTATTCTGATAATAAACCCTTATACTGGATAGTATAGCAAGTATTTGACAAAATTTCTAGAGAGATATACATACTTCTGTGACATCTGCACATTCATATAACTGTTCAGCAGTCATTTACTGATGGCATTCTCAAAATTATGCAGCTGAAAATCTGAACCGTTTTTTGTTTATTTGGTAAAATTTGGTTTTTAGACAGAGAAAAGTGAGTGTGTCATTTTCGATGTTTGTTTTCAGTGGAGGCATTTTCTCTCACAAGTGTTGAAAACCCTGCTGTATATACAAAGGCCATCTAGAAATTAATTTCATGACTCTATTTCAGAGCAAGCCTCACTAACCCAGGTTATCTTTTTTAATTATGATTAACTATCCTGTCAGCTGAGATGAAAGACATTAATAAAAACACAATTTTGGAAGTGCTCACAGAGAAGTTCATCTGTTGTTTCAAATCTTTTTCTGTCGGAAGTATTTCCTCCTGCTAAAGGTTTTTTGCCTAGGGTACTTAATGTCCACCCAGGATTCCTTGGAAAACTGAAAGCCTCTAAACACCAGCAAAAAAGGTTCATGTAAAGCAGGTAAATGGCTGAGAAGTGGTTTTGAGGACCCAAACCCGCGTGTCTCTGTAATTGCATTTTCCAGCTCAAGACATACCTAAAAAGAAGTACTAAGATCAAATATTGGAAAAGAAAAGCATTATATTTCATCATCTGTAAAGTCAATAGCTCTAATCAGCAGTAAAGGAGGGCAGTGGCAAAGCCCAGGCTGGGATAGGTGTCTGCACAATCCCGTGTGTGTGTTTATCCTGCACACCCCGCTCTTGTGTTGACATGTACACTGTGGCCAAGCACCGGGATCCAAAGGTGTTCCTTGTCCTCAGTGCTGGCAAGTGTTTGTGTCTGTTTGGTAGCCTGAGAGGCAAAGAATGCCCTTGCCATGGGTTATGTTGCTAAGTTTTTGCTTTTCCCAGCAATTTGATGTATTAGCTATTGATTTTCATATTCACGATTCTGGGTGTTGAGCAAAGGTGGCAGAGGACAGGGCAACAGAATGGTATTATTTGTTCATGGCAAAGAAAACTTGAAAAATTCCTTTTGAAAGGAACTTTAATGAGGGAATTAAAACCTTATGAGTTTAATATGAATAAGAGAAGAGGCAGATCAAGAGATCTGCAATTCTCAGATGAGTGGGTAAGGTTCTGACATATTGTTTACAGTGGTTCTTAACAATTTTATCCTTTCTTATCTCTCATGCAAGGAGAACAGCTAAAGTAGCCATGAGCTGGTAAATATTAAAAAATACTCCTGATTAAAAGCAGGTGCTATAATTTGTGACTTCAAAAAACAGATAAGGGAAAATAAATAAAATAAAATAAAATAAAATAAAATAAAATAAAATAAAATAAAATAAAATAAAATAAAATAAAGTAAAATAAAATAAAATAAAATAAAATAAGACAAAAGCTTCTTTAGTACCACTCTGTGCAGGTCTCAGTCTTCATTCATTAATTCAGATTTTATTCTGGATTCTCCACCACATTCAGAAGAACTTGCTCTTATTTGAGATGGCAGTGTGTTTTCAGAAGCCTTTAGGATTTTATCTATTTGATCACAGATCACTTCTCCCTTCATACTGTTCCAAAAAATGGTTAAAAGGTCATAGAAATCAATGGAATAATATGAATGTATTTCAAAAAGCTTTGTATCAGTCCCTAAAATGCAGAAAGGTTGAAAGTACTTTTGAACAGTATTTCAGTCAATAAAAATGCTTATATAGTTTCTGCGAGCAGTCCAGGAATTTTTGGCACTCAATAAGAGGTAAAATTCTATAGTCTTACGAGTAGCATGTTCCCTTGGAAAGAAATGATCCCAAATTCGTCATCACTAGAGGAAATGTCTAACAAATATATGACTACATGAAAAAGAAAGGGGGGAAGCTTCTTCTCTCATTTGTCCTTGAAACATGAGAGTTCTGTTATAAAGTCATCTGCTGGACTGTGTCCAGTGGTGAGTTTCTCAGATGAAGACATTTAAAATGAATCCCTCTAGGATTTGGACATAGAATTGATAGGTGTTTTGGGAAGACTGCTTACCCAATAATGCATTTTAAATTCTGGAATTAAGTTTATAAGTTTTGCCTTTTTATCTCTGTGTGTGTGTGTGTGTGTGTGTGTGTGTGTGTGTGTGTGTGCATGTGTGTGCGCATGTGTGTGTGTGTGTTTCTTCTTCTTTTATTTTTTTCTTAGTGATTTTATATTAAAAATGAACATGAAGCATTTGTAGTAATAGAAATGATGTTACTTTCAGATTGGGTACAGAATAGCAGGAATTTCCTACTGTTCTAACTTGCCTTTTTGTTATTTTGGGAGAAACACTTGCAGCCAGCAGATGAATAATTTCAGCATCACTCTCCAACTCCTTCCTTTTGTCTTCACTCAACTGTACTGTAGTAATACCATTGCACAAAGGAAAACAAAGAACTGGGTTTGCACTACCAAACTTTATACATTCCACTGCAGTGATTTAAATTAGGACCTTGTACATCCTGGACCTTCATAAGGTAGATGAAAACAGACATTCATCAACAGAGAGCTATTTAACTTCTGTGGTACCAGAATTGCCTTTCTCTCTTGGACTAGGGCAGTGATAAAGATTAATTGGTACTCGTGATGAGTTGGTCTTCTATCAAGAACTTGCCTTGCACCAACAATAATTAGCTGTAATGCTTCAGAAATTGCCACCAGAGTCCAAAACCTGTGTTATTCTTTTCATGGAAAGAACCTTGAAAGACTTGACTGCAAGCCTAATTAAAGGTATCAGAATCTCAATTTTGGTTCCTACTGAGGATTTAGAGGCTGGGTCATGTCCAGAACCTAGCCACCATTTTTCAAAGAATGCATATAAAATTGGAATTATGCATTCTATAGTGCATATGGTGGCAAATGAGATAGAGAGAAACACAGCCCTTTTTAAAGAGCACATGGGTGAACCAGACAATTCATATGTTTTTCCAGGCTTTAAAGATTGCTGGCTCAGACACTGTTGTGGTAGTAAATAAAATATTTTATAATACAAGTAGAAGAAATAATTTGAACTATACATCCAAGTTTGATATGAAAAATAAATGTAAACATTTGAGGGAAAAATCTTAGGACAACTAATGAAAATATTTGAATATGCAGCAGTGGTCAGAAATTAATTAATTCCTATGTAATATAATAGAAACAAATATGAAAGTGTTAAGAAAACACTAAATAAAATAACTGTAGATTTTCAGCTTGAACATGGCTCTAGACATCTGAACTCAATATACATAGTAGAAACCAAATTGAATCAAAGACAAGAAACAAATTAAAGCTACAGAGAAAAATTTACATCAAAAGAAATTGAAAATTGGGGGCTATTTAAAATAATTAAGGGTAAGTAATGGATGAAAAGCCTAGAGGAAATAATAAATGAGCTATATAAACAGTAAAGCAGATGTTCCACTACAATTTGTCCCATAATACAAGAAGGAGGAACAATCAATAAAATTTGAAATAGCATATTGTGCACTGCTCAGCAGAAGTGACTCTGGAAAACATTCATGTAGCTTGTAAATGTAATAATTTCAAGATGTTCTTGCTATCCAAAAATTTGAAGAGATACACAGAACTCTCATTTCTGGCACAGATATATTTAAAAATGGAATAAATCTATGCAAGATAATATAGATCACTATATTTTAGTATGTAAAATTTATAGACAGATCGGTTCTCCTTGTGGAATTTATTATACCTTGTTCTAAGTAACTTAATGTTGGGCAGCTTCTAAAGAAAAATACAAAATGAGATGGGCTGCTGGCTAGGCAGATATTAGGAATCTTTTCATCCTTTTGTATTTCACTTTGTAATTCTGACCTTGTGAATAAAGAGCTCCATCAGTCTGATATTCAACAAGATGATAGCTGGTGTAGTAAGTCTTCCAATTTAAAGGACAGATATATTCTAGTAGCATATGCTGCTAGAGACAGAGCCAGCAGTGACATCTAATCACTGTGAGAAAGCTCATTCTGACTTTGCTGCCAACAATTTAGGTTAGATAACAGACGTGCATTGACTTGATAGCAGGTGGATAAAAGGGTATAAACTGTGTTTTGTGCCTTCTGTCTGTATTACTTATAGATTAGCTGATTTGGGGGATTCGAGAGAGATTGTGTCATACAAATTTAGTTTCTGTGAGGGTTGAGTACTTGTGAAAGATGGCAGATTGGTAGTGCTCTATTTGAAATTCTTGATTTAACTACGAGACTGATAGATATGTGGAGATGGTCACATGTTTGTCAAAGCTTTATAATATGTAGATGAAGAGGTAACCAAAGCACACAGAAGATTGTCTCCAATATTATTAATCTCTAGTTTCTTCTTATTTTTATTATTTGGTTCTCAAACTTTGCTGCTCATGAGACAAAACCAGATGATCTCTATTTAATTTATTCATTTACTGTCTGGGGAGCTCCTGAACCAACAATTGCTCAGACAAAGGATGAGACCAATTGCAGTGAGGAGAGAAAAAATATGAGACATATTTGACATATTTTTCTGACAGATTCTTGCTGACCATAACTCTGTTTCTGTTTTGAAACATGCTTTGATAAAAACCTTATTGTCACACTACTTGAAAGCACTGTGATTTATAAATCAAAACTGTTGTTTGAATTATTCCTGTGTAATAAAGACAATAATATCCCAGGCTAGCATTATCAGAAGGAAGACCTAAAAATGAAGATGTAGTTAATTTCATTAATTCTCTGGCCTTCTTGTTGACAAGTACAGACAACTTAACAACATTACTGTTGGTTCATGCCATTATATGACCCCTCAAAGGTGGATTGAGTCCAAGAAATCTACCAGAACAACCGTTATCATATGACAAAATCTTTCATCATGGTACAATCCAGTGCAAATCTGAAGCAGTAACTTAATAAGATATTCTGTGTTTGCAATTTGTTGTTGAGTTTAAAAAAAAAGGGTAAAATTCAGATGGCATACAGAAATGTTCTTAAGCAGGCAAGGCTAAATGGTTCTGTAAATTATATGAAGTCTTCAATAGAACCTCTGGAATGCAGATTTTTTTTTTTTTTTCTGAGTGGAGAAAATGTAAGACAAAAGGACCAAGCATGGGAAAGAGGGAAGTCAGTCCAGAAGGTCCAAAGCTCACAGCTTCAGCTATGTCACATTTACAGATGGCCTGGCAGCTTGGGGTGAGCAGAAACAAAACAGGCTCTTTAATAACCCTCTGCAGGGCCACAGCTCTGGCTGTGCCTGCTTCCCACCTGACAGTCAGGTGCCTGCATTGACTTTGTTCTTGCTTCTCCTGCCATTTAGCATTCACACTCCCATAGATCCATTTGTTCTCTCCTCACTGCTGAAGAGCCTGTACACATGCAGACAACGTGGAAAGTAAAGCAAGGTTGCGTGGCAACAAATGTATTATGGTATTGCTATTTTTTAATGTAAAAGGACAAAGAATTAGAAGACATTCACCTCTTATAGGAATTCACACAATTCCTATTGTAACCAGAGAACTTCCCCTTCACTTCCTTCATAGAGTGGAGTGAACAATGTGCTTAATCTGGCAGAACTTCACATAAACAAGATAAGCCTTCATCACACAGTTTCTCAGCTGAAAGGATAGCATGCAGAGTATGACAACAAACCAGAATTTAACACTCCCTGGGGAAAGTAAAGAATAAATTCCAAGTATTTTTTTCCCATGTATATTTTATTAATACCAATTTTAAAATGACAGCTGTAAAAGAAGAAATATTCCTTTGCTATGAACCATGCAGGAGACAACTTTCACTAGATCACGACTTTATGTTGTCATTTATAGCATTATTAAATTATATTCCTAAGGAATTGCCTTTATTTTATAAGTTACATGAACATGGGACACTTGCTTTATGTCTGGACAGTTGTCATCTTGTCAGGTGAAACTACTATTATTTCTGTTATTGCTATCCTAACTCATACATTCAGTGATTTCTAGAATGTAGTACTTTGAAAGAAATGAAATGACAGGGGTTTTGCTTAACAGATACTTAAGTCATAAGTGACAGTCTTTATTCTGATTAAAAGCAACAATTATAATTGGAGGCAAACTAATAGGTGAAAAATAATATCAAAAATGTATCTAAAAATATAATGCTTGAGAAAACAAAGAGCTTAAGAGACCAAAAGTTTTACATTCTGCTTTTAAATTTTTAGTAGTCAATGAAGTGCTGAAATGTTACAATACTATTTCTGGCAGTGTGTAAGTACTAACACTTCATCTCTATTTGCTATTTCTACACATAACAAGACTGACAGAGATACTTTAGGAAATCTAGCCAAATACACTGACATACCTTTTATATCTTTTTATTTAGCTAAATTTTTTATTACTTAAAATCTTAGCTATTGAAGACTAAGGATCAAACTGATGTAAGGAAAATGCACACTACAAAATATGCCATGAGAGCAATGTCAGTACAGTCAATACACCTGAATTTGTGTCTGATGCTCTAAATATCCCACTGGAGCAGTACATGGGCACCTCTATAAACCTATGGACAAATTCCAGTATGTTTTATTGGGAACAGAATTTCCTCATTTGTCTTATCTTTAACTTTGACTGGGCAATATTTTTCCAGGGAAGATGATGCACTCCAGGTTCAAATTGGTGTGACTGGGCTGTGTTCAGTGTCATTGAGTGCAGGATGGGTTGACAGATGTATTCTGAAATGGATACAGCACTTGCAGCTTTCGAATATTAGTGTTACTAATAAATAGGGGACTACTTACTCTATTTATTAAACTTTCTAAAACCCAAACAGCAGCTGTAGGAAAAGAAAGATTTATCTACCAATAAAAACCCAAAGATTACATTTACCAAATCCCCATTCTTTATTGTAATGAAATTTGTCTTTCAGCTTTTAAAATGCATTTATAGAGCCAGAAATGTATTCTGGTCCACTGTCTTTGAGATGAATAACCACATTATTACTTGCCTGTCAAATCTAAGTACGGTTGTTAATAACACACAGACAGCTACTAAAAATTCAAAACATGGGAGGTTTCCTTTGGAGAAAATTGCAGTTTTAACCTCTGATTTCCCTTCTGAATCAATTACTTACTTTCATATGCACCTTGCAATACCTGATCTCCAATCAGAAGTGAAAAATGGTTGAAAGGATTCAACGATTTTTCAAACATACCTATGAAAATACACTGTCAGAATTTTAAAAATCCACAGTCTTTAAACCATAGAATATCTGTCCTCTGCACATTATCCAGTAAGCATAGTAGGAGACTTACCTGATGGAAAATACTTAAAGGTATTTTTTAAATTTTGCAGTTTTATTTTCTATGTAATCTATATTTACACTCAGAAAACTGGACATCTAAACCAGAATTCTTTTCTGATGTCATATTTTAACAGTTTTACTTCACTACTTTTCATTAAATGAATGACAAGAAAGATACTCCCTACTTGTGATAGATACAACGATGAGCCACCTAACCTATACATAACAATGTTATTTCCCTAGTGTGTACACATTCAACACATCTGGCTGAAAATTCTAGATAAAAACTTCTCCACAGTTAAAAGAACACCTTTCTGATATTTTTTCTACTAGCCAATGTAACAAATTAAACCCATTTTGGACTTAAATTTCAGTCAGTGTCACTATTTCATTAACTTCTCTAATTCCTTTGTACCCTCTGAGTGATAGATCTGGAGCCTAGTATTTCTGCACTATTTTCTGGAGCCTCCCATCCAAATGATTTTATTTTTTTGTGAACTATAGATTTATGATTTCCAAAATGTACTTTGGAACTTTTATGAGATATGTAAGTGTAAGTGAATAGCCCAATCCATAGAACACAGATTACAGAGAGTCCTTCATGTGACACCCATGTATTGCAAAACTTTTTTCCTGCAAACTTTAATTGGCCATCCTCATCAAACCAGGTTGATAATCTACCAAGGAAGTGATCAGAAAGGTCTTCTTCTGACCAGATTTATTGCTGTTTTTTATTTTTTGGAAAATCTGGTATACTGAGGAGGAAGATTAAAATTAAGCTGTATAATTAGGTTCATTCATTTATCATTTCCCTCACCCTTCCCTATTTCATGTTATAATTATATTATATTTCACTATATATATATATATATATTTCACATATATTTCATTCACAGTAGAAAAGCACTGTGAAGGTCTGCTCCAAGGAAATGGCAGATCTTCAGCAGAAGAATGAAAAGTGAACTCAAAACTGAGATGCTCCTAATATCACTCTGTGGAGCAGATAAAGACTGCACAAGAACCTGCGAAGGACTTTAGGGCTTGCTGAAGTAGTTAAAAAGAATTTACTTAAAAAGTAGATTCTTTTTAATTTGTCAAGCCTGAGTTAAAAATATTTCACTCATATTTTTCTCATGGCAACACCAAAAGATTTATTTAAAATATAATTTTTGCAGTAAAGCAAGAACATTGCTAGTAAGCTACCTTTCCAACCTTACTCAGCAACATGGTAGTCTTAGCCCACATTCACATTCATTCAGTTTAGCATCACATGTCAAATCAACCAAACAAATATCTCACATTTGAGGTGTTTCATCACTATGTTTAAAAAAAAAATGTCCCAAGAGGTTCTGCTCATTATTAAAAATTTCACTGATACGGTCCTCATCTATGCATTTGCCAGTTCTGGAAAACCAAATCCCACTGCACTGCCAACTCTCCTTTCAAGAAAGTCAGCAGATAATTATGCAATCTGTTCATGCAGTGCAAATAACTTGGCATTCTGGGAGCCTACCACTGTGATGGGAAATAATCCGTATTTGTGGGGATGAGAACACCTCACGTGAATTCAAATTCTGTGCCCTTCCAATGCCACCATATGAGGCAGCAATGGCAACATGCAAATATTTTTAAAATTACAGACTTGGCTTTGAGGTTGGATTATTATTTTTGACAGCTCTTTCAGATATCACACTTGGTAAAGCCCAATGTACATCTGCATGACATGCTGCTATTCAAACAAAAGCATCTGCCTTCTGTGGTATCTTATGTCTCCAAAAAACTGCTGTATGATAAACCTACAACTCTCTCCCCCCACCCCATCAGCTTGCCTCATTACAGTCAAATTACCTTAAAGTATATAAAGCTATTTCTTTTTCCCCTAAGGCTGTTGCACAGTAGCTTAAAAAAAATTACTCTTGTGATACAATGTATGAGTTCATAGTTGAATAGCTCTATTTTCAATTATTTCATTTCATATATATCTACATGACCTGCTACATTCTACAAGTTCCAGAGGAACACAGGGGCAATGTCTTTGGTTGATCAAAGATATTTTATGAAATGATTGACAGTTACAAGTGGACAGAGAGTTACAAATACAGTGAAACAGAGTGCAGTTGCTTTGTCAGTTGTCTTTAGATAAATAAAATACCCCTCCACAGATATCCAACTGTTGGAGTATCTTTTCAACTACTCATATAAAGAAAGAATTTATTGTACTTGTATGCTTGATGATCTATTCTTGAATACATATGATTCATATTTCATGTGTGCATGTACTTCTTCTTATACATGACAGGAATAAATACATTTTAACTTGCAGGTAATAAAGTGGGAAGAAATATTAAACCATCAAGGGACATAGAAAAATTGTGGTGTAAGAGAATCTTAACTTCATGTAAGATTAATTTGAATAAATGTAATTTTCTATAGCCACCTTGTCATGATGACTCATCATTCTCCCATAATTAATTTACAGTAATAAAATCAAGATAAGACTAGGTTATGAGGAACAGAAGTATATTTCCTTCTTATAACAAGGGCAGTTATAGAGAATCTTCTGAACATAAGCAAGATGTGTCATGCTCCCTCAAAAAAAGAATGTATAAAAGAGGGGAAATACAGAAGATGATTAGGCATTGTCCTTTGGAGGATAAAAAGATTCTCCATAATTTCTTCAGCAGCAAAAATATGGCAAAACAAGTAATATGCGGTAGGAACAGTGGAAAAGAATGCAAACAACCTTGAGTCAGCCTTGTAAAACGCTGCCAAAGGCATATCAACACCTTCTTATTAGAGCTGCAGCAATAACTCTCGAGAGACTTAAGCCCCTCTGAATTTGTGAGCTCACTGAAATCACCAATAAGATCCCCACTGATGAGGGACCATGAAACTGTACCACTGGGCAGCTCATTCATCAGACACTTTCAGAGTGCTCAGGGCAGAAAAGCCAAACGAGCTGATGAAAACAGATGCTATACAAAAGATTGCTGTATTAAAGCATCCTAAAATCAATTTGAGATTCCTTTCGGCAGGGGACCACAGGGAGGTACAGAGAATAACAGATAACTGGAGGTGAGGAGGTGAATAGATGATTTGGCTAAGCCCAGGTAGAGCTTAAATGTGTTTTCTTTTGTTCTTGATGTAAATATACTCTATAGGAAAGACAGTAGAGAAAATACCAGAAAATAAATTTCTCCTTACTACTTAGCAAGACCTATGTTCTAGCTAATGTTGATTATGTCCAGGATCAGTCTGTGTATAAAAAAATATAATTGAAATTGCTGGGGAAATAACAAAAACAGAACAAAACAACAACAATAACAAAACTAATGAAAAATACTTTCAAATTTCATTATAACCTGGCTAATATTTTTTTATTAAAACATCGATTTTTGGCAATTTTTTTATATCTAGAGCAAAATTATTTATGGCTGAAACATATTTTTTGTGACTTCTCTAATCAATGGAGATAAATACGAAATTCTAAGACTCAGTTTGTACCACCTTAGAAGAAACAAATAAAAAGCTCAGCCAAAACCTTTAAATGCTCATTTCATTCCTTTAGTTATAAAGATCTCGATGGTGACCAACTTAGATGTAGTTGCCTGCATGATAGATGTCTAAAGGTAAGCAAGGTTTCGTCTCGTCTGGCATAAAAAATCCCTTTCCTCTTCATCAGAACAAACGCTGCAACAAGTCAGAATTTACACCTCCTCTGGCAAAAAACTGTGCAGCAACCTAAGAAATTCTTGCTCTCTGATTTTTCTTATGCACGTTAAGAATAAGGGGGATTAATGTTTTCAACAAATTGATGTTTTAAACAGAACATTTTTATTCACAGTACCACTGTTACTAATGCTTCCTAAATCTTCCACTGTCACTATAATTAAGCCCACCCAGCTCAACATGGTCTGAATTAGAAGACTAGCTGCAATCCTCTGCTGTGGATTGATCAACAGGGAAGATATCTTCTCTCTGGTCCCTCTGAGCAAAATTTGCCTCCAGAACTTGCTTCGTGTGATGAATGCTCTTAGAAAAAGTGGTGTCAAACCACTACACAACTGTATAGAAAAAAATTCAGGGTACTTCAGATCCAGGTGGGTTTCTTGACATCTGTCCACTCAGCAACCCTTCCCATTTCTCACAGTTGAATGAGAAATTTGGGCATATCTTTCACAAAGGGGATGGAAAGAAAAACTCTCCATCTGTCTGTGTGTTGTTGCCATCCCTGGAGTTTCTTGTCCATTTATAATCAAGTCTGGAAAACTTATTTTCTCAAATACTAGAAGTTCCTACTCATTTTATATGAATGAGTTCCTGGTTATAGTGATGACTCTAATTAGCATTTCCTTGAAGGAAGAGGCTTTGTAATCCAGTAATTTGCTTGTTTCAGGAGGGAACAGCCATCTGGCCAGTAAGCACACATGTATGTTTGGACAGTCAGCACATGTGCAGCTGTAAATCTGCTGCAGCATATGCTGCTGCTTGTCCAGCCAAATGCGTGGAAGACACAAGAAGGGAGAAGATAGCAAAGAGTATGTGGAAAAGTCCTGCAAGTGCTGCCTAGAGGGTTAAAGAAAGGTGAAAACAATAATTTTTCATAATTTTTGTTGCTGATGAAAAGACCCAAATAAGCTTTTATATATGTACCCTTCGTGGTTCCACAACTGAAGCGTTAACCCTTTTCAGGAATGTCACTGGAATGTTTATTTTTCACATCTCTTCCATTTCTGCTCTTCTGAAGAAAATAATGCCTGTTAAGATTTGTGAGTAGGGATTTAGAAGCTTACTTGTGACCAAAAGGAAGAAGTATGTATTAGTATTATCATGAAAACATTATAGAGAAGCATGTGCAGAATCCAGCTGACACCACATTTCCTCATAGAGGGCAGTGCACTTGGATAGTCTAAGTGCTTAAAATGCATGAAGTGAATATACGAAATATTTGAAAACAGATTATATTTTATCACCAGGCACATGACGAAGCTTTCTTCAGAGAGTTGCTTAAAAAAGAATAAGTTTGAAGACCAATGTCTTTCATCTTTTTAAATAAGCTCTTTTAGACAAAACTGATATTCAGTTTTGAAAGGGAAGACTTTCTGCATTGCTAAGAAATGAGCCACAATCCTGGATATTCAATAGGAAGGCAAGCTTGTCAGGCTGTCAGAGAAGCACCAGACTGTTCATGCAGCCAGTTAGCCTTCATGTAAGCTGCTTAACTACCTTCTCTGCTGTGCTGTACATTGGAGATTAATGGTAGGCACAGGGAACTAAAAGGGAGGATTTAACAATGAACTGAAATATTGAATAAAATAGCCCATAAACAAAATTATATTCTCTAAATCTTCAAATTCCTGGAAGGCCTATACCAATGCCAGGGAGTAAAGGAATCGAAGTAAGCAGCCAAAAAAGTAATTGCGTTCTTTCATAAACAATTTCTCAATCAACAGGAATTTTTTGTATGTGTAAAGTTACAAAGGAAAACATTTTTCAATTGAAGAAACCAGTGTAGGGATTAAAAAAAAAAGCTTTCCTTGAAGAAAGGCAATCTTATATTTCTGCAAGACAAAAAGTATGGCCCGGAAAATTTTACTCTAACAGAAAAAATTCAAAGCTATGCCATGCCAGAAACTTCGTTTGGCTGAGAACCCATGTCCTTTTAGGTAGAGTCCAAAATCTTGGTTCTTAAGCTTCTGTCTGTCTCTGCAATCACCTGGAAAGCTGAAGCTAGATATATGATTATGTTTAAGGACTAACTCCACCTGCCTTGTCAAACCTTTCTGGGATCTGAACTAAACTTCCATAGATTAAGTTACCGAGCATTTGTTCGTTTATGTGTGGAATTATCCTCTTTTAGGGACTATTGCACACTTAGGTTTCTTTTTTATTCGTAAGTCCTATCCTTCACTGATCTTGCCTGGAAATCCTGTTCTTGTTGGTGTGCTTTCCTTAGACCAAGAGCAGCACTGTAACAGAAGAGGAAAATCTCTTTTACTTCTTCATATGTTGGTAATTATCATACTCAATTGGGAAAAGGGAAATCAAATCCTTCCTTTGAGCAGATTTTAACAGAAAAATCCAATTCTTTAGATCATTCTGATATTTGGCTTTATCATTTCAGTGGACATCATTCCATTTTATATGTAAAAAATTATTTTTCAGAATTCCCTGAGATATGATGTTTAGAAAGCTCAATGAAGAGATGAGGTAGTGTTTTTCTAGTCAGTAGAAAGCATTGAACATGGTCTTATTTAATCCTGGATGTTACAACCCTTGAACAAAGACAATGAGGAAAATGAAGCAAAGACTAGGACTGACAAAGTGTCCTGGGATATTGGAGTGGGCACTGACCCTGTCTGCAACATCCACAGAGCACACTGCATCACTGTCTATAGGGAGCAGGTGGGGACAGCAATCCTGAGGAGATCCTGCATACAGAAACAGTGTGAAGTGAACAGGAGTCTTATGTTGAATGAAGTTTGTTCAGCAAAAAGAAGTACAAACACTTTAAGAGTGTCAGACACTGGATTACATTCAGTTGTTTGACACCCTTGGTGGTGGCCCTCTGCTTCACTGGAGAACAGAGTCATGAGACTACTTCTAGATTAAAGCTTGGGTAAATACTAGTGGATTGCCAAGTAATGAAATGTAAACTGTTCTATATACAAAACCATTATTTATCTGTTTATCCCACTACAGATTGGATAGAGGGAGAATGGATTGGAAGCAGTTCTCAGGAGAAGGACTTGGGGATGTTGGTGGATGAGAAGCTCAACATAACCTGGCAATGTCTGCTCACAGTTCAGAAAGCAAATTTAACCCTGTGCTTCATCAGGGGGAAACGTGGGCAGCAGGGTGAGGGAAGTGATTCTCCCTCTCAACTCTACTCTTGTGACACCCCACATGGAATGCTGCATCAGCTCTGGAGCCCTCAAAATAAAAAACACATGGATCTGTTAAACTGGATTCAGAGGAGGCTGCAAAGATGATCAGAGGAATCCTATGAAGACAGGCTGAGACAGCCAGAGTTGCTCAGCTTGGTGAAGAGAGGGTTTTAGGAAGATCTTATAATGTCTTCCAGGAC
>VZSR01001283.1:7326009-7421124 GCA_013398615.1 Brachypodius melanocephalos
CTTTCCTTTCCTTCCCTTTCCTTTCCTCTCCTCTCTTTTCCTCTTTCATTTACCTTTTCTCAATTTCATTTGCCCTTTTCTTTTTTCCTTTTCCTTTTCTTCTTTCCCTCACAGAATATATATTTTATTGATGTTTTTCCTTTATTTTATTCTGGCTATGGACTAGCCTCTCTCTTCCCTCAAAAGTCATTGGCAGATGAGCATTGCTCTCAAAGACAGACAGAACTGGTCAGTCTTTATAGCTGACTTTTATTTTGTGTGAAAATAAATATTTTGCCTTCAACACAATTGAACCTAAACAAAAATATCCTCTGTAGTCATTTCTTCAGTGATTCAAAGTGAGGAATGAAAAAAGCAAAGTTACTAAAATGCTATCAAACAAATCCCATGCCTGTATAGATTTCACCTCAGTGCTGAGCATGACACTAATCCAAATTCTTGACCAACAGGACAGCCAAAAATCACAGAGCAGATGCAAGATGAAGGGAGCCAAAACTAAAACATCCCAAAACACTGCCTCAGCAGAGCCCAGCCCCTGAGTGCCACTGATCTGGAAAATGGGTATTTCATTTTTTTGAGTTTAATATTTTCCACTGTATAGAAAGAATTAAACACAGCTTGGTGAAGAGATTAAAAATCCTAAGGTAAGTGGCCTGAACATCAAGCTTACAGTTTTGCAATCATCCAGAACTCATCCTTATTTTTTAGGACGAGCTCAAGAACTGTTTAAGTGCCAAACCTCTCTGCCTGATGCTGGGCAAGCCTGGGAACTCAGACCTGCAGCAAAAATCAAGATGTGAAAAAAAAAATTCTCTCCAGACTGATATTTCAGCATGATTCTGAATACAGAAAGCTGAGGCTTGTTTTGGTAAAGAAACAAGGAACAAGCAGATGTACCACTACATAAGAGGTAAACCTCTGGAAGGTTTATAAATTGCATTTTGACATCCTTAGTTTCTTTAACAAACTGCTGACATGGAAAACTTTATTCTGAAATTTACTTTGCATTTATTGGTGCATTTTTGAGATTTTGAAAAAAAAATTGTTTAGATCGTCATATTCACTTTTACATTTGATATTTGTTATCAAATCAATTGATATTGATATTTGCTTTTGATCCACCTCATAAATCCCTTTGTTATTTACTCAGTCCTATCTCATTCTGTATGAACTTAAACAGATGAGGTTTAACATATGCTTTGTACTTATCAGGCCTTTGCATAGAAACAAATTTCACTGACAGCCAAAGTAAAAATGCAACTTATGCAAAATTCCACTCTCAGCACACAGAAATAAAAAAAAGGTAAAAGAATCATTAAGAAATAATAATACTAAAAATAACATTAAAAATCATACTAAAAGATAATGATCTGGTTTGAGAGGAAAAAGAAAATTTGTGTGACATTATGAGCTCTAAATTATTCATTTTAATTAAATGTTAATGATTTTCTTAAACACATGAAAATGTAATTTTTGGGGAGATGCAGGTATAAACCAAATATGTGAGCCTATAGACACTTTGGATAGCTCCCAAATCTGACATTATCTTTTTCAAAACACACCATATTCACCTTTGGAATAACAACATCCCTTGGAAATGTGATTCTGCAATGAGCTGCAAATGTTTGCTGTAGAGAAATGAGTTATAAAATAAGCATCTTGAATAGGGCAGCCAATAAACTCATTCCCAGGTCTGTTTCAGGCATTAATGTTCAGTCAAAAGCAAACCCTTTAATATCTAGTTATGCACTCAAGTTAGGATGCTGATTACAATTTACTTTTCTTCCAAGTGTGCATTTCTCTCATTCTTTCTGACATGTTTCATATTTTCTGTATCAGTGTCTGTAGATATTCTCAAATGGGTTATTCATTTGTTCATACCTCAAACAATGACTATTCTAATAAGCCATTAGCAGGTAGCTGATCTATTCAGTATCTGGAAACACACATAAAACAGTGCCCTGTGGAACTGCAGAAGGAAACTCAGTATGGGTGAATACCAAGGTCTCCATTGCCTGAGAAGAGATGCAAATTTTACCTTTGCATTTGTTTTGACATCTCTTAGAAAGCTGGAGAGACCAACATTTATGGGGGTGGGGGAAGAGGGAAGAATATCTGCTAGCTCTATGACAGGTATGTTTTGCCACTGGGATGCAAATTATACACTTACCTCTTTCAGGTTGCTATTTTTACATTATGGTCACTTTTCTTTCCCCATCCTCTTCTCCTTTGCCCTTTCCACTTTCCCCTTTCCTTCCTTTTCCCCTTCCCCTTCCCTTTTTGTCTTTCTTTTTTTCTTTTCCTTTTTCCATTCCTCTTCCTTAATGTCCTCTTCCTGTGCCTGCGATTGCAAGCTCAGAGTATTTATCACAATTCAGAAATTCCCCATGAAAATATATTAAAAAAAAAAAAAATCAAAAAACAAATGGTAGGAGGGTGTGCATGTCCAAATGAGATGTTTGGGTTTTTTCCTAGTCTGCAGTGAGAGATGCAGAATACAGGTCAGCTGTTAAGAAAAAAAAAAGAAAAAAAAAAAAAAAAGGGTAGTTAGTGACCCTCTTCTGGGTCACCATGGTCAGATATCATCAAAATGAGAACCACATCTAATGTGCAAATTTGGTGTAGGCTACATGGCAGTAGTACACTAAACAGGGACAATTGCTGCTCGACTGGGAGCTGGCACTGTTTTTGCAGGGAGGCTCCTGCCCTGCACTGGCCTCTGGCTTGGGGCTGGGTTATTTCTTGCTTCTGCTGCACTCTGTGGTTTCCTCAAGCACTCAGTGCTTTGAAGGAACACAACCAGAACACAGCCTCAAATGTGAGCATGTCCAAAGCCAGCCTACGGAAGAGCTCTCATATCCGGACAAAAAAAGTTAATTAATTCCTTGACTCTTTGTTTGTTTTGTGGGGGTTTTTTTTGTTTGTTTGGTTGGTTTTTTGCTTTGTTTTGTTTTGTTGTAGAGAGGGGATGATGTTAAAATATGCCCCTCATTCCTCCCAGTGTTTTCACTTCAGCAGGGTATGGGTTACATATGTATTGTTATGTGAATACTTTCCAGTGTACAAGCTTCTTCCTTCCAAAAAAAAAACCCCAAAAAACCCCCAAAAAACCAAAACAAAAAACCAAAACAAAAAAAACCAAAACAAAACAAAAAAACCCAAAAAAACAAAACAAAACAAAAAAACCCACAGAAAAAAAAAAGGAAAAGCCACACCCACCATCCATGTCACAGAGATGAATTATTACCAAAAATTACTGATGTAAGAATCTCATTCAAATTCTTTGTTTTGATCCTTCTAGTGTGTGGAAATTTTCCTTCCAGATGTTGAGGCAAGAGCCTTAACTCTCAATCTGTCCCAAGCACAAACACTCCTAAATTATTTGCCAGAACCTGTCCAAGCTTTATACACATTTGATGCTATTTATTTTTTAGTGAATATGAACATGATTAGCTGATAATATTCTACTTCAGCCACAAAGAGTACCATACAATTACATTGTTTCTTCTGTTTATTCTTCTCATTGACCTACCTTAGGAATTTTTAGGAAAAATTGAATATCATGAATTCTTTTTATTGCCAGAGCTTCAAAGACTCTCATTTTTATAGGAAGAAAATATAAACTACTGAAGAAAAAAAATAAACACACAGTCCCGATATTTTGTATTTCTATAAATGAGAAAAAATGAAGTGCCAAAAGTTAAAGTATTTCAACAAATCCCATTCCAAGCAAAAATAAAATAAAATCATCTTATTTCTAAACAATAGGGTGAAAGAAAGAAAAAAAAAATGGAAGTACCTCGAAAATACAGCATATCTGAATTTAAAAGTTTTTTTTTTCTCTTAGAATGGCCTACAAAATGATAACCTAAGTTTTAGTTTCTTCCCTGTGATACTTAAAATAATAAATATCATAGGAAAATAAAAAGTATATGATGAGAACAGGCACAACCTGAAAGTACTCATTTTCCACAATGTAATTAGAAAAATGCTCAAGTAAGTAACCTGGCAAGAGCAGTTGTGTGTCATGCCAGGGATCATGCTAAGCAAACAAACCCATAATTGAAATCCTGTGAAAAATTTGGTCATGACAGCCTTAGCATACCTACCCTCTTGTAATTTGTCATGAACAGTTCTTGGTTGCTCTGGTATTTCTTGCAGAAAGCCATCTGACAGCTGTAGGTGTTATGCCTTGTGCCTGTAAAGCAGGAGATCATGGTGGAAAATTTAATAAAATGACAGCAGAGAAATAAAGCAAGTTGAAAGGCTCTAACTGGCTCATCCTCCCAAACAGACAGTGGAAAATCAGGAGGGAGGAAAGTCCCAGCAATTGAAAGATGTTATGGAGTGTTCCTAAATATGTTCTGTGTAGGAATTCTAACATCTATAATGAAGGTGGACATTTACAAAATGCATGCTGGTATGAAGAAAGGAAAAATTGGGTAATATGTCCCAGCCATATTTCTGGCATTTTGGATCCTGGAGTACTAGGATCCCATAAGATGTTTTCTTTCCTTGATCCTCAGTTGTGACCCTACTGTACCTAATTGTTTCAAAATGCATCTCCACTTTCTGAAACAGGAAATTTTAGAGGGTTTTATCAATTTGCCTGTCTTTTCCAGATGGTCACAAGTTCTGTAAGATCTATATTTTCACTTAGCCTCGCAGAGAAATCCTGGCTTTTCTTCGCCACATTAATGCAGATTGGTTCTACGTCATGGTCACACATTCAACCTACCCTGCACACCCTATGAATTCACATTAAATCTCACTATTTTTGTATGTTGAGCTTATTTTGTCGTGCCCAGATTAATTAAATAACAGACTGCTTTAGGTCCAACAGGTTCTTGATTAAGTTGACCTTTCTGGGAATGTTTTGCACAGAACAGTTTATATTTGTCTGAAGTCTGCACACCTGAGCTGCAGGTCTGTTCAGTGCGGACATAAAAGGCACAATGTATCATGGTGTGCCTAAATCCACCAGAACTATCTTTTCACTTTTTTTTTCAGAAAGGTGCTTCTTCCATGGTCCCATTGACTCCTTTACACAGTATGCCTTTTGTGTGAAGGCAGAGCTGGGACAAGATAGAGTCAACGCTTCCAATGCATCCTTTTGAGAGGTCTTGTAATTTTTAGCTTCCCTGAGCGGCCAGGCAAAATCCAGAGCAAACCTCAGCTGTGAATCAGTACCAGAAACCTTCCAGTTAAGATCTGAAGAGGAAGAGCTGAAGAAGTGTGGGGTGGTGGTGAGGTGCTGAAATGTGTATGTGTATGTGTGTGTGCATCCCCAAATTGTGGAATTTGGTGTGAAGGGTTCTGTGGGGAGCAGGGAACAGGGCCAGATCTCACGAGGAGTTACAGGCATAATTTTATTTTAAATGGAGTCTCATGGAGTGCTCCTGTTACTCAAGCTTCCTTAGTGTCCCTTCTTGGTTGGGTAACTGCAGTCAGCAGTGTGGCAATCTAGTGCGCAGACTGGGAATTTCAAGAAAGCCTAAGGGGGTTAGAGGCTTTTGAACTAAGTTATCTCCCCTAGGCTCTCCTGAAAACCTCAGGTTTAATCTTTTGTTTTGTTTCTTTCTTTAATAATGTCTATAATCTTTTCCTCCTCACTTGCAGGCATCAAAGAAATTCCTTCTTGTAGTCCAGAAAATTGACTATGTTTAATCACAGGTAAAATATAAATTTTCCTTAAACTCATCACTTGGGAGCCCCTACTCATCCAGAGCACAATATATACTCAAGTGACAGCTATGATCTGCTCCCATTTGCATTGGTGAAATACTGAATTACATGGAAACATTGAATGTGAAAGCTTATCAGGTACTTAGCTTGGCATCATTATTCGTGCTCTGCCAGAGCTGATGTGTGCTGTTTATATCTAACAACTATATTATTATGGTTATTGAGCAAAACAGCTGCAGAATGAATGTTCATTTATTTTCAGTTGGTTTTCCACAAATCAGGTGATGCTAAATTACACTGTCTGCAGTTTTGATCATAGTGCAAAATGTAGCATAATTTTAAATTGATAATTTTATTTCTTTTATTTAAATTTTGCCTTTATAGAAAAACAGTCCAAAGATGAAAACTGGTACAGAATAGCATACTATTCACTGACAAAGTGTCACCTTATGCTAGTGATTTAAATGAAAATTTCAAGGACAAGACTAAATATGCTAGACTAAGCATCTGGTTTTACAGGCATTTACTGCAGAAACCAGGAGCCTGGAGGAGGGGTTCATGAATCATGCTCTGAAACATTTTCATCCAAGTGTTTTGTGGAGATACAAAAAGAGGGCCTTTAGACATTCCCCCACTTTGCAGCCACCGTCAGAACCAGTTCAGTTTGTCTCCTGGTGGCTTGAGGCTGTTCATCTGGAAGTTTTTTTTAGAGTGTGATCAAAAGGGGTAATCATGCATCATCCTCCCCAATGCCTGCTCAAAGGCACCACAGACACAGTGGGACCAGCAAGCTCTGCTCTCTTAATTTCACTGACCTCGCTGAACCCCAGGGCTTCTCTCCACAGGCATCCAACCCAGCACTGCCATATTTGTGTCACATCTAGCCTGTAGGTACCAGCCCCATGTGACTCAATAATGCATATTTCCTGAGCAGAGGAATTAAGAAAGCCTGGTTTCCCGTGGCTTTGTGCCTTTTGATTGCATTCCTTGGTGCTAGAGGAGGCATAAAATGAGTGAGCAGTGCTGCTCTAAAGGTGGGATCTCCAAAGGACGTCTCAGAAGGATGGATTCTCTAGTCACCCACAGGGACATATCACTAGAAAATTCTTTTTCTATTGCTTGACCTTTGATTTTTAGGCAGTCTGGAGGAGTGAGACTCCTCCAGACTATCTAATTTATTAGTAACTTTTTCCGGTTGGGTTGATTTATAAGAGTAATTTTATGATTTACTCTTATAAATTAACCCAAGAAGTAAAAAGTTACTGATGGGCAATGGGAAAATGGACAAATTGGCACATACAAATGCATTCCCAGAGCAGAATGCTGGAAGACATTAAAAACAAAAGAGAAAAGAAGGTGATTGGAATGAAAATTTTGTTTGTGGATGGGAAAAAGATTTTCTTATTGATTCTTCCTTCCCCTCCATCTATCGCCCCCTCACTATCTTCTACAAGTACTTTGCCATTTCTGAAGGTCAGGTTAAATCTCAACATATGCTTTCAATTTGAGGTCTTAAAGCAGCATTTCCCAAACTAAGATATCTGGAAGCAAGCCTGGAAGTGCAAATAGGAGTGGAGTCGTGAATGGAAAAGCTTGGCAACTGTGGTATAAGGCTTACTCATTCCACCCAACCAGACTTTCGGCAAGATGTGTTCAGTTTACAACTGGATTAAGCAGCTCCTTGCATTGATGGCCTTCAGAAAAAGGCACCCCGTAGAGCTGTGCTGCCTATAATGCTCTCCAAGTTGCAGCACTTATTATAAAACTCAAATATTTCAATCAATATTTAGTTTTTCCTATGCAATAGATCTTTAAACTTAAATGTCTGTGGAAATTCTGCTGTAAGAACAAAAAACCCTACTGCCTTCCCCATCTCCCCTGTGGGCATTGGGTCTTTCACAAAATGGTCTCATGCACAAAGGCAAGTGCAAGGCTGTCATTTTGTGATCTGGTGAAAGGATGGAACCCTGCTGCTGGTGATGTTGAAATCATCTCCTCATTATTGGCTGAAATCCTGTCCTTGCAGGCAATGGCAAAAATTCCCTGGCAGCTTGTGTGGGAGACAGGGATTTCCCTCTTGTCATAGGCTGTGGAGGGTGAATTTTTCAGTGTGGGAGTGTTTGTGGTTGGTGTTGCTGCAGTTGTATTGTGAGTGGTTCTAAAAAATTCCCTGTCCCCAAATTTCAGTGTAATGGATAAAATAACTCACTGGTTATAACTCAGTCTTCTCATTAGTGGTTGTATGATTTGGGGTATCAAAGCAGAAAACTTTGGCAGGGAATTTTGTGGGGAAAAGGAAAGACAAAAAAAGGATATGATCCATGAGCTGTTTCTGGGGAGTGCTTAATGTGTAAACTTCATATTTTTTTTTTTAAATTTATTTGCTTGCTTTTTGTTTTTGTTTTCCTTTTTTTTAAAATTATGTTTACTCCCATTTACCTCCATTTGGAACTGTTGTCAAAAAAAAAAAAAAAAAAAAAAAAAAAAAAGAAAGGGAAAAAATCCATGCCTGTTGTATTTAAGCAGACTAGGAGTAAATGACTGATATGCTCAAGCGATTTGAGACCTTTATCATAACTCTGCCTACTGTTGTGACATTTAAGTTTTGCATGGTTCCGTTTTCAATCAGGTATCCAACCTGAAATGTTTTTATACAACTGCTGTGCACACAGATCCTGTGGATAATTGCTATAATCGCCTCACATTTGCAAATGCTCTTTGGGGACTTGAACCCAGGTCTTGCTCCTGCTCTATTACAGGGAAAGTAGAAGGAGCAACTCTCCTAGTTCACAATAGCATTGGCAAGGAGTAGTTAATCTGAACTCTCAATTATATGCAGAAAATCTGCACATCCTGCCCAATTAAGATTTCTTTTTCCCATGGAGCAGGTTCTAAATTTTTAAATAGTTTGATTGGAATTCTAAAAGCAGCAAGAGAGAAGATTAATCTCGTTAATAATTAGAAAGCTGAATGCCAACATTTTTCCCCCATAGGAGCTGCCTCGATGTTATTGCTCTCACAGCTAACAGCAGTTATAGTCTGTGTGTAAGAAACCTGATATACATGTAAATTGACCAACAGTTTGTTTAAAGGAGGAGTTTAATTGTGCCTGCTGCTTGATTTGCACTACAAAATGGAACGATGCATGGACAAGATAAGCCAATTGATCCAGTTACTGACATGGTCAGCCTACATCTTTTCTTTCTTTGTTTCTTTGTGGTTTAAGGAAATGTTGCTTTTAAGCCACATCCTCTTGTAAACCAATACAGGGAAACATGCACAGCACCTCTGACAACTGAGGATGTGTTAGGCGCTGTCCAAATTTGTCTTTTTGCACTCTCTGCTTTCTGAATAAATCTATCACGTTCCAGTGCAGGCAGAGTAACCCAGAGCATGAGGAAAAAAAATCCCTTTTGATGGGTTCTCCCTGTACAGTGGTTCCCGAATATGGTTCATTTGTCAGGATCACTTTTTCTCTTCCTTTGGCATAGGACTTTCAGAGGCCTTTCACATAGCAATTGCTATCTAAATATTTGTTTAAAAATTTACTTCTTATTTCTATAATAGTGGAGATCATGTAACTTGTTACAACCTTGTCAGGGTGGCAAGAGAGCAGAGTATGGGATAAGTGCAAGTCTAGTTGTCAGATTGTGACTTTTTGGCTTTTATTCCAAGTAGACTTTTGAACTAAGGTCCTGCTCTTCACTTGTGAACATACTGATCACTAATAAGAATTTATCCCTCTTTTTTTTCTCTCCAATTGTGATGTTTAATTAAATACAAGGAGACAACACTGCCAACACAGATGGCTGGCAGAGATAATATACCAGCCCACCTTTGCTGCCACTGCATGCAACAAACAAGAGAGGAATTAAGGGTTCATTTCTAAAGGAGATATAGAAAAATTCTGGATCATAATGCAGAAGGGAGATTATGATGATGGTACACTAACAATAACGTGGTTATTTCTTTTTATTTCTGTGCTTAACTAGTTGAATAATTGTATTTAAATACACATCACCAAGAATGTGTGTGTTCATATGCGTATATTAAATTTATAAAAAGGTTATTTAGTTAGATCCAGTTAGATCCAGAATTTCTTAGCTACAAAAGATTTTTAAAAACAAAAGAAACATTCACCAGGTTTTTCCCTCATTTAAAAGCCATTGTGGTTCACTATTTAAATCCAGTAACATACACTGGGTGAATTGAGATTAAAACCTTTCTTTTCCTCTTTATGACCAATTTATACCAAAAACCCCCATACATTTTAAAATGGAATGTCATAAAACTGAAATTTTATAAATATTTTTACAAGTTGTTGAATTTTGTCATATATTACAAATTAAGATATTAATCACAATAGCTCATTACTGTTTTCACAGCAAGTCGACTTCTCAAAAAAGAGAAAAGATTATTTTCAAAATATCCCAACTACTTACTAAGCATGAAAGGAATTTGAAAATGTGCAATATTCCCTCCATTATCTATATAATCTATATCTATATAATTTATTTTTATTTATTTTATTTATTAGTGGAGCTTGAATTATGAAATATTAGAGTTGCAGGAAATATTTGTGATCAGCAGTAAGATACAGTAGAAGGAAAAGCCAAGGAAACCTGAGATATTACTCCTCTATTTTGAGACCTTGGTCTTTCTTACATCTAAAGAAAGACATTTCTTTTTATGTAAATTTCACTCTGAGACAATGTACATGTTAATTCACTGGTAAAACTGAAGGAGGGGGTTTAAAAGCTATTAAAGCCTTGCATAACTATATGTCTTTTTCTGGTCTGTGTATCTCTTCAAGGATGGAGGGAGATAATAAATTATATACTATAATTCAGAGAAATTTGCATCATGTCCAGAAGTTTCCTATTTTTTCCAGCTTTTTCCATAGATCAGGATTCGCTTCTGTAGTCATGAATGAATATGAACTCAGATTTTTTTTCGTACATACAAGGGATTTTAGACAGATTTTTTTTTTTTTTTTCTTTAGTAAATCTAGCACAATGACTGAATTAATGTTTATTTTTTTTTATTTCAACATAAAAATATAAGGGAAAAAGTCTCTATAGCCTGATGATATTTCTGTTCACTGACTATCAAGACCTTTTTAATAGAAAAAAAATTTCCATATGAGGGCTTGAGAAAAAGAATACTCATAAAGAATAACTTCTACATTTTATAATTATATCCAAGAGATGCTGTTGTGATGGACAGAACTCAGAATTGCATGACCAATGAATAGTGGTCACAACAGGACAGTAATTTTACATCAGCATTCATTTAATCTTGTACAGCAGTTTAGAATATCTAGCAGTTGTCATACTGTATTTTAAAAATATAACAAAAATTATGGTTGTGAATTACCATCATCAAATATAATTGTACATGATCATCTCTATCATAGCACTGAAGTTAATGTCTCATATTAACAGTTAATCACATACCTAAAATGGGTCCATGATGCATTTTTATGAACTCTTTAATGTGCATTGGTGAAGAATGCAAATTGTGGAGAAGGAAAGAACTTAGCCAAAGCCATTTTTGTTGTTAATTTCAATATAGAAAGCCAAAAGACCGAAAGTGGTCAGGGCATTTAAGCAGACGTTAAACATTCACTAGATTACAGAGGCGTTTTTCTAGATTGGGTGCTGCACTTTGCAAAGTGGAGTGCTTCAAAAGATGTCAGAATGGGTGGGAAATTCAAAACTTTTATGGAAATAGCTTCAGGGTAACAATTCATGAGACACCTCATGAAAGAACATGAAGTAGTTTCTCACACAGAAATTCATAGCTTCAATAGGTGATTATTATGCTGTGTGTATTTTTGCAGTCTTTCTAGGCAAGGTTCAAAGATTGAAAGGGGAAAAGACAATTTCCTTCAGTACTACAGAAGAAATAATTTCAGAAGTGATTAAAATTTTGTCTAATCAGAAAACCTGAGTTTGTGAGTGTATATATATGTACATATATATATATATATATATATTATTTATAACAGACAACTGGACATTTCTGAAATAATTTTTTTAGAACAAGACGTTGAATGTTTTCAGTCCTTTCTAAGGTGGATTAGACAATGCTGTTGACCCAGATGGATGTGCTGAAGGAGGACAAAGCAGTGCTGGCCTGACAGTGGCTCTGGTCTGGAGACATCCGTGTAGCACCTGGTCAGCAGCAGAGGGAGGAGAAGAGCAGGTCATGGCATCACAAGAATGATGGATGGGAGGTGATTATTTGCAGAAACCGTGTAGAATCCCAGTCCCATTTGTGCAGAAAGAAGGAGAAACAGTGGTTGAAACCAAGTAGAGGGGGAACAGGGGCTCCAGCCAGAGTAGGAACTGGAAAATGGTGACTTTTGGCACAGAAAAGGATATTTCTCCTTACAAGTGTTTGGTTGGAATAGTGGGGTCTGGAAGGAGGGAAGGAATGGGCACTGCTGGGGAAGCGCCCAAAGTGATTGTACCTGATTCAGGTGATAGAGCCAGTGCCTCAGACAGGAAAGGTAAGGGATGATGAAAGTCATCTGTGAACAAGATTTGCTGTCTTGGAACACTATTTTGGAGCATCTAATCCCTAAATTTGTAATGCTGTGAAGACTTTTCCAAGGTTCATCTGGGACTCAGGCTATTATTGATTGTTGCTCATCCATGTGGTGTTGTGACACTGCCAATGGAGACCTTGAGCAGATCAAGGGTCACTACTTGAATTCAGCATGATGGGTAAGGAGAAACTGTTGATGTTTTCCTCAAATCTGCTGGTCAAGGCGAAGCAGCCAGAGAGGAGCTGTGGGTCTTGTGGATCAACTCTTGGCTGTGGGGTGGGCAGGGATCTGTCTTCCACAGCTATGGGAAATTTTTAATGACCAGAAAAGAGCAAATGTTACAGCTGTTTTTAAAACAGACAAGATGAAAGATCCAGGGAACAGCAGACCAGTCAGCTTTACAACACCCCTATCGAGGACCATGGAAAGAGTTCTCCTGAAAGTCATTTCCAGACACATGAAAGATAAGAAGGAGACTGGGAGAACCCAGTCACACCAATAAAGAAGGGCAAATCATGCCTGACAAACCTGACTGCCTTCTGTGTTGAAATGACTGGCACAGTGACTGAGAGGGGGTGTGTTTTACTTTAGCACTGCTTTTGACAGGATGTCCCATGGCATCCTTGAAGACAAACTGATAGTTATGGCCTAGATGATGGATTGTAAGGGGAGTGAAAGACTGGCTGTATTGCAGTGCTCAAGAGCCTTGGTCAGTTTTGAAAGTATGGCTGGCTGACAGGTATGGGAGCTGATGTTGAGGCACTTAGTGTTTAATGTCTTCATTCAATGGAGTGGATGATGAAATGCTATGATCCTTCAGATTCACAGAACTGCCACTCAAAGAGACCTTGACAAGGTGGAGTAGCAGCTGCAGAAGTCTTACGAAGCTGAATGCAACCAAATGCAAAGTTCATGGGGAGTGACTGCCTGGGAGCAGCTCTGCAGGGAGTCCTGAGGGACTGTGGCTGAATACAAGACAGTGGGATGGCATTGCAGAAATGAACATAAGTGCACTGGAACACACTAATAAACCATAAGTAGCCAGCAGGCCAAGAGAATATTTTACCACTTTCTATTCAGCTTTCATATTTCATCTGAAATATCGTCCCCAATTTTGGTCTGTTTCCCAAGTGTTGGATGGTAAACTGGAGAAGGCCCAGCAGCTGCTAGATGAGATGGGAAGCTGCATGGAGCACATGGAATAGCAGGAAACTCTGGAGGTCCCAGGTTTGCTTAGCCTGGGGGAGAAAAGGGAACACAATCTCTTCCTGTGATAACTTGATGGTTATAGAGAAGACTTCCAGGCTCTACTCTGAGATCCAGAGTGAAAGGGTAAGAATAACATTCACAGTTTGTAAAATTAAAATTCTGGCTAGATATAAGGAAAAAAATGTAATGAGAGTGGTTAAACACCAGAACAGGTTGCTCAGAAAGCCTGTGGAATCCACAGCTTTGGATATACTCAAAATTTGACTGGAAAAACATTGAGCAAATTGATTTGATCTTAAGAATGCACCTGTTTTTAGCAGTGTTACACGAAATGACCTCCAAATGTAACTTCCAAAAAATTATTCTATTATTCTATATTCAATTTATAACTGTGCACTCCTGAGAGTGGAAGATATTTTATATCCTTCTTCAGTCTAGGAATGAAACTTATGGCCACAAACAAGTAGTACTCTAATTAGGATGAGACAATTTTCTACCTCTGAGTCCCTCTCAGTCTCTGTGACTAGCAGATAATTTTATGTGTATGAGAGAATCCTCTTACGCATGAAAGCTTCCAACAATGCAAAGGTTTATGATCCAGATACAGATAAACCATATGTGAGCAGATGATTCATGAGATTCAGGTTTCTGTTCTGTGTTTCAATCATGTCTGATTTATGAAATGTAAGCAGTGGATCCAAACCCATCCTAGTTGTCAGTGGTCCTTGTGAGGTGGTAAATATAATGAATTTCAAACTGTTTAAAAATCTTTCAAAACTGCTCAGCATGCAACTGCTTTTATAGTTACATGAGCTTTTAAAATGCACATTTCCTGAAAGGCAAGCAAGCGGGAATAATTACTATTCATTTTTTTTCCTCTCAGCTTTGAGAGTTAAATTGTACTCAACAGTTATTTCTCCCTAGTGCATGATACAGCAGAAATCCTTCCAGGGCAAATGCACTGCAATCACAGAGTTGGCTTCAACAGCAGAAGCACTAAAAGAAGTAATTCAGATTAATGAATGGATGATGTAGATACACTCTGTCAGCACTGTTTGCCACAGGGATCTCCTAAAGCTCTGGAAATGAAGACTTCCTCTGGAAAGTTTGTTTGCTCAGCCTGCGGTAGGTACTGAGAATCTGTTCTTTTAAGGACCCTATTTCTCTCCACTCTACTGCTTTCAGAAAGCTTACCTTTTCTTTTTGTACATGAAAAGTCTGGACATTGCAAATAACAAAACTCAAGTGTCAAAAGACATCATCACCGTCAGCAACAAGCTCGTGATGTTTTCTCAAGGAACAACTCACACATTCATTTGTCTTTAATAAAGGCAGATCTGCCTGGCTGTATCAGCTGATGTGCTGTGCTTACCTTGGAATAAGAATCATTTGTTGCTTTTTTTTCAGTGGGAGGGCTTTCAAGATTTATGGGTGTGCTGAGAAAACATGGGAGGAATCTGCCTGGAGGGCTGATGGATCTCCATGGAGTGAAAGATGTACTCAATGGAGTGCGTTTATACACACTGTCCTTGGCATGCAGTGCAGCTTTCCAAGGGTAAGCCTCACCCAGCCTCTTGGGAAACAACTTATTTAGTAGCTTCTTCTCCGTGTGATTTGTTAATTTATGGGAACAGAATTGTTGAGACTTGTTGCAGAAATGCGAGTAATCCTATTAATGAATGTGGCTTTGAAATGGGAGGTTGTGGGAAACAAGATCTTGAAGTTGTGAAACACATTTACTTTAACGTGCTTAAATGTTCCAGAAGTTAAGTAAGACGTTTTAAGAATGTCGGACAACATTTTATAGCAAATTCTTGAGAAATTAAAAAAAGGAAATTTCACTTTGGAAATGTTCAGACTAATTAGGTACAATGAAGAAATTCTTTATAGAAAATGTCACCAATAGTTTAATACAGTAAAAATAAAGCAAATCTAACTGGGCCAAAAGGAAAAGTTTGGCATAATATGAGCAATTAGCTGTTTAACCACAAACACTGCATACTGGTCTAATCTCACTCCTGGAACTAAATGATGAAGTGTGCATGTGTTCTTCTAGAAGAGAGCTCAATATTACGCTTTTGGTCACATCATGTCTTAATCCTGCCCTCTGACCTTAATAATCTAGTCATTGCTAGAGTAATTTAAAATCATGACATATACTCAAATCTCTTCTGTCATGCAAAGTAGCAGAGATTTAACCTCTGGGACTCCAGCATTGTGTGCTAGCTTAGAAAGTAGTGTATCTTCTTCTTTTTTTCCTTTCTAAATATGCTGCTTTTACCTAAAATGTTCAGACTTTTGCTAAAGGAAGAAAGAATGATAGGTAGTAACATCATGCATACGACTAAAAGGTCTCATATTTCTCCCACATAAGCATTTTGTATTTTGTACCTGGTACCCACTACATAAATGTTCCAGTCACTCAATATGAATATAAGAAGAAAACATCACATCCTTATGGAATCACAAAATTCCTCACTCTTTATAAAGAAATCTTTCTATTCAGAGAGTTTGAGGGAGGCTGCAGGTCAGATAACAATAGCTAAAATCATTCTTAGCTACAAGGTAACTCACTGCCATCATTAGCTGTATTAAATTGTAGATTTATTTGTGCTGAACCACCAGTTTCAGGAGAAATTTTTAGAGGTGTTCTAGCCAAACTAGGAATTCTGATGTTTGTAGGACTGACGATCACTATTGATATCTCTGAGGTTAGTATTAGAAGTGTCAGGGGCTCAGGAAGCTTGGGTTCCTGAAGCATTGCTACCATATTTAGGACAAAAAATCTCAAAGAACCAGGGAACAGGTTTATGCACACAGCTGAAACAGGATTTAATCTCATTCTGGCTGTGTTACAACATTTACAATGTTTAATAGCATGTAACACCTATTCTGTGTACACAGACGATATGCTAGTGGGCAGCCTTAGTTCTAGATATGTCAGTAATGAAAACAACTTGGATCATGATCTTAATTGCAATCCCTCTCCCTTCTCCTTAAGAAAGATGTCTTTCTTAATATCTTCTGTAGTTCTTTCTAAATGTATAGGTGGATTCTTACCTGCAGCTGTCATACCTTTTTACCAGCTGTACATCTCAAGTAACATTTCAGGTTGAAACTTTGTTTTATTTTATTGCCTTGTGAGTTGTTCTGTAATTAGCCAATGCACAGAATAAACTCATAAACTATAAAGTGCCTCAGTATCTATTACTATGCCAGTTTTGATATAACCATGCCTTTTAAAGTAAATGAGTTGTTGACCTTATTAGCCTAAACAACATTTCCACTGCAACCACTGATAAATAAAGTTGAAGGGGAAAAAAAAAAAAGCTAGATTTTTGTGGGAAAAGCATTTACCTAAGTGTTTGTGATCTTAAACTGTTATTCAGCATTGATGGATGAGAAAATAAGTGTTTCAGTCTAAGCTGCAGTCAGGATATCTCCAGATGCCAGGAGCACAGAGACCTACCAGTGTCATACACATAAAGCATCAGGGAGTCCACTGCAGAGTTCAGGAAATTTGTGGATTTAAATCTGCCTACACCGGCTCCATTAGTGAATCCTGGGTTTAACACAAATGAATGATAAATTCAGTTTTGCATCATCCTGTGGAACAAAACTTTGTATTTTACTCAAAGACAATACAAAGAGAAAGCTCAGCTCAGATGTGTGTGAGAAATTGTGTAGTCAAATCTGTACGAGAGCCAGCAACAGTTGTAGGTCCTTCATGTAGCAGCATATAATGCTGTCAGTGCCTTCACACCCAGCAGAGGTTACAAAATCTCTTGAGAAAGCTACAGGACAGGTTTTACACACACCCCCAAACTGGATTGGCATCTGTCATGGAAAGTATTGACCTTCAAGACGCATCTCATGGGGATCATGCAGGAAAACAGCTCAGTGTTTAAAACACAAGAATTTGAGGATTGCTGGTTTTTAAACACCTGCAATGCTTCAAATGCTGACTATTGTCTGCTAATTCTCTCATACTGTTTTGTTGATTCTTATTCAGAATGTTCTTGGGTTTAGTTCACCCAATCTTGAAGTGTGGCTGAACACTGGTTCCTGATTGCCTGTAGAGTCCACAGATTAACAGACTAGCAGATGTCAGCCCAGAGAACATCTTCATCTCAGCATTAACATTTTCTGAGGCCAGTGGCCACTACAATGCCAGCCAGAAATAAAGACTTTTGTGCTGCATTCCAGACAGTGGAAAGATGGTCAGACACAATCATTTCAGCACAGAAGAGAGGGAAAAAAACCCCAAAAGCCATATAGCAGCTCTCAAGATCAACAGGAGAAATCACTGTTTCTTGGCTTACTCAAGTAAACCATCATCTAGTTCTGTGCTTACTTTCTTATACATTCTGATTGGTTTTATTGCATCTATTTAGAAAAAATGCACTAAATTCCTACTGAAGTATAATTTCATGGGTGGCCTGATACAAGATAACATTGGAACCGAGTTCTGCCAGACTAGAAAGCCAAAAAGTATTTCAATGGTGCTTTTGGTTGTCTACACTGTGAACCTATTGCCTCTAATACAATATTTCATTTCATAAACGGCTGCAAAGATGCGTACAAAAAGATTAATGCCTGACAAAAACATGAGTTTAGATAGAAAAGGCAGGCAAAGACAGAAACATTATTCCAATACTTTCAGGTGCTTCAGATCACCTATTTAGGGCTTTGCTCTCTTATGGCGCTGCTTGATGGACTTCAAGAAAGGGGAAGGGAAGAAGGAGGAGTAACCAGATTTGTTGAGTGTTAAAAAGCCATTTAAATGAATCTCAATTTCCTAAGGTTGAAGGCATTTCCCTCATTCTAAGAGCAACATAGACCCCGAAAAAAATTTGCCAATTTAAAAGTACATCTTCAGAATATATGAAATCTGATCATTTCACATGATCTTTGAAGGAGCCACTGAACATGCAGGGATGGGGGAGGCAGCAGACATTTCAGAGACCCAGAGAGAATTGGAGAGATGAGATGATGCTTTTCATGGACACACTTCCCCTCCAACACCCTTATATTCGAGTATACCAATGCCAGTGCTGTATAAACAGGTCCATTATTAGACTACTGTTCTTCCACATGTAATAGATCCTGTCTGCATGAAGGTCTCTCTATTTTTCAATCTCAGGAGATACAGAAAAAAGTATTTACTATAAATGATTTTTCTCTGAAAGGAAATCTCCTTACAGAACATTTCACATGTTTCACTTTTGAACATGATTTCTTTTTCCTTTATTTTTTTTTCTTTTTTGGCAAATATCTTCTTCATCTTGTTGGTGAATGTTTAGGGAAGAAGTAAGATCCAATCAGTCTGACATTTAAAACCAAATGTCTCAAGGTAAGAATAAGAACAGCTGTCAGTAGGAATTAGCAGAAGCCAGCACTTGAGAAGAGGTTGGTATTTGACAGTGTTGATGAATACATTTCACACTGAAGATGTTACCTTCCAAACTTTAGGTTTCTCTTTTCTTTTTAAGCAATGTCTGGCCTTACTCACCCTTTTAATGTTATGAAGTGGTACAATATTTTATACATGACAAGGGTGAGGGAAGAACCCTATTATCATTCTCCCATGTACGTGTTGTAACACGAATTAATGCAAGGATGGAAATATTCATCCATTTCATGAGGACAGCTGAAACATTTGCTGCCAAAATTCCTTGCCTGTCATTTATTACTGACATTGAGAACATTTTTTACGCACTTGTGAAAAAGCTTTCCAAAAAACATTGGAGTTTATGAATTGCTTGCAAATTTGCAGCTGATAAAGTTGAATTTTCAATACCTTGCAGGGCTTAATTTTTTTCTGTGGCTTTGGAAGTAACCTGTACATTTAAATTGCCTTACATGGCAATTTAGATTTGCTCATAGTGTGGTACATGCTCAGTGACGTTTTCCTTGTGCTGCTATTCCAGTTAGCAGTTAGGTCAGTGCATATTTATGTCTCCTGCAGAGCAACTCAGCTCAGGAGGAGGAAATCCTTGGAAATTCGTCAAGGTTTCCAAATTCCTTTTGTAAGAAGAATAAATATTTTGTGGATCTCTAATGCAGCCTGCTGTTAAAGTACAGGGAATACTTGACAGACCGCAGTATAATTACCATGTTCATGGTGGTAATTAAGTCTGCAGTGCACTAAACTATTTTGACAGATTTTCTCTGACTCAAAAGGAAACTGAGGGTCTTCTTCATTTTCTCAAGGTTGCTTAGTAGCCTATAGAATTTCAAATTGTATTAGGGAAATAGATATTTTAGAAAACTTGATTTTTTAAATTAAACTGTAATTTTATTAAATCCCTTTATTTCTAGAACATTTTTCAGAGATTAAAAAAAAAAAAAGGAGCCATGTAAAACATCAATGAAGTATGCAGAGGTCAATATGTATATCAGAGGGTATATTAGAACAGAATGTCGTCCTTGAAGGAGAAGTACTTCAGGACAAAAATCGGGAATTTTCTGCAGTAAAGCATTTCCACCTGTGAAGAGGAAACTTATCAGAACTGGAGCTTTCCAAAGGAACACATCAAATTTGACAAAACTATCACATGAAAGATCTGGTAGAAGTCAGAGAGAAACCAGGAGAGAGAGACAAAGAGAGAGAAAAAAAAAAGAGAGAGAGAAAGAGAGAGAGAGAGAGAGAGAGATTCTGTGAAACAGAATAACCCAGACCATTCCCTAGCCCTGAAGAACAACTGCATGATGTTTTGCTGTCTAAGCAAATGCACTTCTCTGAAAACAGCACAATGCTTCCAAACAATTCCTTGGACACCAAACCATCCTTGGCCATTCTGTGAGGAAGCACAAATTTTAAGCAAAACCTATGTAGTCAGTGTCCTATTAACTGAATGGCAAAGATGATAATGTAGTTCTTGCTGTTAAGAGATTAAAAAGAATTAATTATCCTCAAAATTTTCTTTTTATGTTTTATTTACAAACATAGTGTAAATATTGTTTCCTGAGTACCTGACTGTAGAAATATGCTTTGTAGTTCTTACCAGTCTGTGATGAGAGAAAAATAAAATGTAAAACTATAAATATCTAAGCCTTTCTTTTCCCAAATTTTCCCTATTTCCTATGCTCTACACTCATTTGCAGCCTTCCTTAGTGTTTGATATGAAAGAGCTAAACACTTTCATAAAACCAGAACTATATGCATTTTATTGGAGGTGATGTAGATTTCTTACACTTTGCCCAAAATACCTCAAAGCCAGTATTGCTGTACACATCTGTGGCTTTTTCACATAGACCTCAAGGAAGCAAAGATACAGAGACACATGTATGTGTATCCTCAGGTACTTCCAAATACATCCATCCTTGTTTTAGCCCTTTATGACTATTTGTTCCTTGCCTTCTTTATTCTGGCACAGTTTCTGACAGATAAAAATATCTATTGAAATTGGTTCTCTCTCACTTTTGTAGTTCCTCATCGTTCAGCTTTTTCCTCTCACTACCAGCTGTGGGCAGTTTCTCACACAGGTCTATGCTCCAGAGCGTTTTCTGAGAATTTCAGTTGGAAAAGATGGAAGAGGTGAGTCTCAGGGGGAGCAAGGCAGTGCCACTTCAGTAACAACATCAAAAGTAGTGAGCACTTATTAGTATTGCTTTAAATAAATTTTAATCCCCCTGTGTTATTTAACAGGAATTTACATTCTGATCCAGCAACATTAAAGCAGGAATCTGTTTTGGTAAGACCCAATGTCTGGCTGAGTTCAGTTTAGCCATTGAACATGTCTACCTGTCTTCAGCATGACTAATGCATGTCTTCAAAGTTTGTTTTAGGCTGAAGTGCTTAGCTGAAAGGAGATCTGGATTATTCTGCTGAATAAGCCTGTTATGGCAGGCCAGTCAACAGTAAATCTGTTTTACACAGATTTGAAAAAAAAAAAAATCACCATTTTGTACTTAATTCATTCAGTATTTACAGGCACATTTACTGGGGTGTTGTACTTCGATGAGAAATAAGGATAGTCTATAATTTCTTTGGACCTTAAAATGCCTTCTTGAATTGAGTCTATTAAAATATAATATTAAAATAATGCCATATTTTCCATGACATTCTGAATGCCTTAGTTTCTGTGACTGTAATACCATGATATGAAAAAAATTAAGGTGTTCTTCCTTCCTTCTCTGAACCATCTCTGGCCAGTGTTTCCCTTGTTCCTATTAAGTTTGCTGCCCCTTCAGCTGTGACATGACAAACCTTTGGGGAGGATGCTGTAAATAGGATCACTAAAGCCCTGAGTTAAACTTCCAGGAGCAATAAGAGTGCTGATAAGGAATGCAATAAGTTGGCCTTGCACAAAATCTGCCATCTCTTGAAACTATCTTTTTACTCAAGTAAATCAGAACACAAGAACACATTGCACAGATAATGCTGTAGGGCTTATTATTAAAGATGGACAGTACTTTTAAGTATATTGAGGGCATAAAAGCAAACAAATGTTCTTGAATAGTGAATTCTGTGTAAAATGTGGAAAAAGGGGAAGGGAAAGAATCTTCAAGAATCAAAAGAGAAGAAAAGATGTGTGAAATCTCTACTTCCCATTCTTTTTTCTGACAGTTTGTCTTTTTTAAGATCATATCCTCCAATAAAGTTGAAAGATGCACAGAAATATTCTTACAAAAACTTTTCTAAGTAAATTGTCCTATTTTTTCCGACTGTGAGTGTTTTTTGAGGTGAAACTGATGTGCTTATACATTTTCAATAAGAAAAATATTAGCTGTAAACATGTACTTTGCTGAGTGCAGCATAAGCATAGTTTCTACAGCATTTTCTGATAAGAATATACATCAGTGCATATCTGAGATCACTGCAGCTTCAGATATTTAAGTAACCCACTGGGAAAGGTCATAGTTTTCCAAAATACAGATCCAGAACTCCCTGTCATGCTCACAGCCATAGCAAATACTCCTCAGTAGATGTTTTATCACCCCCTCCTCCCTCTCATCTCTTTAGTGATTTACAAGCAGCTAAAGGATCTCCTGGTTGTTAGAGCAGCATTTACTTCCTTTTGGTGTGCCAGAGTTATGGGGCTGGCAATGAGGGGCACAGCTTGTGGGGCAGGATCTCCAGCTTGCCGAGCATCCATCCCTTTGTCCCTCTGCTGCGCAGCCCCGTCCCGGGCAGAGCCTTGCCATGGAAGCAGCACAGGGCAGGAATCTGACAGACTGGGAGGTGCTGGAGGACAATTCCTCATCCACAGAGACACAGCAGTGCTCTCATGGAAACTGATAGTGCCTCCCATCTCACTGGGACCCGATGGTCCTGTATCCTTTGCTTCCTGGAAACCACGAGGATTATGACTTTTGCTTCCTGTGAGGGGGTGCAAAGAGAGATTTTGTACATCTGGATCTGATTCCCTCTAAGCTTCAGTATCCCATGCATTTGAGACTTGTTTTTCTTTTGTATGCATTCTACATGCTTTTCCATGTTTTCCAGTGGGATGTAACACAAGGCAAAGGTAGATGAAATGGATGACCTCCTGCTGAACCTTCCTGTCACTCCCCAAAATCCTTCCCTACTTGGGAAGCTGTCAGCCCAGGAGTGAGTCCTGCCCCTGGCCAGCCCTGGGAGCTGCTGTCTTTCAGAGGAGGGGAGATCAAGAACACACTGATACATCACGACAGTAACAAGGCAATTTTCAGTCCATTGTTGAGGCCATATCTAGAAAGGGACCAATCTGATGAGCCCGAACCCTTTAATGAATATTCTAAAATCAGTTCTCCTAAAGGAGATTAAGCTTGTTAAACAATACTCCATAAAAATCTACACTTGCAAAAGTGAGAAATTATTTTCTCAGTATCATAGGCAAGATTTACTTCACAGGTTAAAATGTCTGGATAGAAATGTCTATGTGTGAATCAGATATCTGAGCTGTATTAATTGAAGATCTCATGCATATCTTCTTTCCAATGTAATAAAGAATAAGGCAACACTCTTATCTCATTCTTCTATCTAGAATTTGTTAATTAGCAGTTTTTTGCAGGGATCATCTAATTCAGTTACATCTATCTTAAAATTAGATATTTAGGTTAAGACTGATTTTGAAGTTGCTGTAGAGAACTATTTCTCAACCAGAATCATAATACAATATTTCTGGAGTAGAACTTAGTTTCTTTAGACTAATTTTTTAATGGATAAGGTGGTTGATTTCTGAAGGATTGTGCCTCACATCCTCAATTACATACAAGTAAAAACTAGTATAAACAGGATGTTTATTTTTTAGCTAAATGAACCTGACCAAAAGATGCTGTACTTCCACCTGGTAGTTATAAAGACAAAAAATTTAGATGATCAGAGCTACCAATCTTGTATACAAAAGTTTTGTTATTTAGATTCTTCTACAGAGTTTGTCAGCTTCTACTGTGAGTAAAAATTCAACACTGTGCTCCTTATGGGTAAGAAATAACATTACACAGTACTAGTGTGTTTGTAATAATAATTTGAAGGACCAATAAACAAGTGACATTTTAGTTTGCGGGGGAAATAAAATACTTTGCATGAAATCAATAATTCATTTCCTTTTGCCTACTGAATGATGCTTCATAATTTATTATCAAAATAGTGGCTTCTGTGCAATGGAGGTGATTTACAGCTGACAAATTCCTCTTGGAGCACCCACCACATAATGAAATTTCACTGGGAGTCGTTCTGATGTGAATCTGGCTTAAAGCCAGAACAGTTGGAATCTCTGGGGTTTGTTGAAAATTGGGTTGAATTTCTTGGTAGGTTTTCTTTCTGGCTTTCAGAAGGGACTTCCAGCAGCAATGAAATCTGGAATTGCTTCAGCTCTCAGCATCTCCATGCTTCCCAAAATAAAAAGGGCATCTGTTTGTAGATATCCCCTTACATTTTTTATTATTATTGCAACACTTACATGTAGACTTATTCATGAACTGAATTATTTTTTTGTGTTGTGGCACAGCATGTGATTTTAAAAAAACCAAAACCATCAAAAACCACATACAGAAAACTAGTGGGATGGAAGAAAGTTTGGCAAGTAAAGTACATTTTCTGCATTTTCTCTTTTAGAAGGTTATGATTACATGTAATCTCACACCTCTGAGCAGATGCTATCTGTTTTCCCTCCCAGAGCTTTAAGCTGTAACCAACAGGAGACATAAAGGAGACAGAGGAAGCTGTGAGAGATTGCAAGGCTTTCTTAACATGGGTTTTTTTAAATTAAAACAAACAAACAAACAACACACTCCCAAAAAGCACACACACACACACTAAAAACACTTAAAAAAAAAACAAACAAAAAACCCCACCCACACACAAAAGCAGGAGAAGGTCCATTTCTGTACTAGTTAAAATAGTAGAAGTTAGTATGAAAATGTAAAATTGATTTTCAATTTTAATGAAAATTGCTGAAAAAATTCCACTTAGAGGAATTACAATATTTACCTTTATCCTTCCCTATTGTGTGCATTAGTCCTCCTGAAACACACAGATTTTCATCATTGGAGCATGTCTGCTTTAACTGATGGTAATGGCACTGTTATTTCTGTGGTACAAATCAATGGGAGTGGATATCCAAGTGAATGCATTTTCTTGTGTGCATGGTGGCCTATATCATACTCATAAATCTTTAACTATTTATGAAAACATCTTGTAATTTCATGGTTTCTTATATGCCCTCTCTCTATGTAATGAGCTGATGGTGCAAGGCTGTGTCAAGGTTTTACTGGAAGGACAACGCTGCAAGGATTACAAAAACTTTGAGAAGATGTGAAGAAAGGCACAAAGGAAACAAGAGGATTAATGCAGAAAAATATCAACGACAGGAGACACAAATTCTATGAAGAACCCTTCTAGGTAAAAATCTTGTGTAGGAGAGTTTTAATGCACAGTTCTTCCTCCTGACAGAGACATTTGCATATACAACCTTAAACACTTAAAAAATAGATGGATATTAAAAGAGAGGATAATCAAGGACAGTATAACCATTGATTTGAATATTTTCATTTGAAGCTCTTCATTTTCTGTGGGCAAATAAATATTCAATTGATGCCATCTAGGTTTCACTTTCTAATGCAGGAACCTATGCATAAGTCAGTAACTGGAAAGAATAATTTAAGTGTAAAAGCTCCAATTGAATGTAGATGAGAGGCCCCATCAAAAAAAGTGGCCAATGACCCAATAATTTAAATATTCACTTGAGAAGAGTGATCACAATTGAGAAGTGTGTTTGAATCTCCTGTTTGCAGCAGTAAGAGGACACTTACAATGATGATCCCCTTCTCTAATGAGTGAGTAATTTATTCTCTGACTTAAGTAAAATTTACATGTTTTACACTGAGTGGAACACCTACCATAGGAAGTTTTCCTGTTGTGGTGAACGAGATGTGAGTTCATGTATTTTAGCCAGAGTTGTAGGTGAATCCAAGTCTTCCAGGGCCAGAATTTTTGTCTGCTGGTAATTAATGGAATGACGAATACCTATCTGCATATGTTCTCCAAATGGCACTGGCTCTAACTGATTTACCAATTAATTCAACTAGAAATTAAAAATACATTGTGAATAGTCACAAACAATCTTTTAATTAAATATAAATTTATTGAAATAATTGTAACAATTTACCAATACATTAATTAACTCTGTCATGAAAAATTATCATAAGAGTGGTTGTAATCATCAGTAAAATACATTCTCCATTACATCAGAGTTATTTTTTTCAACACTAATGTTATGATTATGAATGGCTAAACTAAGGCCTGTGGTTTGTGATTTATACAAATAGTGTTCCTCAAATATTCATTGTTATTTTCCACAATATTTCAGATTATTTTGCCTTTGACACAATCATTAAAGTGTATTTTTCTTCTCCTAGACCTCATCTAGTCTTTGTTTTACCTCCAACCTTTTCTACTTGAAACTTACTTTGCTGAAAGAAATTGTGAGCTTAACTGACTCACTGAAAAGTTATCTATAGATCAACATCTATGTTTTTCTATTCTGAAATAACCCATGTTTGAGTAGTCTGTTGGTTCATTCAGCTTAATCCTTATCATCTGATGCCAGACCCTGTAGAAAGAATACATATGTGTATTTATCGCAGTTTATATAATTTTTTCACTTAGAGAGCTGAGAAATAATACATTTTCTTCAATGACTAACATGTCATGGCTCTGAGGGACTATTGATTTGAAATGTGACCTTTTTAAGAGTCAGAAAGAGACAGGAAAAAGAAATGTAACAACATGTCAACAGCAGTTTTCAAATCAGCAGAAGTTGTCTGAAGTACTGTTTTACCCTGCATATTTTTTCTTAGATTTTACTTGACCTTATTTTGCAAAATATTTAGGTATTGCCATTATATTCTCTGTTGGGTTTAAGTGTGATATTTCATTTGGATTTGAGTGGCACAGTCGTGGCTTTTCTCTTTTTTCTGCTTTTTTTGTGTGTATTTTTTAATTACTCTTGTTATAAGAGGTATAGAGGACATATTAGATGACACAGCCTGGCAGGTGTTCCCACCTGTTATACTTGCTGTGGTAGTGGAAAAACTTCCCAAAATTCTCCATTGCAGATGTGAGTAATCACCAATTTTCTTATTTGTGTCCATTTTGTCATTAATGTCTCTATTTTTTTATCTCTTGCTCAATAAAATGTGTTAGGTTAAAAGGGTAAATTTTTTCTTCTTAAGAGTTGGCACTAATTTTTCATATTTTATCGCTTTTTTTTTTCTCTGGGATCATTGTTTAGTTTTATAAAGATGATTTTATAAAATGCTGTTTAATGGCCTGTGATAAAATACCCAAATGTAAAATTCCATTTAAGTCTCGATTAAAACTTTATCTTATTGTGTGTCCAAAATGATATATGACTTCTGTATTATTATTAACACAATCCAAAATAAAAGATACACTTTTGACTATCCTGAGTTCTGTTTTCATTGCCTGTTTCCTTGCATTAATGCATAATAATTAGGCTTTATGGAAAGATTTAAATTTTTCTCCTTTTTTTTTTTTGATGAAGTAACTTTTTCACAAACCTCTAACATAAGCTGATAATTCTAATTTTCAAAAGTCAAAATTAGATGCAGGAATGCAAATTCAAATACTAAAAACTTCTCTTCATGGCTTGAATCTGCAAAACCTCATCTGAATTCCAGAGGGCCATTCCTATCCACTGCTGAAGTCAACAGAAATTTTGACCTGGATTTCACATGATATATGGAAGAATGTTGTAAGGAAAGATTATTGTGAAATATGTTTCATGTTCATTCCCTTTCCAGTGCAATGGTGACTGATTTTTTGCATTTAGTTCAAGAGGCATCTTTAGTATTTCTATCAAATCCATAAACATGCATGGCTATGTTATGACATAAGATATATTTCAGCTATTGCTTAATAACAAAATTAAGATTGCATGTGCTAATTTGACTTCTAGCCTGGGAAAGCCAGTATCACTTGCTGAAAAACAGGGCACCTTCACCTTTTTTTCTTCTCAAAAAGAACTTCTATGATTCATTCTTATATTTAATAGTTATTTTAGGAATAAGATAAAATGAACAAAGGTATTCAGGGGTAGTCATAACATCATTGAAATTAGGAAATTCTAATGAAAGTGTTCAATAAAATGATCATTATAGGATTAGCTATAATAATAGCAATAGTACTAATAATGAAATATGATTCAATAACTGAGTATACCAAAGGAAAGTATAGTCCTTAAAATGGAGAGTTTATTCTGTGTCCTTTATTTTCATACCTCACATATTCCATTTAAGCAATATAATAGCATGATTAGTCATGGGTTCTTTGGATGATACTGTAAGGCTTTATATATAAGCATGGGGTGATAACCAGTGTAGTAATTTGTATTTTCACACGGGAAAATTGTAGTGGCTATTATTAGATTTATTGTGACATCCAGTGATGAAATTCTTGCCTCATTAAAATAAATAGACTATTTGCTAGTTACTGCAGTAGAGCCACAGTTTCAGCCCACAACCTCAGCTCATAATTCAGAATGTCTCCACTGAGTTCATTTATTCCAAGCCAAAACACACACGCTAAAGTTCCCAGGCACTATTGAAATATCTTCCAGAAGCAGGAGACATTGCCTTCCAAATAACACACTGAAGGTTAGTTCCTTGTATTTTTCGAAGGACTATGGCACAACTTCCTAAGGCATGGATCATCCACACAGAGCCATATAGAGGATATCCTTAAGTAGTCCTTGGTAAATTGTAGTCTTCAGTAAAAGAACTTGTTCTGTGTTTCACCTGTTCAAACTGGTTTAGAAAGGTTGAACTTGACTAGTTCCTAGAAGTTCACCCAGGAAAACAAAAGGGATTCAGGAAACAGTGTTTGGACAAGGCCAGTGATACTTGTCCGTGTCATCCTGATTTGAGCAGTGTTTTTTTACACAGATCTTTGAGTACACTTCATTGTACAGGCTGTTCTTCTCATGAAATTTAAGACTAAAACTTTGGCTGGTGTCTCTTACACAGTAGGGATTATAATTCTATGTGGCTTGGCTGAATTCCAGTATGGAGAGCTTCATTTTGCCCGCATAAGAAATTCTACTGTAACTTTGTGAATGGTACTTTGAGTTCTGCATCAGAAATGTTCTGGGAGAGAGCTGGGCTTTGGTGCATTGTTGCATTAATTCTCATTGCAGACAGAAGGTACTGCAGATGTGTGCATACTGAAGCTCAGATACAAAGCTATCAAGTTCCCTCATTTAATTTTTTTTTTAACTTTGTTTTTCTTTAAGCCTCTCCTCACCTCTCCCAGTTTTTAACTTCCTGATGAACTCTTGCTGGCAACCACCATATTTTACTTCCAGCTGGCAGGTCAAACAAACACCCTCTTTGAGAGCTCATGTTAATGCACAAGCAGATCAGAACATGTGTAATGTTATGTAAAAACCCAGCCAGCTTCTTTTTGCTCTTCTCTCTGCCCACCCAGACACTTCTTGAAACTGCATTCCTAGGAAAGGCTGTACAGATAATCCAACATTGAACCTCTCTCATGGAAAGAGTCTGTAATATTTTGTATCAAATCATCTATTATGTTCCCAGTGATCGTGTAGTTTTACAGGATGTTGATCTATTTCAGCATGAATTTAGACAGCAATATTGTTTTCTCCATCTCCCAATCACTCTCTAAGCTAGTTTATAAAAGTCTATTTTACAAGACACTTGTTTTGTACAAAGTAAAACTGACAAGTCACACTAAATTAAAATTCTTAAATAGCTAAAGCAATCTGCTTGAAAGAAACTTCTATCTTCTGTGTAATGTGTTTTCCTGGATGGCAAAATTGAGCAAACTCCTCTCTGATGACAGAAGAATAAATTTCTGGCCTCTTCATGGAGCAGAGACTGCCATTGTTGCCATTTCTTATGGATGTTAGAATGGAAAGGTTCCACTCAAAGTCAGTCCACTTGATGGCTACAGAGTAATGAATGTGCTTCATCAAAAGCCACCGTAGGCCTGGCTTGTTTCAGCAGGACCTGTGCTTCATTCATGAGGCAGGGCAAAATCAAGGTTGGCTGTGCAATGGTTAATATATATCCAGAATTTAAAGTAAATTATCTGTGCACCAAATGAGCTGGATCTCGTTGAAACGCAATCATGTCATCTAAGTAATACTACTGTAATGTGACTTTTTTATAAGCCTATTAGCTATACATCCTACTGAATTATATGAATACATGCTCAAGTACAATAAATTTCAAAGCCCATCCAATCATCATATCCATCTAGTAAAACACACTTTTTAATGTACATTTAACAAAATAATGATTTGAACAGTTGACTACTCCATTTTAATCAGACAAACTGATGTGTCCATATTTCTTACAAATAAGAAAAGCTCTGGCTGTGGGAAGTAAATGCACATCTCTTCAAGAGGAGTGATTTGTCCTGAATGCAATTCCTGTCTGGAATGCTCACAGACCAGCAGTATGACCTACTGTACATTGTTTCCTTTGTAGCATTTTGCTGGCTTCATATATTTTAATTTCAGAGCTAATGTCTTTCAATGTTCTTTTTATTGGAAGTCGTGAAACACTAATGAACCAGTGTTCAGTCCAAGAGATGATGAAACATAGGGGATTTTTATCATTGCAGAGGCAATTCTATAGACCAAACAAGTGATTTACTAATACCTTGACATGTTCTGTTAATGGAGAAATTGTTTTCTTAAAAATAAATGGCAAACTATTGACCACTATGTAATGAGAAACAGTCCATTACAAGGTTCTTTTCTGATCTGATTGACAATGTGCTCTTTAAAAGGTGTTTGGTAGTTAGATTTTAGAAGACAAGCTGATTATCTTTCTAATTCTTAAGGAGAGCCATTGGCTGCAGTCTTATGTCACTCAATAGTTACGAATTCAAGGAAGCTATGATACATGGCCAAATCAGAGCTTTTATTTGACATCTGCTAACAGGAGAGGTGTGCCCTTGGCCCTTCCTGTGTGTTATGAGCTTGTCTCATTCTCTTTTTACCCCAGTGTCTGTTACTCACCAAGAGCACATTAATCATATCTCCTGCCCTCCACAAACTGCAGCACAGGTCGAGGCAGCTGCTGCAAGAACTCCGGGAATGGACATGGACTCTGCAGGCTGCAAGGGTCAGACATCCTCACTGAAAAGGGCTCTCAGACACCAGAAATTACCTAGGGCAGGAGGGAAAAGGAAAAAAAAAAAAAAGAAGAGGTATGCGAAGACAGGGTTACTGAATAAAAGAACTGTGACCATCAACCACTTCTCCAATAAATGTTTATTGTTTTACAGCTTATTTGAAACTCTAAATGGAGGAGCATTAGGGGGAGGTTATTAGAGGATGGTTTAAAGCTTACAAAAATTTCTTAGCAACTCTGGACGTAGCGTAACAGAATGATTATCTAGTGACACCAATGTCTCCAGACAGAACAGGGATCATGCAGATACATTGTATTACACTATATTCAGGTATTCAGGCAGGTTTGCAATGGTTTTCAGCTCCAGCTAGAACTGCAATCTGTGTGTTGACACACCCACAAAAACCTCCTCAGAAAAGGAGTCTCAGTGCTGTGAATCAGTACATTACATTGATAAAAAGCAAAAGAACACAGCAAAGCTCAGAAAGGTGGAACAAATATTTAAAATAAGAGTGCTGTAGGGGAACCATTTCCACTCTACACAGACCTTTGAGTGATTGTGTTCAAAAGCTCTGTAACAGATGAAGCTGGCAAAAATAAAAGGAAAAACATGGGTTGGCAGGAGGAGACAGGCTATTAATATCTTTCAGCAAAATATGCTGGAAGAAAGGACGTATTGTCTCTCTGGAGCTTTGGTGTGCTGGAGAACAGCATTTGGGCAGCCCCTGTAGTACAGGAACTGCTGTTCTGCTCTCTGTTTCTTCACTACAACAGGAGAAAAGGCCAGCCAGCAGAGCTCAGTAATGTAAAAAGGACTTACTTGCCATGTAATAAGAAAGAAAAGGGGGAAAATTATAGTGAGCTGAATTTCAGTGTGGGAGTATGAAGCATGAAAGCAGTATCAAGATTTGCTACAAGTCTTGCTTAAATTTTCATGTTATGTTTTCATGATGTGTGTGTAGTAAAAGTGTGGGAGTGACAGGACATCATGTTCTTTCCCTTCTATCATGGTTTAACTCTATGTTTTCAGCCTAAACAGTGAAATACTGGCTTAACAGAAGAAATATTCATGGGGTGAATATTAGAGTATACACCTAATTTTCTGATATATTAGGTTTTGAAACTTTCAGAGACCATCAATGAGACAAATCTGTGAACAAAATTACTGTCCTTGAACCATTTCTGAGTACCTTCATAGGCAACTGCAAAAGCACACAGCACATTCCCTTGCAAAGAAAAGCTAGTCTAATATTTTTGCAAGTAGATAGATCCAAATCCCTTCCAAGACAGTTTAGAACTTCATTCCTTATTTGTCCAAGTGACTGTCTCTCTTCCCCTGATGTACTTGTGCTAACCAGCTTATACAGACTAATTCTTCTTGTTATTAATGCCCATTTATTTGGTAATAGTCTTTCCAAATCATTTGAGATCCTGCTACTGGTGAGTCAGTCTATCCTGACAACTCTCTGTAATAACAGCAGGTAGGATTTCTCAGTATAATCCAGGTGACCCATAAAGTGCTTACAGAAGATTGACTATTTTGTCAAGTAAGTAGTAGAAGGCTTCTTTTGGCTTTTTCTCTGTTGCTGCTCCCTCCATTATCTATAATAAAATACCCATTGACTTCCAAGACACAGAATTGATTGTTAAGTGGTAATCACACTGCTTTTGGCCCTGAGAGATTTTGACCTTGCCTTTCTTTTGCCAACATAGTGCACAGAAAATAAAGATGGGGAGTGGAAGCCGTGACAAGCCAGATCCTGGCTCCAGAAGGTATTGCCAAGAATATTTACAAAAAATGTTCTCACTTGGAAATACTGATACATTAAAACATTTTTTTTTTAAGGAATGAAGTAGAATTTGATTTTTTTTTCTATTTTTAGTTTTTTAGATCTTGAAAGGAATTTCTGGTCACAGAAAAAGCTGAAAAGTCTGGAATTACCTGATGGTCACAAGCTTCCTGTTCACCATCCTTTGGACTCTTTCAGTGTGAATTACTCATTATTTGAGCATTCCCAACTTTATGGTGACAGTGGAAGGTAAAATACGTTAATTATGAAAGGTTCAATGGATCTAAGTATTTGTCTTTTAGGTTTTTGTGCTTGTATCAGTTTCCTGATCTGAATAAATATATCTATTAATAATATAGTTTCTTTGTAACTTGAAAGTTTCCAAATCTTACAAGAAAATTTATTTACAAACAACATGGAGGCATCAGATGATATCAGAGGCCTCCCTCTTCTTGAAATATTTTCCTCCTTATTTTTTTCTCTTTATTTTTTTTTCTTATAGCTTTATTTTGCCTTCATTGGATAGCAAAGACTGCCTGTAAATGGGAAAAAAAGTATTATTCTAAAACTTCATCATGTTTTTAAAAATTGTGCTTTTTTTAAAGAATAAAAATTAAATTCCAAATTTGGAATGATTTGCAAATTGTTTCATCACTCCCACACCTATATTTAATCTTATGGTACATCAATATAAAGGATTGGTTGATTGATTAACAAAGTACAGAGTAGCTTAGGCCACATGAATTTTTGGTTGAAGTGAAGAGAGTTAAATGTCTTTTATCAACCACACATTTGCTTTTGAGCAGTTCTGGGAGCACATGAAAGATAGCAGGGACTTAGAAGAGAAAAAGCCAGATGAAATGCTACCCTACATCTGCCTTTATTCACAAAAAAGGTTAAATTGTATCAGGCATTCATGAACGCAGGTGAAAAGTTAGGAAGCATGCAAAATACAGCAGAAAATGGTTTTTAAAAGGTTATAGTATTGTAAAATCGACAAGATTTCTTGGCCACAGTACACACACCAGGAGTGCTGAAGGAAGTGGGGGATGAAACTGGCAAAGTAGTAGCAGCATTTTCACAAGTTCACTCAATTTTTATTCACTTCAAGAGCCAGAGACAGATCTGAAGATTGGGAAAATGGGTCACACCATTTCTTTACTTCAAAAAGATGAAGAACAGGAAGGGAAAAATACATGATAAGGTTGATTCAGTCTTTTCGATAGTGTTGTAGGAAGAGAGTGAAAAATGTTATGAAAGCTTGAAAAAAATCAGAGATATAAAATATAGCAAAAAGTAAAATGTCACTCTGTTTGTTCAGCATTCTTCAATTAAGATCATCTAATATCTCTCCTGACTAATGCATTTGTCCATACCTGAATGTATTCATGTCGTTTGGGAAGATATTATTGTGATAGATAGGAATCATCAAAGAAGAACAATCAGTAAACACCCTGCTAATTTTTCCACATCACAATTACAAATGGCTTAGAAGATCCTTTGAGAGCATCCCACTTCAGAGTCCAGGACAGGCAGGCACAAAACATGAGATACCTTTCTATAGTTCCAATTCCTTCCTCAAATTCAGAGGCTAAGTCTTTAAAATGAATGTACAATATAAAAGATAAAAATAGGAATTCCAATATGCCATATCAGGATGTGATTTTTTTTAACTGTTCCTTCAGCTTACATCCATTTTATACTCTCAACTATAAACACTATTTACCTGCAGCCATGAGAAGCTGTTCCAAAAACCCTGTATACAAACACAACTTTGTTGTTGTTGTAGAAAGAGAGTATTCTACTAGTATATGAACATCATGATTCCCTGAGGACAAGATTATGGTTTGCCCAGTTCTTGACTAGCTGCCAGTTTTGTTAATTTCCCTGAACAGTTTAAATATTGGGCAGTGAAGCTGTGTGTATACAGAGGCAGTGATGCTGGTCAATACAAACTGCAGACACCATCCCTTGAAATCTGTAAATTAAATGCTTATTAGCAAGGCTCAAATAAGTAGAGTCTTTCTGCCTTTTTCTTTTAGGAGCTGATGCAGAAATGCTGTCTTCCTCTTAAGTTCAGTCCCACCTTGTTTGCTCTGGCAGTGCTCATGAGAGCACCCTTCTGTCACTCAAAACAAGAAGGTTTCACATCCTGCTGCTGGGTGGCTGCATGGTAAGGCTAAAAACTGTGTGATGGTGACTTCAAAATGGTGCTTATTTTCAGAAGAGTTCAGGAATGAGAGTTCTACAGGATCATTTTACCCCAAACTACACATATACCTGAGTTGAGCATGCACTTATTTATTACCACAACACAAGCCCAGGGAACAGTAAATAAAAGACGAGGTGAACAGATGTGGTAATGCTGCATATTAGAATCCAATTAACTGATATGCCAACATAGCATTTTTCTTGTTCCTCTCTCAATATATTTTTCCATGGCATCAGGGCTGGTTTCAAGTGACAAACTGCTGCAGCAGCATAGCTGGTGTGACCATATGGCATGTGGTCAATAAAACACTCTTGTAGAAATGCCAAAAATGTAAGCACTCTATTCTTCCCCAAGCATGTATCTTCCTGAAATTTGTCTCTCTGTAATAAATGCTAAATTGCAGCTGAACAGGAAAATCAAATCATGGAATCAGTATTAACCAAATCTTTATTAAAAGAGTAAGTATCTACTTTTAATATAAAATTATCATGCCACATCCTTTTACTCATAAGCAAGAAAATTCACCGGATACCACATACAACTGTTCCTTAACTCTTGCCTGTAAAGTTAAGAACTCATTTTGGAGGGTCTGTATTTGAGTCTTTTTACACTTTTTCTACATTACAGTTTGTAACCGTTAAGGATACAGCACAGAAAAAAAAATTCATGATCAAAACTATAATAAAAATATGTGTGGTTTTTCCAGTTTTTAGCAACACCCCAAAATAGCTCTGAAACTATTCATTCAACTATTACTTGGCATCACAAATTAATATTTTTAAATTATACAGTTACATTCAGTTTTAACCCTTCGACCCATTTAAAAGCACATATTGCAAAGTTTTCATGTGGTCAGATTAGAAGATATGCACCCCTAATTTTCAGAGAGCAAAGGTAAGGTGGACCACCATAGGCAAGAAATTTCAGTCTTCCCCAAGAGACTCAAGAGTGACAAGAGACCATTCTTCCTCTCACAGCTGGAGATTTAGATTACTCAGTAGTATTTCTGTGGCTCTGAAGAACTTCTGATTTAAACTTTCCTGGGAAACAGCTGTATTTTTTACTACCAATCTTATTACAGACTGCTCCAAAGTTCTATCAAAAACCAAAAGAAACTCACATTCAGAAGTGGCATCTTTCCAGAAAAATGTGGAATAGCTAACATTATGCAGATAATCACGTTACCTAAAGTCCTCTCTTAGTATGATAAAAATAAAAACATAATCTGATGTGAGTAGCCTATCTCATCTAACGTTTCTGATTTCTTATTCAACCACACAGAATGGAAATTTTGGGCATTTAAATAGCCACTTTAAAAGGAAAGATAATGATGTGGTTTGGGGTTGTCTTCTGACACGCATCTGACACCAGCTGACACCTACCCTAATTTCAAGCACCTAAAAATTTGATGCACCAGATGGGATCAGCCTCCAGCCTTGCTGTGTAGCCCAGGGAGATAGGCATCTCCAAGATAATTCACACAACATGTCAGGGAGGTTCTCTTGGATGTGGCACAGGATGACAGTAAACCAGCAGCTTGAGGTCCTTGCATCACTCACAGGAATTTCCCCCAGTTTCTATGAGGGGTAAACAACTGGTGTAAACCAAGAACACTCAGTTCAGAGGCATTGATGAAATGAGCTTTACCCACGGAATAATGACTGAATTCAGCAGGTAAATCCTTTGAAACAACTGGCTGATTTCTACAACAAAAATGTGTTTCTTATTGCAGGTTTCATCAGATAGGTTCTGAAACTGTAAGAATATAGCTTAATGTAAGAAGGGATTTTGGTAACTTTGGTAAAGAAAAATCAATAATTTTAAATAATGCTCTTTAAATCCTTTTTTACCATTGGAGGCAACAATAATTGTTATGGTTATATCTGTCCAAGAAATAAATAAATTCTGTAAGGTAAAGGAAAAAGTGTACAAGTGATTTCCTCCAAGAATTGCAAGTACTGTCAGAAAACCTGAGGGGGAAATATTAGCTTACAGATACAAAGTGTCTTCTTACATTTCAACCTCAAAAAGACCCCAAACCCAAAAAACCAAACTAAAAACACATAAAAATGCAAACAAAACAGAATTTTAAAAAACAAAACCCAAACCAAACAAACAAACAAACAAAAACAACAAAAAAGCCTCAAAACCTGAAAAGAACCAACATTCTCAACCAAATGACAGTAATTTTCCCTCTGTTCTTTCTTCAAGACTGTGACATTTTTAGAGCTAGCTCTTATCAAAGAATTATTCAGAAAGGTTAAGAAATCCATTTAAACCTGGGATATGTTATATACATGCCTATACCTGCAGTAATGTTTTTAGTCACTATCTTTGATTTTAACAAATTCTCTGCATGTTGATTCAATACTCCACTGTAAGTATTTTTGCCATAGAATATTGATACTTTCTCATCTTTACATACAATCACCTTTAAATAAAACGATTTCTTGGAATTTACCTATCTGCTCTAAAAACCTGTTATTTTAAATCACACACCCATAAAAGGCAGAAGAAATAGCAGTAACAATGATCTCAAGGTTAACCTGGAATGGTCGATTTCTTATTTCCTCAGGGACTACTTTGAAGCAAGACCAAAGGGTGGTGCTGACTATCATACAATATGGGATTTTTACAAGTACAAATCCAGTCTGGAATACTCATAAACTTCCCATCTCCTCTAGCTGGGCTTACAGTGGTTATCTCCCATTTCCTTTTCCTTCCCTCCCCCTCAGAAATATTTTTTTCTCTTGCAGAACCTTAAAACCTCTCAATAAATCCATTATTGTAAACCAAACACCAGCTGTTAATATTTTATGAGACTGATGAATACTTCTCTCCACTTCAGCAAGGTAAAATAAAAGTGAATGTTTATGGTATAATAATTAGCATCTTTGGAGATAATTCAAAAAAGATGTAGGTAAGTCTTGACTAGAGATGTCAAAAACAAGGAAAAGAGAATTCCCTTTTCAAGACTGACATGAAGCCGTGGTTGTCACATATGAGATCTATGAATATTTAATGCAGTGTGGAAATTAATATTTAATATACCCAAGTCCTATACGACAAAAGTACTTGGCACATTTCTTTCAAAATAAAATAATAAAAACTGTTTAACTACACTCTATGTTTTTGACCCTGAAACCTCTACATTTTGCAGTCCTGAAAGAATGCCAAACTCTATCCTACAGCATCAGCATAATAATTTCAGAAATTGCATATCTAAATCTACATGCCAACAACAAAATAAAAGCAGCTTGTCTTTCAAAGCTGTGATGAGACATGGAATCCCTTCATGCATTGACCATTAACCAAAGAATTTATTACAAATGATTTCTTAAAAGGAGAAACACAAGCAACAAGGTTGCCCACAGTTTGATTCTCAATTGGTTCATTTTTTTCCTTTAGTTAGGATCATGCACAATATATGTTTTTGAATAAATCAAACATCTATTGTTGAATTATTTATTGTAATAATAATGTGACAACAATGAGGTTAAAAATCATTTACAATGACTAACTCCTGAAGTCAGTGCAGAGGTACCCCAACAGTGTCTTGATAAATGAGATTTGAGTTGAGTACTGAGAGTGTTGAAGCACTGGCTGCCTTTTTCAGTGCAGTATCAGGTTTGTTAATCCAGAAGGTTGGTTTTGGGGTCTTCATTCATAACTGGCCAGCAAATTCACTATTTCACTGTACAGCAGGGCCATTATTGCACATACATAGAAAGTGCATATTACATAACCTTGCTCTCTGATTAAATTACTGTTTGTTTCCCCAGCAAATGGCTGAGGATTGGCTTGTGTCAGGGCAAGGGCAGACAGCACAGTTGGCTCAGTCTTTTTCAACCTTGTTTTGGTGGGAACAGCCCAGTACAGATGAAACAAATTTGATTCTCCTCCCATGCCCAGTGAAAATCAAACAGAATGTTGGCAACCCCAGCTAATGTCTGAATTTGTAATGAGATCTCAAATGAGCCAATACCTTTTCTTTCTGTAATTCTAACTGAAATGTGCTAATTTAAATCTCTAGTATACAGCGCAGCTCTTCCAAACTCCAGAATTATTTCACCAAGAAAACATCTCTAGCATTCTACAGGGATATTGGAGAATAAGAATGCACTTTTCACTTTAAATCATTCATTTAATGAAATCATATGTTGGTGATACATTGTACAACATTTAGGTCCTTCTGAATATTTTCAAGAAGCTTTGTAGTTACCTTTTTCTGTTGTGTGTAGTATTAAAAGTAACATGATTTTTGTTCTACATTCTAATTATCAGCCTAATTTCATTACTGAATGTAAACAATTATGCACATTTTTAAGGACGCCTGCAGTGCTTTTAAAACCAAGAGAAAATCTGATTCAGAAGGAGAGGTTAAATATTTATTTGACTTTATTTAGATTGCATCTGAGTTTTTTAAAATGCATCTATTGCCTTCTTCTAAGAAAAAGCAGGAAGATTTCTTTTCCTCTAATTGTATAAAATGTTTTGTAGTACTGACCAGTTCATTGAAACATTAATGAGTAATATATTAGAAACTAAGTTCCTAGACATAATTCTGAAATTCATAAAAAAATTCCAAATAAATCAAAAGATAAGTAATAACTACACTTTTCTCAAGCAGAATAATTTCTTATGTATTGATAATTTCTTTAAAATCAATGTTTGAAAAATAAACCAAATTGGTCAGAAGTTATCCTCCATTTATTATAGCATGCAATTTTTGGTTTGTGGTTTTTTTTTAAATTTAGATCAGTTCAGAATACGAAAATTGCGAAAATTGGGCTTCTACAAAAATCTAAAATGGAGCAAGAATGATGTCTGAGAACTAAGACAAACTTAATATTTGCCTTGAACAGTATTTCTTTCTTAAGCAGTCACCTAAATTCCCACATAAGGACTTATGATTTATTAAACTAAGGAAAAGTTTTTCTATTTGTCCAGAACTCTTTTATTACACAATTTTTGTTTTTCTTTTTGTTGTTGGCTTGCTTTTTGATTAAACTTCTATTTCTTCTGTTCCATTTGAATCCATCTGAGAAGTTAAAAAACTGTTTGAAAAAATATTACCTAAATTTAAATTCATTTGATCTTTTTTCCTGGTACATATCTCTGGATTGGTAAAATGATTCTTCAGAAAGACTCGTCTTATCAAGCTAAATGTCAGCAAAGTTGTCTTTTTCCATTACTGAGCTATCAACAAATTCTTCCAAGATTGCATCACGCACAGAGATAGTGGGAATCATTGGACCATTTCTCACACAGTCAGCAAGACAATGTTGCTAACAAGTATTTAAAACATAAGATATGGAAGCCACGCCTGCATTTACTCCAGAATTTTTATCAGCACCCTTCTCTAATAGGTGATTAAAGCCTCAGGTGAGCTAAACTTCCCTATATGCAAAGATTTTTGGAAACAGCGAGATTGTAATTGGGAATTCCCCATTATAAACTTTTCTACAGAAAAGCTCAGAGTCTTGCTCTCATGCTCTTAATTTTTTTAGGACCTTTATATCTCTTAACTTTATAAAACATGATGATTGAATGATTAGGCAATAGTAGAGTAATGAGAAAAAGATGTGAAGTTCACAGAACTTTTGTAATTCGTAGTGTCAGATTAGAAAGCTATGTCAGATTTTTTTTAAAAAAAATGTCATTTAGTCCAATTTTTAGCAGTTACCTGGTATTTTGTTTGCTTTCATTCATATCCCAAGATGTGAGTTTGTTTTTGCATCCTTTGTGTGGGCCTAACTAAAAATATATTAAACTATGTCCACTTAAATTAATGACTATGAAGGTCTTTAAAAATGTTTCAATGTTTTTTTGATTAAGACAAAATTCAACAGCATCTGTTATGTCATATTTTGGTAGTTTTCTAAGTGGTTGGAATAGCATGAGGGAACATCTTTCTAGACATTTTTTATTGCCTATAAATATTTTTTTCCTCATTTTTACATTTAGAGATGATTTCATTAAGTATGAGGCACTTTTAAGTAAATCCCAGCTTGTCAGGAAATATTTTAAAAATTATTCAAGAAAATTTTCAAAGAACCTATTTCAGAATTTGTTACAAAACTGATGCAAAATATAAATATTTTCATTTTATCTTGATATGAATCCATCTGAATATTTTTCAATGCATTTTTTTCAACTTTTATGCATCTCCATCACTTACATAACTTGGAAACAAAAAGATTGAAAGACTGAGCATTCCTAGGGAAAAGGAATAAGATTTTTTCCGTAGACCTTTTAACAATTTCTGTCAAATCTCTGTTCTCCATATACCCATGAAGATGTTTATCTTTAGTAACATAGGAAATAATAGAAAATGTTCATGAGATAACCATGAAAGTTTAGCTTATAATCTTGTTTAAAGATCTTAGATTGGCAGGACACTATTCTTATGGACTGTGTGTTTTGCTAAGTGCATGAGCTTACCCATTATGCACATGACCAATTTCTCCTTCCAGTTGGGGAGGTTGGCCCTGTTGGGGCAGAGAGGGGCAGGATATTCCCTCAGGGATTGGGAAACAGGGAGAGCCAGGGCAGTCAGTGCTTTCCCCAGTGGGACACAATCCCACAGGAGCTGATAACAAGGCCTATCAACAACTTCCAATAAGAAAAGAGATGAATCATGTTTTGAGCACATCCTAGAGATTCAGTCAGGAGCAAGAGATGGAGCCAGAGACAAGATTAGAAACCAGCCCAACACAAACTTCTGCCTGAAGTTAGATGCAAAGGAATTTTGCAAAATCTTTCCCCAGGTGGAAACAAAAGAAAGGAAAAAAGTGAGGCTTGAGCTTCAGTGCCAAAGAGTTTATGCCTTTTTAACTAAGGAATCTTGAAAATATTTCACAGCAACAGCTGTAAACTGTACATTTGTATATTCTGGAGAGCCACCATAGACATCGGATTTCCTTTTGTAATCTATTATTTTCTTTTTGTTTAAAAAAAAAAAACCTACAGCTAGGCTCTATTTATAGGTTTGGGTCCCATTCTTCAAAGGACAAGTAAGAGTAGGAAGTTAATCAGATGTGAAGTTCTGCAGAAGTGTAAGGCATCCCCACACTGAGCACCTGCAGCAAACTCAGCCCGTGTTTTTGGCATGCTCTGCAGGATGTGAGCAGCTACAATTACACTCACTTATGCTCTGGTGGCAAAAAAGGGCCAAAGGTATCTTAGTCTGCATTAGGCAAGGCATTGCCAGCAGGTTAAAGGAGGTGATCCTTCATCCCAGCCCTAGTGAGGCTTTCTCTGGAATATTGCACCCAGTTCTGAGTCCCTCAGAGAGAAACAGGAACATACTGAAGAGTGCCAAAAAGGGTCATGGAGGGGTTTAAGGTACTGAAGAGTCTCTCATATGAGGAAATGTTGAGAGACCTGGCACTGTTTAGCCTGGAGGAGAGAGGGCTCAGGGGTGACTTATTAATGTGTGTGAACACCTGCAGGGAGAGTGCAGAGGATGGAGCCAGGCTCTGTTCAGTGGTGCCCAGTGGCAGGACCAGAGGCAATGGGCACAAACTGAAACAAGGAAGGTTTCCACTGAACAACAGGAGACACTTTTCCACTGTGAGAGTGACTGAGCATTGACACAGGGTGCCAGAGAGATCATAAAATCTCCATCCTCAGAATTATTCAAAAAAATGTCTGGACATAGTCTCAGTCAACTGGTGTCCTTGCTTGTGTAGAGGCTTTGAAAGAGATGGCCTCCAGAGGCCCCTTCCAACCTCAACTATCCTGTGATTCTGTGACCTGCAAGGATGTAAGAATTATGATAAACACTGAGCCCAGCACTCATGCTATGTTCAGAAGAAACATATTTGAATTTCCGTTACTTATGCCATTTCGGTCACACAGCAAAAGGAGTAAATGTGGCCTTATTCTGCCAGTGTTTGAGCTGCCTAGATGGAGCTTCAGCTTTGGACTGTGGAATAAGTGCAGTAATGTTCCCAGGGCAATACATTCCTCTCTCTTGCAGGGTATTTTAGGTACATTGGAAGAGTGTGACTTGTTTAGCCAAAGTGTGATGTTCACTCCAGGAAGGCTGAATTCCCATTCAATATACATTAATTCCTGTTTATACTGTGTGTCTTGCCTTACTGATAGGCAGATATGATTATTTCCCTTATGTGTGTGTAAAATCCATTTATTTACTCTTGTACAATCAGTTCGACAAAGGGCTGATTTTCACTCACAGACTTTTTCACTGCAAAATCTGCAGACATAAATTAGAAATCTGCTTCTTTGAAGTGTTTTGCAGAGTAAAATGGGAAATGGGAGACTTGGGCTCTAAGTCTCATCTCATTCTTGTGGTTAGCTCTGTCCTGTGAGCCTGTCTATGGAACTGTGTGTGTGTATTTTATTGTTGTTCTGTTATGAAAAATAGAGACATTTCTGGAGAGCAGCAAACAGCACCTTGGAATTTAAAATGTATGTACAAGCTCTTTAATTTATTCACATTAAAAAGAAAAAAAAAAAAAAAGGGACATGTGATAACTTAGTTAGTTCCAGAAGGCTTTTTACACTGCCAGTAAGGATCAGACCCTTGAACTAAAGCAACTTCCTGCCCACTCAAAATCTGCAAATATAAAAAGCAGGAATCCAGTGGGTGGACTATCGCCAATATTCTCAAAATTGTGCAAAATTGCTTTGTCAGGATCAGTCTGACTGCACTGGATAACTTTTACCAGAGTTTAACACAAAAAGCTTCCTGAGCCAGGAAGATAGACCAGTCTGTGAAAGCTTCAATCAACATTTGGGTAGCTTCATGTTACTGGTTTTGCTTTTGTGTTACTATGCTTCTGCTTTACTCATTTCCCAATTCCTGACTTTGTTTTTTAAAATCCTTTCTGATCACATTACACACAATTAAATTACTTCACTGAACAAATCATGTTCATAAATTTGCCTTATTGATTGTCCAGAACACAGTGCTTCAAGAACCCAGTGTGCTGCATGGCTCCTGTACAGCTCTGCAAGACAATAAAATGATTTATTCTAATGGATGACCTATTTATGATGGAAAAACAAATCTAATTTCAATTACTGCTCTAATTGGGATGACTCATGAAAACTGGAACTTTTGTTTTAGTATAGGTCAAAAAACAATGGAGAATGATTATTATTCATTATACAGTCTCCTTCTATCTGTTATTTACCAGCATAAATAATATATTTCAGTTTGTGTTTTTGTTGATAGTAATATTTTAAGACAGAAAGGATCTGTAAGCTGCTTTTTTATTCTTTTAGGGATGCCTGCAAAAGGGCATAATTTGTTGTGACTGATAATAATACATGGTATAGACATTCACAGTGAAAGAAAAGGATTATCTGCTACATCAGGTTTCTCTTTATTAGAAAGGTTTTAAGCTGAGTAAAGACCGAAAAAGCAGCAACAGGGCAAGCACTGCTGGAGCAGGGAAGGTTGACTGTCTGCACTGTCATGGTGTCTGCTCTCCAGAAAAGCCACACAAAGACACGTGGGCCATCAGCAAGGGGTGGTGGTGGCACAATAGAGCAAATGTTGCTCCTAGAAACAATGATTATGTTCCCACTTCTTTCACATGGAAGAGGCAGTAGTGCAGTTCCCCAAGGACCCAGCCCTGACTCTGAATTTTTCAGTCCAGGCCTTGCCCTGTTTAGCATCCATCCTTCTCTGTGAAACACCTAGGTCTAGGTAGGTCTCAGTCTGCCATCCTTGCTGTGGTCCTTCATTGCTTAAAATTCTGGAAGCAGAAAGTGCTTTGTAAGCTTGAACTGCTATTGTCATTTAAGATCCTAGTGAAAGCAACACCTTTCATGAAGTAAGGTCAGTCCTTGTCAGTATGAATTTCATGAGTACCTAGAGTGGTTCTTGGTACCTCTGTGTCCTAATGACAGATGTTGAGAATTAATTTCACAAAACAGTTCAACATGTAAAACCCGTCAGTTTTGTAGTCTCTGATAATATCTTGGCAGAGATGTTAAGGTTATTGTTTTATTTTGCAGTAAACATTCAAAGAGTCCTTGGGGACTTTAAGTGTCTGTTGTATGGACAAGCAAACTCCAGACATAGAAAGTGTGCATTTCCATTCACAATTCACAGCTGAATATATTTTTCTTAATAAAGGGTGAATGACATGAGGCCTAGTCTCACTGCTCAAAGAAGTTTCTAAAGCCCTCTGAGATACTGATGTGCATTTCCAGTTCTTGTTCTCAATAGTGGTTTGGAGAAAAGAAATATCTGGCAAATTATTTTTATGTTCTAAGATTAACTCTTGCTTGTGTTTGCAATCTGTGAACAAAACTCTTTATGATATGTGAATTCCCAGAGGAAACTCGTTTATATTGAAGGGTTGAAGGATCAGGGGACAATCATTGAGAAGTGATGCCTTCCAGCATTTAATGAAAGTGATGCAAATTAACCCAACCCTTAATTCAGCGCTGTGTCTAGAAGTCTTAAATAAAGACCTCTTTTTCAAGTTAAAGGGAATAAACAAAACCTTTAAGCAGTGAAGCAACAACAGGAAAAACACATCAAAGTCAGCTGACACATCATTTACAAAAATAACCTTACAAATTTGTTGGTTAAGTCAGTGAGGTGGGGGAAAAGAAAAAGCAAATGTCCTTTCCTTTCTCCAGTTCTTTTCTGCTAGCTACTGTAAACATCTCAGAAGATGGTCCTTTATTTGGTAGGAAATATGTCAGAGTAAATGTGTACTTCTCTACTGCTAAATATTAGAAGACCTTTATAGAGAACATACATCTGAGTTCAAGTAAGAGATTTTTTAAGGAAAACTTCAATTCCAAAAATCCTGGTTAGCATCCAGTACTTCAGCTAGCAAACAAACCGAAAACAGGTCTTTCAGATAAGTTAAGAAATTAGTTTTTTCAAAGACTGGAGTTCTGGGTTTTAGAATGATAATTCTTTTATTTTCTTTATTTGACTAGATTTGTTTGGTGTAGCTTCTTTTGAGAAAGATGATAGTAAATGACTGAAGCAACTTAAGAAATTTATTTTTACTATATTTCTAATATTTCTAATAAATGATCTTCTATGATTTCTCGGGTTCTGAGCCACAGAACTGAATATTTTCAGTACAGCTAATATAAAATACAGCTTTCTGAAACATGGTCTGAAAATCCATTCAAAGGCAATGGGAATCAGTCCAATAATTTTAGTGGGAAAATTCCTAATTATTCCAGGGAGATCAGGATTTGGCTGAAGCTACCAAAGGATTGGAATTAAGCATAGAAAAGAAGAATTACACTCTACAAGCATACTATAATAATGAATTCCAGAACTTAAAGGAAGAACATCTCTTTTCCAAAGGGGCTCCTTGCCCATGTCTGTGTCATGACAGATTTCTAATAGCTTCTCCTCCAAGTGCTAGCGAGTCTCACAGTTGTTTACTGTCTGGGATCAAAAGTGACTGCACTGAAACCATTTCAATGTCTATTGAGAATAATTATGTTTGCCTAGAGTATAGAATAATAGCAGAAGTAAGGTGCTATTGACATTTACTTAGGAAAAAACCTGAAAACCTTGATATCTGATCTCTGAAATCAGAGTTAAACTGCTGTTACTTTCATAATAAACATAATTCAGTAGCTCAGAACAATGAAATCTTACTTTTTTCAACACATAAAATATTCCATTTGATGCCACTGGGAGAGCTGCACTTCTTCAAATTAACTGAAGAATGAATGTGAAGTTCTAATATTAGTTTTGTCTACAGGGAAGCTGATTTTCAAATAAAGGTGTTTTCATTTCCAGATTTCCAATGTACTCAGACAGTAACCTCTACATTGATTTGTAAAATTAAATATGTGCCTGTCATATTGACCTTATGTGTTACAAATCCATAGTAAATAATTAGCATGAATGGCTAACATGAGCCAAGCTACAGGCAATTTGGCATTTAATTAAGGGTTTTTGTGTTGAAGAAATATCCCTGTCTTAGCTTACTGGAAACTTTTTTTTTGTTCAACTCTGAAACACCATTCAGCCTTTGGTCAGTTAGAGATTTAGTTTTAACCCTTGTAGAATATATTTGTCTGATTGCCTCATTATTTTTAGGTTGCCAAATGACTGAGTCACTGCAAGTACTTATCAGGTGCTGATGCCTTTTACATTTGTTAAAACATTCTCCCTCCTACTTTTGGACCTTCTGCTGTCTGGGTGCAGACACACCCTGAGAATCTTTTTTTCTCTTTTAGAGATATGCTAATTTTTTTTTTTTTTTTCCTAATCATCCTTTCAGAAGTATGCCAATACTCTCAAATAGATAAGTTCTCAATGACTGTAAAAATATAATTTCAAGAGCTGTTTGTCTGAACTAAATGTGTAGGAATTAATTCACCAAGGAATTTTTTTAGCATTAGTCTGGAACTGCAAAAGGGGGTAAAATTATAGTGGGAAACTGATGTATATCAAAAGTAGATGGAAAATATCCTTGTGGCTAATCCTCTCTGAGTTTTACTTTCACATTTTTCTGCATCTTTGATAGAAATCAACAGGTTATTCCACTGTGGGAATTGGTCTAAGTTTTCAGTTACTCGTCAACAAATTCCTCTGACTTTGTCATATACAAACGCAGTTTCAGTCATCTTAGGGAAATCTGTGTTTCTGCAGAACAAAAACAAAACAAAAAAAAAGCCCCCCCTCTGCCCCCAAACAACCAAAAAAACCCCAAACAAACATTCCCCCCGCAACTAAATTCCAGCCCATTCTCAAAGGCCCAGGAGTTGACCTGGGCCATTGCTAAGAGCTTGGTACTAAGAAGTTCAGGATGAACTTGAATAAAAGCACACTACTGCAAAGTTTTTACCTGTCTTACTGTCTGCACACAGATAAAACAAGACCTCTGCCCCCTCTTTAACCATGACTGATCATTTTCTACTATAGCTGTCTTAGTCATGCCTCTGACATCTAACACAGAGCTGTATGCAGTGTTGCTTCTTCAGCTGCATAAATACTGAACAAATGAAAGTGCAGTAGAACAAAGAATTACTGTCTGGGGCCCTGTTTCAAAGCTGTTAATCACTGATTTTTCTAGTTCTATAATATTTTGTGCTTTGTTTTTCTCATTTTTGTCCCTAGAGGGTTTCTCCTGCAGTTATCTAAAGTCATTTGACCTATTTTCCTATATGCTTTCTTTCAATATTTGTGATGACTAGAAATCTGACAATGTAGAAAAGTTAATAATTTAAAACAGTTTTTAGCCTTCCTCGATATCAGAATGGTGAGTGTTACTATAATATTAAAATAGTCTCCTTCAGAAGCTACTAGAATTACAATAATGCTAAAACACCACAAAAAATATGTGAAATTAAATTAAATAAGAGTTGCAGATGAGATTTTGATTGTGATAATATGTACCCTATGGAAGGATGGACAAATAGCAAAAAACAAAAAAAGATATAATAAAACTCCAGAGCATCAAGGATTCATTTCAGCAAGGCTGCTTCCAGGCAAACTCAGACTTCTTCACCATGAGTGGCTTTTATATATACTTAATAAATATTTCATTCTTGCTGTTCAGTCTGTTCAATCCATCCCTTGATAACGAAACAGTTGTTTTTGAAAGCTCATCTATTTATATCCACCTGCTTCACATGCACGAGCACACTGCTTGATATAGAGAGATGAGAGAGACATAAATATAGATGTACATTAATCTCATTTTGACTGCAGTTACATTTGGTATTACTAGAGTAATTCTAAATCTAAAAAAGTTAGTGCAAGACCAGTGCATTTGAAACCAATCAATGTAAATAGACATGAATTGACTGATTGATTGATCAGACACGAAAAATCAGACATGTACTTATGTTGCTGATGTGTTTGTTCATCGTGCTGAATTCCCTCACAACAAGACAATTAGGAATACAACATGTGAGCTGTTAGAAAACAGTCAATAGTAACATTTAGTATACTTTACTAAAAAAGGCCTTTCATATAAGGTTTTGATACTGCTGCAAGATTTTGATGTCAATGGCTTTTGAAGGAGTCAGGTGGCTAAGGATACTGTCATTTTTCTTAAGCTGTTTCTCTATGTATGGCTTCAGACATAAAATATTATGATATGCGAGATATTATCTAATCCTTTGTCCGTCTTATATTACGTGATCAAAGACACTAAGAACCAATAATGAAGTAACATGAGCTCTGCTTTATTTAACTTAACCAGAAAAAATGCCTTTAAAACTGTGTCTGGTTTCAAAGTCTGAGGCAGGTTGAGTTCAGTGTTTATAAGTGTCTTGGTCTGCAAGAATAAAGAATTCCCCTCACTTGGCATGCAAATTATCTGGACCTCAACACTGGAACACAGACACAAAGGGTTAAGTCTCAATTCAGAAATCCTTTTCTAGAACCTGTGTTTGACATATTTCCAAGTTTTTAAAAAGGAGATAAAAATCTACCCATCTGTCTAAATTCTTAAGCTCTAAGGTGATAGACATTTCCCAGACATTTGCAATTCTTTGGCCTGTGTTAAGTAGAAAATCAGATCACAGTGGTCTTTCTTAACCTTAATATTTATTTATGTAGCTTAAAAATTAGAGATAATAATGGTAAAGATTATGGTCAGACCTTTTCCATCAGGTGGAATTGGATTATAGAACTGTGGGGAAAAAAAAAAATGCAAATGCAAATTCACTGAAGCTCTGCAAAGCAGCACAACTGATCCCAGGTGTAAGTCACTGAGTGAATGTAAGTGGCCAAAAGATGAGCTTCGCACACCCCTGTTACTTTTGGGAGCAAAACTAGGAAATGTTTACTATAAGTGGAAAAAAGGGAGTAATTAACAAAATTGAAGTAAAGCAAATAAAGTACAACAGGTCCTAGAACAGGAAAAGGATATGTGCCTGATTGCCATCTCATGAACCTGCTTAGGTCACTCATCCAAAAGACAGTGAGACACTGAGGGTCAGACTCTGTTGCACATACAGTGAGTTTTACCTAAAACAACCAGCAGACAAAGACATGAAGTAAGGATGTCAAAAACATTAAATTAACCCCTAAACCCCAAAATATGTGGCTAGCAGTTCAGTCTATTTTTTTTGCTTCAATTCAGCAAAAATCTCTTGCATTTGCAAAGGTTCCTTCTCTTTATCCTGTTGTGCACTCTGATTGCTAGGAGGATGAGGATCTAAGCAGGCTTAGGTGTATGAAGGATCATTCCAACTTCTTCTTTCTCAAAGAGTGGACTTCTTCCCCCAAAAAAGCAGCAGGAACATCTGCTCCAGCCCCATTTAGGCAGTATAGCACTTTTCATGACCAGAAATGTGTCTCCATCAAAGAGTTTGACTTCAGGAAGAAGAAGGATAGCTGAACCCAAACTTCCCAGAATATCAGGAGGAAGAGGAGTTCTTTTCCCCATCCAGCACTCGGAGTGGCTTTTGGGGCTTGTGTGACACTTTCCAGAAGTGTCTGACTTTGTCTTGGTGCTGTGGCTGGGGTGCAAATTTAGCTGTGAGTTCTGGGGACGTCTGACCTGCTCTGGTTGTTTAGCACCCTCTATGGTCAACTGAGATGGAGATGCTGCCAAAGAGTGGGTGGTTCATCCTTCCTCAGGAAGGAACATCTGGACCGGAGGGTTTGGTTATTTCTGGCTGAAGAGGAACCCTGCATATTCAAACACATTTCTAACTTTCATATGACTGAAATTATGTGAAATATCTGACTTTAATTATGTGAAAAATCTTTTGGCCCAGATTTGCATATTCTAACAAGAGCTATTCATTGAATTCTGGTAATATCTGAGCTGAACATCCCCAGCTATTCACACTGAACCCCCTTTTATCTGTTCTTAACCCCATACCACCAGTTATATGTCCTTACTGACATCTGCCTGAGTTGTCCACTTACTTGGATGAAAAAACTTTAGAATCAATATTCTTATTAGATTTGAATTCACCAGGTGCATTTTTTTTTCCACTGTCAGAATTATCTAGCCCACTTGAACGCCAGACTTATTAGCGTGTGAATCTACAAGATTTAATAAAGTCAATTTGCTCCAGCATCCTTTGACAATATGTTCAAGTGACCCACATTTCCCTGAGGGTTTAGGTTATGGACCCCAAGTTTCCAGTCCTACACATGTTCTCAATAAATGTGGCTGTAAATGGAACTCCAGAAAGCAGATTTGCCTTTCACCTTCAGCACATTCCTGGCTTTAGACTATGCATATTTCAGACTTTGTTTAAATGAAAAGAAACAGAAAAACTTTGTTTCTTAAGATGCGTTTTCTATTCATGTCTTGTGCAAGGGATGCCATACAGGAAAAAAAGTACATGGTTTTTGCTTTCTGTCAACACATCAGAAAGCAGAAACCCAATTTCTTATTTATAAAGCCAAAGGAAAAATTATTTTGGAACCTCAGAGTTTGAATATGTTTCTCTGCAGTTAAGTACAAAACTAATTATGTTACAGACTTCAGGTTAGCTAAATGGGTTTTTTTCTTGTTTATTTCTTTGTATGAGTGAGAAAGGAGTTACTACATATGGGATTTCTTAGTTATTTTTGATACAAAACAAACTAGGTGAAAGTCAAGAGTCTTATTTACTTTCATGCTCACTGGATCAGGGCCACAAACCCGAGAAAACAATGTTGTCAAGATCCAAGATTTTATTTAGAAGAGTACAGCTGCTATTGATGTCTAAATAGTTTAAACACTCAAACTTCTGAAAGGGTTTGAGACATTAAAATTAAAGTTTTATTTCTTCATAGTTTTAATGATCTCTGAATTCCTTGACACCATCATCAATCATCACTGATACTCTTCAGATATAGTCTTAGTACTAGAAATTATTTTGTTTTATACACATTTATAAATCAGATCTTAAAAAAAAAAAAAAAAAACTTAACAGAAAAGCATGGATATTACTGCTACTGCAATAAATTTATAACTTGGACTAGTTAGTAACTGTGATAATGCCAAGGGATTTCAGATCCTTTCCTACTGTTTTTCTTGGATTTCAATCTTCTTTTCAAAGGGCACAATACTCTTCCTCTTTAGACACTTCCTATAAAAATTGTGTTGACTATAATCTGAGTGGCTGAATCAATATATGAGGCACATCAACATCTCCTTCTTGGAAAGCAACTTCTGATTCCAACAACAGGGTTTCCAGAAACATTTGGATCCCTCTTGAATGTGCAAAAAATAATTCATAGTTGTTAGAGGATTCATCTCTTCTTTGTGCATTGTGTCATTCTGTTGTGGAATGTGTCATTATCTGGTGAAACCGGATAAATGTAAAACCTTGACAGAAATAAAAGTATTGTAATAATGCAAAATAAAATTCTTTCTACCATACCATCAGTTTCTTCTTACATTTTAACCATAGGTCACTATCTAATACTGGCAATATTGTAGAACAGCATTTCATATATGATTGACTCAATCAGACTCTTGATTTTCAAGTAAAAATTACAAAGACAGTTCTTGAGTTAGCAATTGGACATCTGTATAGAAGATATTTAGAAAGCAAAATCACTTCTGAGGCAGTCTGGGAACTAGAATGCATGAAAGACAGTAACACTGAATCTTAAGTACTGGTATCCTAATAGATAATGAATAGCTTGCATAGCTGGATGATTTCCTGAGAAGAAGAAATCTTGGGTTTTCATGTAATTAAACTATGGAACACTTATAGCATTAACCAGTATCAGCTGAGGCCTCCTGTAACAACTTTTAATTAAAACACAAGGTTTAATGATAAAATCTATGTTCCTTTTCCAACATTTTAATTACATTAGGAGGCAATGCCATTTAGTGATACACTGAAGTGCAGAAGAGATGGATGTTCAGGCCCTTATGGGACCAGTTCACAATAGTCAATTCAGATGCTTCAATAACTGCCACTGACACTGCTCACCTGTGCTTGCTTCATGGAGAAATTCTTACAGCCCAGGGACCAGATCCCTTTCAGACAGAAACTAAACCAGATGGCATTCTCCAGAAGTTCTTCTGATGATCCCCAGATTCTAATGGGCTTATAGCTCATGGAATCAGACCAGAGGGATTCTGAACTGCACCCCCAAAATGCAGGTATCCGGATTAGGGGAATTCAGCAAAGTAGATGAAGAGAAAGCTATCCTTGGTGGTGCCAAGCAATAGGACAGGAGACAATAGATAAAAAATGATGCACAGGAATTCCACCTGAATGAGGAAGAACTTTACTGTGCAGGTGACCGTGCACTGGCACAGATTGTCCTGAGAGGGTGTGCAGTCTCCCCCACTGGATATAACCCTGTGCCGTGTGCTGTGGGATGTCCCTGCTTAAGCAGAGAGGTTGGGACAAGTGTCCGCTGTGCTCCCCTTCAACCTTGTCCATTCTGTGGGATTTTTGGTCTTAGTAAGAAATATTTTATTGTCTAGACTTGTGCTGGGTATAGTGCACTATGTGCTGCTGTATACGCACCACCCTACGCGCTGGTGGAATGCACATAAAAGCAGATTTCTAATTAGATATAACATACTAAAGGGAATATTTTTCTTATTTAAGATTCACAGTGAAGTACATTAAACTAATTGTAGTAATGTAGTTTGTATGTAATATTTTGAGGGACTCTGCAGAGATTTTTCCTCATATCAGGAAGGCCCTTGCTGGGAAGCCAGTTTATGTTGTCTAATGTTTTGGCTTAGAGAAGGATCCTATTCTGAGCCTGACACCTATTGTGGCAAGTATGCCATATCCCTTATGTTATTTATTTAGTCAAAATATGTTTGGATTGCAAGGGGAAGTTAAATATTGCTGCTGCAGTACTAATATGTACAATTTCAAATCAGTATCTTTACCAGAGAAACTACAAAGCAGAGAAGAGACCTTACCTTTGTCACCTTTTAAGTAGGGCCAATTACATTACTGCAACAGGATCTTTTGTTATACTGTTCATAAATACAATTTCAAACAAAAACAAGATACAAAACATTGACCTGTGTTGACTGATAATTTGTTTAAATCTCTTTCTGGACCAATATACTATCAGAGCTGATATATTATTAAAATTAAATATTAGATTTATTTTCATGTAGTTTTATTCTCTTTGAAATGCAGAACCCTTTAAATAATGTATTATGTACTTGGGCCCTCTTTGTGCAGTAAGACTTGTGAAAATGACACCTTTGGAGCATACACAGGTGCAAATGTATTTCACAGCCTTCCTTAAAATAAATATAACTCAGACTTCTTCTGAAGAAACCCTTTAATTATGCATTACTTTTTATCTCATTATTTGTTTAAACATTCACAGTTTTTTTCAGGACTGACATTGAACCAGCAGTTTGTGTTTCTGTGTCCCGAAGGCATTGGTAATTCCAAAACACTTGGGAGATTTATGAACTGTAGCAGACAAGTTTTCTGAGTATCCCTCGAAGACCACACTAATTTATTAGCATGCCATTGTGACTTTTTAAAAATTAAAGACAAAATAATGAGTTTTCTCATCCATCTACTAAGACAGAAATTGCATTATCCTCATCTCTCGTAATACTTTTTATGTCGTATTCCTTTTCTTGATCTTGAACTAGAATCACATAGGAGGTTTCTTAGAAGGATTTATGAAATATTCAAATAGGATATCATAATCTGTTATAAACATTCATTCCCTTGCTTTCTTTGATTTACTGTTTTTATGAACACATGCTGCTGTTGCTGAGCCCCGCGCTCAGCTGCTAAAAAGCAATCAAACAACCAAAGAGATTCAATAGAGGGGACACAATATTATTTTTTTTCGTGTGCTGGTGACCCAATCTAATTTTCTGCCATTCTGAGAATTTTGTCTTGTGCATGCTTAGCTGAAAAGAAGCATCTCCTCCATTGGGATCATTTACAAAAGTGCTGACACTTTGTCCCTTGTGAACCGTTCACAGAAAACCAAAACAATTGATTATTCTGATAACACTTTTAGACCATTTGGGGGGAAATTTCCTTCTGTGGTCACACCATGGACACCACCTTGGCCACAAGCAGGCCGAAATGACATTTCAAGTATTTGGGTTAAACATGTTTGATTTCTTTTCTGAATGAAAGGTCAGATAACATAGACATGATATCAAGACCGGTGTCTGTGAAATTAGTTATTTCAGTATTATCTGTAATAATTGATTAGGAAATGAACAAGTTGAATCCTAGAACTCTGAAGACAATAAGAATTTTCCCACCTAGTGAATATATCGTTCTCAAATTAAAATTGTTAAGAGTCACAGTTGTTAGAGTTTTCTAGAATGTTGGTATCCAGATTTCTCTGGAAGTTTGAGATCTCTCCTTGTCTTTGATGCCATTATTGTCAGGTGTACACTCACACTAAACATCTGTTTTCTTCATCAGATGTGACTGGACTTTGCAACATGACCCTTCAGTGAAATCTCAGTGCTGTGATTCCTTAAGAAGTGCTTTAAATGAATTTATTGCAAAAGTGAGTAGAATAGGAAGCGCTCTTCAAATGTACTAAATCATTATAAAGAAAATGCAAGAAATGGTACATGCAATGTTCATGGTACATTGCTTTTTAAAGCAAAATTTGCAGCAGAATGTAAATTCTTTTAAGGGTTGATTATAGGAACATTTTCAAAGGCAGCAAGAGCGATTAGTTTTCCAGTTCTCACTGAAAATTAATGGAGCTTAGGTACATCAGTCTACTTTGTACTGTCAAGAACTTCTTCAACATAGCATGTGTTGGGGTTTTCCATGTGTTTGTCATTTTTAAGGTTCAGTTAATGTTGCATTTTTTCCCAGCCTTGTTTCCAGATGAAATTTATTTGTGAACTTCTGTTTTCACTTTAAAAAGCCTACTTCCTTTTTTCCTCCATTGTAGCCTTTTCCTGAAGGCAATAGAAATAAAGAAAATAAAATTAAACAAATCAAATAAATAAAGGACATAATATAAAGATAAAAATTCATCTTAAGAAATAATGGTCATTTGGGGATGTCTTTTTTGATTTTCTGAATTCTTATTCTCATCCATACTGTACTTTTTTTTTTTTTTGTCATTAAGCAAAACTATTTTAATTTTCATGCATCTTCAAGAGGACTAAAGCAAGATTACATGAGTGAATTCAGCACAAGAAATAGATAACTCACACATAAATTAGCCCATACTGTTATCCCTGCTGATGCAGCTGGTCAACATTTCAGATCTTTTGGACATTTGGAAGGCATCCATTGCGGACCTGACACAGTGACCTGACCCAGTTTATTCTGGATATCTGTCACACAATATCTTTTGAGTATCTTGTGACACCCTTAATAGAGATCAGTGTATTCATGTCATTGCTTTTGAAAGTCTGTGTTTTTTAAAATTACTTCAGTGGTTTTCCAGTTTGTCCTAAGCATGCTTATTTCCCTGTTTTCTGTCAGCATGCCATGTCAAAATATCTATCAGAACCATCACTACTCAGAAAGGCATTGCAAATGTAAAAAAATCCACTTCTGTTACCTATGCATGTGTGCTTTCTAATAGCATACAATACAATCTCAAAAACTGTCAAAGTGGAATTCGGTGCCTGAAGGGAGAAATATTGGGTACCATCCTTCAATACTTCAAAAGACAGATCTCTGCTTACTTTTAGAACATTTCAGATACATTTGTGACAATTGCAAAGGGTGTCATTGGACATCATCTTTTCTATGCCTGTAAGTAATTTGAACTACTAAGTAAATATTTATCTGACTAATGCTGAATGTTTCTTTTCCATATCCTGTACAAATGGTCATTTTCTCAGTCATTCTCAGTGTAGTAATGATTGTTAATGGCAGAGAAATTATTAGGAAAGAGAGATCTAAGAAAAAATGTACTTGTGCTGTGGATCTATCCTCAGAATACCCATCATGATTCTCTTAAGTGTTTATATTGGCAGTCATTTGGTGTTCAGAATTATTGTAGTACTAATAAGTAAAATGAGAAAAAAAATTTAAGCATCAGCTTTTTTAGTGTTTGAGTCCAGGCATATTTAGACACCACACCTCCAACATGTTATTTAATTATCTTAACTAGAGGGAATATGAAAAAAGAGTGATATATGTGAAAACCAGGAGGAATTCAGGGTATTTAGGATCTGAACAAGAATTTTTAAAAAATTGCTGAGCAGTATCAGCACATCATGGTTTATATTTTTTTGGGAAGTCACTAACTTACATTCCCCAGGGTCCCATTATAATCAGCAGAGAGATATTGGTACTTTTAAGCCATAACCCATTTGGTATACTTTATTTGCCGCCTTAGAATGAGCTGAATAACATCCTGGTCTTTAATGACTATTGTTTTTACAATGCTCAGATTTTTGCTGATTTTAAAGGCTCAGAGTGAAGCAGATATAAGCTTAAATTAATCAAGTGTCAGTCTAATGACTAAAATCAGTTTGTTTTATCTTACTGTCCTAAAAAGAAGCTATAAGGACTTAAATTTGCAAATTGATTCACCCTTCTCACTAATTTTAGCCAGCTGAAATTTGCTTTCTGAACATAATTGACCCCAATATCCATGTGATGTTATCCCTGGCACTCTAGAGGTGAATATTCTTTTTCATTGAGGGCTAGATGATTATTTTAGACTTAGACACATAAAAATCAGGTGGTTAAAATTAAGCATCTAAGCAAGAAACATTATTCAGGTACTAACTTCATAGTTTTGAAAATATCTATGAAGATTTGAACTATGATGATCAGAGACATTGCCTTTGCAGAGGCTATAAACCACTTGAGGAACAAAGGCCCTATTATTTGATGTTAATATTGGTGATTTCAAGTACAAAGGGCTCAAATGGAAGGTTGGGATATTCACACCTTTGGTTTATTAGTGCCAGTCAGCCACTGAGGTCAGTGGAAACATGAGGTGATACAGCACAAGTGGAATTAAGTGATGAAGTAACTTGTATGCAGCATCAGAGCTACAATGATAGACTCTGGGCATGGACCATCTGCTCTTCCTTCTTCTTTGCAATAGAGCTTTTTCCCAGTCATACCATATAAATATAAATACTCATATAAATATGACCATCCCATATTCTTGGCCAGCAGCAATGATTCCTTATTAGATTCAAATGCAGGTCCCTAGATTTGGAAAAAAGATTTTCACCTTTGACACCTTTCTGTATCAGGTGAGTAATGTTTCTCTGTAACTTCAGAAAAAAAGCAAAGGGCCTTTTTCTTGGAGCTGGGCTAGAATGACACTTCTGGTTCATACAATACCGATTCAACACAAATAAGAAATACAACTCGTTTAAGCAAAGGACATTTCAAAACTATTTGATGCTCTTTAACTTTATGGCACAACTACTTGTGCCAAATGGTAATGATATTGGGAAAACATTCTGGTGCATTTCAAAGTTTCTGTTAAGTAATGGTGTCCTCTATATAGTAATTTCTAGACTAGAAAGGTTTCATAAGAAACCATTTCCATATGAAATTAATAAAAACCATCTCTCTTTTGTAGATTGATCTAGATTTACGTGTCTTCTATGAGGAAACTCCTAAGTTGTTTCATCTAGGCAAACATGCTCAAAATTAACTGCAGACTCAGTTAAGGAAATGTTTGCTATAATTCTTAGTATTTTCAAATCCTGTTTTGATGTCCTGCAAGTTCATGAGTTAGAAATTGCTACAATTTAATAAGGAAATTCTTGTAGTTGTCCAAATGCTTGTTTCTGTTATGTAAATAACAATGGAACAAATTGCATTCTCTTGCTATTCAAATCAAGGAAAGCCAGACCCACTGTAAACATGTATTTACAGAAGAAACAATAACAAAATGGGAAATAAATAGTCTGCTGGTATGTTTGTGGCAGTTTCTACAAGAAACCGAACGTTCAGAAAAGAGATTTAGTTTGATTTATATTCCTTAACTGATTTGTGCATTATTTCATAACTTAAAAAATACATTTACAGAATAAAATCATCATAGTAACTTTCAATTTCATGGAAAGTCAAGAAAAGAACATTTACTAGTCAATATAAAACAGAAGCATATACTTTGTGGAATTGCCTAAATAATAGCTATTGTATACCAAATAAAAACTTTCACAAACTGGAGTTAGACAGCTTCTATTCACTGTAAAGTGGACTGGAACTATCACTGTTACTGATGCAGACTATTTTGATGGAAATAAGTCTATTTAACATATTTTCCCATAAATCTATTAACTATTTACAGGCAAATGTTAAATACAGAAAATTAATATAAACATACCTCCTTTCCAGTAAAAACCTTCAGACTGTGCATTCCAAAATTTTGTTGCTTTACCTTGGTGTACCTAAGTGTGCTGGGAAAGTTGCTGATCATGTTTCTCATGCTCCAGCTCCTCTGTGGGGACAGAGTTGTTGTGTGTTTGTTTCCACATCACCTGGTGCAGTGATGGGTCCCTGGTCTGGAGCATTTTTGGGGAATGTCCATGTTCAGAAATTGGGAATACAGACTTACCTATTTTGGTTGTTTATTTGGGAAAACAATACCACTTACAATTTTTTTTGCTTTGGTTCCTTTCTTCACGGAGATGAATCTCACTGAAGATGGCAAAGGTATTTGTGAATGTTTTCAGTCTAAATTAATCAAATGAGAAAAATTAAAGTTATGCAGCTATCTTTTCCTACAAGTGAGAGAGAGAAATTTTCTATTTATTCTATTGAATAAATAGAATGCTATTCTAAGCATTCTATTTATTTTTTTGCCAAGTACAGTTTGTTGAAAAGAGAAGATGAAACACCTTGTTTGGGGCAAACGTTCAGAGAATTCTGTCTGCCACTCTGGCAGCTTCCTGGAGGCAGATTACAATGTAGCAGCCTGGACTTTTCAGATGTCCTTTCAATATAATAAGGAATATAAAGGCCCTTGAAGTGTTAGTCAGACTTCAGGGAGTTTTGGATTCTGATGGTGCTTGGTTTTTCAGGGACTTGATCAGCCTTTAAAGTTTTTGCCCCAGACCCAGGCTTCAGAGGTTTGCACTTGGGGAACAAGGTTACAGTATTTTCATTGAAGGGCTTTTTCAGTTTTGAGGTTAGCTGTTTGCACAGCCTGGAGTCTCGGCAGACAGTGACAGCAAAGAAGATCTAGGAGCAGTGCAAGTTTCCTAAAAGTAAAGTCAAAGGTAGTTCTATTTTTTTACAGCAAATAACAATAGAAGCATTACAATTTTTATCTGAAAAACATATTGAGCTGATGTTAATGAACAGTGGCAGCTTTCGGGACCTTAATGCATAATGTTCTGAGGCAATGGTAGTCTTTTAATTGACTTCAGAAGAACTTTAATTAAGGCTTCAAATGTTAGTTCAAATAATCTGCTAGATCATAATACTTTCTCTCATTCAAAACATCTCATTACTTGTCAAATGTCATTACTAAATGGGAAGGGAGACACCTCTCAGAAGAATGTTAATCTACTGTCCATGTCAATGGTATCTGTTTCTGACATTCTTCTGCTATCTTCACCCTTTGCATACAATTATAATATTCTTGTGAGTTTTATGAAAAGTATCACGACTATGAAATATCTTTTATTTGCTTTAGAAAACACATTCAGAAAGTAATCATTGTCCTATCTTTCATCTGAAACCACTTGTAAGCATGGTAGCTACACAGCAATGTAGTTATCTGGAGCTAGATGCACAGTGAGACTTAAGCAAGAAGTGCTTTTTTAAGTGTCTTACAGAATGCACTTCTGTCTTCAAACACCACCTGAATTTACATTGGTATGAAATAATAAATAATCATTGGCTGGCAAAATGAGGGCAGAGGGAAAGAATGGTAGCCAGAAGAGGCAGAAAGTATGCAATTATATAACCTAAGGGGAAGTTACTAGTAAGATGAAATGTTCAGATCCTTGTACCAATTTAATCTGGTATATGGTGTGGAAAAAATCCACCAAGAGACACTTCAAGAGTAGAAGAGCATGAATTAACTCATACTCTATCGATTAAATTGCTAGTCTACGACATCTGAAACTCAGACTCAAATTGCTATTTTGAGGTTGTTGAAATGAAGTTTGGAAGCACAGGACAATTTTGAAATTCCTCCTTAGTGATTTTTGCTCCTTCTATCAACAATGAAATGCCCTGAAGTGTGAAGGGGCAGGCAGGTGGAGTTTTTGTTTTCTGTAAGAAAGATCAACTTGCTCAAGTTCCCAGTGGAAGCAGAAGTTCATAACTGATGGCCCTAAACAAAGAAAGGTGCTACCATTGACCTTAATCTTCCCTTCAGAGCTCCCCTTCATCTGTGGAAAAAAAAAAAAAAAAAAGAAGAGTTAGGGAATTCAAAGCTGTTACACAAATGAAAGTTTGGAAAGCATTCTGTGAGACTTTCAGGAGCAATCCTTTAATTCAATTTTGCCTCTGGATCTTGAAGGATGGATTGCTCAAACAGTCTCCGAATTTAGCACTTTTCAAAACAGTAGCGGGCAGTAACTTCTCATAATCTTACTATATTGTAAGTACACAGTGTTCTTGAAAAGGAAACTTCTGTTCCAGTATCTTTGTACTTTGAAAACATTGGTTTATGTTACCATGGGATATTTTAAAGGCAATACTAGGATGCAGTAAATACTATGAGCATAAAAAGCTGTATGCTTTTATTTTGATTTAGTTAATCTGTAATATATGTATTTCTGATTTTAAAATTGTGTCCTTAGGGGGAAAAAAAAAGTTTGCCTTTGCTAGAAATGAGCCCCTCATGAATTATTGACTAACCTTACTGCATAAAAGCAAGACTCTCAAGGTTTTTGCAGGGGTATTACTCAGAAATTAGGCACTTTGCCAAAGGCTGGGGTAAACTAAAGAATGCAACTATAAATCTCCAGGGTCAAGTACAGGGAGTGTTTTATTTTGAACATATTCTGACAATCTCTGAGTGTGTTTCTTTGTTCTTCATCTCTTTAAAGCCCAGGCTATCAGTAATTCAAAATATGTGCCTAATGTGTACTTATACCCCCTGTATTTGGAAGGTGTAACATAGTAGATTTTCTTAGCTGTTTGAACTGTTGATACTCTAAAGCAAACAATAAAAGTTCACATTCTTGCTCTTGCATAGAACAACTGCTAGGTGTTAAATTACCCTGAGGCATTTTTGCCTTAGCAATACAATAAATAGTCCATTTTTGTCCCTCTAGTAAAAAATGTTCTTTACTCTTGAGAAACATAGGCAGAGATGTTGCCAATATTCCTCCCTTCACTTGAATTTGCATTTTGATAATGCACAAAGTCAACCTGGAATGTGGAAAAAAAGACCAATTGCAAAGTTATTAATGCCTTACTTTCAGAGGAGGCAGATAGGAGGTATAGATCTGGCACTCTTCTTCATTCCCCACAGGACAAGTGACACACCTGGACTTCATAATAAGCTGCTAGCAGACACAGCCCCAGTCTCCCAAAAGGGGAAATCAGGAATTGATTGTATCATGCTTCATGCATATACTACTGGGAAATCTGTTATACCACCAAAAAATACAGGATGAGGCTTAAGTCAAAATTCAACCCATGAAATCACAGAATCAGATAATATTCTGCACTGGAAGGGACCCACAAGGATCACTGAGTCCAGCTCTTAATGAATGGTCCACATGGATCTTGGAGTCATTAGCACGATTCTCTAACCATGTGAAAGTGTAAATACTTACTGGTTCCTGCATTGTGCTTGTAGAAAACTCCACAAAATAGAAATAATCAGTTCTCTTTTATGTCCAAGACTTCATACAACATCAAAATATTTATTTCAAATCATATTAATGTTAGAACATTAATATTAATAATAATAATGGTAATGGTAATGGTAGTGGTAATGGTAATAGTAATAGAAATAGTAATAGTAATAGTAATAGTAATAGTAATAGCAAGAGAGGAAAATGTCCATATTTTTGCAAGTAAAACTGATGCAGAGTCAATCTTTACTTACATGTGTGCTAAGGTACAGATAGAATTTGAACTGCTGAATATTTCATTAAGGTGTTGACAGCTAAGCATCTGAGATACAACTGCTGAGATTATATATGAAACATGCCCACAGAGACTAAATAACAGACTACTCAATCTTTTCCTCTATTTTTGGTCTCTTTGTCTCTCTCTTTCTCATTTTAACTGCATACAGTGTAAAAACTGGATCACACATGTTCCTGCAAAGAGAAGAGTGGAGGTTGTGGTTGCTCTGAGATTGTGGCAGTCATTATTCAACCAGAACTGCCTCTATAGCAAAGAAAAGGCCCTGAATCATACACCCAAACACAAATAAATCTTTCCATGTGAAAACTAACTCCAAGGGCCTTTATTTGACCTAATGACTTCTTTTTAGCTTTAAAAGATCCCATATAGGAAACAATAATCTATAGTGTGAAACACAATCTCTGGAGACATAGTGAGCAGCTGCACTCGCCAGAACCATGAACTTGCAAGAATTGTTGTTTAAAATCTTGCAAGCAAATGATCAGTCCAATAAGCATTCTTTAGAAAGTTTTAATGAACATAAATAATTATTTTCCTTTAAATAGTTCTTTAAACCTCTGCTGCTATATTTTTTTTATTTTAGCACCTCATCCTACAGTCAGTAGAACAAAAAGGGGAATTAGACTTTCTTCCTATATTTTACAAATTAGGACTAGTGTGTTTATGATTAATTAATAGTAAAAGGGATGCATTTACAACCAGATATTTCTACAATGAATAATTTATCCAAGTTTACTTTTAGCATATCAGTAAAACAGCCATTTCACATACTTCATTTCACATACTGCACAGTAAAATCTCTCTAAAGAAATTCATGAGACCAGAAATTTTCCAGAATAAAAATCAATTGCTCATTTCTATTTAAAAGTTGAGTTAGAACTATATACAGTAGATTTAGAATATCCTCATAATATTTGTGATTGTCTAGGAAGAATATAAGTTCTATTATTCCCAAACAGGAAAAAAAAAGTTAATTTCCCTAGAAGCAAATTCTTTGTGTTAATTTATTCCTTCACATATTTCTCATTCCCATGAAACCACTTCTTTGTGAAAATGGAGAAAAATATACAGTAAATTAAACTTGGAGCAGTGATTTAAAGCAGCAGATATCCTGTAAAGGCGGGGGGGGGGGAAAGATAAATTATCTTAATTTATAAGCCTTACAGTTGTGAGTCGTGTCCTGTTATGGTTATTATATTTGTGAGGTCTAAATGACTGCTGAAATAAATAAAAGATCTATGAAAATCCAAAATGTATGGTGAGAATTCTACAAGAAAACCTTCAAAAACATACTAAGATCAAAGAAAAATAGTTAATTTAATTTAATTCACTCAGAAATTTTGAACACCAAAAGTGATGTTTACAAATAAGCAATACTGATTTCACAGGAAACCTTAACTGTAGTGGTTGGAATTTAGAGTTGTCATTCTCAAAAATTCAAATAATTGGTGGCAATGTGTTCTCTCTGGAGATAATAGGAATGGAGGTGTTGATTAGAAGAGAAGAATTGACATGTCACTGTTCAGGGATGTGACACTGTCACAAAAAGAGACAAGAGAAGTGAACTGTTTCTAAGTGAGCTGGCTGTTCATATAGCACAGAATGTCAGTGTCTGATGAGAAAATGTACCATGTTTCAAAGCCAAATTCCTTACTATATGTTAGTCACAAAAACAATACCAGAAAATGATTTTCCATCCAAAGTTAGAAAAGGTCTTTTTACTCTAATGGCCTAATGTGAATTGACAGTGAAGTGTATCCCTGGAGAACCAAAGCACTATGCTCTAAGTGAAGTAAAGACAGCACAATTCCATTTATACTGACATAAATGCCAGCTTATAGATTTCAATAAGCATCAGGAAATTTTCAAGACTTGTGTAAGGGTTTTAACTAGTCCACATGTAGATTTTGACAAAGTCTTCTTCTCTTTTTCCTCTCCCTTTTTTCCCTTTAATAAAAATACCTGATAACATAATTGCTATATCACACATTTCATTACCTGAGAAGACATAAAATAGATTACTCTGATCTGAATTTGCTGCTAATGTAGAGCTTTGGCACACCTGTGTCTCTACCAAACTTGTCCAGCCACTTCCACAGATCAGTGGCAGAATCTCTGAAGGGAACCACAGCCACTAGTTTGGTTTCTCACAGCATTTGAAGATTGGCTGATTTGTTGTGTAGTCTTGATTTTATTGCATGATCTTCTCACTCTTTTTGTGTCAATTGCACTATATTTTTTGTAGACTGAAGTTTTCAGGTTTTCACTGAAGGGTAAATGTTGGAGTCCAGAGCTTTTACATGACTGGACAGTAAACTGAACATGCAAGTGCTGTGATGGTGTATGGATTCAATAATTCAAAATATGAAGGAGGCAGGAAAACATAAGACATTTTTTCCTAAGCTCATTATGTATTGCAAAGAAAATAAAATGGAAGAATTACATTGCACAAAGGCAGTTTCCAACCTGCTGTGCCATATATTTAAAAAATAGAGGTCCTTTTATATTTAAAATTCTCCCAATAGGTGTGATGAGGGCGTCAGCTGGCAGCCCTGGGCTGACTACTAATATTATCCAGGAAATTATTCTGCAAAGTGTGGAGTGCAGTAATTGTAATGGCCCCCAGCACCAGCTGCAAGTTCAAGGGAGAAGGCTGATTCCTTGCTGTGTCCCTCCCTCATTTTTTGGCAAATGTTGCAATCAAGTAATCAAAGTTTGATTTTCAGACAGGGTTCACGTGTCTGCAATGTTTGCGTCACAGCACGCTGCATTGTCAAACTCGTGAGATAAGAACCTTTAAAACCTTTAAAACCTTTACAAAACAAACATTTTATTGTGGTGTTCATAATGCAGGGCAGGTTATAATCTTGCAGCAAGTACAGTACTGTGGTAAGACCGGAGCAAAGTACAAGGTGCTCTCTAGAAGTGAAAATGAAGGAATTTCTATTGTCCTGTGTTTAGGCATTTACACCCCAGGTTCTATTTGGAAGGCAGAAGTTTGACAACCTCACTACGTGGAAAACCTTTATATTGTGGGGGGTATTAGGGGTGCTAAGATTGCCACAGCCAATCTCCTTTTGATGCCTGGGTTGGGCAAGAGATCATGACTACTGAAGAACTTGGTAATCAATTTTTGCTGGAAGAAACCTCCTGCAATCCCTTTTACACTTCAGCACTCCTTGACAACTATCATTTTTTCCCAGCCTCACACATGACCTGGGAGCTTTTGTCCATAGTTAAGTCTTACACTCAAGAAAAATGCAAATCTGAGTGTGACCTTACGGGTCAAGAACTCACTTCCTTGCAGTACAGTCCTGTGCTACCTGAAATAAACCCCTCAAAAATATTTTCTAAAAATGTTTCAAGTCATTCACAGCCTTGCCCTCATAGGTGCAAAATCCCAACAATAGGGAAGCATTCTCAGGCTTTTTATTGTAAAGAAATAGATGCAATTTGATATTCTCATAGAGAGGAAGCTCAACAGGCCCTTGGACTCAGCTCAGCTCAATATGCAAATCAATGTATTTTTTGTGGATTCACTGTAGTCATACTGCTTTACATCATCTGGCCTGGCTGATACATTTGTCCCTTTGTTTGTATCCACTGAGGTGCCCAGCATGAGAATTTCAGCATTTTAAAATTTTATTTTTTAATTACGCCTTTAAGGCTTTTGGTTTCATTTTTTGGGGTTTGGGTTTTTTTCCAGCTAGGAAAAGTTCCATTTCATTGATTGCTTTTTTTGGTTTGTTTGTTTATTTCAAAAGGGAGTAATTTCTGAACTATACAAAAATAAATAAAAACGCATAAAGACGTGCATATTTTTCCAACTTCTTAAAAACGTGTCAAAAGATTTTTTTTGTCTTCCAACCTTCTGTAAAGAATATATTTGAGCTCAACAAGGTAAGGAAACTTAGCTTCAAAGGGCACACCTTCATAAAATTATGAACAAATGAAAATGGAAGGACAGGGAAAATGTTGTATGCATAATGTTTGTCAGTATAACTATTGATGCCATAAATGCCATTATACTTTCACTAGATATGATTTCAAACATTAGCTACTGGCCTGCTGGGTTAATTATTTATTTTCTAGAAGTCCCATCTGTTTCAAGCTACCAGCCAAAAGAACTAAATAATAAAATGTACAATATACACAGTTACAAGGTACAGAACAATATTTTTCAGGATGTTTGCACTTCTGTTAACAAGAACAGATAAACAGACCCACCACTGGCCAATAAGCTTTCTACTGGTGGAGTTTTATCCAATAATTTTCTATCTGTTTTTCAGTGTTAAAGAGTGCTATAAAAATTATCTTTCCTATTGCCAATTTTTAAATGCCCTTGTGGATTTTAACACTCCCTTTCCTTTTGTGACTAAGGTGTTGCAGTAAATAATAAATGACGATGTTGGGAGGGGTGAGGGAGGAGGAAGTGAAACTATAGTTTGAAAATCAAAGATATATTCCTGTCTCTTCTGTAATGAAATAACATTTTCTTAAATCACATAAACAGAGCACAACAGCCTTAATAAAAAGAGTTTACATTGAATCTAATAATCTCTTACATAAGAAAAATTGTTGTGTTCACTCTGTTTATTATTTTTTATATATTATTCAGATCATGGTTTCCAGCGAACTATATGCAATCTATAAATACCACAATATTTCAGCTGTTTCAGAGAACCACTTTTCTGCAATTATACATATAAAATTTAATCCAGTGAATCTCTGAAATTAAACTATGACTATAACCTCTATGTAGAACAATTGGGAGGCTGCATACATGCAGTTTTTATCCTTATATCCTTGGCAGTCTGGAAAACATTACTTAAATCAAAGGACAATGCAATGCTCCAAAGGAAATTAATTTACATTTACACACAGAGCCACGCAATGCCTCTTTCTACACTGCTACAGTTCCAAGACATCACAAAAAAACCCTCTCGAAACAGAATCTCTGAACAGATAGACTACTTAGAGTTTAGAAATTGTGAGTAAAATGGTCACATGGTCTATGAAAAGAATTTCTTTTCAGAATACATAACCTCAAGGCACCACAGGAAAGAAATAACCTCTAGTTACAGTGATGCAAAAAGGGAATATTATATTTCTTTTTTTTTTTTTTTTTTGGTACTTTCCTGCTTTATCAACATCATTTAAAGATCTCTGCTTTAGTAATTTCATGTCAGAGTCACAAACTGAGCTGTCTTCGGTGCTTTGGCAGTGACGCTGTGTCTGAGTTTCCGTAGTGATGCACCAAACAGATTAATTTTCCTCCTCCTGCACAGAGCACATCCTTCTGATGGCATTCCTGTTGTGTGGGAGGGCAGCTATGCTCCTTTCACACACTCACACGTGTGGCCCCCTGGGCTTTCTCCTGCAGGGCTTTCCAGCAGCTGAACATTTGTAGCCTCAAGGCCACTCTGCAGCCTTCTAGTAAGCAGGCAGGGCATCACAGCTCAGGCTTTGTTTGTTCCTCCTACTGATGTGTGGGGTTGGATTTTATCCTGTGGAGCTGAGAATATCTCTTTGGAAAGGAAGAAAGGAAGGAAAAAGGGGAGAGGGAGAAAGGAAAAGATAAAGGAAGGGAAGAAAAGGAAAAAAAAGGAAAGAGACAAGGACAAGGACAAGGACAAGGACAAGGACAAGGACAAGGACAAGGACAAGGACAAGGACGAGGAAGAGGAAAGGAAAAGGAAAAGAAAAGGAAAAGGAAAAGGGAATTTAGAAAAGCAACCACTTTGGGTATTTTCTAAAACTGTCATGGAGAAAAGCCCTGTTCCATTCATGACTGCTCTTTTACAAATAATTTTAACTACGTGACTATGAAGCAACACAGAAATTCTGAGTCCCAGGAATAAAACCTTGTTTGAAACCAATGATTTGATCAAGAAATGGCACAGATTGAGTTGCAATCTAATCTCTTCTCAGACATTTAATGGCATGCATGAATGACAGAGAGTAATACATTTAAACCATCTTATTTCTTTGAAAAATGTTTCCACAGCAAGCACTTTGTCATAACAGCTGTAGCTGCTGCTTCTGCCAATAGGACATTTGTATGACTGTATAGATCAGCACAGGCCATTTCCTGCAGGAATATTTTATTCTATAATTAAATCAGGAAGAAAAACACCTGGAACACTGTTGGAGGATGTAGAGACAGGGTTATTTTGAAGCAGATTTTACTCCATAGTGTACTTCCTGGTAGCTTGGTAACAGAGATTTCTGGCATATTGCAATATAGCACAGGAATTGGAATGGCCTCATGCAGGGAAAATGCCCCTAGGATGATGTGCTAAGGGAGGATGGGAAGCTGCAGCCTTGGTGCTGAACTGGTGATGCAAGGAGGAAGATGAGGTCATTGCTTTGCATGAAAAGCAGTATTCCAGATATTTGTGAAAAGAGAATCTGAATTCCTCAAAGCATGTTAACATACTCTCTTCCTGAAGAAGACAAAGTGAAGTTCTCTGCAAAACAGGGCATTTTCAACTTGACAGTAATGTCACAACAAAGCATGGGGAGAGAGAGAAATGAAAGGATTTCCCTACATTTGATTGTGATGGTACTCTGTCTACCAATAAATCCTCCTTGGTTCATAAAGATTTTTCTAAAGAGCAATTTGATTTTCCTTTGAAAAGCACTGGAGTGCATCCAATGTCATTAGTTCTTTAAATATGTCCATAGACTACTGCAGGCTTGAAGCTTTGTGCAAAGTCCCTTGTCACTCCTGGCCTTAGTTTTCCTTTGTAGGAATCCAAATTAAATTGTCCTCTGTGTGTTTCCAGTAGCACACAGGGATTGAAGAGCTTTAGCATTCTCTATACGAGTAGCAAAGCATATTGGGTGAGGCTCCAGGATATGGTTAAATTGCATGATTGTATTTTAATAGATTTTTCCAAATAAGGTAAATCTTGATGCAATAGCTTGGAACTACATAACTAATCAAAATTATTCATATTAAATCAGTGGTATCATATTCTCATTGGACTCTTTTTTTGGTATATTAATTTAGCTAGATGTCCTTCTTTTATTTTTGCCTAATATTAAGATCTGATTATTAGAATTATTAAAGAGATGCCTCTGCGTAAATTAAGATGCAAAAGAGACCATATGGCAAAGTCAACAGTCAATGCAGAGGCAGAAAAACTTTTTAAAAGTGGGGGAGAAAGAGAGTGAGAGGCACAGATGAAGCAGAAAAATATCATCACTCTGTGGATTTCCATGGCATCCCATTGGTCTTCTTCTGGTGTTCTCAGTGTTGAGGGTGCCATGAAACAGAGTTCAAATGGATTAATACAGGCTCAGGCTGAGTGGACTGGGAGTCTTACTCTGTCTTTGTATGACTCTGGATCTGTTGCTACGCTTGGATCTTGTGCAGTCCTCTGGTGGAAGGCCCCAGCAGTGGGTCTGGGGGCTTTGGGGGCCCTTGATGGGTCGTGATCTCTGCTCAGACGTGACAGCTCCCTCTCATGTCAGCACAGCTGAGCCAGTTATGCCCCATCAGACCTTCCCGGGGGGACCTGAGGAGGGGTTTACAGCTGAGCTTGTGTAAGGGAGGAGAATCTCTGTGATAAAAGGCACTGTCTCATCCTGCAGGATTTGCATTTTGTCAACCTCAAAGTCTAATTGTAGCTTCGCCCTCTGTCCTGTGCAAATCACCGCCACACCTCCAAAAACTCATTTCCTCCCTCTAAATGAAGCAAACCTGGCCTCAGCAGAGCACCCTGGCACCTACAGGATTTTTCGGAGTCATTAACAGTGCAGTCTATCACACCTGACTGCTGAATACTTCAAGGAATATCTGAGGCTTTCTAACCCTAGCCTTGCAATTTTCGCTTCCCTCAACACCTTCAACTGCTTTTATTCTGTCTCCACTCCTGTTTTACTCTTTAGACTCTCCAGTTTTCCGATAAAGATAATTATTCTCCTACATCTTCACCTTCTTTTGTAACTTGGGCAGAGTCAGCTCTCTTTCTGTGCTGAATAATGCAAGCCCTGCAACTCCATCCTTAAATTCCCCTATGCATCTACTGAGTATCACTCAATAGGCTTTTGCATATCCCATCCTCCAGTGCTTGCTTTCTCTAGATGCTCCATTAGGAAATGATTGCTCTGATCTTACAAACACGTTGATCATTCATGTCTGCCCTGTGTGACTGTGCCTTTGTAGAAACGGTGCAACTTTTGAAGATCTACAAGAGGAAATCCGGACAACTGGGTCTGGTGCCAAAACCGTAATCCTCATGCCCTGGGAAATGATGTGCCTGCCCTGACTGAGACAAGCTTAAACCACAGGCTGCTAGAGGAAATTCAGGCAGCATGTGTATTTAACATTAGACACTTTTGCAGAAAGCCTGCCAATCATATTGATTTGTGTCAAATTAGGTGCAATGGGATTTTTTTTTTTTTTTAATCCATGTGGACAGCTTGGAGGCAGGAAATTAAACAAACCTTTTTCAATAATCATCTTGGCTGAAAGTAAATTGTGGTCTTAATAATCAGAGAGGTACAATCATGTTATAAAAAGCTATCCCTCAGGTGCTTGCCAAAATTAAACTCTCATAAAAATCAGCAACAAGAGAGGAAACTTAACAGGCACGATCCTAATTTTACAAACAATACTCTAAAATTAAGGGATAATTCAATGCACTCATTGGGTTCCAATGAAGTTTTGTGTCACCTTGCACTATTGACTGATTGTTTTTAGAGTTCTCTTGTGAGTGAGGGAAATACCTTAATTTTAAAGAAATATATCTCCCACTTTTTTACATTTCACAAGTCTATCAAATTCTCATTTGAGTACTAAATTCTTCAAACATCCTTTCTGACTTAAAAAAAAACCCAAAAAACCAAAACCAAAAAACTTCCAAAAACTTCTCTGCTATGGAATACTGTTTCAAATGAGGGTAAAGTCAGCAGTAACATTGTGTATATTTTGCACAAAATTACCAATGACTTAATTCAAGGGGATACATCTGGACATCTGCAATACAGAGTTTTTGGGACCCAAACTTGCACACCCGGGGAAGGTGAAGACAAATGCACTTCAACTTTAAAGTAAATTAGCATCAGAAGTCCTACTGGAAGTATTATGGATGGCTGCATTTCTCCTTTCCCTCTTCTGTACTGTGCAGTTCAGATTTGGGCTGCTACATGACTGATGGCTAGTTTTGATACCCAGAGCAGAGAGCAGTACATCATTTGTATGAGCTCTGAGGGCTGGCAAAATCCCCACTTGCAGTGATTGGAGAGCACTCAAAGGAATCTTTTCTTATACAACTTACTGGGATGTAGAATGGCAGTGCTTTTCACAGCCTCTCTTGCTAAGGTGATAGAACACAGCTAATCGAGTATGTTCCAATAAGAAATAGTAATAAACTTTTCCATATATCTCACCTTTCCACAAAAGACATGGCAGAACTTTGTATACACTCTTCATTAAGAGAGGTGACCTGCATCCAGCTTTGCTTAAAAGCAAATCGAAGGGGACAAAAGAGCCCAAGAAGTTCCTCACAAAAATAATCATTTCCTGAAGGTGAAAAGCTAAGGCAAGAGGAGATGTCTCAGTATTTGCTGCCAAGAAGGATTTTTTTGAGCTTTACACATTTACATGGAGATGATGACACTGTAAGCTCATTTTATAGTAAATTTGCTTCTAAGGCGTGATTAATCTAAAGTGGTTTAGGCATTTACTTTAAGACAAACAAATTGTGTCTTAGACACAACTTATTCCCCTGACCTGATGTCCAGTGACATCAGGAGAGCTGAGGGTGACTCTATAGGACATCTGTAATCTAGTGAGGTGAATCCCATCTTGGCTTGCTGTTGAAGACAACATAAAATATAAAGTATATTGAGATGTTTGTCCTTTTGCTGCACATGAGCTCACTGCCTATTGCCACACATTCCACATTAACAGTGAAAGCCAAGAACAGCCTTGAACATGAAATCATTTTTGTGTGGTGCATGGCATTTTCTGATTTCCACAGTTGAAATCCTTTGTCTTTCAACCACTATGAACAGGTATGAGAGTTTCTCTGGTTCTTCATCGACTTTCAGTATATTCAGGAAAAACAAGTAATAATTCCAGAGGGACAAGGACACTTCCAAATGTTCCCTTCTTAGATGACAGACTGCTATCTCAGTCCCTGCCATCAGCACTTGTCACCATTTTTTATTAGAAAGACACCGAGATACCTTGCCTTTGTAAATACTGTGTGAAGGGAAATTTTCTTTTTAGGAATGTGTTTTGCTGCTGGTTTTTGCTCATCACATGAGGTATAAATGATCTGTCTTTGTGTGGGTATCTAGACCCTTGAAGGACTACTGCCCATATTGCATAATTGAGAATTTTTTCAGACATAGTTTCTACAACAGGATCTTCTTGTTTAATTTCAAGAACGTATTACACACACTCTATTCACAATTAACCTTTTGGAAGTTCTGCTTAGATGGATATAATTAAAGGCTCTTTGGTGACTTTGGTTGGTTATTGCTTTGTGTATGCTTAATTTGAAAATGTTACTGAAATATCCAACTGTTTTCTCTGTAGTATCTGCAGGTTTACTTAACTTCAGCCTAACTCTTCTAGAGTTATGTCTTAGAATTCAATTTTTTTCCCCTTAAAAAATGCACACATATGTATATATTTGTGTTTATCACTAAATATATATTTTAATGTATTTTTATATTTTTCACACAAAGTGTCAAGTTGTCAGAGGTTCATAGACATTCTAGACTGAGGCCTTCATAATTTGGTATTTAGTCTGCCTTCATGTTAATGGAGAGCATATGTGTTTCTATCCAACAAATTTCTATATTGTGCATTTTCTGGTAATTCAAAAATTTGTCATGGCACAGTGCATTTTATTTTCTTGATGTTGACTTTGATCTGATTCTCTCTGCAAAGTGATCGTATCACCTTTGATTTCGTGTAGCACGTCTGCTGATACAGGATAAGGAGACAGATTTCTCTGTGTTGTGGCCTTTTTTGAAATCTGTAAAACTCACTGGTCATGACTCTTCCTGCTGATGATAGCGTACACATTATCTTTAAAGGAAAACCGCACCATAAGCTAATGACGTTTGCTAATGATACACTGGTAAAACTTACCCGGTTAGATGTCTGGCTCTACTAATACACTTTCAATAGACTGTAATGGTTATTGGGGGCGGGCTTTTTTGTTTGTTTTTGGGGGTTTTGTGGTTTGTTTGGTTTTTTTTTTTTTTTTTCATTCTATACTGGTCTCCTGAGTGCCAAATGGCATTTAGTGCTCCTTGTGCTCAGTGCTCAGTACTCAGTACAGAGATGAAATAATGTCAATGGACAGATAATATAAAAATTGTGTAAGCTATTTTAAAAGATCTTTGTTACATCTGAAGGCAGTTTGCCCTGAGAGTGTGTTAGATGTCTCTGCCTCTTGTTTTGAGCAGACAGGTCACAGAAAGCATTTACCTTCTCCGTGTAACACCAGCTGCAGTCATCCAGCATTTTTTGTTGCTCCAGAGAGGTTTTTGCTCAACTTCCCAACTATTGGCTGCAGAAATACTCCAAGTTCTCCCAAACCCCATCTGAATACCTCAACCTGGTCAAAGCTACTTGTCCCCTCTGCTGAGGTGCAGTCAGGTTAATGAGGAGGAAAAGCCTTTCTATTATTCTCAGTATCAAATACCAAGTACAAGAGAGAGGAGCTTTTGTCCCTGATATCCTCTTCTCCTTTAATCAAGTCCCTAACTTATTTTCCTCATAACTTTGAAAATAAGTCCTAACAAATAGAAAGTTTGTTTTAAGATTCTACATACAAATATATTTTATTTAAATCTTTGCTGTGTCTTAAGAGTATAGTTCTGGTCTCTTATGCATATCACAGTTAGCTAGTTTGTATTCATTACAGTTTGTATTTCAATAGAAACAATCTCAGTTCATATCCTTCTAGTCTTGAACATCCTGCAGTGCTGCACTAATACTTTAAAAATAATAGGTTCAGGTCTATGCAAATGACTTCTGTTCCTAGCCCAGCTAACACTGAGAAAGACTAAAGTGCTCAACAGCAACAGTTTCAGCCCTAAGCCATCTGCAGGCTTATTTTTAGGATTTGAAATTTTAAACTGAGTACTTCGCTAATCAAAAAAACCCCCTTGAATGCTCTCCAATATTACCAGGTCTTGCACTTTTACCATAAAAATAGAAGCATTGCAGTGGAGTCAAAATTTTGTGTTGACTTCCACAGGGGATAGCACTTGATAATGCTGTCATTTTTCTACAGCCCCGGATTTTGGCAGTATGAAACTGTAAATGAAACTCAGATTTTATTTTTTAATGTCAGTTTTTACAGGCACAATTCTTGCAATGAAATCTAAATGTCCAAAACAAATAAAAACAAATGAACAAGACAGCAAACAACCATCTCAGGACCATAAAAAGCCCCACTCCTCAAACAGAAAACAGAATGCATTTTGAGGGGGTGAAAGTTGCATGAAATTTCATCAGACCCATTTTTGGGAGCCTGGCAGAAAACACAGGAACACTTTTAGTTTTCAAATCTGTATTTTGAAATATGTTTTTAATCGCACATTTGATTTTATTCTTATTCTTATTTTGAAGTAGACATTTCATTTTATTGATGTGCTTAAGGTATTTCCTATATCTCCCCAGCCTTTTCTTTTCTAAGCTATTTTGGTTTTTATTGCCTTCTTACATTTTTATTGATTTCCCTGTTCCTCTTTTCATAAATTTTTTTCAGTTTATGGTTGATTCTTTGTTCACATGACATTGGTTTATAGAGTAAAAAAGATGAGAGGTGATAACAGGGCTTTTTAGTGGTCACCTCATCTAAGCCTGTTTGCTATCTGCACAAATAGATCACCAGCAACATATTGACTGAAGTGTTTAAGCTTCAGGAGTTTTATCTTGCACCACTGACATCAATGGAAGTTTGCAACTGACACAGTAGATGGTGAATGAGAGTTTGTATTGCTACTGTGTTGTACCAATCCAAAGCAGGCTTCAATTGCTTTTCTATTTCTTACAGTCATAATCTGCTTGATTGTTTTTCTGTAATGATTTCAATATATTTTTTACACCTTCATCACAGAATTAAAGTTTTTGTGAAGCATTTTTTTCAACAAAAGGCAAGAACCCAATTCATAATAATCTGCATTTATCTATTTTTGGAATTTCCACAAATAATTGTCAGTACACCGTTACGGTTTTTTTACTGCATTTTCTAAGTTTTGAAATACCTGTATTAGAATTCCTGTGGGCACCTGTTTGATATTCATGTTCAGTGTGAGCAGCTGTGTATGTACCCCTGAGAATAAGATCTGAGATAAGCTTTCAAGTACTTGATCATGCTTTGGCTTCTACTTCTTATATTCCTACCCAACTGAAATATCTGCTTCCTAAAAGCATGCCAGTCACTTTAAACATTAGAGAAAAACAAATATCACTAGAGTATCTGAAGAAATTTGGAGTGTTCATATTATACATAATAAATCCAACAAGCAGACACTATATACCTAGAAGTCTCAATATATATAGATAATCTATATGCTTGAGCTACTCTAGCATTTCAAGAGCCAAATTACAAAAAAAAAAAAAAAAAAAAAAAAAAAAAAGGAGAAAGAACTTAAGTTTATCTACTTCAGTCCTTGTACCTTTCTTCCCTAAAAATACTAGCATCTAAATAATCACTTAATGGGATTTAATTACAAAAATTCCATTGACATTTGACAAAATAGAAGGGTTTTTTTCTCTTTTATTTCTAACACCTACTGACAAGATATGTTTATAATATTCACAAAAATTAATGCTTAGTAGGATAGGAAAACTTGCATAGACAAAATATACACAAGTAGATGGAATTTACCTTACATTTTTAAATACATGGAGGAAAAGTTGAGCTTACAATCAAGAAGCATTATGCTTTGATGTACTTCATAAGCTGTTGTTTTAAACATGGCATAAAGTTTTACAGGTTCAAGAGGGTTCTAATGTTGTTGTGTGTCTTCCCATCCATGTTGGTGACTTTAACCTTCTTATGACTTTCTGAAAAGCCGCCACTGATCTGGAGAACAATCATTCCTGTAACATGTGTGTTTCCTAACACCAGTCCATCTCCCTCTTCCCTTTGGTAAGGATATGTTGGTTTGATCTCTTCATCCTCCAAATGAACAATGGAGAAAATTATTAATCTTGGTCTCAGCTGAAGGTTCTTTGATAAATTAAATGTTTGCTGTCTCTTAGAAACACTAGGTTTTCATTCACTGAATTCTTGCTCTTCATATATCTGAAATATTATTATCTATCATAACCACTTGTGTAATAATCTTTTTGTTCTCCTTTTGCCTTTATTATCTATTTTAACTTCTTTTGCCTTTTTTCAGTGTTTTAGTCTTTCAGTAAATGTGATGCTTTATAGCTCGTATTTCCTGCTACCTCATATTCCTGACCATTATTGCAATTAATCTTTTTTTTTTTGTTATGAAATATATTTGTTTTATAAGCATGCACTCTATTTTTTCAATCAGAGTATGCAGAAGCCATTTTCTTTGGAATGCACAGCTCTGAGAGAGGAGGAAATAAGGATTTTAAGAATGTGTCCTTATACATGGGTGTAGCATTAATTTTACTTTCTGAATTAAAAATCACATTTCCAAAAATGTCTAAATATACAAATGAAGACAGATAAATAAACTTTATAAATTGTGTTGACATATGCTAGAAAGAAGCAAATAGAGTCAAATACCCTGTAACAGATGCACCAAATCCTGTATTCTGGGAGTTTGCTGAAGTCTGAGAGCTGGGTTTGCACTGTTACAAGGTCTTTGGACAGGAAAGCCTCTGAGTTTCTGTGGCTGAGATGTTACTTTTGCTGCTGGAGTTCTTCTGTCTTCTGAAAGACGGAAGACCTTTTTGGGACCTTTTTGTCCAAAGCGGGACTTTAAAACACATAAATCTACAATCAATCACCTATACCAGTGCAGGCTGGGATAATTCTTGTTTATTTTGGAGTTTCTTCAAAATGCTGCAGAAAAATACAACAATGGAATGTGTTTTCTATTGGCCTGGACAGAGGTGATTTACAATGATGACTGCACATACCTTTAATGACATGGGAATCTTGCTATGAAGCCTATAATATGACTCTGAAATAAATACAGAAATATTTTAGAGGTTTTTGAAGGGACAAAGGGACATATTTTATGGCATTATTCAGTATTCACCGAGAGCCTTTACTAGTTGGTAGCTCAACCTCATTGTTGTAAGGCATAAAGAAGAGGTGAAGGAATCACACTGAAAGTTACATACGTTGTATTTTTTAACTGCTCTCACCCTTTTCTAAGATCCTGTCAGCAAGTCTGTTTTCCAAAATTAAGCACAACCAGATGCAAATTAGTTTAGTAATGCTATCCAGTTGACTTCAAGGTACCAGGGTTTTTTGGGGAGAAAACTGAGAAAGATAATGTTTGATGGCTCTGAAGAGTCAAAAGGATATTTAACAAATATCTGATGTCTGCTTAAATTCAAGAGTATAAAAAAATTAGTTTTTCAAGACATGTCAATTTAACCTCCTGCTTTAATTTAATTCTTAAATGGGATATTCTTTCAAATGAAGGTTTAGAACTCTGATTCTGATCCACTTGTTTCAATGGTATTATTCATATATTCAAAAAAAAAATCAACATGATACAGGACAGGCAACTAACCTGAATAAAAAGTGACAATATGGAAAAAAATATTTGAAATGTTTAGAACATAACAAAAGTCTTTTTACTGAAGCACTTATATATGAGCATCTCCTCATGAGTTTATTCTTCCATTTCCTCCTATGTTTTATTGCCAGCATATACATTCTCAACTCAGGACATACATACTACCACAAGAAAAGCAAAGACAAATTAAAATATATATGTGAGTGAACTGAAAGGAATAATGTTACTTCAATATATCTTCATTCTCACAAAAAAATAGAGATTAGCTTACATTAGCAATTAAAGTTAATAATTTTTAGGGGTTTTGGTATATCAATAATTAATTTTCTTTTACTACCAGTTGGCTTTATTAGTTTATTTTATTAGTAGTTTTATTAGATATGTGCAAGGATATAGATTCCCTTCTGCTTTGGGACTTGTATTCAATAAAAGGGAAGAGGTCAAGACATCATGAAAAAATGTGCTGATCTGGATGGCTATTGCAGATGGTCATATCTTTTATAAAAAAAGCATGGGAGAGATTTCTATATTTAGAGAGTCAGAATAACTTTTTCTTTTTCCTGTGCTTCAGCAATTTACCTAGACCTCTATTTTTCTTTTAATTGAAAACAGCAGACTCCACTCTAGTTGTCACATATTGACCTAAAATATGACATTTTTGTCTATTTTTTATTTGATTAATAAATCATGCAGTTCACCTGATTGTGATTTTACCTTGCATTCATGCTTTTTTTTGCTGAATACACTTGATGAAAAAGTTTCAGTTCATCACCTATTGAGAGCTCAGATAACAGCTGAGGACTGAAAGAATGAGACCAGCACAGGCTCTGGGAGCTGGTTGTGGAGATCTGTTAACATTTGCAATTGTATTAATGGCTTCCTATTTTTCCTGTTATACTGGTGAATTGTTGAATCCTTCATTCATTAAAACACTCCCCGCTTAACATTTTCTGTTGCTTGTCTGCCATATTACATGTAGTACTGGGAGAACTCAGCCTTGAACAGAAAGGCACAGTTTGTTTTAAACTGGGAATAGAAGATTAAGTGTAATCACAAAGCTTTTCCATTGCTGTCAGAAAGTTTAAGTGCTGGATATGTTAGGAGTATTGTTAATTGTTTATCCTAATTTTTTTGGTATGTTTTTCCTATTTGATATAGTTGGTTTGAAACATTTTAGTCCATTTTTTCTTCTGGAAGAAACCTGAACAGAGAACTTATACTTGTATTATTTCATTGTTCCACTTCTGCTTCACTCCCCTACACATTATTTGATTTTTTTTTTAATCCCTATTATATCATTACTTCAGAGGAAAATAACTGGAGGATATGTTCTCCTTTTCATCTTCCTTTGCCATGTAATAAGAGGGTGGTTAGAGACTGGGCAGGGAAGAACAAAGAAGATATTGTAACAGCAGGAAAGTCTTATGCAGATTCCTAAACGAACACAGAGAATCGGGCCAAGACTTTGCTAACATTTTCCATCACTTTTTATTGACCTCAGCCTTCAATCAGAAAACACCACCTGGACACACTGTCTGCAGCATATCCCAAAATAAACATTGCCAGTTACCACTCACTCAAGGGATTCCCCTACCTTTGTAAGAGGAAACAAAACCAATAGCAAGTGTGGAAGAATTTATGTGTTGCTGTAAATCTTCCATTCCCAAAGCCTGGAATCCTCACTGTGACGTTACAGCCATGGTTACTGATTATCCAGTGTTTTGTAGTTAGGGCAATTGTCAGCCTCCAGCCAGAGTTGCGTTACTTTTGTCTGATTCTTATTTATGTTGACATTTTCTAGCCCATTAAATATAGTCATGTAGTCTCATAGTCAAAGTCTACAGCAGGAGGAGGTACACAGCTCCAGAAAAAGAAAGTAATTTCTTTAAGAGTTCACTAACACTAAAATTCAATGTGAGATGGTTCCTAGTCAATGATTCTCTTACAGGGCTTGGCCTAGAGAAATGGAACTCAGGGGGCATTCAGAGACCCATATTAAGAAGTCATAGTCAAATAAAGGCCAAACCATACCTAAATGAAGCAGCAAGAAGATATGGAGGTAAATATGCCTGTAAATAAGTAAAATTCTGCTTTATGTTTGGCCTGATCATCCAGATTTCCTCTTTGATTTTCTTTTTAATGGGATCTTAAAAATAGTCTTTGAGAAGTCTATGTGATTAGAAATACACTGAATGTACTTAATTGTGTGGTTCTGCCAACCTTTTGTATAACAGCCCTCTGATTAGAGAGTTCAAGTTAGAGAGCAAAAAACTGGAAATATGAGTCAAATGGGAAATCTAAACTTTTCTCCTAGGTTATGTACGAAGGAAATTACCTCCCTTCTGAGGGAGATATTATAAAATATGATTCAAGAGAATCTTTTCTCAGTTTTTCAGGTTATGTAGTTTTCATAGCAAAGTCAAGAATACAAAAATACCACTATTTTAGAGACTTTCAGCACAAGATATATACCTTGAATTCAGGAGTATTTTCTGGTATTGTTCAGTTGCAGCCTGGAGACTAAAAGTCTCATCAAATCACAGCAGAGATTCAATCCAGAACACCTTGATAAACCTCGGAACTGGGCCAACAGAAACTGCAAAAGGTTCAAAAATAAAAGTACAAGGTTGTACACACAAGGAAGAGTAATCCCATAGAATAGTAAATGCTAGGAAGTAACTCTGGGAAGAGATGCTGGGAAGAGACAGACTAAGAAACAACCTTGTGGAAAAGGTCTGCTTCACAGTCTTTATGAAAGATAATCTCCTTACCTGACTCATTTGCTTGGAGTGGAGCTTTACATTAAAGAAACATTGTTTTAACTTCTCATCCAGACTGGGCAAGACTCAGTACAGAATATCCTTGTCCTGTTGCCTGTATTTTAATGCTCTGTACTTCACAGACATGTCTTTATACCTGTTTAAGTATCTCTTGCCACTAAGTGGAACGCCTCCAGTAGAAGTCAGCAAGAAAAAATCCTCCCAAATCCAGGTCTCATTATCAAGGCCTTGGAATCTTCTACTATGAGCTTGTGAGACAGAAATTTAAATCTCTAAGTGCACAGAGAAAATGCATAAACTCAGTACACTTCTGCGTCTGCAGGTGAATGACTCTTGGTTTCTCCCACCGGGTATATTTCATTTTGCATGAGATGAATTTTATTCAGAGAGCAAGAATGACCCTCTCAGCCTAATGATTTCCATTTGTGATATGAAAAGCTGTGGTTCTTCTTTCTGCTCTCAAAAAGCATTCCAGGAAAAAGTGAACATCTTTAGAAGGAGAGCATGAGAGCACACTTAAAAATATGCTAAGACAGAGCAAAGACAGAGTTGTGGGAGAAAGGGAAGATATAAAATCCATCAGTCAGAAAAGGCACTGAATCTTTACTCTCCTTCACCTTAATTTATTCTTTCCATTCTGGACTGCTGCTTCGGAGAATGACACCACCCACTGCTTCTGGCCCATTTGCAAATGTAACCTAAACATGCAGAAACTTTTTCTGAAATTCAAAAGTGTAGTTGACATTTTTTCAGTCAACTCTAACTTCATTTCACTAACAAATGTCACAGCATGCTGCTTGAACAGCCCTGTTTCATGAAGGAAACAAGCAGAACCATCATGCTAAGCAACCTCAGGAACAGCAATGCAAAAGGAAAGCAATTTCTGTGTATCTCCATGAAACCACATGATAAAAACTGCCAAAATCATTCAACACACATCTTATACATGTGCCAACACTTGGATTGACAAGGTACACTATTTAGCAGCCCAATTAATATCCTCAACAGGCAGAGAAGGGGTTAAAAGACTTCCAGTACAAGTATTTCTCATTTACCCACACTGGTGATCTCTGGATCAGAGATGATGTCTTGAGAAACATCAATGGGTTCCTCTGCTATTTATCTCTATGCTAATCTTCATAGTATGGACAGTATTTTCACCTCAGACAGTATCAGTCATTACAGTCTCACAGTACCATTTTATCAAAACACACACTTTTTTGTTTTCTTAGCTAACTCACAGAATGAAGGCTAGACCTTTTTTTTCTTTCTTTTTCTTTTTCTTTTTCTTTTTCTGTTTCTTTTTCTTTTTCTTTTTCTTTTTTTCTCTTTTCTTTTTTCTTCATTTTTTTCTTTTTTCCTTTTTTTTTCTTTTCCCTTTTCTTCTGTTCCTTTTTTTTTTGTCTCTTTTTTCTGTTTCTGTGTTCGATGTTCCTAGCAATATATTTAACTGACTTTGAAGGAATCTGCAATAGTTAATATTATGGTTTATTATGGTTTCTTCTAACATTTCACCTATGAAAATGAACGGCATAAAATGGAGTTCACAAAAAAGATACCAGGGTCAAAGACCATTGGAGTAGGTATTGTAGACCCATTACAATACAGTACCCATAGGCAGTGATTATTTATTGGAATATGTTATGAGTCATGGCAATTCATAACACTACAGTCTCTGGAAAATTCCATTTTCGACTCTGAGCCAACATTAGGCTTACAGTACACACATTTTGATTAACTGAGACACAAATGCATCCCAGCAGTTACAGGAAAGTTATTTCCTTTCTTTCCTAAAATTGAGAGATACTTATTATTTCCAGGAAAATAAATAAGGTCATGTGGAATGAAGCGTTTACAATTCTTGGCAGGATACTTAAAATGAATAAGACTGTACATGAAAGCTTGTTTGACTGTCTAGATAGTTTCATTTTGAAGATTTCAGTCTTATCATTCATGATTTATGCACAACATGTACTGCCACTTGCTGGTCTGTTCTATAAATACCTTTATAATTTGAATTAAGATAATCTGTTATCTGTGCTTGGTAGATGTATTACAGTTTTGTACTCACTTAAAGTTCCACCAAACCATAAAGCCTTTTTGCATTTTAGATTTAGCTAAAAATATTCACCCATTAAAATAGCAATCATCATTAAAATTAGTTCTCTGATTCTACTGATTAATTTTAAAGCAACAAGCAAGGTTTCTGAAAATTTACAATTAAACATATTTTTAGACAAAACTTGACAATTTTTAAAAGCCTAAGAGAAGCAATTACCTGGTATAAAATCCGCAGGACACGGTTAGAGGGAAGAGGAAGTAATTTGAAATAAATACATATATTAATATAGACATGTCATAAGAATATTGCCAGAGGCAACAGAGCAGTATTACTAAAAAAGTTTTAAATTAGTATATTTAAGACCTTTCCAATTCTCTCCAGACAAATATGGATCCAACTATAAAGGGGGCAGGTTGTTTCTTTGTGAATGTATAGTTTCTGGTTAAACAAGTTTCAAACTTTTCATCTTCTGTCACCTCTGTAGTTTCAGTGAGACAAATGTGAGCAGTTGGCTTAGGAGATGCAAGATAAGAGTTTATAATTACATTCTGTAAATAGGAATTTTTAGTCACATGAGGAACTTGAATCTTATGTTCACTTTTGGCTGTTTCTAAAGGGAGGGAATAACTTGTTCTCTATAGCTGTGAGAGAGAGAATAAAAACTGGTGGAGCCAAGGTGCAGCAAGAACTTTAGCTTATGTCTATTAGGAAATGCTAAATCACTGGCACAGACTGCTCTGAGAATTTGTGGAAATGGCATCACTGGAGATCTTTAAGATAAGTTAGACAGTAAAAGGTCGTAGCTTGATGCCTTTATTCAGTCATTCTAAGTATCACATAAATGTTCTGGAAAGCATCTAAGAGCTATGTAATGCCTTTTTTAACATTAAGCCATAAGAGAGTTTGTATATTTCCTCAATATTCATCTTCATTTACAGTCAGAAAAAGTTGACATTTGAGTCTTTATTTTTTTAAATTTTCCTATTTTCTTTTATTTGTTTACTTGGGTCTTAGAGGAGGGCTTGGATATTTTTCTTTTTTATATATTTTGTGGACCATTTCTCATGTATTGGGGTCCAGCAGCTGATAGCTACTGGACTAGAAAACCTCTTGAATCTCTCCATCATTTTGTTTCCCACAAATAGTTTCTGAAAGATAGTCTTTCTGTTTAATATTTAAATTATCCTTAAAAGTCAACTGAGTAATACAAATTCTAATTTTAAGTCTGAAAACAAGCCAAAGTCTGTAACTGCCAAGTACTGTCATAGTTTAGGAAATATTAACATGGGTGCAACCTTAAACTTTGGCACATTCTAAAACATTTTTAACAGTAGAATGATACTCAAAGAAAGATGTAATGGCACATAGCTTTAAATAAAGGACTGCCATCACGCTTAGATTATGGGGGCAAGGGGATGCCCTGCATAGGCCAAAGGATTTTTTTTTAAATAGGAAAAACAAAATATTCCTCTTTAAGAGGAAAGGAAGCACATTTCCTCCTCTTAAATAACCAATGTTCCAGACAAGATTTTAATCTGTTTATCACATTTTTAAATTATTTTATGACTTTATTGCTCATGAACATTGAAAATCTTACAGTAAATGCAGAATTCAAGCAGCAGAACAAATGAAAAAAAAGCAAGCTGCAAGCTCCACTAGAAGTGTAATGGGGCCCATGAATGAGTATTTGTTGTCAAGTTTGTGAGTCAAGTAATTAAATATTGTTCAGCTGACAGTACCTGCAGATGCAGTCATAAAATATTGGTGACGGACTTAAATTATAAATAATAGCAGTCTACAGGCTGTCACTGGACAGTACAGTGACAGGTGACCACTGGACAGTAACCACTCTTGAAATGCCATCCTTGAGCCTTTTAAACAAAGAGCAGAGGTAGATTTTTTTAGAGGGTGTGGGAAAGCAAAGGACAAACTCGTAACAGACTGTTTTGATGTGTCAGGGCAAGACAGAAATAATTAACTGGGACCTACCTGTCTCTGCTGTACAAGGAGCACATTGTGCAGAGCTCACAGCTCTCTCTTTGTCCTCCTGAGCACTGCAGGGATAAACAGGAGTGACTAACGAACAGCTCCAAGTCCTCCTGAAGCCAAGAGACTCATGATCAGCTCCCAGATTTGGCTCAGATTCCATCTGCATTGTACCCACTCAGTAAAAATACCTGTCCTGAACCTTCAGAATAAGCAAAACACCTGGTTGCTACCTGCCTCAGCTCTCTCTGCACACTATATAATGAAATTTGGTTTCCTTTTAGTTCTATATTTTGTAATAAGGACCAGCATACAATAAACATATGAGAGTTTCTGGCTTCATTTCCTCACTATCCAGCATACAAAGCAGGTCCTGTTTTTTCCTCACTCTGTTGTTCCCCTACAACCTTCCCCTGATCCACATCCTCATATTTAGCAGATAAAGGAGATCAGTACAGCTGAAACATTGTTTTGTTCATCAAACAAGAAGATGAAAGGGCCTCATGGGCTATATTGCTGCTTCAGTTTATGGAAAAGACAACAAAATTCCAACTTCCTTTCTAAGAGAAAGAGCTCTGGTCTGCCCATAGCCAAAGGCAGCATTATTCTCATCTGTGTGAACACGTATGGTGAGGGCTTATAATTAATACAGTTTAAGCAGACTGTGAATTGATGTATTAATCCAAAAATTATCCAGTAAGACTCACTTCTAGCTGGAAATGGTTAGTACATTCTCCTGACCATTTGAATAAGAGAAAAGTCTGTATCCATTCCATCAGTCTTCAGCCATGTGCAAGTGACGTTACTGGTTTAAGCAACTGCCTGTGTTCTCATTGCTGCTGAAGGAAAAGGAATATGTTATATAACACCCATTTTGGCAGTAGATACATCACTTTCTGGAGATGTCAGCTTCTCTCCAAAGACAATACGGGCTCCTGGAAGACAAGGCTGGAAAAGGGCCCGTCCTTTTAGATGGTGCAAGTTAAGTCAAATGAATTCTGCCAACAGGCTGCTGCTGCTATAAATCACAGCATGCTTGTGCCCAGTCCCACACTGACACAGCTTTCCCAAAGCAGCTGTAAGAAGTGACAGCTGCCTGGCAAGATACTAGACTTAAATACGAGCAGATAAGAAGTGAGATGGAGTGATTTGGGACTTGGAAGAAAAAAGAGGAAAATATGAATCATCCATTTTACACAGTATATTATACCTTTTATGGTTCAAAGCAACATTTGTGTGACACTCCCCCACAGAGGTTAAATTTCAAATAGGTTCTCTCAAGATGCTTTTCAGCCATGTAGCAGAAGTGTTCTAGTATTCATCCGAAGTGCTATGCTGTCCCTCTATCTTACTTCTTTAAAAAATCAAGTAAAGCAAAAACTAGCTAATAAACAGAAATTTTCTCATGAGACTTGCATTGTTTGTAAGCATCAAAATGAAGGAAAACTTGTTATTTCAGTCAGATTTTATGATTATTTGCTTTAAATCCTGGAGAAAAAAAAAAAAAAAACAAAAAAAAAACTATAGAGGTAGCATGGGAGCTGGGGGGAAGAAGCTTCTGAACTGATTAAGAATGTAGATTTAGGTGGAACATTTTTGGATTTATGACAGTTTTTATATATGCTTTTTATGTGCTTGTTCACCATTCATAATTCCAATTTTGTAAGCATAAGTCTTCTAAAATACCTCAGAAAAGAACAGACACATTACCCATTTCTGTGTATCATGACTGACCATTATAATCTATCTGCTTTATAAAGAAAGTTTGGCAGTTCAAATCCTTTTAAAACAAAGGGACAGCAGAACAGACTCAGGCAAATGCTCAAATGCCAATAATGGCTAAATGCAAAATTATTGGCAATGAAAAAGAACTAATGAAGGGGTTTGTGATTGAGATGTAAATAACCTTTGTGTTCTCTCTTGCTTTCTGTTCCTCAGTATTTTGTGAACAGAATTAACTAGGAATATTTGAAAATCCTAGGAGAGAGGCTGTTTATTGATCATGGTTAGTTCTCTGCCTCCATGACTGCACTGCTCTGAAATTCATGCTTTAATTTGCATGAACTGAGATGATTTGCATGAACTGTGTAATGATTAATTGAGTATTATTGTTAATTTGGAAAATATTTAATTAAACTTTAAAGGAATTAGTAATAGGATATTGATAGTAATGTGTATATTAAACGGTTTCAATACTTAGGGATTAAGTCCCACAAAAATTGCATATGTAAGGAGATAGAGATAAAACTAAATACAAAACTCTCAACAACAGCTGGTCAAGCCTATGTTACTGTTTTACTGTTTCAGTTCTACCTTGAGATCACATGAACAAGGTTTAGTTATATGAAGTCTTTATATAATATTTTTTAGCACATTTGTTTGTTTTTAAAATTATCTTGTTGTAGGAATTGATTCCTCTCCAGGAGTTTAGACACACAAAATCCTAGGATATTTCTCTCCTTTCCTTTTTTTATTATACATAAGAAGAGGAACCTTGGTTGAGAAAAAAAAAAAAATTTAAGGACCAGGAAGATGACAATCCAAGTGGTGGACATCCTGTTCCTCAAAAGCAATATCTGCATCAATTTCACACACACTGCGGAAAAGGGAAAGGTGAGAGACCTCTGCAAATCTGGGAATGCAACAAAGCTTCTGGGATGTCAACCTAAAGTGCTGGCAACACATAGATTATCAAACTAATTTTGAATTCTAGGAGAACTTCCAGACTGACAGATGTAACCTTAGCTAGAAAATCAGGCACTGTGATGAGTAAACTAAAAATACAGAGTAACTTGAAGCAAGACCTTGTCTTTTAGAAACTATGTAAATTGTCAGAATTTATTTTAATTCCTCTCTAGCATGAGAAAAACACAAAAAAGTCAACCAAATAGAGAAAACTGTGAAATTAAAACTTAGATTCTCCCTGAATTTCAATATTATTTTTGGACCTGTTTTGCAGAAAGTAAACTGCAAGAATTTCAGCGGATTAGAAACACCATCTTACATCCAGAATAAAAACCAAAAACGACCAAACAACAACAACAAACCCTTACATTTTTCTAAAAAGTATGCTGAGAGATGTGTCATCCTGGAAGTTTTTTGTTTGTTTCTTTTATTGTTCCTGTTATTTTTGATTTGCTTGGGTTTTTTATGTGTGTAAAATTTTTTGTATGTAATTTACATACATAAAATTTTTATGGATGTAAAATTGCCATTTTTAAGTAGTCAAGAAGGGAGAGTGCTTAAACACAATAGTGATTTACTGTCATTATTATGGGTTTTTCTCAACAACTGACATTAAAAAAGGAACCTTGAAATGGGCGAAGAAAGATATTCCTTCAGAATACATGAAATTGGGCCTAGTGTGCAAATTTCCCTTCCTTTCTGAGTCAGTGATACAAAATGTCCTCTCCTCTGCAGGATATAGTTCTACAAATTTCTCCCAGGCAAGCTAACTGTAGTTTTATCCATCTACCCACTGTTAGCAAAATATAAGAAGGATCAATAAAATAAAAGTGTAACACAGCCACAAATATTGTTGTATAGAGAACCACATAAAATTAGATAAAATATTAAATAACTTTCTTTTTTTACCAGTGTCATATGCATTTAAATGGTGCAACCCATGAACCTTTATTCCTGTTTCCATTCCTTAGAAGATAGTTAGCATTTTTAACCCCTTTCCAACAGAAGTGAACTAAAAACCATACCTATTTCTTAAAGCACTTACATATCTGCTTGACTTTAAGCTTTTGTTCTGCATATTCAAAGGGGCAAAATGGTACTTACTTTGACTTTCTGAAACATAAGAGTAAGTGTCTTTCAGGAAGGTATTAATGAGCATCAATTTCAATTTTTAGCTGTGTAAATATATCAGAAGATCTTCTGCATAGTGTAAAATACTTTGATGCTCTTATGTATTTTCAGATTCACACTTCTGTGAGCAGTCAACTGTATCAGGATCTGTGTCTCTGATTTCAAAGTCTGGGTGAGACCAATAACTCCAAGGCATGTGAATAACCCAGACTCACATGAACAATTCTGTTGAAAGCAACAAAAATGAAACAAATGCCCTAAGGCAAAAACCCAAGAATAAAGTCCTCCTGCCGTCAGAAGCATTCTGGGAAAGCATATTCTCTTATCAGTATCTTTATAACACTAAAATTTGGCTATCAGTTTAGAACAAATTTTACTTCTGTTTTGCTGTATGTTTTTAGTAAATGACTGCCCAAAGCACTTGTGCCTGATCAATACCTGAATTTCTTCAAAAACATTGTTTTCCAAGAAGCATTTTTCAGCTCTAAACATTAAACCATTTCCCCTCATTTTCCCATAAATTTAAAGCATTTTTATCACAATTTATTTTTCTGCTAAAAAGGAATGAGGACTTCATTTCAGTTTGTTGTTATCCTTGAAGTCTCATGATAGCAGCACCGCTCTTAGTGCCTTAGTGCTCTTAGTGGACTTTCATAAAATTAGTAGCTGGTAATCCTTCTAATGCTTTGCCATTTATATGTGCCAATTGCTGCACTCTGGAGCACACCAGGCTTCCATTGGAGTGAAAATCTCTCATAAAATATTCCATCAGTTTTATTTTCTGAGAAAGTTATCCAGCTTGGTTCCACTCATTACAAAGTTTGTAGAGGCCAGGTTACATAAAAAGCCTATACTGAATAGACGCCATGCAGAAAAAAATGTTTTATTGAGAATAATATATTAAAACAAAAGCAAAAAATGAAACAAAATCATGCAGTAAGAAAAATATTTACATAAGGTCATATTACTAAGTAGTGAACAGATTTGTTGTTTTATCTTTTGGAATTCAGAAATCAGCTTCCACTCTTTCCATTATTTCTCGTAACAATTTTCTGTCTCTGTGAAATTTTTCAAAGAGGGAGAGCTGTCTGTAGTTGATCAGTCTTTTTCACAGCAACATGATATGCCTGCAGAACTCTTACTTCAGGGCTATTAGTCTGGTATGGAGGAATCCCTTCTCACAGACCAACACACATATGCTGGCAAACAAAACTTAGCAGTTGGATCAGAAAAGCTGTGCAGATACCAGATTACCATATGGGCAAAATGAGAAGATGAACTGTTAGCATGGGAGAAATTCTGCTAATGCTCATCTTGATTCTGTGAGCTTACTAGGCAATAGCATAAACACATCCAGAAGAACCTCCAGGCAAATCTCCACGTGTGGACAAGCAAGGATTCTACCAGCTGAACAAACTGTAGGTGAGTGAAGCACAGCCTGTCTGAGCAGCCATGGAATTGAGAAGGGATTTTCTCACCTTTGATTTTCTCACCCTTGCTGAATCTCTGCTAAAGTTGTCCCTTTCCTTGGATTTGCCATTTATGCTGTCTTGGATACAGAACAGAAGCTGTGAAGTGCAACACCAGCTTTGTCCTTTGCTGTTGTTTCTGCCTTTATATCCATCTGGTTCTCAGAAACAACCTAATTCTCTCACATTCCTGGAAGTGAACAGATCCATCTGTTTGATAAGAGGATGAGTCAGCATGAGAGCTCAGTATCTGTATGAAGGACCCTTAGTAACAGATATGAAGAAAACCAGATCATGTTTGCAAATTATATTACATTTCATTGTTATAACAGAGGAAAATGTCTTTATTTCTTTGAAACATTCATCAAATACATTTTTATGCTGATAATTTTGGTTTTATCTTATTACTTCTGAAATGAATTCTGCCACCACAGATATCATTTGATCTATATAACATTTTCCTTCAAAACTCATATGGATGTACCTTGGAGATACTGATTTTTAACCATTTAAGCATTAAAAAAATTCATTTAACCCCAGAAAATATATCTGTTCTTCCTTTGCTTGGGATATAGTTTGAAGTCATCAGCAAATACTAGTTCTCCTCCATGAGAGAAAAAAGCATCAATGTTAAAATCTAACAGGGAAAGTCACCAAGAAAAGGGACATAACTTTCACTATCACTGAAATCCATCAGTTCCAGAAGATTCTAAGTCAGCTTGAAGACAAATTCACTGGATAAAGTCACGGAGAGAGCTTTGGTGCTTTCTGGCAGGTGAGTATCACCTGTGATTTCACAGCAGTAGCAATCTCAGCTGTATCCACTTTACTTCACAGTGGAGAGAAATTATGTTACTCATGTCTGAGAACAAACCGACCTCAAATATGCAATTGTATGTAAAACATGCAATTGGTTATTTTGTATCTTTATTATCTGGCTTGATTTCCTTCTTAGCTCTTTATCTACTTATTTCCTCTATTTATGTTCAGCTGTAGCCTGTCCATGTCTGAAAAAATAAGTTAAATTTGGCTAGTGCATGCAGAGATAGGTGCCAAACTGAATTTTCTATAAAATGGTGTGCCAGCATGACTGATTCGTGTAGAGGTCTCTATGTAAATTTGAGTTTCCAAAGCATGTCCATGACTCTTCCTTCCTACCACGCAGCCACTTAGCTGAATTAATCTCCTCTAGTTCAGCTTTCAAGCACTCTTGATAGAAAACCATTTCTTTATCTATGAGTGATATATCTCCTAATTGCTCAGTTTCATGCAACTTTCTAAACAGAGTTTTACTCATCCCCTTAAGAAACAGACGGCTAAAGCAGAGGTTTATGGTCTGATCCAACGCAGGGAAAATGCCATTTAGATCTGTTGTCGAACAATTAGTCTCTAAATAATTTACCTCAAGACAGAAAAAGCCACTTCCAGAAACAGCAATATGTTTCTGGAAGGCATTGGCTCAGTGCATGATGTCTGCTGCAACTTTCCACTCCTCTCCTCTTGTCATGTCCCGCCCCCCACATTTCTTTGAAGTATTGAATAGAACAGCACAGAAATTGTCATGAATAGACATGGCTGGAAGAGACTGGTTAAACCAGGAGAAAGCATTAGGAAACAGCAAAGTGTCCAAATCATTTTTCCTTTCATCCCCATTAGACAGCTGACACTGTCTATATGCTCTAACCAGATACAGTAAAACTCATTTGGTTCTTTTTATGGTGGGAAATGTCTATTTAATACCAACTTAATACCATTTAGGGTAATATTTAATATTCTACTCAACCTGACAGTGGTATACTTTTATTCCAAAGCAGCAGTATTTATAGACTGGACAGTTAAGGATATAGCAGACCAGTTTCAATTTCTGGTTCTATACATAATCTCTGGGGCAAACAACTGCCCATTTATTACCAGCAAGATTAAAACACTTTCTATTGTATCCCATGGAAGACAAAACTACAATGTTTACAGAAGAGGATCCAGGAGTTTGGTTGAGAAAAAACTGCATAGGAAGAGTTGTACATCACAATGTTAAGCTTTCGATGTCAAACTGTGACCATAAAAAACCATTCCTAGGAACAAATTAGTCTTTCTACCCACAAACCAAAAACTCGGTTTTTTGGAGGTTTTTGTTTTTCTTGGAGGCACATAGATAAAAATTGCAATCATTGTATGTATATATTTCTATATGAGTGTACATGTGTGTATATGTACAGATATCCATATATTTGTGAGCCAGAAGGCAGTGGGAGATAAGAGATTATGTTTTATGACTGTGGCACTGACACTTTTATAATTAATAAGTCTTGGGACACATTGTTATCTGGGAAAGAGAGGAAAAGAAGTCTTGTGCTAATGCCTTGTTAATGGACTGGTGAAAAAACAAGGACTTTTAAAATGTAAGGATTAGAATTTTGGGAGTTTTTTTCCCTATCATGTGTTTCCAAGAGCTTGAAAAGTGTGGGTAAACACCCTCCACACACAAATTCCTTTGATATTTGACTCATGCAGCCAGGACTCTGTTCCAGTCCAGTCCAATGCAGTCACTGTTTTGCTTGATAACTCCTGTACAAGTTGTGTGCCTGGTACACTAATGGGAAAAACTGTCCAAACTGGGAATAGATGACTGCCAGTCAAATGCAGATAATTAATGTTACAGGGAATGAAGCAAAGATTAACAAAATCTGTCAGTTGGATCCTATCCTAGTGTTTACTAATGACAAAGGCTTTGCTGCATCTTGGATGTTTTATTTTATTTTACTTTTTCCCAGAACAATCCTGTTCTCCACGTTGTTGTTACTGCCTTCTAAGATGGACTTACACAATAACTTCATACAGATTAGAGCTGTGTGATCTTCTGTCTTCCTGATTTATTTGGACAGATCCTTCAACATTTATATCATCAGAATGGATTTTCATGTGGTTTAGGATGATTTCTTTTCTACCAGTGTTTCTTCTTTAAATGTGTCACAGGACACCAGAAAACTTTATGTGCTCCAAGAGAAAGAGAATAAAATATGTGCATTATTTATTTATTTATTGTAATTTATTTTTTTTCTTTACTTTGACCTTTGACACTCTCTTGCTTCCAGACATGGGCTCACGTTCAGTTCAAGAAAATGCTGAGAGTCAGAATGGATACGTAGGCATGTGTTTAACATTAGCACATCTTTAATTCCTTTGGGCATTCAAAATTCAAAGTATGTTTAAATATCTTCCTGCTTGGGACATTAAATCTCTCCTTTCATTTTGATTTCTGCAGCCAACCTTTGCCTCTACCCAAGGCATCCTTTGTGCTCATTTCCATACTACTCTTCAAATATTAGCATTTCCAGATTTACCCTGAGACACATAAGCATATGAGGATATGTTTATGAGAAATGTGTATGTGCATATGAGAAACTAAGCAGGACAATTTTTGTTTAGGTTTCAATGGATAGCATATATGACAATACGTTATTTTTTTTAATTGGTTGATTTATTTTTCTATGAGACGGAAAAAGTTTTTAACCTCATTAAAAAAAGGAATTTCTTATGGTATCAGAAGGAAAATGACCCTGTGCAATTTGATAAAATTTTTGTAAGATCACAACAGTTACTGAAAGAGTTCAGTTTTGAATACCCAAAGGTTAGGATATATCCTGGAGTCACTGATAAAAGCCTCAGGAAAACCTTTGTTCAGATTATTTAACCAGAAAATCTATTTTTAAATTTAGGTGCATAGTTTCAAAACACCATGACTGAAACCTCATTCTAAGACAGACAGATGTCTTGAGAGGAATTCACTTGACTCCTGAAAGATCTAAACTGTAAATATCTAAAAATAGTAGGTCAAATAAATTAATTTCTATAGTCTACTGAGACAAATTTTCTATATACCAAGTGTTAATAATTTCAACAAAAAGTGCCTAACAAAAGGAGATGTGATCCAGCCTGGGGATACACGGCTGTAAGAAGTATTACACACACAAAAAGTGAGTTTATGTGCCATTTTTTTTTTTTTTTTTTGCATTTATGATTTTTACATAATGGCACTTTCCTGTTCCGTTCACCCAGATATTACTTCGGTTTTGGGGTCATGTTCACACGGCTTCAACCTTTTGTCTATCTGCAGGAATCCTGTGGCTCCCTCTTTATTCAATAGGACTGAGAGGCAGATCTGAACTCTGGGGGCACCAGTTCTCTCTGCTACACAGTGAGGATACCACTGTGTCTAACAAAAAGATGCTCAAATTCTACCCTTAGCATCAGATAATATAGAGTTAAGTAAATTGTTGAGGTTTATAATCAAAAATGTATAATATTGAAATG
>VZSR01001283.1:7421224-7444055 GCA_013398615.1 Brachypodius melanocephalos
AATTTTTAGCAGTTTTTGTGATCTTTAGGTTTTCCCTTTCATTGTCCTGGGTGTGAACCTGACCTTCCCCATCTATTTTTCAAGATCCTATAGATTACACCAAACAGTGTGTGATCATAATCTCTTGCCTGACAGCTGCTCTGGTGTGATTTATAAATGTTTCTCTGATATACCTGGGTTTCTGGTGCATTTCAAATTGTGCACACTGCAAAACTAATCGCAGCAGTTTCGCTTCCTCTCACTCTCTGCTGGATGCCAGCCCAGAAGCAAACAGAAACCTGTGCCAAGTTTCAGGAACCTGTTCCGAGTTCAGAAATCTCTCACACACCTGTCCATTGTTATTACAATTCACAAGATGCATTTCTTCTTCCAGTTGTCCTCCACCATGCTGGCATGTGTTGCTCTGCATAGCAGACCTCTGTTAGATTTTCCAGTTACTGTAGTAGAAAGTACAATAGCAAAATACTTATTTCACTTTTGTATGTCCTTATGATTTACTCTGCTCTTTAAAAAATTAGGCACTTTGCAAGTACCATTGATTGCCCACTGTATTCAAGGAGAGAAAAGGAGTGGATAATTTGGAATCATCCACTGAGAATGCCTTTGGGTTGACTATACTTGTCAGTAATGTATTGCTTATTTTGAAGAAAAAAAAGCAGGAAAGTGGGTTTTGATCCCATAAATGTTTTCAGTGGTCATGAGGGTAATTATCTTTGTATTCAATCAAAGACAAACTTACACAAATCAGTAGAAGAATGGGATCAGGGAAATATTAACTGATTCTATAGAGGTCAAGTCCTTCAGACTTTAAACAAGAAGATCTAATTTAGGAGTCTGTATTTTGCCACTGACTATACAATGGAACTAAGTTCCTATTTGTAGCACTTTGGTGCTTAAAAATAGATATCTGCTCCCCACTAAATGATGCAATTGACCTCCTTGCAGTAACAACAGATCTCCAGCAATCTACCCCAGTCCTTAACCTGCTGCTCCACGTGCAATTATACTCCACTGAAATTCCATGGGAGGGGTTTGTAGGAAGATAAACAGTGAATTCTGGTTCACATAAAAAACATCACTGGAAACCAGGAAACCATCTAGTTTATCTTGGAATTTTTATTGAAATGCCAAAGGAAAATTATTTCAAGGTTTATGGATTTAAACTGGTACCATTTCATTATTATTTCATTTGGATTTCTTTTATTACCTGCTATTATGATGCTCTGTCTGCACATCTCTGTATCCTATCCCATAAGTTTATCTTAGCAAAATTTAGAAGTCAGTCTTGCTGCCCAGAACAGATAGGGGACACTAAAAGGTGCAGTTTGGAAGAAGAAGGTCACACACAAGAGTTGTTATTATCCTTTCAGTTTAAAACCTTTGAAATTGTTCACATATGGGGAAAGCATGGAGGTGAATTCTGCAAAGCAAGTATTACACTATGTACCAGATAACAAGATTAACCTGAGATTCCAGCTTTGTCTTTCTACCAGGCACAAAAGCTTAAAAACCTGTGAAAAAATGCAAAGAAAGCCTGTCCTGCTTTCACATCACAGGAATGAGGGGAGGAGGCTGAAATGCTGGATCTTTCCCCCTAAGGAGCATTGCCTCAGTACTGTACAGCTGACAGGAGTCATGGGTTTTTATGGTGAGAGAAGAACTTAAAACACTTCATCTGTGAGGTGAGTGTGCTATTTAGTGTGTTATTTAGAGTGTGCTGTATAGCACAGAGAACAATATTTCCCTTGGGAATGCCCTCATCACTGCAGGCAGTGGGGCTCTGCAAGGACAGAGGTTTCAGGGATGGAGCTGCTTTTCCAAGGTGGACAACACCCAGGGCAAAGGCTGAGCCAAGGCCCCATTCCATTCTCCACATCACAGCATGCTCCAGGCACAGCATCCCACTAGATAAGAGGGGTAATAGTTTCATAAGCAAAGAACATGGTGGAATATTTCATTCCTCCATGGAGGGGTGATATTCAATACATTTTTCATCACTGTGGAACCATGGTGTTTATTTTTTGATTTTTGTCTACTTTAATCTAATCTTCCAGACACCAAAACTTGTCTCTGCCACTTGAAAATTCATGCTAGGAGAGAGGTAAGAGCAAGTGACTTTAAAATGATCTGGAGGTGTAAGATTAAGTCTTATTTTTACTTTATTAGTTTTTGTTTGATTAAGAGAAAAACAGGCACACTCAAAACAACTTAGAAGCATGATTTATTCCATAGTCTATATAAGCATGGATGCCTTCTGCTTCTTTAAGTCCAGGCTTCTTTAATGTTGACATCTGGAAAAAGAGTCACTCTTATGTCTTCCTAAAGCAGAATTCTTGTTGCCTGTCATTCCATGTCATGTATTCTTTATTACATTAACATAGCAAAATTAAATAGTCTTCTTTGCTTGTGTTAAGTGTCTCAGACTCATGAAACTCCTTCTTCCTAACTGCTTCGTGAGTGACATGATGCTATATTTTAAAAAAATAATAATTCAGTAACAACTTCAACATAGGTCAAAATATAGCTGCTAGTGACAAACATTTAATGACATAAGCATTGTTTATTTCTATGCATAATGTAAATGGGCTGTGCAACTTCACAGTGACTAATTGAGCCATTTCCAGGAAGAAAAATAACAAAGATCTTCTAGTCACTTAAACCCTAGTTAGAAAACAAGTGAGGAAATTCTGTTGGACTCCTTGTATCAGAAAGATTTTAATAGAGTGAAGGAAGACTGTTGCCCTAATACAGTTTGAAATAGCCATAAATTTCATAATGCATATTTCTATGTCCTCTGAGACTGATATAGAGAGGAAGACTGGTGGTATCTGAGCAATGCTGTCCAAAGGTATTATGTCTGCAAAAGGAATGTTTTTTGAGTGTGTATGCCGTTGCTTTTTGGGAACTATATTAATAGATTCTCCTGTGTAGAATAAAATATAATGCCTCCGTGCTAAGCCAAAAAAAATTGCTTTCTTTTTTTTTTTTTTTTGAGGAAAAAGTATCTGACATTTTAGATGCTTTTTAATTAGAATATTGAACAACAACAACAACAACAAAAGAAAAACCCACTGTAGGAAATCAGAAAATTTTATTTAGTGGAAAACATATCGTCTCTGAGAATTTAATTGTTTAAATTATTAACTAATGGAAGTTAATCAAACAGAGAGAAATAGAATGGAAATGGAGAAAATAAACCCTCACTGAAATCAAACACATTTTGGTTTTCATCAAAGAAAAATGAATTCTGATTTTTTTTTTCTTGTTTTGGTGAGAAAGCCAGAAGAATTAAACTGCTACAATTCAGATCAAACCAAAACAATGTTTTGTACTGATTTCCATTTTGGCCAGTGTCAGAAGCTGCTGATCACTTGTAGTGCATAGCAATTATTCCACACCTCTGTGGCACCCAGGATTTCTGTCGTGCAGCACTTGCCTGCCCATGCAGCAGAGTGCTGGGATGGGCTCCCAGCTGCCTCAGCAGCAGGATGGGCAGTGTGGAGTTTAAGAGAAGAGACAATTCTGAGCAGCAGGTTACCATTAGCATGATATTTATGCGAATTTTTCAGATTTATCAACTGCAGGTAGGATTTGTCTTCCCCTCCTGCCCCAGACCTGCAGCACCTCCTGGGAAGAGCACAAGATCTGTGCCAGGGGTGGACAGAGAAACTGCCCCACTGTACTGCCTCTTCCCTCCTGACATCTGTCTGTATTCAGCCTGGATCCTGTCCTCTTTACTTGAAATAGTTTACTCGGCTGTGGAAATAAGCTATCTGTGGCCAAACTTTAGGGCATATTTACCTGAGACAATCTGATTTCTGCTCTGTGTAATTCCCATGCCACTAGCATGCATCGCCCTGATTCAATACCCAAGAAAGTCTTATCCTTCAGTTCAAAAAGCCATCAAACTAGGGAGTAGTTATTTTCCTGCACTTCAAATAAAAGCTAATACTATATCAGTAGCTTTTGAAAGCACTGATTTGTGTTGTGGCTCCTGCTGAAAACAACCGAATGTTATGCATTATCCCTTTTACATCCCTTTCCCATATTCTTTAAATGTAATGTATATATTTAGTATTTATGATGAAGAAGTTTAGAGCTTGAGAAAGAAAGAATAAAAGAAAAATAAATGTAGTGGAGATCAGTGTTAAACATCTGACATAATCCTTCAAAGTACCTCAGTCCTGGGCCATGAGATTTCTATCATTTCAATTCTGGTACCCCTTTGAAGTGAGACTGATAACTGCATCAAATTCCACGGCACTTCCTTGAGTTTTGTAAATATGTACCAGGGTAAGGTGATCGAATTTGTTCCCAGTGGTGACCAAGAACAAGATGAAAACAGCCAGATATTGAAGTGTGGTAGGATTGTGCATTAATCCTCCCCAGCTCTTAGCTGCCCCTACAAATAACTGCTATTTGATACAATAAAGATTCAAAGACCCCAATAAGCAGCATTACAAATGGAGACTCCTGAAGAAAGGCTATCTGGATTCAAATACATAAAATGTTCCATTACAAATTACAATGTACATCTACTGCAAAAATTTCTGTCAATCAAATGGTCCTAAAGAAAACAGTCAATATCAAATAAGATTCTGCAGTCAATGGGTCATAGTCATTTCTGTTGTTGATCCACCGAGGTTAATAGAGTTGGAAGGGGAATAAATACATAAGATATAATAGGGAAACAGTATGCCATCTGGAAAATAAATGGAGGAAATAGAGGGAAAATGCTAATCTAGCACATCCAGGGTTTCAATTTCTCCTCTGCTATCTGCACTATCTAATGAGCAGCTGCATGAAGATATCACTGGTTTTCAGGAAAACAGAATCCTATTTCAAGGCAGCCCACAGGTCTGAGCATTACTACAGCTCTAAAAGTCTCTCTTCCAGCTCATTAATTTCCCTTCGTCTTACTGTCCATTCCTGACTTAATAGATTCCTCTTTCTTTCTGTAAAAGGAATGGTGACCCAGGGAAACGTTTCTCTTTAATGCACCCTGTGGCTTAGTTTTTTCAGACATTTCCTGGTCTCCCAAGGAGAATATTTCCCATAGACCTTTTACTCATACTACAACAACACATTTCCTTATGAGCTCTGAATCACCATCCTTTAAGTATACATTTTCTGATCTCTTTGTTCTGCTTTCCCATAGACTGATGAAGAGACTGTAGCTCCCAAGATTGCCTTCTATTGTTAGTAAAGTTTTTCTACGGACTCACCTGCTCCTCTGGGGTTGTAAGCAATTGAGGGGAATATGCATTTCTCTTTTAGGGAGCAATCCATCTGACCTGGTGTAACTGCCTACCTTATGGGGAGATCAATTTAGCCTTAATTCTCATTGACTATATTTTCTAGATCTCTGTTGGCCTAAAGAAATCCACATTGACCGGCTAAAATTTAATAAAATTAATCCCACCACTGAATTATTATCTCGACCTGTCTTATATGTAGAAGAATTATTTTGTAGGAAAAACTGAAATTAAAGGTAATGTGGCCTGCCTAGGGAGTGCTGGAAAAAAGTCTGATGATTCATTAGGTGGTTTTCTCATCTGAATCAGCCTTGACTACATGGTTAGAGAATGTGATGAGGATAACATTATTTTCAGTTTAATTTTAATCATAGATGCTGAGCACATCTTTAAAAAATCAAAAAATGGGACAACATTAATGTAGAAGCAGTGATTTTAACAGCAATGCTCTGGTGAAGCTTTGTCAGAGATCAGATTTCAAATAACAAAATCATTTTTCTCCTGTTTTTATTTGACGGATATAACATGGCATCCATCTCCTGTTCTAAACTGTGATACTGTTTTTTCACTGTGCAAAAATCCAACAAGCTTTCAAAAGGGAAATGCTTTGCGAGTTCTTAGGTGCTAAATTTTCTTTATCTAATTTGGGATTTCAGGAAATTTCATCTCTGATGCTGAAATCTATGTTATTTTCATCTGGCATGAAAAAAAAATCTAATAAACAGCTGTCCCTACCTCTTCATACCCACTCTAATGAAAATTTGGGTCTGCATTTTGAGAAGCAATATTTTTTTACAAAGCAGTATAGTACATCTAAATATTACATACCTGATCTTGAGGGACTCCAGTTTAAAACCAAGCCAAATTTTATAATCCAGCCCTCTGAGAAAGTTGACAGAGTTGGGCTGGTCTGAATTATATCTGTATTCAATGGGCACACAAGATTTCCCTGCTTCAAAATAAGTCACATTACATTATGAACATTTACGTTATAGAGACAACAACTGGCAGATGCTCCTTCAACCAACAGTTATAAATCAATCCTTCATTGGATTTTCCTGCTGAAGCTAATTCTGTTGAGGACTCTTGCCAATCTGTACTCTGTGAAACAGCAGCCAAGGCAGCACAGGAGCCAAGGCAGCACAACATCCATTTATGCATTATTTGTCTTTTTTACTCCAATACTGATTCCGTTTTTCTCCCCAGGACTTTTCTTTTGCAGAAGAAAAAGGGAAAGTAAGGCTTTTGAGAAGGTGTTTTTCTGAGGTGTCTCTGGTTGCAATTTGGCTTTGCTGCACAGCCCACACCCACTCATGCCAATGTTTCACAGTGGCCGTAGGACGCTGTGTGGTACCAGTGAGGATGCACTGCCCCACCTGGCTCCTGAAACTGGACCTGGGGTACATTTCTTCACTTGGATAATGTGCCTGGGGATCATACAGACCCTGATGATTAAAGACCTGCTTATTTCCCAGCTATACAAAATAAGTAAATAAAAAGGAACACATAAGAATTTTTTTTTTTAAAAAGTAAAAAGAAATTGATGTCTCTGTATGCATAAATACTGCACTCGCCTATTGTCAGGCCACATTATAATTAGAGGGTCCAATTAACAATTGTTACTCTTTCTAGGTTCATTTCTGATCAGCTACACTAACATAACAAAAAGCCACTGGCTCGCTTGAACAGAAATGAAGACACAGAATTAGCATTCTTTTCTGCTGAAATCAAAGAGGTTTTATACTTTGGCTTAACAAATGCATACAGCATCCTGTCCAGAAACATCCCTTTAACAAAAAGTACAAAGCTTGATTTTGCTCACTTAGTTAATTATTGACTAAGTATTTCTTAAACATATGATTTAATAAAATGGAATATAATTCTTAGTGGAAACAGTTATTTTCTTCAAAATCACACCACTACTTATTATTACATTGCCATGGTTATGCTGCAGTTACAACAGAGGAATGCATATCATTACCCACTATTTCAGCAAGCAACCCAGACATACGACATTACCTAAACCAAATAGTGTTGGGTTTCTCTTTTTTTTTTTTTTTTTTTTTTTTTTTTTTTCTTTTAACCAACAACCAGGATTGTGTCAGCCCTGTGGGTAGTATGATGCTTTCTATATAGCAATGGCCTTACAGGGCAATTCACAAGTGTTACTGGTGTGGATTTTACTTACTCACATTTCCACACACCTACGATGTCTCCACTCTGTCAGGCCCAGCAGTAATCAGTAATTTATTACCCAGCAGCTGAGCTGTGTGTTCAAAGCTTGTGGATACTGAGAGAAACTTCCCACTGATGAGGTCCCACATAATGGTCTCCCAGCAAGTGTTCCATTTCCTTCTTGCTCCTCCTGCCAGCTGCTTGCTAGAGGATTAGCAGCACTTCACAGGAAGAAACTGGGTTATGGAGAGGCTCCTAATATTGTCATCAGGTACCTGAACCTCAGCTGATGGTGGGAACAGACCCTGAGGATGGCTTGGAACCTGGAGATGCTTTCATGTCCCCAGTCTTTGGCCTTCCTGCTCCTGTATGGCACTGGGACACCTTCAGCCATCAATACCCATGCACTGACCTCCACGTCCCTCAGTGGCACAGTGGTTCTGAAGTAAATACTTGATGGCAGCAGCTATTAACTCCTACATACAACCTTAACATAAAAACACCAGCTAGAAAAGTCTGTAACCAAACTCCTTTAGGACAGGTTTTAGGGATTTTGCCCCTGTGCAGTTTGATCATCATCAGTCCTGTCCTGAAGGATATGGCAGGCTCTGGGCTCTGGCTCCATTGTGTGGAGAGTTACAACCATCACAGGGACATCCAGGGAAGAGGGGCAGCCACAAAAACTGCTGCATGGCTGGGGTCTTGCCTCCAGTGACACCAGGATGACTTGAACTTCTGATCCTCCCTTTGGATGCTTTTCTGCTCCTGTTTGAGAAAACAGTCTCATCGTGCACTTATCAAAACTTCTGGGAAGGCAAACTTTACCATCCTCAGAGAAAGCCAGCCTACAGGTGTGGAATATTGTGTGAAGCCACTTCAGCTTCTGTATTCCAGGTGAGACCTTTCTTTGAAAACATCAAAAAATATCACTACCTGACCAGCATGGACACATGGACTTCCAGCACTGATGTGAAAGCATTGCTTCTGTACCATAGGGCAAAAATACAGAATCCAGTGTGTATATAATGTCTTTAAAATGGAATTAGTGTGTACATAATTTCTTCTAAACAATCAAGACAGAGGAGACCCCATTTGATCTGCTCTTGCAAAGAAAACTAACTTGGTTTTTAAAAGGCTGCTTCTTCCAAGAAAGGAATGGAAAGACCACATTGTTTGATAAAGATGTATTTGCATTCAGTGTTACCTTTTTACTTTTTCCTGAGAGGTACTCATAGAGGCAGATGCAGATAGCCTCTAGTCTGACTCACAGGTGCAATTTTTAGGGAGAGTGAGATCCGATCGTCCTCCTCCACACCTCATGCTTTCCAGTAAAAGCTGAAACAATCCCACAGGCACTGCTTTTCATGTAAGCCAAAGGGAAAGGAGCATGTTACACGGGAGAAGGTTACAGTTTATTTTGGGCCTGCTGTGTCACTCGGGCCTGGCCTGAGGCTCACCCTGGAATCAGCGGCCTTGGCAGCGTCACAGCCTCGGCTTCTGAGGGGAGAGAGGCCTGCTCAAGTGTCTGCAATCAACATTTCACAGCCAAACACACCACACTGACTAATCCCCACTTTTTTCTCAGCCACACTTTCATTCGGTTAATTAACTTTATTTTCCTTTGATTTGTTTGCAGACAACAGAAAACTATTTAAACAAAGACTTCTACCAAGAAGGGTTATTGATGTTAAAAGGGAAAGGAAATTGCTTAGCATTTTCTTCGAAGAACTTCAAAAAGAAATGGTTGAAGGAAACCACTGAACTAATTGTATTCTTTCAAAGCCAACACTAACATCTTTCAACTTTCTTATCATTTCAGGAGCACTAATTATTAGCTGTGAGCCAAACAGTTTTTTTTTTTTCTTTTTTCCTTTTTTTTTTTTTTTTAAGATAGAAGCAACAACCTCCAGCTCTTTGTGAAACCTTCCCAGCACACAGCTGTTCTCCAGCCCTGAGATGAGATGCGTGGCACAGGTTCACAGCCCCAAGCAGGATCTGGTGGTCACCCACAGCTGGGTCTGTCTGACTGGGCAAGACACAGCGGTCTCCAAACACTGTGCAGGGGATTGAGAAATCCCAGATAGCATTAGGGGAAATAAATCTTATTTTGGTTGTTCAACTCTGGGTTGTCTCATTAACATTAAATAGCGTTCTTGTTTTGTTTTGTTTTTTGATGACTGATTTTAGCTCTGGTGCTAACAATTATAAGTACATCACAACAGCCAAGACGTACTGCTACCTCACGTGTAATGTTAATAGTAGAGTGAACTTCGGTGTCTCAGGTCATCCTTCATTAGTTTATGATTATCTACAAATAAAGCAGGCTGTTTGGAGGTGGAGGAGTTTGAAGTCAGACACCATAATTTGATCTCATAACTTAAAATACTAGTACCATTTTCAAAGTTTTCTTAATCTCCCTGCTGCTGACATACCTTGTTTAAGTAAGTAAATAAAAACATCAGGCTTATCTTTGAAGCTGATTACTCTCAAATACCTATCAAAGCTTTTCCTTTCGTGTTTTCAGAACCAGCTCACCAAGGACAAGTAGTTAACGTTTTCTTTTACCTTCTGACTGAGGTTTATTTGCTTATTTAATGGTCTGTTCACTGCGATTGCTCATAGAGAGCTTATGTAACGCAGAAAACAGTAGTGTTGTACTTTGGTTTATCTCAGTTTCACTTGAATTAGGTAGAGATGCTTAATAAATAAAATGGGCAGTGACAGAAACATAGTGTCATGAGAAAGAATATTTTCAAGTGCTTACTCGGTGAAATAAGAGGCAACAGGCAGAAACGGATGCACAGAAAGTTCCACCAGAATATGAGGAAGAATTTCTTTACTGTGCGGGTGACCATGTGCTGGAACAGATTGTCCAGAGAGGCTGTGGAGTCTCTGTCACTGGAGATATTCCAGAGCCCTCTGGATACAGTCCTGTGCCATGTGCTCTAGGAGACCCTGCCTGAGCAGGGACTTGAGCAAGAGAGACGTTAAATGAGCAGCAATGGAAATAAATTTAACTTCTAACCAGAGTGAGATTCCCTAAAAACACAAAACAGTGAACACTGGATGCTTCTCAGAAGTGTTTTAAGGTAATTAAAAAATGTTTTCATATAATAAAAGTCTCTCTGAATGTCTTGACAAGCTACTTCATGAACATAAGCTTAGTTTAAAGATACAAATCAAATAATAAAACATATTTTGAAGGACAGTTTTATGTGTATGAAATAAATTTCCACCTATTTCATATATGTAGCTTATTTCCCTTCACCGGTTTACTTTCTAGCTTTAATAGAATTGAATATTGCTGTCTTGTTAGCTAAGCAAATGCTGCTAAATTCAGGGGAGTGCTCTGACATGGTCAGTTAACACTAGAGATTGAACTCAAACAATGGCTTTCCTTCACTTTGTGTGAAAAAGGAACTTAAAGGCAGAACTGCCTTAACGAAAGCTGTGCTCATACTATAAAGAACAGCTTTTCCCTAAGAGATTTTGGGTTGTACTTTTTCTCGTTTTCTACATTATTGAATGTAAACCGAATAAGCACTGCTTGTTGTTGAGGGAGATTTTGGTATAAAATGTCATGCATGCATTTTAATGAGAAAGAATTTTTGAGGAGATTTTTTCTTTCCCTAATAGTTGTATTGTTTATAACTTGTATTTGACTGCAACAGTTTAAAAACAAAAACCATAGTAGTGCTCAACCCCTGACTCCCTTTCAAAGAATCCATTCTGTTTTCATAAATGTACATATAAATTTGTGCATATAAATGTCTACCTGCAAATATATATTATTGCTTCTACATAAATAACATCTCTTACATTAATGGCACTTTGTGTTAAAAATTAACTAGACAGGGATATTTGTCAGGAATGTTACTCGAGCTAACTTGCAAAGCTTTAATTCTAGGTGAAAGCTCCTAAATAACTAAAGGTAACTACAGAACGCAATAGCTCTCGTATCTCTTCAATTCCATTACAGAGTAAGTATCTGGGATACTTGAAACATTATAATCTCTACAGTGCAGCTTTTAACATATGTTAATTTGCCTTACCTGAGGAGATTTATAGCTAAAACACAGAAGTACGGAATGATAAATTTGGCAGGTCCTGGATAGCTCACCTCATTCATCCCTCTGGTCATCCTGAGATACTTTTAGAAATTTTCGTGAAAGGCTTACTGTAATAGATGTTCCCAAAGTGCCATGGGCACTGTTAGTGCTTTGCTTACATTAGACATTCTTCCTGATATCTAAAATGGGTCTTGCCTAAATTCAATTTCATGTATTTCCTACTGGTGTTGTTTTTCAAAGTGAGAATAAATTCTTCCACTCTTCTGTAGCAGAATTTTAGGAGTTCTGAAGTCAAACCCTAAACCAAACCATGGTAGTACAGTGCCCCCCTGTCCCACTGCCCCATCTCCCCTCAGGCCAGGCTGTGATCTCAGATAAGTTCTTAATATCTTGGCCTTTATGAACAACACCTGGGCTCAACTCCTCTAGAGCTTAGCAGAATCACTGTCTGCTCCCAGGAACTAGTGCTGTCTACTGAGCACAGCCTTGGAAACTTATCTTTCTTGCCTGAATGGCAACCCAAGTGGAATAACACTTTTGTTATCGAACTTTCAAAGAAAGTTACCTACCCGAATTGCAGCCAGAATGGGAAAACTATTATGTCTAAGCCAACTATCTTGTGGCCCTATAAACAGCCTTCCTGAGATCTTTTGAATTCTGGATTGCAGGGGGCTGAAACCAACAACCTTCCTCTGAGTGAGGCCTCTCAGGATGAGAAAACTCTGAAGTTTGCTATACCTGGATGACCTCCACTGAACAATAGCAGTGCAGCCTTGGCTGATTCCCCCACTCCTTGTGCCAAAGTCCTTCCCCCTCTGAGAAGATGCAAAGGCACCTGACATGAGCAGGAGGGGAGTTTTTCACAGGTATGTATTTTGTACAGGCTTGCTTAGGTCTGTGTGCATGCAAGTGTGTCTGTGTTACAGCAAATGTGCTATGAACTTTGTTCTCCTACATTCTTAAATACTTTACATTTGTAAGTTAGGCCTGTAAGTGGGTTACTGTTGTGCTATAATAAATGCTATAGAAACTTTTGTTAAATTGCTTGTGTTAAGCTATCTATTAAATGCAGCTAAATATTTAGGCCTAAACTGCTGAAGCCCAGGGCTCAGTCTGGCAAGTTGTCTACTCTGAACCTTGCAACTAAATGAGAGGGTCTCCACTATTTCTTTTTATCCTTATCTTTTCCCACCCTACCCTTGCCCTTTCTCTTCCCTTTATCCTTAACCTTACCCTTACCCTTCCCCACTCCCTGTAGATAGTTTTTGGGTGGATTTTGGGTTTAGATTGATTTATTTTAGATTTTAGTTTTGTTTTTCCATGTGTGCTTTTACCATCAAGTAAAAAGGAGAGTGAACCTTGCCAATGAGCCTTGTCACACTTTTATATGAAACCTGCTTTTCCAATACCTTTGCCAGCAACTCTTTAAACAACATAAAACACTCATTCATGACACCAGCTGTCTCAACCTTCCTTCGTTCATACTGCACAATGCCAGTTCTTCCCAGTATTTCCTCTCCCAGTCATGTTGTCTCCAGCTTGTTCTGCTCTGGCTTGTCTCTGCACCTCACCTGAAGGGAGGTGTCCAAACCCGTACTCGGTTTCCAGGGGAGACCTCTCCAGTGCCAAGCAGAGCCCAAGGATTACTCTGTGTTTCCTACAGGCAGTAGGAAGCCTGGGCTGGGTGCTGACATGGTTGTTCCACTTCCAGTTCCAGAACTATCTCATTCCTTCAGATATTTCTGACTGTTGCCATGCTGCAAAGTAGGCAAAATCCCTTCAGTGCTTTTGAATTTTTCCTATTGATCTGAGTGGGTTTGGGAACAAAGTTATCCAAATCTTATGATCAATGTCCTTAATGGAACTTAAACTACAGGTAAAAAAAATTACAATAAAAAGACCCCTAGTCCCCCACCTCCAAACTTCAGAAAGTTTTGTACATATGGGCAACACAACCCAAATATCAATGTTGAAAGAAAATGAAAAGAACATTACTCTTTTAAGAACCTCAGAATGGGAGTTGTCAGTGGAAATTACAGAATGGGAGTTGTCAGTGTAATCTCCACCTGGCCTTTCCATGTATGTGTGTCAGTTAGAGTGTCAAGCTAAATCTTTTTTTTCTTTTCCAAGCGTAACATAGTGAATGATCATTATTTAATATTTCTGTCTATTCTTCTGGTGCAATGTGATTCTAGATCTTGTTTAGAGTATACTAGCAAGCCTCTGAAGGAAATACAAGGTCATTATAGCTATTTCTGTGATCTTTTGTGCCAGGAGGTGACATACTTTACACAGGAGGTGATTTTCACTTCACACAGCTCCTGAGAGTTTGATGGGGCTATTATTCATATACTGCAAGCAGAGAGCTGGGGCTCAGGTAAACTTCAGTGTTGTCGAGTTTATAAACTTATTTTAGATTATCTACTAGAAACACACTATCTCAGGAAGAACAACACTTTTCAAACCTAACTGACTTCATTTGCAGGAGTAAGTGCTCAATTTTGGAAAATCTGTCCCCATATGACCAAAGAGGAGCAATCAGAAAATGAGTAATGTGCAGTAAAGGCTACTGACGAAAATTTGGGTTTAAGTGAATTGCTTGGCTCCATCAAAAATACCACTGATGCAAAGATCTGGATTCTCACAGCATTTAGTTGTCTTAATGATTAAACCATCCTTTCTTGACACTTCTCTTCAATTTACCACACAACTTTGAACTTCTATATGTAATAAGGCTAGAAGCCAATTGCAGCACACTCATTTTCTGCATGATCCTAATTAATTTCTCAGCCACTGTTTGCCATTGTACTGAAGGAAAGAGGTTCTTAGGAAAAAAAAATCTATTGTGGGTAAATCATAAAAATAGGCCTGTATGGAGAAATCTGGTGGTCATTGGGATCATCTAATTCCTCAATGCATGTAAGTCAGATTCATTTCACCCAGTTTTAGATATCTAACTCTGAAGAAGTCCTTTAGGCTCTAATTTTCTCTCAGAGTTGTCGGGAAAATCTGGCTAATCTGTCAAAAAGTCTATTCAGGGATGTCGAAATTCTTGGTTCTCTCCACACACTATAAAAACAGAGTTGATAAAACTTAGTTGTTTGTACTTAAACACATACTCATCAACTCCTAGTTGGCCCCTCCTTTTCTCTATTCAATTTCCTCTCTCAGTCTCCATGTTTTCTCCTGTTCAGGTGTCTTTGTGTAGCTCTTACCAAAGAACCTTTCATCTGTACCTTTTTAGTAAATCTCCCAAGAAATCTGTAAGCCATCTCCTCAAGACCCACCTCATTTCACTGACCTCTGATAAGAGGAAAGATTAAAAAGCTGTTATCCTATAGATATCCAAATCTCTATGACATTTGGCGATGACAACGTTTTTGGATCACATACTTGGATCATCCTTCTGAGACCTCTCAAGGTCACAGTGCCAGCTTTTTCCAGCTGTTCATTCTCCATCTAGATGGCAAAAATTCTGTGCCTGGCAAGAAAAATAGGTCTACCAACCTGTCTTCAATTATCACATTATAGGAGTCCTACCGCAACTTTTCTTTTTCCAAAATTATCTTTTATATGGAAATAAAAGTGTATTTTTTCTCGTAATATCATTCTGTGCAACTGATTAATATCTTTCTTTTTAATGCCTTCCCTCTCCCCTCCCAAGAAAAGTCTGCTTTAGCACAAAATTGACTTGGACAATCTCACTTTTGAATTCATAATATTATTATCAGCTGAAATCAGGGACAACCAAACTTATCTGTTTTGCTATATCAGCTACAGATAATAAATGATCATTGGAAGCGAAATATATTTTCTGCGATTATGTATTCATAAGCTGCACTGAGACAAGAATAGGTCCTAAATTGATACAGGATTGGTCCTAAAGGAGAGTAGGGGGTTATAAGGCATTTCCTGGGGTTATGACCTGTGCCATGGGAATGCACATGCCCCGTGGCTAATGAGGGCTGGGGGAGATGCATGAGCACAGCCCCCTCTTCCCGCTTTGCTCATTACCCTCCATCTCTGGGGAGAGGGGAGGAAGGGGGGAGAAGTACCCAAACAAACAAAGGAAGTTTTAACCCCAGCAGACTGTACTATTTAAGGTTTTATAAAGCACTTTGAAGCACTAACAAGGAAGTTCCTAAGCAAACAAATACTGTTATGGTATTGAAAACGTTGCTAAGTCAATGTAGCTCTGCTTATGATCTGAAGCTGCCTTGGGAAACTCGACCAAGGAACCATGTTTGGTGGGAAGGGTACAAAAGCAAGAAAGGAAATTATACATACAAATAAACACAAATTCTAGGTGTTCTGCTAGAGTATATAAACAAGTGATTGAAAAGTTGAGGTTGTTTATTTAGTGAATTTTAAGGTAATATTTTGCAATAAAGAGGTACTTACCAGACAGCCAAAACAGCTAAAGGTGCTGTAAGTCACAGTAAAGCTGACACACAGGCACATGAAGAAATTCTACAAATTTAAAACTTTGCATTATCCACATTTTTGGATCATTCTTAGAAATGAATCAGTGGTAAATCTTGAATCCTGTGATTTTTAAGAGGGCAATGAAAACAGAAGGACAGAAATTAAAAAAAAAAAAGAATTTTCACTTGAAGGATGCCTTCTAGACTAATTCATACTTTTGGTAAAGACATACAAAAATCCCACTTGAACAAATCAGACTGTTTTTCTTGTTGTCTTAATTCCACCACCTATTCTCTCCAACTAAATCATTCAATCCCTGTAATCCATAATGCACAGAATTCTACTGACATCTGTGCTGTTTCATTTGTGATGGTGATTGTACCCATCTGAGGTTACAGCAAGACCATAGTATTGATTTGCAAACACTGATGGTTGGGTTGAATGCTCTCAAATTTTATGTAATATGTACATTTCACCATAAACAATAGAAATAAACAAAATAGGTTGATAAAAACAGTGTAAATGTAAGAAGGAATAAGTAAATTGCCTGAGTTTTGGGAAAAAAAGTAAAAGTATAAAAAGAAAAAATAAATCTAGAGACATAGAACAGATCCTAATAAATCTGCAAGAAGCACAAGTGATAAAACCCAGGAGAAAAATCTCCCCTTAATATTTAGTTTTCAACTGGAAGTTCCAAATATTTATAGATATATAAATTTATATATACACATCCTCTAAGATTTGCAAAGAATATTTTGCTGGTTGCTGTAGTACTGAAAGAACTAGACACATTTTTCAATCAAAAAAATCTCATTCATTTCATTACAGAGGAATCTATCAGAATTAAAGTCATTACGTTCACTGAGAATTTTATCCATTAGTTTTATTTCTGAGAATGTTTTTCTAGGAATAGCTGTGATTTATATTTTCCTCTGAATTACTATGGAAAAGGGAAAGTGTTTGATAAAGCTCATGTGCTTATTCATTTTTAAAAATATTTTAAATGTTGCCTGTAGACACACTCTTAGCTGTAAGTCTTGAGTATATCCACTGCTTTTGGGGCTTATCCTTTACAGGTGAACAAAGATTTCTACACCTTTACAGAAAGTTTCGTGCTTCATGCAACACTTTTGCAAAAACCTGTTTAGAATGGTTGAATGCAAGGATTTCTTGCATTTGTTAAAAGAGGAATTTCTGTACTTATCCATTCCTTCCTGGATAGAATCCTAGGATTTATTAATAAGAATTGCACCTCTCAAAATTCACTTAGAGAATGCTTTGGTGATGTTGGTAAGGGGTCTCTGTATGGATAGAAACCCTTACAGACTCCATTTTCCACTCAACTCATAGATCACAGTGATCACCCTCTAAGGCAATGTTTTGAGAAACAGCCAGTCGTGCTGAGGGCTATAGGACTAATCAATACCTAACGGTTTCTAGGGAAATTTAATATCCTAAGACAAGCATCTTCCTGCTAAAATTCTTTGGACAGGAATTTTATTTTCAAAAAGTCAATGTAAATATTTGCAGCCTGCAATCAAGAAGCTCATAGCTTTTGAGATTTGTTTCTTAGCTGTAACAACTTGAACTTGTTCAGGTTCTTGAAAGCCACTATAACATCTCAAATCCTTCCGTTATTCATTCTAAATTGCATTTGAAACCATCTTTAGGATTTATTTCTCTGCTTTTTCTTTGACTTTTCACAAAAATGTTCTGGGAAAGCTGAGAATTAGCACATTCCCAACACATACTACCAAACAAAGTGCCACTCTAGAGTAAACCACCTTTGAATTTAAAGGCAGATACGTTAAGTAAGAGTTGTTTTATTTAAATACTTTTGTGACATACATTATGAATATAAAGCCACTATATCAGCTCTTAGTAGGGCTGTATATAAACCTTTTAAATTGTATCCTCCTTAAGATGATAGAGGAAGTCTTTGCATGAATTACAGCTTCAGGCTGCCCAGAGGGAATCTGTTGCCCAGAATGTGGTTAAACAGTTTTTTTTAAGTAATTCTAAAAGCTCTGAAATACAACTGATTTTTGCAGAGCTCCCCGTTCTTTTTTCATCTATTCTAAATTGTAGTCTGTGAGATTAAGGCTCAGTTTCTAAATATCTCCAGATACCTTTCTTTTGTTGTAAAAAAAAAAAAAAAATGAGATCTGCCAAAAGTAATGTAACTCAAATTTGATGGCAATACTGATTTATAAGCTGCCTGTGTTCCCGCCACAGAAGTAACTTGATAAAAATTATCTTCCACTAGTGAATTTTATTATACTTTCTATGTGTCTTCAAGGGGCTAAAACTTTAGCAAGAACAGATCCTATCAGCTTTTGTCATGTTAGTGTCATTCATAAGACAAAACACCGAGTAGTAAAAAAGCAACCGAAACACCCATCACTACCACCACCACCAAGAAAACCCCAAACCAAACAACAACAAAAACACAAAACCAAAAAATCCCAACCCAAACCAACAAAAAAAGCAAGATTATTTACTTTTCTCAAGCAGTGATATTTTTCAAAAATTGGACAAATGAGCTTTAAGTATGGGTCCAAAAATTCCCATAAGATATTGTGGCTGAATTACTAATTATATCCTAGTTTTCACAGAATCACAGAACCATAGAATCACAGAAGATGCTGAGTTGTGAAGGACCCACAAGGATCATCAAGTCCTACTCCAGTCCCTGCACAGCTCCATCCCCAAGAGTCACAATCTGTGCCTGACAACATTGTTCAAATATTTCTTGACCTTTGCCAGGCTGGATCTGTAACCGCTTCCCTGGGGAGCCTGTTCCAGTGCCAAATTTTGAAATCTTTTGTATTTTTAATGAAAAGCTTGAGTTCAGACACAATATATATTTATGGTAAATATAGCCTATATACTTACATGTTTTAGAAAAGCTCTTGGCCTTGACTTCAAAACAAGTGGGTATGAAAGCAGACAGTGTGAGCAAAATGCCAAGTTTTTGCATTTCTTTTCTAGTTGGTAGTGAATGGTGAACTTATTTTGGAGTGAATTAGTAGCATGATGCCAATAGATTGGAATGCACAGCTTGTTAGTCATTCTTTGCATGTCTCAAGCATTATCTGTAAAACTATTGTTAAGAATGAAAAATTATTACTCATCCACCTTTAAGTCTTCACAGCTGTCGTAAATATAAAGTATCAGATACTTCATTTGTAGGGAAATTATTTTGTGCTTCCTGCAATTTCTTCAAAACTAATAAAGTTATTAAAAAGGTTGTATAATAATTAATTGCATATTTTATTTCATAATATTCTACTAAATTCTATTGTTTAATAAAAAAAAAATAAAGAACTGGAACTGTAGAGAATTAAACAGCCAACAATATTTCTGATGCTGTAGAAAGAGCTCCCTTCATTCTGTGGGAGTGAATCAGTGACTGACAACTAACAAATCTACATTGTTTGTTGAGGAATAATATAGATATTAAACATTTTGGATATGGATTACCTTTTCAAGGGTCAAACTAACTAAAGGAGGATGAATAGTCTTATCATCAGTAATAAGATGCCAGATTCACAGATCACTTATTGAAATAGAACTTGTTTAACTGGCAGTAAAAATAAAAGTTATAATAAATTAGTGCCTCTTTCTTGGCTAATTTTTACTGCAATGTTTTCCAAAATATTATTAACATCTTTAACATTGATAACATTGTTACTTAGGAAAATATTGGCTCAACTGACTTCAGTATAAGATTTCACTCACATTAAACTCAAGTTAAGCAGAAGTCTTGTTTTCTTCATTTAATTGAAGTGATGATGAAGTGAAATTCATACTACAGGTAAATAAGAGTCAGTCCTGTAGACCTCAGCTTGTTTCATTGACATTTTTATACTGTGTGATTCATTTTCAGTCTAATATATACTGCCACCAGCTCTACATCACTATTGCTGATTAAAATGACAATTGCAGTATGTCTGGCTCTTCAATTCACTGAGCTTCAGAGTGGATAATAGCATCCAAATACTGAAGAAAGACTTGTTAGGAATTTTCATTTGGTTTTAATGTAGCTGTTTCTTTCACTTATCCCTAGTGAAAATATTAATAAAAACATAATTAATTCAAAAGGGGAAAAAAAGGCTAATAATATTCAGCTGAAATTAAGAATTTTTAGTCTAAGTTCCATTTAAAAGATTTGTGCACAGTTAATGCCATGGCTATATTCTCCTGTCAAATGGCACATCCCAAAATGTATCACAGCATTTTCCCCCAACTGAGACAGTATTGTTAATACATTCTGCCATAGTGTACAACTGAGAGAAGGGAATGAAAATCTACTACAGATTACAGTTCCATAAATACTATGGACACTTCTGAATACTATGGATGCTTAATAAAAAACAACCTGTATTTCCAGCACTTGCCATCCTCACTAAAAAAAAAAAAAAAAGGAAACAAAAAGATATTTCCAAATAAAGAAAAGATTCTGTAGTCACTATTCCCTGAAGAGAAACCATTTTCTACAGAAATTTTGTCAGCACATGGAGATGTACCATTCTGTTCTTTTGTGTTTCGGTGATTAAAAACATAACAGATATAAATGTCTATTTTCACTAATTTTATAAACTGAATTTCCATCATAAATAATCCTATATAGGTGTACGCACATTTTTCTACTTTAAATGTATTATTTTCTTGAAAAATGTAAGTAAATGTTGCAGAAATATTAACACGAGTGCCAATGGCAGAAATCATAAGCAATGTAGGCTATCATGGAAGTGACCTATTGATCAACCAGCCATGAAGTGAAATCATTCTTCTACACCACTTGCAATAACAAAAACATTGTCAGAATTAAAGATTGTCCCACGTGATTATGAATTGACATAAAAGTCATGAAGATTGCATTTTTTGATACAGCAATTTCTTTGCAACACATAATCATCCACTCTCTAAAAGATCAGAAAAAGAAATAATTTAGCTAATGTGCAGAAAACACAGGAGTGTTAGGATCAGAGAATTGTAATTTTGCCATCTAAACCTGTTGTTCGTTCAATACCCATTTTATAGGAGGATTCCCCTGGTATTTCATGCTCATCATGCAATTACTGCACCTGGCAAATGGATATGAAAAAGAGAATTTCATGCCCATTGTGATGATGTTTTGTAGTTTGAGGCAGGATGCACAGTGGGACTCAGTGGCTCTGAGGAAAGTTGAGAAGCTGCTATTTCTTCCAAAGGCTATAGAAAAGAACCGGATGAAAAAGTCAGAGAGGCAGAAGATAGGAAAAGCTCACACATTTTTACTAACAGACTCCTAGGATTACTATAATGCTGAGATAATAGACGGGAGCTATTGGGAATATGCTGCAATCACAAGGCCTGCTCATTAAACTCCATTAAACCTTTTGTATTTTTTTTTTTTTGTCTATCAATAATGCAAATTAAAATTGCTTTTCAAGAAGATTGCCCTGAGTGCACTATTCTGCCTATTCGTCTCCTTTAAATATACATCACCAAATATCCTACTGACAAAAGGGTCCATAATCGGAATTATCAATTTGACTAAAACTACACTGCAGCTATTTAACTGCTATGGTCAGGCTCAGATAGTGAATAAAATACATAAAGATTATTTCAGAAGGAGAATAATGAATTAAATATTGCAGAGTTATATTTAGTTTTTGATGTATTTAGTGAGGTACTGTCACAATAATGATGTATTGCACAATAAGTGTGCAATAGATTATCTTCTGACAACTTTGAAAAAGAAGATACTAATAAAGAACTTAAAAGAAATTTCTTCATTTGAGTTACAGCTGGCCACAAAACAACTCCTTATAAACTGTATGCAGTTTCAGCTTAATGTACAAGACAATAACATTTGAATTACCGACATTTTCTTGTGAGAACTCTAACTACAAGATAAACTTTTTGCCTCTTTCTGACCAAAGAAATCTGATTTGTCTTTTGCGTGTTCGCTGAGATCACAATAAATCAGCTTGTCATTCTCAGCCTTTCAAAAGATACTGTTGTTTCATCATTCAGGCAGTTTGGATAATGAATAGGGAATTAATCCATAACCTTCCATTTGTTTGTTGTTTTTTTTCAGGGAGAACTCTCTAATGCTCAGACTTTGTGCAGAAGTGACTTCATCATTTCCATAGCAATTATCTATGCTTATGTGGAACCTACACAAACGTAAGTTCTGTGTTCTCTTAAGGCCTGAAAACCTTATGATAAAACATGTTTCATGGAAGGTGGTTCACTCCATCTGATAGAGAGTCGTGTTTTAGAGTTTTAAAGATTAAAAATTTCATTTAAAAAAAAAAAAAAAAAGAAAAACTTGATGAGTCACACAGCTGTCTGAGAAGTAGAACATTTTTTCTTTTGGACAGTAATTGTAAGGCAGTTAGTGGAGAAGAGTACAAAAGTCAGATGTATTGGAGAATTCCTCTTTTTACAAAAGGTGCCGGTGGCACAGGGTAGGGCACAGATAACGGGATAGGATCCCCACCAAGGTCAGTTGCAATATTTAGAGTTCAGATCCCTGTTTTCAGATTGGCTAAAACTGGAATACGACCCTAGCAAGCATGGCTACAAAGATACCGCTTTCCTAGTGCTAGTAACAGAGCATTCTTATTTCTAAGGGATCATGAGGCTGAACAATTCCATGAGGGAATTAGGTTGGGAATAACAGAGCGTGGGAAGTGAGAAGATCCAAAGCTCCCTTGAGTGTTACTTTTGCACTACTTTTGTTTATTTTTCAAAACTGACTGTCTTTGGAACACATCAGCTGGTTTCAGGTCCAGAATTCACAGTATTTTACAAACATCTTAGCTTGGAAGTCTTCATAAATATTGGGCCTGATCCTTTTCTCATGACATCAACTTTGTTCACGCAGTCATGGCCTCTCTCTGAATAACACTG
>VZSR01001283.1:7444105-7515070 GCA_013398615.1 Brachypodius melanocephalos
CCTTCACAATAATGAGATAGAGGAAGTTCAAGTTCTTGTTTCGGATAAAAACCTTGCCTTCTGGCTAAAGCCAGAATTGCTACATTTGCTTAAGGATAGATGCATGTCTCAGCAGCAGCAGTTAAATTTTGAACACCTCAAAATATACCTGTAAAATGAAGCATGATGTGTGTCACCTGTATCACATTTACAAATCAGAAAATCTTTACTTCTGGGTACTTCAAGCATCCATAGAAGTTGATTTTTATTTCAAGTGGTACCTAGCAACCACTCCATCTTAATACTTTTTGTATACTGAAGCTGAACAAGGACAAAAGTATGTTTCACTGGACTTTGGACCAAAACTGGTCTTAATATAGCTCTTGTTCAGTTGGAAAATGACCCTTTTAAATCTGTGAATTTCAAGGTGTAGGACATGGAAGGCAAGGCATTTGAAACCCAGCTATTCCAAAGCTCATCAAAAACACAGGAAAGAGGTTTTCACTCAGGCCCTTTTATATCCCTAATTCTAATACAAACATAAACCCAATGATTTTTAAGGAGCCGTTGAAATTTTTAAAATTAGGTTTGTGCTTACTCAGTTGAGGCCTATGGAGGCAGAACACATATACTGGAAGAAATTTTTCCATTAACATCAAACATTTTTTGCATCCCCTCCTCTATAAAAAAGAAAGGAAGAAAAGAATTGAGTAATGTTTAGTGTGACTTTCCTCCTGTGGTTTGCTTTGTTTTTCAGAGACATTCCAGAAATGTATTCCAGATGTTTTCAAATCCTTGTAACTTATTTTCCATACTATATATAACCTTTTCTACCATATCTGTTCTCTCTCTCTCTTTCTTTCACTGGTTACTATCTCTATCTTTTTCTCTTAGTTGTCTTAATTTATTTTTTTTTCCAAATTCCAGAGGAGTTCATTTGTATTCTTTCAGAGGTCTCACTTGGAAACATGCTAGAAGACATATTGTTCCATGTACTAATATCTCTTACTTTGTGAAATTATTAATTAAATAATATTTAGTTTCATTAGCTGGATTTTCATAATTGTAAAGGATATCAAGTTCTTGCTCTCAAAACACTAAATAAGCTTTTGAATATTAAATTGGCATCACATTTAGGCACACATGCTGTTTGATAAAACACAAATTACAGTCTTGTCCTGTACCCGCAACGTAAATTGTGTCTGAAAAACTGTCTCCTTTGTTTAGCTCATTATAAGGCAATTGCCTAATAATTCTTTCCATAAAGGTTGCTTCAGCATTTTTTGACAGTTTTGCTGTTGAAAAATGCTACTGTCATGAAACAGAAAGTGGCTATCAAGCCCTCAGAAGGAGAAAATAATTTTAGTGAAGCCCGAGATATTTTTCCAATCATTCGGATGAACTTGGTCAACATTCCTTTCTCCACATGAACTAAACACGTGAAATTCCACCCTTCTCCTCAGGAGCTGCTGCTTGGCAATGATGTTTATTCACTCCTTCCTGAGGTTACAGTTTTGCTCCACAGAGCTGATGGGAAACTGCCACTCTCCGGTGTTATTGCTGGAAGAAAAGAGTATGGGAACGGGCCAGAGCTCCACTGGGGGTTCCAGATGCTCACTGAGAAGAAACAGATTTTTCACAGCCCTGGAGTACCTACTCAGGACTTGTTAAAACTCTCTTTATTTAGGGTGGTGATATTTTTTCTTGGTTGACTAAGTAAAAATAGCTCACAGCAGTACTTACAACAATATCTGAGCTCCCTTTTTATTTAACAGGCAGAGAGCCAAACCTAATATGGTGTAAATCAGAGCAGCATTGACTTGCATCAACCAGGGATTCTGCCTATCACATTCTAACAAATACAGATGGCAAATGTTCATCAGAGACATAATTTTAAAAGCTTAAAAGAATAGAAGAAATCACATCATCAAGATTTTTACTGCAGATGAGGACTGTCTCAGTCTTCAACACATATCTAAATAGTGCTCCAAATGTGGTTCACTGGTGAGTGGTACTGAGTTTTGGAAAGTCAGAGGACATTTTGACATTGTTTACAATGTTCTTATTCTGTGAGAGAGGAAAATGCTTCAGATGAGAGATGAACTCCCACTAATCTTGAAGTTATTTAGGATTTGGGATTTAATTATTATTAGCTATTTTATCGCAGTGGCTCGTGGAGGGCTGATGTGAGATCAGGAATTCACTGAGGTAGTTCTTGTACATACATGGAGCCTTGGCTGCTAAAATCTTCAAATCACATTTAAAAAAAACCACCAACACAAAATCAAACAAATAAAAAAGCAACAAAACTCAAACCAAAAGCACAGAGAAATATTTTCCCCATTTTACAGGTGAAAAACTCAGATAAAGTTATTTGCCAAAGCCTAAGAGAAGACTGTGGGGAGCTCTTTAATCACAAAACCTCCTTTATCCTCTAATTTAACCCCATGCATTTTTGCAATCCAGAAGGGAATGCTTCATTATGAAATGAATCGATCCTGAGCAGTTTCAAAACAGAATAGCTTTGCCATGACTTGTCAAAGGCATAGTAAATACGACTCTGTAAGGAATAGTACACCACTCTGGAAGTGTGCCACCATTATGAGTTTACTTCTGAAATAAAGAAACAAGTTGCCTTTGTTCTAGGATTGAAATGTTCAAATATCAGAGCCAACATTTGTAATGTTTGGAAGGAGAGCGAGGAGGAGGGAAGAAGAGCTTTATTTTGCAAATTCCATTAAAACTGAGAGCTTCAAAAAAAATCCAAGAAAAAAAAAAAGGAAAAAATGCTTAGGTGGTAGGCAGGATGTACCATGAATAACAATGTATCCTGTGGATATTTACTACCAAATGGTGTTTAACTGAAAGGAAAGTGGGAGTCACCACGGCAAGCAATTCCCATCCGATTTCTTAACATGTAAATCAGGAGCACAGAAAGGCCATTTATGGGAGTCTCAGCGAGACAATGGCTTTCCCAGTGCCAAGTGGTGACATCACAGCTCACAAAGGAGAAGGAAGGGGGCTGTAAGTGCGGGGTGCCTTGCCAAGAGCTTTGTTTTGTTTCCACAGAAGAAAAAAAAAAAGGGAAACAAAAAAAAAAGAAAAAAAAAAAAAAACCCAAGCAAGTAGCAATTTTCTCAAGAATATAGTATTACAGACAGAAAAAACACAAACTTTCAAAGAAGTCAACTGTGACTCACAGAATGTACTTTGCAGCTCTTATGGTGATTTCAATAGCACTTGTGAAAAATCAAAACTAATTTTGCATTTACCCTACCCAAGCAAAATGAAAGCAAACACAAACACACACACTCACCCATGCACTAGCACACCCTCAGAGATGAACCCAAGAAATGCCCTTTGTGAGCTGCGGTGCTGAGTGTTTCCCGACTGTAATGCCAACTCCAGCTGTATTTTGTAAACTAAGCTCTGAAATATTATTCCTCTTGAAGTAATGAGGAAATATGTGAATAGTTTGGTATTTATGTCTTCTAAGGAAGCTGGAATTGTTAGTTTGGTGTATAAAGCTCAAGATCTTGAAGAAATTATGTATTTACAGCACCTATCTCCTAAGCAGATTCAGCTTTTAATCACTTTTTATGTCAGGAAGCTCAAATAACTGATTTTTTTTCCTTTCTGCTTCTTACAAATAGTGTAAATATATTCCACCAATGGAACAGAAAAGAAAGAACTGGAAACTTTCAAGTCTTCTGATTCATAGAAATATGGAAAAAATAAGGGTTATTTTTGAATTTAAAGGAGTCGGTACTTCTCTCCTTTTCTGTTCTGTGGTGACTTATCTAATACCATACATAATATGTTAGAGAATCCCACAGCAATGATTTCCTGTACCATATACATGACATTTTAATTCCTAAGAGTGTGGCCTGTTGCAATAGACAGTATATTTTGCTGATACCTAAGAGTTTTGATACAGAAGAAACGTATATATTTTCCGAAAAATATACTTTTGGTACCACATGATTTTAAAAAGCTTGATTCCATTTATGACTTCTACAGTGCTGGCAACATAGATATAGCAAGGCCTTATTTTTCTCCAAACATTAAAGCAAAATACAAATCTTCACTGTTATTCCATTTCCAGCAAGAGCAAAGATGAAATTAAACACACACACAGAAGTGTAGCAGAACGCTTCCCAGGTGATACTTTTTATGACTTAAAGAAGAAAACAGAAAGCAAAGAAAACACAACAAAAGAAGAAACCAGCCCAAAACCCCAAAACAAACACCAAAACCACCTTATGTTTTATATACATACTTATTGTTTTGATTGTGTGCTGTTCATTTCACAGTTAAGGTCAGGAAACACTGTGAGACAGATAGAGAACAGAGCCTTTTAAAGGCTTTTGTAAAAGCCAAATTTTGTTCAAATCTTCCTCTGGTTAAGGAAAGTTGATACTGAGAGAGTGATCCAAAACTGCACTTAATGAGCAAAAGTGCAACTCTAGTGGAACTTGTATATCTTCATTTGTGAGGGAGACATCCAAAATCATCCTTCCAAATCCACTTTAGGGCCTGAGAGACTATCAGTGTTCACACATCCACAGGTGCCTCCATTTCTGCTACTACTTTCCCACACAATTCCTAATGAGTTTATAGGGCAAGATAGAACCATATTCCTGAATCATTGATTTGGTGGATGTGCTTGATACGTGGCTAAAATGCAGAGTCCTCAAAGTCTGAGTCAGAGAACCTGAGAAGAAGAGTATGCTACCTACTTTAATGGACTATGGTCTGAAAATTAAAGCACATGGCAATATCTCCAACATTTGAGTTTCTAATGACTCAGTAGAAAATAGCTTTAAACAAAAGCCTTGTCAAGAAATTTAAAATCAAACTCAGAGCCATAGTGACAAATGTTAAATTAGGGAGCAGCACCACTGAATCTGGAACTGAGACCTGTTTATATTTTATTTAGTCTCAACATGCAAGTAAGCAAAAAGTCTTAGAAATTGATGGTTCACCTTCTGGAGTCTTTTAGATTTACAAAAAGGTAAAATAAGCAACGTAAAATGAGGGGTAGGAGTAAGCCATGCAGGAGAAATAGTAGGATTCATTTCTCCAGTGCATAACAGTATATTTTAAACTACAGTGGAATCCTAAGATGCCTCCAGTCACATGGGAATATAACTTCAGTCATACACAATGAACAGAAGGGTGACAGCCTTCTCCACATCTCCTAAAAAGGGGAGATAAACAAAGTTTCTGCATTTGAGTTATTTTATTGTGCCTCAGGTTTTTTCCCCCCAAGAAGGTCTGAGACAGCAACTACAGCAGATTGAGATGGCTGAGCATCAGAGCATGATACAACCAGCACCAGTGGATTTGTCATTGTCTGATAGCAGTACTCTCAAAAGAAGACAGGCCTATAAAATAACACTGGTAACCTTAACAGTGTGTGTATAGAGCAGATAAATTAGTGAGAAACGGTTTTGTGTTTATGTGTACAAAATATTTTCTCCCTTTTTTTATAGTTTATTGTTATTATTATTATTAACTGACAAGGAAAGATGTAGGCAGCTATACCTTTAACAAATTCTGGGTAAAAGCATTTGATAGTGGTTGTTATGACATGTGGAGAACCACGTTATGCAATGCAGAGCAACTAAAATTTGAACATTAAATATAATGAACTCCTGTCAGGTTCCTTGGCTATGAATGATTTCTGAATAACAAAACGTGCGTGATATAATTTCAGATTTGAACTTGCTGTGATATCTCAAGTTCACATGTACATTCCTCCACCATCTCTGTTCATGAAGAAATCAACTTTTTTATAAACAGGGCTCATGGGTGACTGGAAGATTTAAATCAAAATTTGAGTATGCATTTCAGAGTCTGTGTATATACACAGACCATTCTCATTTAAGAGCTTTGTAAAATGTGAACATGAAGGTAAGTCACACTGCCCACTGTCAAGGCAAACTACATTTGAATCCTGTACATCCAAATATCTCCCTACCATGGAATATTTATAATAATTACTATTTGAGTTTAAATTTCTCTAGGGATAGTGTTTTCACTCATGTTTTTTACTCCATGTTTTACCTTTAAATAGTAATACTATTTCTGTATGAAACCTCTGTGGAAATGATGAAACTAAAATTGCCTTACCTGAATGTTAACTATATTGGATATTGATTCCATAGTTGTCCTTCAATGTAAAGGATATAAAGGCTCATCTTTGAATTCAGTGAACATAAACATGGCTAAACATCTCCCTGAAGTATTCTGTGGAGGGTCAAATCCCAAATGTTTCTTAGCACTAGTTTTGCCATTCATTGTACTACTTTCATTTATAATAAGATTAATTGAAATTAATTGTTATTTTTATTTTGTTTTAATAATGAATGTTAATGGTATTAATGCAATAAAGGAAGAACATGATATTTGAAATTTAGACATAGCAGATAAAGTTATAAGTTTGTTTGGAAATTTTGTAGGAGGGCAGTAGAAAAAGAGACAGCTGAACTGCCACAAAGTCATTGTAATTTGAATGTTCCTGGACATTTTTTAGAAAACTGCAAACAGGATGCAGTATTCTGTAAACTTAGAAGCTGTATTTTAAAGACTCCTGTTACATAGCTCAGTGATTTAACATAGTTAAATTAAGGTAGTAAATTAAAGCAGACACAGAAGGGTAGAACAAGGAATATTAAAAATTTACATCATCTTGGAGTATTTATCCACACAGTGTGTTTTCAGTAACTTTAAATAACTACTTTGGCAGTTACACTTTCCCTGCTGAGTATGAGGTATTTGAAACTCATTTACTGAAAGTTGTGTTTTGTGGATTTCCATAGATAACAGGCATAATTCTAAGTTACTAAAAATACCACCAACTGGCTGTCATGCAAGTTTCTGAAAAGCTGCAATAAATGTCTCTCATCTATTTTTGTATGAACCTTGGGCTGCACATTATTTTCCTCACTGTGACCTCACTAATTCTCTCTGTCCAGAATTTAATAGGAGGTGACTCTGAACATCCCTGGGGATTCCAAGGAAACTTGCTGACACTGCTGCTCCATGGCTGCTGTGCTCTCCTCTTGATGGGTGCTACACTGCAGCACTCTCTTAAATATTGCCCATTTCAGTACAAACAGAAAATGTGCTGCACACTGATGGAGATGGTCAGCAACTCAGCATATCAGGTGTGTGGAGAAATATATAGGTGACTTAAGAACAATACACATTGGGCTGAAAACCCAGCATTTAAAATCTGTTCATTATTTTAGAATGCGTACTTTAATAGACAGGCTTTGCCACATAGTGGATAGAGCATCATCATTCATGTTTCAATGGCAAAGAAATGACAAAGAAATAAGCTCAGGAAAAAATGCCCAAAGTCAGCCAGAAAACCAAGGACAAGTCTGGAAATAATGCTCACATTTTCAGTCTTTTCTTCAGCACATTATTGACCAGACCCGTAAGTTTAAATGGTAAATTCCATGTGAAATGTGAACCCCAGCTACATTTTCTTAAACCTTGCCAGTGTCTCAGGCAACAATTTTTTTTCAAAGAAATCTTGTATCTCTTACTCCAGTCCCTGAGGCACTCTGCTGAACATCGAGGTGCATGGGAAGAACACTGTAATTCCCACTTAGATGGTGACAGTGGTTACAGAAAGATCTGGTGCATGGTATCACAGTCCCCCTTGATCAAAATAAAAATAAAAAGGGTAGGCCAATGCTAAACCATATTACCTCTTTCTGCTTCTACAACAGTCTTTTTCCTGCCATGATTCCTCACAGAAATGAGCAAAGTCAAGATTAATTTGGACCTCCAAAAACACCATATTAAATGTGTAACACAACACAACCACGTAGTGACTCCTGACCTATAATCCTTTCCTAAATGAACTCTCCCAGTCAGTTCAAGGAGACAAAGACCCATAGAATATTATTCTGGTGAAATCAAATTGTACTGCTAGTCCATTGCTAGCACTGAAGAAAAAAGTTATCATTTCAAGAAGCCTTAGTTTAATATGTTTCCTGAAAGGTAAATATATATTAATACATGCCTCTCAAAGAATGAAATGAGTAAATTAACCTTAGCATTGATGAGATCTGCTACAGGTAGTGAACCAAGTTCCTCACAAGCTCTTCGAGAAGCCTTTTCTCATTTCCTGTCATTTTAAAAGATATAAAAGTCTATGCTCTGTATTGCTTTTTCTTTAAGTAAACACATTTTTATTCTCCCATAAAGAAACCTCCTCCTGCCATTTTTCCCTGCTGTGAACAGCAGCCTATCAAAAAAATAAAACCTTAAAGGTCACACTGGAAGCAAGACATATATTACAGTTTCAGGAAAAAGTCTCAAAGACCTGAGAAATGCTTCATTCAGATTCATAAAAGCTACAACACAAAGAAATGAACTGCAATTTGTTGATATTAAATCTGTCTTCAACCTTCAAAAATAATTATTTTAAGTAAAGGGTTTATTGCAATGTTAACGACACAGTATGCCTAGATTAAGTCAAATGAGTTTTGCTGATTCAGTGAGACTGCTTGCACTTTCAAATGTGGAGGAAGATTTTATAATTCACTTTTAAAATTTGAAATAAGATAATTCCACTTGTTAAAATACACAAAGTTTTTATTGCCCTGAGCTTTATCAGTAGATATGCTCTCTGAGCCTCTGAAGCACAGTAAATTTTTTAGCAATTTATTTTCTATAAGTGACTACACAGATCTACAGGTGAATTTACATGTTTTTCACTCAGAAGTAGTTGTGATTTGTGTAGCTTACTAAATTAGCCATGAAGCAATCAGCTCAGAAAAGTGACAGCCTCCAGTCCAGGGTACAGAATGTCTTCGCTTCTCAGCCCATTTTGCCCAGAAGGTAAGCATGGCACTGTGCATTATTTTCTTTCATTGCTGAAGAACCCAAGCCACAGTGAATTTCCAGCTTCTAACCTGGTTGGGAATGGAGGGATTTTCTCCCAGAGAAAGAGATGAGAAGTCCTAAAGAATAGAAATAATAGTGCAGTTCAAGAACTAGCAAATATTCTTACCCATGATGTTAAAGAACATGATCTGGTGAAAAACGGATCACCCTCACATTCATCTCATTTCTCTTATCTGGGATGCCTTCTTATCATGGTATGAAAGGGTTTCCATGGAGTTGGTGATCATGGTGCAAATTAAACACAATGGCCTTTCCAAATCCTGTTCTACCTCAAATGTCCACACAGGTGGCATTACTACATTCGCTGATGCTGGCAACAAGAGGAGGGGGGAATTCACCCCTGAAGAGATCAGCAAGAATAAACAGAGCACAGGAGTTCTGAGCAAGAGTGACTGAAGTACTGAGTATCAAAGCACTTATTTAGCTTTTCTTGACTTCAGTAGTCAGCTGCAGATTTTAATCTTATCTTCCATTGCAAGTTCATTTCAAGTGCGTAAAAAAATGCACTAATAGAAAAGGATCATAAATGTAAAAGAAAGGGGAAGCAACCATTATGTGTATAATATCATTACTATATATGGGTAAAATTATATATATACACATATATGTAATTACATATATAAATAAAATAAGAAGACCTTTTATCAATAGTGCTCGTAATATGTAACAAAAGGATATGGGATTCCATGGCCTAGTTGTTAGCAAACCTAACTTAAAACAGGATTTGTTATGTTTCTAGGAGTGCTACAGGCTGTAGAATTCCCTATCCCTACTCCGGTTTCAAAAGGTTTAAACAAATGGTGACATGCACATGGCCAAAACCTGGAACCAGAACCCCTCACTATGGGATGAGATTAGAAGATCTCTCGGCACTTGTCTTTTTGTATCTTACTATTTACCTTCATGTCTGGACTATTTGATTAAGTTCCTTGGAAAAAAAAATGCTGAAAAAAATTTTCTGTGATTCCAATTCATCCCTGGTGAGTCTCAGCTTAGCACTTTTAATCTGACTTGGATTAGTGAACTGGTGTCTATGGGTGTCTCTCTATCAGCTTTTTAATTCAGATCTGGTGCAGACTTGTGGAAGTAAATCTCCCTCTTCTGCTCCAGTCTCATTTTGGTACACTCAAATACATCTGAGATAATTTATTTTATAGAACTACATCAGCAGGACAGAAAAGGTAACAGTTCCAAGCAGAAGAGGGAGGAAGGAGAATGGAGGAAAATTCAGCTAGCAAAATGCCTTCAAAGTAATAGACCTTCCTCACTGAGCTATAAAAAAGTTGTCTTCAATGTCCAACAGCACATACTACAAGACTGGGAATATATGAATAATATATATTCTTGCAAGGAAAAGAACTACATAGGATTCTTAGAAATAGACTTTGTCAACAATCTTCATGGGGATAGGTAAAGGTACGATTTGCCTCCGTTCTCTATTCCTGACAATATTCTGTGCACAGCTTCTCCCCTACTACCCAGGGATTAAAGCCAGAGAAAATAGAATGAAATGCAGAAAGATAAGAAAAAGACAGTGACTTTGATACTTCCTGAGTGTTCTTCTTCTTTATGTGTTTGGGAAAACCGAGTGCCACAAAAAATAGATGATGAATTAAAAACCCCAACAGTAAAAAACATTAGATGAAAGACTTCTTGATCTTCTTCACTCAAATTTCTGTCTGAAAAATAATGTTTCATCTCTCCCTGCTTAATAAAAAGACAGAGTAAGCAAAACACTGTCCCTGAAGCAAAACTCTCCTTTACAGTATGTTTTATAATGCTTCATCAAGTGTGGTCTCAGAGAATGGACATTGTATCCAGAGCTAAGTGATTTCTTTCCTTCCTTGTTAATTTATTTAACATGGAGCTGTTGATGGCCGTGTCTAAACCTTATCTACTTGTCACATCACCAACAATTGATATAGTGGCACATTAAAGAAACAATGCCATCACCCAAAGAAAAATTAAAGATATAAAGGCAGGGCTTTTTCTTCCTGGAAAAGAAAGGGATGTCATAGGAAGTTTAGCAAGAATCTAGTCTCATGCTACTTGTTCATAAAAAGAAACTGACTCCGGTGGTGGAAGGAGAACTGCACAATTTTAAGGCTCCACTCTACACAGCAAAGATTAATATGTAAGGCAAAAAAATCTTCAGATAAAGGATCTCTACCACACAAACAACTTGAGACTTTCAGAAGTCTTTCAAAAGTTATTAAAAACAACAAGAAAAGGAAACTGCTCATTTTAGATTCTCCTATTTTTTCAGAAGCTGAGCTGAGTGTGAATTGCTACAGTTGAGGTCATTCTATTTTGAGGGCAGCCGTTTTCTGAAGACAAAGTAGTTCCTGAAAGTGCAAACTGTTTTTTCTCACCTTGGTGGGATATTAGCTAGGAACACCTATCGTGATCAGTGCAGAGTCAACATTGTTAGCTGTATTTTTCTCATCTCAGAAAAATAAAGGGCTTTTAGTTTCCTATGAAAAAGAATAGTGGTGGAAGAGGGACTACCACATAAAAAACCCCTCAACCTCCCTTGGATAGTGCCTCATATTTATAGTGCCATCAAGAGAAAACTTTGTGAAGACCAGGTTTTGGGAAAGCACTCCTTTGTTTGGTTGGTTTTTGGAATCCTTTATTTTCCCAACCAATTTAACCTTGAGGCACCGTTTAAAGGATAGCCAACATTTGTCTCTTTCCTAAGCCAAATGAATATTCACAACTGGAAACAAAAGAACACAGAGGATTAACTGAGAAACAGCCTTTTAAATGATGAATGATGAAGAAATAAGGAAGCATAAGAATAGCTATGAATGAGCTGCTCAGCTTCACAATGTAATTGAGAAGTGTTTAAACTAGTCAGAGATCTACCGTCACAGTTTTTAAAAGGTGAGGTTATAAAAGATGGAACAGAAAACTACAGATGTACCTTCGGGCTGTTTAAGGAGACTAACAAAGGAAACCGGTATTCTTGGGGACTGGGAACAAACACAGTATATTACCTTTCTCATAAAATATCAAACTCACTGGAGGCCAATTTATCCATGGTGTAAAGTCGGAGTAGTCTGTGGAGTAGTATTAAAAATTAATATAGCCCATTTCAAAGCTACAGGTTTGATTTGGAGGTGGGCAGTACAGCTTAACATATGTTTAATCTGATTGAAAATGTAAATGGTTCAAAGAATGACAGTCACAACAACACCGGGGCAGCAGTTGGCACTTATATGGTTTTGCTGTAGAATCATAAAACCAAATAATCATAGCTTAGTTATAAAATTCTGCATGATCTGAAACAAAGTCATTCATTTTGTTTCACTGTTGATTTCTCCATCTGTGCAAGGGAAATCATGACACACATAGAGAGTGGTGAGACTGGACTCCTTCAGTTTGAAGCTGTAAAATGAAATCCCTTGAGAAAAAATAATTTATTGCATTAAGTTTGCTATATTTAAGTAATATTTATATTCAAGCATATAAGTTATTTTTTATGCTGCAAGTCAATCTGCTCTAAAGTCTATGTAGACAAGCAGAATGTGCCCATAGTGTTCCTTTAAACTTTAGTAGTTACTTGCACACAACCCACCTGCAGAAGTGTCTCCACCTCTCCCCAACTATCAGTGGGAACTGCTGCATGACTTTATTGTTTGTCATTCTCTTTACAAAAGTACAGCACGGCTGACTGCCCTTTAACAGCATTATTGTCACCCTGCTTTGAAGCTCTCAGTCCCATTGTTGAACCTATTGTTTCAGCCCTCATAAATAGAAGGAAGAGAGGGAAGATGAGAGCCATGGGGGTGTATTTGCAGTGTGTAATGGAGCAAACTGCGGATATTCCTTAACTGCTACTGGCTAAGGCTGCCCCAACACTGGAATATAATTATGTTAATATGGAATGGGTGTTGTGCTAGTAAAACACCTTTTCTGGAGTTGTCTCAGGCCTTGTGACAGGCTGGGGGCTGCAGCACTCCAACAAGAAGCGTGACCTGCTGAGCGTAAGGTCCCCATCACTGGGTGCCAGAGCCACCCAGGCACTCAGCACTACCAGAGATGGAATTTCTCCTTTCGGCATTTTGGATGGTGTCTTCAAAATGCAGCTGAGAAGGGGCATGGCAGTGTCACACACAGATACCACAACAGTGTCACACAGAGTGTAGCCATCTAAACAAGCCTGGAAAACCTAACAGAAGGCTATTAATTTGTGTAAAATTTTGGAAATGCTGAAGGCACAGCCTTCAGACCAAGGCAGCATTTTTAATTGCCTGATGCAATTCATGCCCCAGGCCAATATCCCTTCTCTGCCTTTCCTGCAGCACAGTGAGACCTCAGACCATGGCTGAGCTCTTACACAGAAGCGAAACTGCAGGTGCCACTTTTTGTCCTATTTGCTGAAAAATTCCAGTGGCTGCAGTGCTATCAGTCATCCAAAATTCAGCACAGATTGATATCCCCTTAATGCTTCTTGATTACTCCGTGTGCTCCCACATAAGATGTAATAGCCAGCATGTGACTACTCTGGTTTTCCATTAATTTTCTTTTTTTCCTCCAGATCTCTCTGTGAATTTAAGAATATGTAGGAAGTTGCAGCTTTCCTGCCTGCTCTAGAAGATATTTTCATTATTCTTTAGAGGGTAAAGAGAGTAGAGATCTGCAAAACCCAACAGTATTGTAAAATTCTGATTTTATTACTTAATAGTCTTCTATTTAAGAAGACTGTTTATTTATTCTGAAATTGTTGTATTTAACTCACTTAAATTTAATCTAGCTAACGTTATCATTAATCTCTGACTTTCAAAGATTTTTAAACCCTAAAGGTTTCTGACAGAATAAGGAAGGAGTTCAAGTCCAGTATAAATAGAAGTTTTATTTTAGTGACTTTCAGGAATCATATCTGTAGTATAGAATGAATAAAAGTTAGAAATTATCCAGATAAATGCTCAAAAAAAATCACATTCTTTCTGGGGAATAAAGTTGTTATGATTTGAAAATTTGACTATTTATCTACCTTCTCAAACTCACCATCACGGAATTTGATTTTCCTACATTGTTCGAGAACTCTCTTTCCCATGGATGATTCCTTTGTAGATTGTATAAGGTTTTTTGTTTAGAGTTCTCATAGAAAAAAGAAAATAAAATTGAATGCATGGCTAGGGAACAGACTGACCTTTTATATTTCCAGATTCTTCGCAGATGTTTTCTTTAATGCTGTTTCATTTGCCAACATGGTTTTTTAATTTCCTTTGGTTTTGTTTTTTTTTGTTTTTTTTTAAATTTTATTTTGTTATTTTATTTACTAGCTCCTTGCAACTGCAAATCTGAAAACATCATAGTGTGGAGTGACATATTCACAGCCCAAATCTGTGAACAGGAAGCAAGCACAAGGTGATAAAGTCACTTGCCAAACATTGCAGGGATGTCCAGTCCTAGGAGCAGAATCTAGCATGTTATCTCTTGTAACACACTGGAAAATATTTCAATTCTCTGCTGGTAACTGAACCCTTCACTCACCTTATATCTAAACAATTTCTGGAATGTGGAACTGGGGTCTTTAGGCATTAACACAGTCTTAAATTATAATAATCTCAGTGATTACAGTTGATAATAAAAAGGAGCTTCTTGAAGCAGCTTTTTGATATTTTTACTGCATTCGTTTTTGCATGTACTGGTGTTCTATAGTTCTCCTAAAAAGAATTGATCAGTCTCTCACAGAGAGGCTGCTGCAGACTTCCCATGGCACCTAAAGTGTGCTCTGTGCTGCAGAGAGACTCCAGTCTCTGAGTATACCTTCCCATTGGAAAAAAAAATCTGGCTTGAAGTGGAGGTAGGAGGTGGATAGGATGGGAGTCTTCTTCCACGAGTGAGATGCACTTCTGCATCCTACAGCTGAAACTACAGGGTAAAGTCCCCAGAGCTGACCAGCCTGCCACTGAAAAAGCAAATTAATTACCTTGTCTTCTAGTAGGTGGGACCACAAGACCATGGATTTTATGTCACTTAAGGACTCAAAATGGAAAGACTGTTAATTTTAGCAACATTTTCAAATATTTTAAATTGGTGTGTAGAATATCCATAGAAAACATTTTAAATTAATATTTTCAATATCAATTCTAAGTGACATAATCAGTCAAAAAATCAAAGCATATTATATGCCATTAAGGTCTGATAAAAAACTCTTAAATTTCAGTTATGAGCATTTGACACAGACAGCGAGACCAACTACATGAAGCTGGCAAAAGTCCAAAAAACTAACAAACAAACCAAAAATTTCCCACCACCTCCTCCAAAATTCCAGCATACAGATTTTGTATCTACATTAACTTTTCTTGGATAGATATCTGTGAACACACTGATGGAAATTGCAGCTAGTTTTGATGAGCTACAGAACAGATGCATAGGAGGAAGGAGGGAGGGTGAGAGATTGTGCAGAACTTCATAAATAAATGTTTTCTGCTTATTCATTAATGTTGTGCGAAGAAATATGATAAATAACAATTACAGAACTATCAGTGTCTGTAAATAAAACTGTGCAAAGGAAAAGAGGAGAAATTTGTTTCCAACCATCTTTATGCTTAATGAATGTCTCATTTCTCCAATTAACACTTCCAGTCTTCTGAAAAAAACCAGCTGGATGAAATGACTCCGCCTTAAGCATGGATTGGAGGACGTGGCTTCTAACATGCATTTTCCTTGGTCTATGTGTCACAATTCCCTGTGAATGACGCCACAGATCTGATTGACACGACAGTATCTTAAAACTAAACAGAAGCAAATTGCTGCCCAAAGGCATCAGCAGTCAAAACACTGCTGGTAATTACTTTTGAAGTAGGAAATTCCTTCAGGGATACCATTCCTATCAAACAATTAAAATCACATGTTATCAGACAGAAATTTGGTTTCTGTGATTTTGTTTGGATTGAAAGACATGGAAATTTCTGCAATATTTCTCAATTTTCTGAGATATTCCTTTTTTGGGTTTTTTGCCTTCATTTCTCCACTCCATCCTCCCCAACTTCTTTTCTTCTTTTGGGTGCAGAGACTTGTTGCAAGCTCAAGATAAGTGAAAGAATATGCCTGCAGCACACGAAGGAAATGCAGCCAGTGGCTCCAGGTAGGTAGAAAACATTTGTGAGCTGATTTTCCCTTCTTCATCCAACATATAGAACTTACAAATTGTGTTAAATTTTGCACTTCCTTGGTCACCTTAGGGTGTGGTTTCTCCAAATATGCTTCTTACCATGCTGAGGGATGATGGCAGAGCCACCTGAAGTGGTAGGATATCCACACCATAGGGATTGTATCCCGTCACCATCAGTATATCACTCTATCAATGCCCATCTGTTACACAAGATTTTGAAGCAGTAATCTGATTTTTTTTCTCCTTTTTTTTGTAGAAAAAGGCATTCATACCACATTTCAAGTGTAATCAAAGTTGAGGTAGTGTCACATGAGAAACACCTGCACAAGACTGAACCCTTCATTACTTCTGGACCCATTGCCAGTGGTCAGACCTTCATGGCCACCAGGAACCACAGTTCCAGGGAGCCTGAACTCCAGCTCACCTTGACATCATTGTCTGGATCAAAGCCTCTAGAACACTCCTAACTCACACTCCTATTCCACACACAGCAATACAACAGGACAGTTTTAATTAAGGGGATGTAATTGTACATTTCAGTGAAGAAGAATGAATTCAAGCACTCATGAACTTTTTGCATTTGTTTATCTCCTGTCAAGCCCCCAGGGCTTTTTGACCCTTGCTGGAGAGATTGCAGAACATTAGTGGAAGCAAAGACACTGTTTAAAATCCTCATTGCAAAATTGTTTTAATGAGTAATCAGCAGCACATCTTTAAGTCTGTCACAATGACCTTTCCCTGCATGCTTTCTCTCTTTTTTTGTATTAACAGCATTTTTACTTAATACCTTGTTGGGGGGAAAAAAAAAAAAAAGCTGCAGAGAAGGATTTTAAAGCTTTCCTTTTAATTCTAACAATGAAATACGCATATTTCATTTCTAAAACTTGCTGACACTATAAATTTTATGACTGTATGAAGAAAGACACTTTCTCAGGATGGCACCTTGACAGTGCATATGTATGAGCCTACACTAGTGATTTCCTTGTCATGTCTGCTTAGTCCGACAGCCCAAACAAGGTTCTCCCCTAAGTTTGTTTGCACAGCTCTTTGCTGTGCTAGGAGGTCAAAAAGGTGATTAATTCTTTAAAAGTATCAAAAATACAAACCAATACAAACCCTAGCAGTGTCAACCATATCAAAGACAGAAACATTGAGGCTCGGAAGACGGTTTATTCTCTTTGATTTTGAACACATAAAAGGTCTGATTTCCCTGTTAGCACATGTGTATCTTAACTAAAATAAGCTAGGCATGGACAGAGGCTGAATAGAGGACTGAAAACATTAAAATGATGAAAAAAAGAGTAAAAATTAGCAGAGGAATAAAGGCACAGAATTGGAAATTATGGAGATTATAGACACAACTGAATTCTGACATTTTGTCCGCAATTTCTAAACGGGCTGTAAGTTCCTAATTTTGGATTTGTAGAAGCCTTTCAGGGAAGAATTTTGCATGGGAAAAATACATGTACAACTGTACTGAAGTGTTTAATAAATTCATATCTTTGCTAATTTTTCTTGTTACAAATCCAGAAGAAAGAGAAAATATTTAGTTTTTAAACTTTTTGAACTAAAATGTTTTGGTTTTTATCAATACTAAATGTCCTTTGATGCCTATGCATTCATTGATTTGGTCTGTTTTTAGAGCTGCCAGCAAACAGAAAAAAACTGTTATTCATGCAGGTCTAATTATAGAAAATGCATGTGCAATTGAGAAAAGCATGCATACTTAAGACAATTATTTCTGCTTGGACTTCTTCAAGCAATTTTCTGAGGACTATCTTTTAAAGATGTGTGTAATTTCATTCCAGAATTTTTTTTTGCTGTTGTTTGAGTACTGTTCTAATATTATCATACATTTGTGAGCAGAGAAGAAAGCAAATTTAGTGTAAAACTGTGAATTTGCAGTTGCAATAAACCTTAGACTTAGTTAGAGTTGTTTGCAAAACTGTTCTGTGATTTTTCTATTCTTATGTTCCATCTCACAGGATCAAGTGGATGTAAATAGAAATATGTAAATTCCTCCCAGTTGTGAGGAGGAAATATAACACAATCTCAAGCTTGTAGGCTTGTGGGCACTGAAGCTTGTGCAGATGCTCTCTCAAATTTAGGCCTGTGTGTATTTTTGCTCTATATATTTATTGACACCAATACTTTCTTTTTTTAGAAGAATTTGAATTAGGAATAAGGGGCAAGTTGAAGCCATCAGGAATTATTTTCCTGAGCCAAACCACATTTTGAGTGGTCTTTTTGCCCAAGCGTTCATTAATACAAATTTATCATTATAATTTTTTCATTAATACCTATTTCTCTTCTTACACATCTACCACATAAACACTTAGTCCTCTCATTTTTGGGGTGTGCCAAATTTCCAAAGAGAGATTTCATGTTTCTTTGGTTATAAATCCTGTAAGAGGCCTTGAGGTGTCTGCTGCCTTTGTCAGGTTGTAAAAAAGTGAGAGGAAGAACTCTGAAATAGAAAGTTTTCACTCATCTCCTGGCCCCTCATGCATTTGGATTATTTGGTGAGTTTGCAACTGTTCAGTGGTTCCAGAGAGTGCTCTGAGCTCTCACTACAGCCGAGGGTTGATGGTGGTGAGGATGGATGTGAGGCAGGGTTGGGCTCTGGTAAACAGCTCCCAGAAGGCTGTTAAGTAGCATTCTGCCTGCAGGCTCATTTATTTTGCATCTCTGTGAAGCTGCATTATAGCACCTCTTTCAAAGTATGGTCTGTGAAGGACAGCAAGTACATCATCTAGAAAAATGCAGGAGCTAAAAGCTTGCAGTTCACGTCAACTTAAGGGCAAAGGACTTTCACAGGGCGTCCAGAGTGAGGCAACACATCACTTAACAGCAGCAGCCTTTCCTCCAAATCCTCACAGGCATCAAGTGCGAGGTTTCACTATTACAAACATTTCTGGTGTACATTTCAAAGTCTCCATCACAGGTGATTATCTAAAGATATCCTCATTTACTCTTCACAGAAACTCTTTCCAGCAGTCAATTTCCCAGATCTGCCTCTGCAGACATGGCTGCAGCACATCTCAGGTAACACTTTTCCTTCTGACAAGAGAAGTGTGAGCACAAGTGAGAATTTTCATAGGCTACTTTCTTAAAGATTTATAACACAATCTCAATGCAAACATCAGAATAATTATTAAAGTGTAACTGTGAGAGGGAGGAGTCAAGGGACAACGGGAATATGATTAAATTGCAAACACATCATTGTGAAAAAAAGGTTTTAATTCTGAAATAAAGATTTACTGAACTTTTTCTCTGTGAAATAAAATTAATCAACCTCTGAGCAGACAGTAGTTTTCCTGCAAAGAATCCAGGATTCTGGTCTGTGAGGGTGAAGGTGCCAGTCCATGTGCCTTTGTGTGACACATCTAACTGGTCACCTGTGAGGAATTTCAAACTTGCTTCGTTGCAATGAATGCTGGCAGGGAACAAGATAGCAGAGCGTAAAATCAATCACACTATCCCTATGTTAAAAATTTTATTTTTAAAATGCTGTTTAATTTACCTTATTAGTTACAAACCTTATTCAAATTTTCCAAGGTGAATTCCTGCCTTTCCCTTTGTTGTCTCTCAGATGACAGGCAAAGCATGAACAGAGGGGTATGTCAAGAACGGGCTGAGAGATGCCTTCTATATATTCCATTGGTTGAATCAGGATTTCTAAAATTATTTTTATCTTCTATTTTTCACTTTTACCTGAAGAATATAGCCCTCTTTTGCAACATGTCAAGGTGCAAACATGGAAGACCTGACACATTTTTATGTTAACTGTAATTAGTAATCAATTTATTGAATGATACCTTCAGGACTTTATTCTTCCAACATAAAGCCTGAGTTATCTAAAGGAACTACTAAATACATCCCATGAGCACTAGCCACCTGCATTAGTTGTGGATTAGTGGATGAGCAGGGTGCCCAAAACACAACTGAAGTGATGCCATGATGCAGCTGTGTGGCCACTTAGGGTATCTCAGATGTGTGGGGATAGCAACTTCCATGGGAAAAGCACAGCTGAGCAGCACTGGAGATAACTCCTTAATCCACACGGGAGCATTCCTGCCTGTGCCATTTATCAGAGCTCAAACTGCGAGTGTGAAACAATTATTTAACAAACAGAAAGATCTCCGTGAATTATTCTTTTTACATTTCTTCAATTTACAGTAAATAATGTTCAATCAGATTAAATCAGAGTGGAAAGCATAATACTGGGATAAAATTAAGTTCTTATAGGTAGATGAATAAATTTGTTATGGTTTGTTGTGTGTTTATTACAGGGCAGTGGTTGAAATGTCAATGTTAATCTCTCCTAGATTGTATTGTTGTTTCTGTTGCTATTTAACCCTTCTGTTTCTAAGGCTTTCTCTGAAATCCTGCATCTCACAAACAGAAATATATTTAAGGAAAAAATACAGCATATAATTATTTTTCCTTTCAAAAATAATTCAGTCTGCTCTGTAGGTAGCAGAGAATGTTCAAGCACACATCTATGCCATGGATTTGAATGCACATTGTCCAATATAAGATTTGAAAGGCAATTTTCTAAATTCCAGCAAACAGACTCTTTTCTCTGACAATGATGAGTCATTTGGGGATTTGGAATTTAAAAAAAAAAAAATTTAAAAAAATTAGAAAATCTCAATTCCTGTATTCCTATGGAAAGAAGCAGACATCAGGCTTGCAAGATACTTTTGGAAAATTTTGCTTTAACGGTTTCCTTTATCTGTCCAAATTCGAGAACATGAACTCGTAATAGCCATCTTCCAGGCAAAGCATTCAGAAACTGTAACATAGCATTTGGCTGACTCAAGCTTGTCTCTTCTGTAACAGAAATTGGCTTCCCTGCTACCCCATGACTTACCATCACAGTGGTAAACACTCTCCAGAACCCTTTTGAAAGGGATGATTCATCCCTGGGGTATTTTTAGGAATTTGTTAACTTGCATTTAGCTTAGTGTGCTGGTAGCCAATAAACAGAGTGAAGACAAGCCTTGAGTAGTCACACATAAACCATTTTGAATGCTATAATTGTACAGCATTATCTTAGTCTGTAGACTGAGTCATCTGCTGGTTAAGCAGAATGGAAAAAACAGAATAAGACCATTGCTACAACAGGGGTTTTGATAAATGCTAAAGGAATCAGTGCTAGCAACTGGATTAAATTTATCTTTCCAGGATTACACCTGCTTGTTCCAGGCACGACTAGCAATCTGTGTGGATTTTTCCAAACTTACTGGTCTTGTGTATGAATATCACATGAATCTGAGTGCCAATAATCCCAGAAATAACACAGTCTAATACTCTGACATACCTTTTTGAGCAAGTTTGGCTCCAGACAGAATCCTTTTTGTGTCTTGTATTTCAGAAACAAAACTGAAACACAGCAGGCACTGCCTATTGTATGTGGCTGGGGACTCAGCTTTTGCTGGCTCTTGGAAGAATGCCCAAACTGGGGTGGGGAAAGGGCTGGGGGGACGAGGGGGGGACAGGCAGGGGTGGGTGTGGAATAAGAGAGAAGGAGAATGAGAAACCGAGTTTATTAGTGGCTGACCACCACTTCAAACCAAGCGCAAATCAGAAACAGGTTTTGCAGTACTTAGCCTAACAGGAAGGTAATAATAAGTGAGATTTTACACCGTCCTTGGGACTGTGAAACAGAAACCAGCTTTTGGCAGACGGATTAGGGGAATGCCACTTCATGGAGAATGGAAAGTGATGAGTTACAGAAACTTGGCACACTGAGGAGATCATCTTATCCTCCCACTCCAAGCAATAAGATCCTGGCATCCTACTTTAGGCAAATATCAGAAACATGATCTTCATGAAAGCTCACATGTATTAGAAGCCAGTGACACAGTCTGTCATGTTCCTCTATAGAGAGCTCTCCTTCAGCCTGTGTCGTGAGTTGTCTGGCTACATTATATATAGTGAATTAAGCCTGAAAAGTAAACTCTTAGCTGTATGGAAAATATGAACAATTCTGCTTTTTCTTTTGAAAAATGTTGGATTGGTGAAAGAAAAATATTTTTCAAAGATCACAGTAAAATTGCACTAGAAGATAAATAAGATTCTGATGTATTTCATGTCAAAAACATTACAAAACCCTTTAATCACATGCCAAGGTACCTGCTGAGTTCTTTAGCACCCAATTAACAAATAAATGAACAGGTGAGAGGACAAAGAACCTTGGAGCCTGTCTCCTTTACAACTTGCCTGAAGGCTTCCAGGATTTTCGAATTCATAGGTCAACAGATGGGCTCATGTGGATTTAGGAGCCTGGAAACTCTGCAAGCTTCTTCTGCAACCATGATAATTCCCAGCTTCTCAGAGAATGCTGCTCTCCATCTCCTCACTTTGGACATAATGAAATATTCATTGAGCCAAAATTGTCTGTCTCTATGGTTTAGTAGTTTAGGACACCTCCTGATTTAAAACGGGGATTTGAATCCAAGCTGATGGATGCCTTTACACTGAAATACCAGCTGGCACAGGAAATAGGATTCAGATTACTGTCCTAATTATCAGACTATATAGCAACTTTAATGCTCTGATCAATATTTTATTATGAAATGTAAAATGGAATAGAAAAACAGAAGCAGTGGAAGAAGACACCTGTCTCAATACAACACTTATTATATCTCTCAGGAGTCAGAAGGGTTTGAGTCCTTCTTTGCAAAAGGAATAGAAGCCAAGTCCCCTAATCCGGTATTGATATTTGGCATCCACATGCTCCTAGTTATAGCTGGAACTTTATTATGAGTGTTTTAGTACAAATTTGTGAATAGTTTTACTTTCCATTACAGCACATTTTTCAGATCATTAGCTCTTAGGAAAAGAAATAAGATACAGTGTAAAGTTCCCAGATCTAGCAGATTTCCAGCAGAAATGAGAAGATGTTAACAATTTTGTTATGCAATGTTATTTTAAAAACAATCTTGCAATTTACTCACATAATTTAAGCAGTAAAAAAATAAAACGTTGAGTGCAGTGATAATTAATCAACACTATTCAATAGCTAATTTATTACAGGTATTTTTAATTTATTGCATATACACATATATGTATCTGTAACAATAAACACTTGAAAATTCTTCCATCAAAAACTAGTTGTAAGGATTTAAGTTTGTATTATATCTTCTGTAAAAGTCGTTTGTTCTGTGCCAAATTTTCTGCAATTTCCAACCTGCATTCTAAGATTAAAAGCTTTTTATTAGAGAAAGCCATCTGCAGATACACTTATAGCTGATGCTCCATCAGATTCTGTAGGTCTGTGTCAGCCTTAGAGAGGTTCTATTTGATTATCATCACCAGCTCTGCTGCTATTTCTTTGTATGTTGTGAACAAGATGACATTAAGAGAATGTTTCTCCAAAGACTTTCTGGTCCTAATGGTGCCTACTAATATAAATAAGGAGTATTACAACAGGCATGAGTGTTTTGCTGCTCTTCTGTTCCTTCATCTGCAGAGATAGTTCTCTCATTAATTTCCATAAGACAAACATCTTCCCATGGTACCATCCAAGAAGGTGCTGACTAAAATGAGACCAGATGCCTTTCAGTAATTCTATTTGAAACACTTCCTCTGTCAAAATTAGCAAAACAGAGTTGGGGGTGTCTGTTGAAAGAGCAATGAGATGAAAGTGATTGCTGCAACCTGATATTCCTGTTGGGATTTCTTCAGCATAAATTCAACTTAAATACTCTTTCTAGAGCATGGCACTAAGAAGCAAGGGCAGCAAAACAGAAGGAAAAGACAGGGGTAAAATGTTACAGATGCAGAAGAAATGAAACCCCAGGAATTCAGGAAGTGTTCTGTAGTATGAAATGAAAGCCTGACACCCAAAGGCTGAAACGAAACCACTGCAAAGTTGGGGACAGTAACCACACTGTTGAATTTTTACTATTTCAGTAGGGGCTTTTTTCTCTATTCTCTTTTCTTAGGGACAAATATTGCCTTGCTCTCTAGGAGCATTCCCAAAGAACAGGAAGTGAAAACACAACCAGGATGTAATTGAATATAACCTATATTTCAGTAAAGGCACCTCCTAAGTATCTACATTTATATCTAGCATATGCACACAGGATATGCATACACCCCTGGTAGAGGGGACCAGTAGTGATAAAGGTCCTGTGTCTTGCTCTCTGACATCTGAATTGCGATCCTTGAAAATGTTGTAACACCTACAAAAAATTCAAGTTAAAATTTCACATTAGGAAGGTGGTAAAAAAAAGATGCTGCAGTTCCCCATCACAACATGTTAACACATTCCTGATAGGTTTTGCTGCATCTGATTAACTTGCAGCTGTTCTTGGTAAGGTTTCTTGTCTAGTTGGCATGGACACTGTGAGAAATCGCTTTAAATAAGATAAATTCCAGATAGTTTCCTTAGGTTAGCTCTTGTTAGTTGATAAGCTCTTGATAATAGTAAGTATCACCACATAGCAGTTCACAAAGATTGTTTAATATTGTTTAAGATTATTCTGAGACAAAACATCAGACCAAAAATGCAACACAAATTTATGCCAGTTCTCCCCAGCTGTCACAAACACAGTGAGAGTCAGTTTGGGTCTTATTGAAATTATCACTCTTGATCAGAAACATGGACAATGAGGTCATTCAAATTCACATCAAGTGCTGACACAATCAATGCATCCTGCTTTCTGGAGAAGCCTGAGCTCTCAAATGTTTCTGCATTTCTGCAATGATGCCTCACCCATCACTCTGTGGGTACAGTTTTACCAGACTGGCTTCATGCTTCTCGACTTTTAATCCAGTCAAATTATTATGTTACGTATTTTCTCGAATGACTGCTACTAAGGCAAGAAGAGATCATTATTCTAACTGCATTCTTTTTGAATTTTGTCATTTATGTACATAGCTTTATATGTACTTGTGAGCTCCATTTTATATTTTGCCCAATGTGTCTGACTTTAACAGGAACTTCAAATCACCAATAAACTATGTTTGACACTCCCTTGCTTAACTCAAATCTCCTCAGCTCCCCTATGTGTCTGTAACATAACCAGTCTGGCCAAAGTCTTCCATTTCCACCCACAGTAATTTTCAAAATGAGATCATGATTCATTCAGTGGTGCTTTTATTCTGAACATAAACTTATGTTTAAATAGCTTCATGACTGGCATCTACTCTTACAAAGTCTGAAGAACAATTTACAAAGGGATTTCCTTTTAGATCCCTGTTATTTATGAGCTGCATGACATAAGCATGTAAAGCTCTTTTAAAGACATAATGGAACTTTTAGTGAATTTCCCCATTAATTGGTCTTAAAGAATTTCTGGTGCTAATGCGTTTGCAATTATTTTGTAGTGTCTTGGTTTCAACAGCTCCAGTTGCTGCGTCTCCTACTGTGCTGCATCCAGGAATGAAAATGGAGAAGAGAGAGAATTAAAAAAAAACCCAAACCACATGTTAAAAAGAACCCCACAAAAACAAAACCCAAAGGATTTAGGAGAAAAAAATTAATATCTATTTGTGTATAACTGGGGACCAAACTGAGAGTTTACTATTAGTTGCAAAACTAATTTTCTAGAGACTGAAAACAAGTGTTTATTTTAATTAGCAAGGACTATCAACACCTATTATGGCACCTTAGCAATTGATGATATTCAGGCAGTCTTAATATAAGAAGCTGACTTGAAAGAAGTATTGCTATTATTAATAATAATGCCTTACAAGAAAATGTTGAAGTAGTTCTTTTTTCACATTGATTTTGCAAATACATAGCAAACATTAGATTATACTATCAAGATGCAGTTTTTGGGTTGCTCTCTATAATTTTCCAACACTACTTAGCTTTTTTTGACTGCACAGAGCTCTGACAAAATTATTTCCACAGAATTTGGTGCTAAAAATTCACTCTACATTAGTATTGGTAAACCAAGATTGCATACCTAAGTGAAACATCATTCCTCATAATTATATTTCTTTGCATTTATCTACACCAAGGTTCACATTCCATGCTATTTTTGTCACGTATTCAGTACAGCTATGATTTGGCCAGGTTCCTATGCTGCTGCACAGTCAGTGTGCATTTTTTGCAGCTTTGAACAACTTCAGTTTCAAAGGCTTCCCATCAGATTTTGTCACTTCAGCTATTTTCCTTTCTAGATAGTTTATGGGTAGCTTTCTAGATAATTTATTGATAGATGAACAGCACAGATCACTGGGGTGTGCTATTGATCATTTCACTCTGCTGGTAACACTGACAACGTATCCAGGCAACCCTGGATGTATGGACAGGCTGGGCAAGGAGAGGCTGGAAGGCAGCACCGTGGAAAGGGACCTGGGGGTCCTGGTCCATGACAAGTTGAACCTGAGCCAGCAGTGCCCTGGCAGTCAGGAGGGACAATCCTGTCCTGGGAACATCAGGGACAGCCAGGCAAGGGAGGGGATTGTCCTGCTCTGCTCTGGGCTGGGCTGGGGCAGCCTCACCTCCAGTGCTGGGGGCAGCTCTGGGTGCCACAATCTAATACATTACATCCACACACAGATGGTGAAGGTCCCTGAGGGGAAGCTGTATGAAGAGCTGCTGAAGTCACTTGGTCTGTTCAGCCTGGAGAAGAGGAGACTGAGTGGATACCTCACTGCAGTTACAGATTCCTCATAATGGGAAGAAGAGAGACAGACATTGATCTCTGTGATGACCAGTGTATGATCTGAAATTGGGTCAGGAGAGGTTTAGGTTGGATATTAAGAAAAGTTTCTTCCTCCAGAGGATGGCTGGGCACTGTGGCAGGCTCCCCAGGTCAGTGGTCACAGCACCAGCCTGGCAGTGTTCAAGAAGCCTTTGGACAATGCGCTCAGACACAGTGTGTGACTCCTGGGGATGGTGTTGTGCAGGGCCCAGAAGCTGGACCTGATGATCCCTGTAAGTCCCCTACACTTCAGCATATCCTGTGATTCTGTAATGTGTTTGCCATTTTCTGACCAAGTGTTTGTCTTTTTCATATTCAGTCTTCCTTTTGCATATGGATGATAGTGCATAAATATGGAAAGTTCAAAAAAGACTAAAAATGGTGCCTGGAGTAGACAATCCATATGGAGATGTAAACATGTCCTTCATGTCCGTTTAATATCCACTCAGAAAAATCTTCAGCAAGTTAAATTTCAAATGCATTTTGGAGATTCAAGTAGATTTTTTGAACCTGCTCTCCATTATCCACATCACTGCTAACAAAAGATCTCCTGTAGTTTTGTTTAGACAAAATTAACATACGGAAAATCCAGCTTGCTATTCCCTATTACATCACACCTATCATGTTAATTTGAGTCTGTACTGCAGATTGTCTGATCTGCGTGGCATGGCTGTAAGAACAACAGATTAGCATTTCTCCAGATTTTTCAGAAATACTTTAAAAAATTTGGCATAATATCAACCAGTTTTGAGCCTTTTGAAACACAAGCCTTTCTCAGTGGAGGACTGAATACCACAGTTATGGCTCACCCATTGCAGCCTTGACTTCTGTTTAGGACTTTTGGGTAATTCATGTTTCTGCTAATGCATTCTGTAATGTTTTTTTTTTCTCTTCCTTCAGCGTGAATCACATTGTCCCTTCTCATGTGAAAGCAAAGAAGATTAGGTTTAAGAACTTCATCACACTTTTTCAAACTAAACCAACACACAGAGGCATGTTGTCTAGTCCTTTTTGGACTTTGCACATCTATGCACTATCATCCATATGCAGAAGGAAGAATAAACAGGAATAAATTCAAGCTTCTTTGAAAAAAATTGGTCAGAAAATTTCAGAGGTCAAACATTTTGCTGAGTAACTCTGGTTGTTGATAAATAGGATAATGTGGAGAATCTATTTAAAACAACTTGAAACACTCTTTGGGAGGCTCTTGTTCTTCTGAGCAGGGTCATATGAAATGGTCATCTGATGTGTGTGGAGCTTGACTGACATAAATCTGCAGGAATCTCATGAAATGCTACTGCATCAAAACAACAGGGTCATTTTACAAAATAAGCAGGATGAAAGCAACAGTATTAATTTAGGATATGAGTAAGGTTCAGGAGTCCATGTGTTTAACCATTTACTGTAATTTGTCAAAGTAGTTCTTAGTAATAGGAGACAAGACATGAGGAATGTGAATCTGACTCTTAAGAATACACTGATGTTATCACTAAAGTTTTCATTTCTTTCAATGTACTAAATCAAATGAATGTGCAGTGATTTAAAATCATCAATCTGCTCTCATAAATCAATGATTTAACAGTTATGACTTTTTCAATGTGAAAGGAAAGAGGACCCAAGTAACTTCTCAACATTCCTACTTAGTCTTAGCTTTGTAATACCATACAGTTATTCCAGAAATTTTGTTCTACACCATCCTCTACTGAAAATCTGGTTTTATACAAAAAGTTGTAATATTCATTCCACTCCCTAACTGTAGCCTGTATGTTGTCCCTTTCGATCTCCTCAAGATAGGCAGGAGGATCCAGACAGCAGGATATTAAGGACCTGCCCAAAAGAAACTACCCTGCATGTCTGCCTTGGTGTCTCGGTTTGATTTGCTTACATTAACACCCGAGCTTGAAACAGAGAGCTTTAAGCTGTTGGGGTTATCTGCAAGAGCAAAAAAATATGTAGATGTTTTGGTGTCTGTGACTGATCAGGTCTGTCTCCCAGTCAGAGTTTCTGGATGATCAATAGACTTCATATTATCTTTATGCTGGTGTGCTGGGGCGCTGTGGGAGGCACCATGATTCTTTTCCCTTCTGGAAGAGCAGTGAGTTTGGAGAGGATCTGTAGCCAGCACAGTGTCTATGTGCACAGGAGAGGTAAGGCTGAGCTGCAAAATATGTCAACAGAGAGAAGGTTGTTATCGTTTCCATGGTGGTGAGTGCAGGCAGGAATGCTGAATTGTTTACATTCTTTTCATATGCAGCCTGCTTACATTTCTAGTGTACTCGCTTTACCAATCACCTGCTGAATTCCTGCAGTGAATCATGTATAGACAAGCTCCAGCTGATGGTTATTCTATACTCATATGCTGATAAGAGTGTCTTCCTATTTGTGTCAGCTTCTGCTCCATAAACAACCTCAGTGACCCATTTCTCCAGTACTCTGGGTAATAAGTGAAAGCTTTTCCAGGATTATACTGTTAAACTGAAATTAACCTTCAAAGAGCTTTAGCAGTGGCATTAATGTATCAACATATTACACAAAATGGCTTGAAGTGCATACTAATTTCCATGATAGATGAGAGAGTTTTGGAAATTATAACTGCTATTTTGGGGTTTAAAGTAGTCTCCAAGATTAAATTTTATTTCATTAAATTTTGATTGTCTACTGTGTGAATATCTATCTATAAACCCATCTTGTCTATTCACAGGGAGAATTAGGTACTTGAAAATAGGTGTGATTTCTTGTGTTCTAGAAATGCCTTGTTGCCTCCTCTGGCTAAAAGAGAAATCTGGATGATGAAACCAGATATAGATGTCTACACTGCTCATATCAAAATGAAACTGACCATGTCTGTCTGGGATTAAGTTATAACTTCATGGGGTCAGGGTTTTGTTTTTTTTTTTTAAATCTGTGCAATGCACAGCCTCTGGTGTTTTCCTTTGGTGTACTTTGATGGTGGTTACTGGGGAGGAGAGGAAACATATTGCATCCATGGATGATACGTGTGCTGCAGTACAGTAGTTCCCTCATGGCTATGACAGAGCATTTCATCTACTAATGGAATACGTTCCCCAGCAAAATAATTACAAATAAATGATGACAATTTTGAATAACAGAAATGCCCTTAAGACGATACTGGTATTCATCTGTCTTTACTTCAGACCTCAAGAGTTGGACTTCTCAATTGCATAGTCTGTCACACCCGGTTTCTGTGGCACGATCTTGAACTAGGAGACAAAGTTGAGAGAGAAAAATGTCTTATATTAAATTTGAGCTGATATTGTTGATATCACAGTCATTTGAGCTGCGAATGTGTCACATTCAAAATCTCTAGGAAGAAAAATTGAATTCATAGTAGCTCAACCATTCTGGCCTTTGGTGCAAGAAATAGGAGGAATTTTGAAAAAGACAGTTTTAATCACATTATACATACACATATATACATTGAGATATACAAGATAAGCCCTGTCATGAAAATGTAGATACTTGTTTTGCTTTCAAAGCATCAGCATTTAAAACAGCATTGCAAAATAGACCTTATTTTAGCAATGTATTTACAGATATTTAAGACAGATACCAACATTAAAGGTTGACTGTTATTGCTTATCTACACATCCTTTCTTAAGTTAAGAAGTTTTTAGTTGTCCTGAGTAAGAGTAAAACCGAAAAGCATAATTACATTAATAACCTTCTAGAAAATTGACTGAAAGAAGCAGCAGTGGACAAGAAGCCTAAACTATTCACACTCTTAGCAACAGAAAAGAGTCATATTTGCATAATAATACAACATTGTTATTTAGAATAAATTGTAGAGTGGACAGAACCTGTCCAAATTATAATGCATAAAAGGCAATAAAATATTATCAACTTGTTCTTCAGAAGTATTAACTTAAAATGGTTTTATTTTTTCAGAATTTAAGCAGTCTAAAGTAAAAAAGAACAAAAAGAAGCAAAGAAAAATTTATGGGTGTACTCACATTAATTGAGACACATATATCTATGTTGATGTCCATATTAATATTTGTCAATAGACAGAGACACCAGGATTCATGCAACTCCCTTTTTTTGTTGTTGATTATACAGCTCTGTAGCTGCTGATATAGCCAATAACAATGCATGTGGAAAATCCAGAACTTGGTGAAGCAAAGCACTACTTTTGTCCACAACTTCCATTAAGTGTCAATTGGTGTACTGATGTGTTATATTTAAAAAAATATTATTATTATTATTATTATTATTATTATTATTATTATTATTATTATTATTATTTAAAAAGAAGACTATTTCACTATTAGGTTAATAGAAATCATGCATTTGGAAAAATACAAATATGTATTTGTCATTTGTATAGGGACCAGTTCATTCATTCAGAGTTTTGAAGCAGTAATTCTATGAAGAGGTTTCATGGCAGTGATCAAGTTTTATGACTCATTGTAGGTACACAATCAATAGGCCCAATATATATTTGATTTTGGAATTTTTTACACGTCATTTTTGGCTGCAAAAACTGAAGGCAGCTTCATAAAGAAACTATAGCTCTGTAATTGGAACAATATGTGCAATAGTACCAGTGGCAGGAGGAATAAATGTCTTTTGGACTAAATCAGAATAACTCAGCTGAGTAAGACATTGTGGACTGAAAAGCTGTGTGTAAGGAGTTATATATTCTCTCCTTGTATGGAACAATTTTTGTAAGTTTAACAATGTACTACAAAGCATAATTCCTAATCTCAAGAGAAGACTGAATAATAAGGAAAAAAAGAAAAGGAAAGCTAATAAAACCCCCCCAAAGTAGCACAAATTGCTTGACTTTCCTCCATTTATTGTCTAAAGAACTGGGATGGGATCACGGGTTATATGCTTACTGGCATACACAGACAGCAAAGTAGCTGCAACATGGCACAGAGGAAGGTAAAAGATGGGATGTAGTCAGGGTAATAAACTCCTGGATCATTTCAGAGGTCAGTTTAAACTGAAATATATAGATATACATATATAACTACACATATGCAGGTATATGAGGATTTTTTTACTTGATCATTCTTGGTGGATTTGTATCCTCAGCAGGGCTAAGGAGACTTCCCAGAGAGCAGCAATGGGACTGTAGTCCCTGCCCTTAGCAGCACGGGCAGGGGCAATTGTTCAGCCTTTGAATCGAAGAGCAGGTGCTGCTCTGCAACTTTCCTTTGTCACCAGAATAGCTCTGCCCTGGATTAAGCCCAAGAATAGCAACAGAAGAAACAGAAATAAACCTTCTCCCAACACCTATAGCTGTAAAGCATTCCTTAGTAACCTAATATAAGCCATGCCATTCAGGAGTGATGACAGATGTGCCATGAAACAACACTGAGAGTGGTGAGACACTGTCACAAGTTACCCAGAGGAACTGTGGATGCCCAGTTCCTGGAAGTGCTCAAGAAAAGGCTGAACAGGACTTTGAACAACCTGATGTTGTGGAAGGTGTCCTTGCTGATGGCAGGGCATTGGAATTAGATGATCTTTCATGTCCCTTCCAAACCATTCTATGATTCCATGATTTAATTCCATGATTCCAAGCTTTAATTTTTGTCACTGTGTTCTGAGTTCTTCTGTTATTTGGGAAGAGGGAGTTCATCTAGTCAGTTACTTTTATATAATTGTCCTTTTCCCCCGTCTTGTTCTGCTTTCTATCTCAGCTTTTCCATGATTCTTTAAAGCTCCTGCGTCTTGTTTATTTTACAAGAATTTACCTGAGAGGGAGAGACACTGATATTATCTCTAATACACTTACTGCAAAACAAGTTTCAGTTCTTGTAGTTCACTTTCAAGCTGTGTGAACATTGACTATTGGCCACTTAAACACAATTTTCCTGGAATATCTGACTGAAAATGTGTTCAATAAAATTTATAACAGTGTCAAATTTAACTGCAGTAAAATTTTCCATCTTGAAATTTGCTGGTACTAGAGGAAAACACAAAGTGAGCAATGCTGCACTCCAACATTTGCATTTGCTGGTTATAGCATTCATGCAGAATTTAAGGTGTCTTCAACAGAATAATCCTAACTTATTCAATATGACTAGAAGGGTAGCTGTTAGAATAAGACAAGAGCAGTACAAGCATGTAAAATTCTATTTATCTATGACAGAGCCCAAGGGTCTGTGAGCTGCCTAACAGGAATCCATTCTCTGCCAGTCTTCACTATGAAGAGCTAGAGTCCCCTGAAGAAATGTTTATCAATGGTAATTGGACTGCCATGGTTAGTAGTGTATCATTAATTATATAATTGCATTTGATTAAAAACCCTTTCGATAGCAGTTTGCACTTGATCTGGTCTTTTTGATGAAACTAAAAAGAAAATAATAGAAAAACCTTACTGTGCATTAGTAATTGTTAAATTACATTAAGGATCAGTATTGCAACTTGCAGTTACCAGTCTCTTAATCTATTACAATACCAGAAAATATTACAGTTGCAAACAGTTTTATGCTTTACCTTTTGACTTCAGCCCTTTTTGCTAATGTTAAACCCCAAATTGTACAAAGAACATCTTGTTGGTTTTAATAGAGAGTTACTTCCAGTCTAACTTCTGAAATTTTTCTGAATAATTACAAGTATTTATGGAAGAAAGAAAAAAAGAATTTTAGAAAAAGGGTGGAGTTAGCCTACTCGTGACTGATTTGAAATTTTTCCCCATAATTTTTGGTGTCTCATATTGCTCTCAGATTGAGAGCAAAGGCGTCTTCTGAGTATCTGTGTCCAAGAAGTGTTTGGACAAGATTCTCAGGCACATTACATGGTTCTTGGGGTGTCCTGTGCAGAGCCAGGTGTTGGATGACCCTGATGAGTCTCCTCCAGCTCAGCTTATTCTATGTTTGTATGATATCCACAGAATTTCAGTGTACTCTGCCTGCATATAAAATGCTCTGAGTTAAGGTTCTTTCTGTGATGAATCTCAAAGCCCTTGGGCAGGCAAATGAGTTGTAGCAACCTGAGGTCAGTTTTTAGCTGCCATGAGATCAGGGCAACGATGCCCTTAAAGGCTGCAGGTCTAATGGAAGAGTCACGAATGCTGGCACGTGATAACACCCTTTAAACACATCTCTGATCTCTGACCCTGCTCTGCAATGGCAGCACACTTCAAGGACCCAGGAATGTTTCCAGCATGGATAAAGCACACCCAGACACAGAGTCACTTCTAGCTCATTTCTATGCACTGACACACAGGTCTGAAAGCTGTGCCATGGTTTGGGACGCATCTAGGGTCCTGTCTCATTGCCACAATTATTTCTTCAGCAGGCAGTCTGCAGGTGAGGGGGTGTAGGATAAACGCAAAGAAGATTCTTTCTGTTTTTAAGGGTTGCTTTAGCAAGATGCAAGAGCCAAAGCAAAGCCAATAACCTTACTAAGTTAATTGGTAAGACTGTTTTGGTTATTCGGGTCTCTGTTCCCAACAAGCAGGAGGGCCACACCAGGCCAGGCCTGAAAGAACGCTTCCCTGATAGAAGCAGACTTTGACTGCTTTGTTACTATTAAAAATAGAGATAAAAAGCACATTCTCTAGATCTGGGAGCCCATGGCTGAACTCACATGTTCAAAGTTAACCCAAATTTCACAGTGATCAGAGGTGAACATACTCAGACTGCTGCAAGGGAATGGCTCTCTAACCCCAAGGGCTTTAGCACAAGTACTGGCTTGGCCCTTGCCCATGGTTTGGGACAGCAGATGAACCACATCAGGGTCCATTCTGATTGTATGGTTATGTAGATGATTGTGTCACATGCAGTTAATAATGTAGATATGTCCTTGAAAATCTTGGCCTCTGTTCAGGTAAGTGTAGAGATGGGAGTCAAGCCATGAGTAGACGTTGATCACTACTAACAATGCTTTTATTTGGGAAATGTGTTTGAGGTCACCCCTGTGCACTGAAAGGTTCAGAGAAGTACTCTGCCTTGAGAAATGTAATGTCTTTTAGTGGTTGTAAGCTAATTGGATATTTTTTAAAATAAAGTTTATTAGCAATAATTTATTAGAGACATAATGGTCAAAAAATATTAATATGGCTCACACACATCAGTAAAAGCAATCAGCTTTCAGAGTGTTTCACCCCAAGGTTGTATTTTGAAGCATATAAAGGAAAGATAAATAAATCAAGGAGAGTTGATTCTCTATGAGATTACTGTTTTTCTCACAGGGTGACTGATTTTAATAAAGCTAACATTTCAAGAAAACACTAAAAAATGTGCTCTCTATGTTTGCAGTCCATCAGCCTCCACTCATTTGGTCAGAACCAAACACAAAGAAGAAAATCAGTGCTGTCGTTGAATTCCATTTCATGCCTTATGTTAGAGATTTGTAAAACTGTCCCTTGCTGACTTGGAGATAAGTGGAATAGCGATGAACTCAGCTTCAGGCAAGCTGCTTTTCAGGCAAACCTGTCAGGAGACAGAAAGACAGTTCATAATAATTCATTCTTGTGCTGTGTCTCAAGTGATTAGTGAAGGTATAGGGCAGATCTGAAAAACAAAGAACATTAACATACCCTAAAAAAAATCCACAAAACTCAAATGCCTGCAAAACCCTCCAAAAACCCAAACCCAAACCATGCATCACATTTCTCATTTGTAGAGAAACAGAAACTTTGGGGTAAGCACAGGAAGCAGAATTAAGGGATTAATTGTCAGGAAAAAAAGTGTCCTTGTCTATAAAGTGCTTTTATGAGAATACACAAACCAGAACGCAGCAGGGAACTAGATTTAATTCACTGTATTTTTACAAAATGCCTGCTCAAGAAAACAATCTCTAGGGCATCAAGTGTAAATGAACTGTGAACACAGAGATCGCCAGTTGGAAATAATGGCAATATGAACAATCAGAAATATGCAGAATCAGCTTGCAGCAGTGTACTACAACTAAGCAATTCAGCCACCAAATTATTTTTCCCCTGAGAGCAAAAAGCTTTTCATCAGTATCCAAACTGAATTTAGATCTTCCAACGGAGCAAGGACTTCCACTTATTTGAAGCAGAAGGACAGGTGCCATGGACAAAATCACAGATATAGTTATAACACCACAGCCTTTTTCTACTTCAGAGAAATGCAATGAGATATTCTTTCTATTTTTTAAGAAATGCTAAAGATTTACAGGAGCAAAGTGTATAACAAAAAGGGAGAGGATAAAGTTAACTTTTCTAGATTTATGACAGTATTATGGATTTTGAACTATTATTATGAGTGTCTGTGAAATGTTAATAAATAACAATACATGAAAAACACCAAATTACCTCAATGAATGCAGTTCACAAAGATATTTTCTCTCTAACAATTCCTGTGAGATGAATGAACTACAAAGTTACAATACCTGGAGCAATTTTTGATGTGAGTCTTATTTAACAGTAGGGGAGAAAAAATGAATCCAAAGAGTTTTAAGGCATAATTTGCTACTTCTACTTGCTCTTAGTAGAAAAGCAAACAATGGGGTAGGAAAAAATTGCCCTTCTGCCTGATGAATCATTATCTCTCCTTGTCACAGTTTACTAACGCTAGCTTACCTTCTTAAATTGAACTGATATTTAAAGCTTTTTCTGTTAGCAGCATATTAAGAACCCTCTGTTTATAATTCAGTGCTGGCTACAGCTGAATGACCTGAGCATATGCAGGTGCAAGGTGCTGCTGGCCGGAGGAAAAGCCCTTTAGTAAAATATTAATGATACACTATAGAGCATCCTGGCTGAGTCTCAAAGGAACTGTGCTCCTGGCTACTGTGATTCATTTTCCTCAAGAATATAGGTAGCAAATACCATGAAGAGGTAAACCCCTGACAAACAAGAAAAAAATAAATTAAAAATTTAAGCTATGGTCAAAAGAAGGTGAAGTGAACAGAAAGATGTGTGATGCACATAAAACTGGCTACTAACAGAGGGAAGCTTTTGCTGTGTCTCTGAAATGAAGGTAGAAATGATGAGGAACTGAGATGGGGAACAGGGTGGGGTTGGTCATGGAGTCAGTGTTTTCAGGAGGGCAACATGGATCTGATCTGGCCTGAGTTTTTCTCAGCTTTAATGCAAAAGAGGCAAGTAATTGATCTCTTTATGCTTCATTGAACCCATCTCCCCAAACCACTTTCTGTCCAACTGCAAAAACTGGGAAGGAGAACATCCATGGAAAATGCCTGTCAGCCTTGTCTGTCAAAAAAAAAAAAAAAAATCTGTTTGCTCTGCATTTTGAGCCCCATGCTCCCAGCTCAGCAATCAGGTGCAGTGAGATGGAGACTAAAGGCTCCAGACACAGCTGTAAATGGTAAATGTCCTAGGTAGGAAAAAGAAGAAGAAAAGATTACAGTAATGTTTAGAATATGGAAAATTTGGAAGTAGATGGCCTAGTGGAGTGCCAACATCCAACAGAGAAAATAAATACAACCAGTGGATTAGAACAATTGTAAGGACTCAGATGTCAGTCTTCATTATGTCATGAAATTTCTTCTCTTGATGCTATATATGGCTACTTTCTAAATAAGGAAGTTCTCTCAAATTGCCTTGAGTTTCAGAATTCATAAAGCATAAAATTAAAAATACCAGAGAGATATTTATGGGGAAAATTATATTTTTGCAAACACAGAAAAAATCCGATAAGAAATAATTTACTTCCGATCCATATTAATTTTACTTCTAATATGCAAGACCAACACCGGTCTCAATATTTTGCCGGTAAAGTACTTTTGTTCCCATTTCTGCTCATTTTATCTTAAAGAATTAGGGAAACTAGAGGAAAAACAGCAAGAAATGACAACAGCAGCCGTGAAGCAACCTGTGGCTGCCCTGTAGTGCAGTCTGCAGTAAAGAACAGGTGTTGGCTGACCAAGCAACAGGAGGGGAGCAATAAAGGACATGAAATCCACAGTAGTTTCCTGAAGGAAAAAAAGACTAAAAATTATCTTATGAAGTTAAAAAAAATGTTTTGTTCTGGACTTCTTCAGTGTTTCACTAAAGATAAGCAGGTGGAGATTGGAGGTTACCTCAACGTCAGAAATAGGAATGGTATCGCAATAACCTGTACATGAGCCTTCCTGTTGAAAAATCGTTTAATGATGAGAGCAAATGGACTGAAGAAGATTTTAATAATTTTACAAGAACTAAGTACCTGCAGATATTTGTTTTACACAAGTTAGATACATTCAAGGAAGATGAGTTTTCTATCTTTTTTTTTTTTTTTTTGAGATACTTGTTAGAATTTCCTGTCAGGAGATGAAAATATACATATCTCCCCAAAGGGTCATAATGTTAGACAAATTTAAGAATATCAAGACCTAATTAAACTTTGAATGATCAATTCCTAAGAGTCTGGTTTAGGCCATATTTAGTGCTTGAAGTGGTATTTCATTTTGTATTGATAGATTTATACCAGATATTCTTCTGTTTCCCTGATTAATATGTTCTTAATTTCTTATGATACCTAAAATTTTCTTACTTGTTCTTTCAAGCAGTGGCTTCTAAAAACATACAACAAATTTGTTGCTTTCTACTGGAAGTCGTGATAACTTATTATAGTAGTTATTTTTGTACAAAATGTATGCAAATTTATTTTTTTTATAATTTTTATCAACAGCATTTAAGGAAATACAAAGTATGAGAAATATGTCAAATTAATGAGAAAACAAATGAAATGTATTTGACAGTCACTCTATCAGGGCAAAAAAAGGAATGGAAAATATAAAAAGAGCTACTCACTTACACATTTTTCCTGTGTCTTGTAAAAAGGAGGGACAGACACCCTGAAAGTCTCCTAGTAATGATAGAAGAAAAGGGGCAATAAAGTTAACATAGATCTTTACAGTTGTTCAAATCATGATGATGAGCTACACCTGGTTTTTTGGGGTTTTTTTTGTTTTTGTTTTTGTTTTTTTGTTGTTGTTGTTGTTGTTGTTGTGTTTTTTTGTTTTTGTTTTTGTTGGTTTTGTTTTTTTTTTTTTTGAGTGCCAGTGAAAGCTTAGGAGAATCTGGAGCAATGATTAATGAGGATTTTGGAGAACTAGGAAAACTGACTAAGCAATATGCTCTTGAGTTCTTCAGTGACTCTTTTTGCCCTCTTTTTATTCAGAACATAAGGAAGGACTACGGGGGGAGAAGTTGCAGGAAATCACAGCACCACAGAGTCATTGGGGTGACAGGAACCCCAGGAGGTGCTCAGAACTGGGTCACCAAAAGTTCACATGGGTGACTTAGGGATTGATACAGATGGATGTTGAAAATCTCCACAGATGTAGATCACCAAGCCCAAAGATCATTGTATTCAAGAATAATATTAAGAGTGAATATCACACTCTGCTTGCCGATAGAAAGCAGAGCTAGAGGGATATTTTGGATTGCTCATAATAGCATTTTTATATCCTTCTAGACTTGATCAAAAAGAATAATTAGGAATCTGTAGAAAATATTATAGCATAATGCAACGTTGATCACAGTGGTAATTTATCAAAAACATTATAGAAATATACATAAATAAGACTTGGAGAGCAACACAGTCAACTCTTGAAATTTTAAGCCACTTAAAACACTCAAAGAAAGCCTATCCTAAGTGAAAACCAAGACAATTTACTCAGTAAAAATAAAAGCAGAAAAGAATATAATATTTATTTATTTTTGCATATTCACAAAAATACATCTACACTTCTTCTATCTCTCTGAAATGCTGATAGAAAATGTTTGTGTCATTTCTGATTTTTTTAATAGTAATTAGATACATTCATTCTGCAGCTGAATTTTTTTTACATCAGTTTTTATGTCAATGAAGTAAAAAGGAAAAAAATAAATTTGGCAGGTTTTTCTCACATATTTTCTGGGGAATCCAGAGATCTTATGGAATAGCTGCATTTGTTTTTTTTCTCTCCTAGCCAGATAAACTTCTTAATGTCCTACAAAGTAGCCTAAAGTGGTTCGAAGGTGCTTCCGGGCTAGCCCTTTCTCTGAACTGACTTTACTAATCCTGGTTTGTGGGTCCAAGCTTTGGCAGAAGCGTGGTAGTGGCAGAGAAAAGAAAGGCAGATTTCTGCGGGGTAGGAGATGCTTTATTCCACCCAGGTGGTCAAGGAAAAAGTGCCTTTTCCGGGCTTTACAGTACCTTATAAAGTGGGGTGGGGGAAAAGGGGATACAGATTTTTGGGACTAATTGGGAACACCAGAGGGAGTTACTCCAAAGGTAAGGGGATACCTGGAATACAGTCTAATGAATAAAAGGAGGAGGGGAATCAAAATCTAGATGCTGGACAATGGCCATCCTGGAACTTCCCAAATACCAGGGCATGGGCTGGAGATGGTGAATAGGCCAGATATTAGAGATACAAAAGACTGGGCAAGATAGTTAAGAACATTCTATGGAGGTGAGAGAAAACGGTGGGATAACTACAACAACACAATATAAAACCACCCATCACCCATTAACAAGGACAGGAACACAACACCTAACTAAAGGCTTGGACTTTACCTATATGAAAATGATAAACTAAAAAATGCACTGCTACAGTAGCCAAAAACCTGTCTATACCTAAAAGTCTTTCAGAGAGTAACATCCAGTTTACGAATTCCACAGCATTCAATGTCATTCCTCACCACTGTTCCTAAAGGTCCAGTGTAGGGTGCAGATGAGATCAGGGACTGTGTTCTTCCCAGAAATGTAAATAGACATTAAAAGTGTTTTTCCTAAAGACATCAGAAGGGGGGGTGTATTTGTATACAATCTGATTTTCAGCAGATACAACTGTTGATTTCTTTCCATTATCTGCTGCCTAAAAAAAGGAAGATTTTTTTGGTAGCAATTCCTTTTCTAAAGCTTACTCACACCAACAGAGCAGTCAATTCATATGCTGGGTTATTTTCCACTCACACACCTGAGCAAATTACTTCCTTATCTCATAGGGTGTAATGTTCTAGTCTACAGTCCTTCTTACATTGTTAAATATATTGTTAACAGAAAAACAGATTGAGTTTTGTACAAAAGAGTAACTCTGAAGTAAATGCAATGCAATCATTACATTTTGGGGATCCTGCAGTAATGATCTAACAGTTCAAGTGGTGTATTTCTAATTGCAATTAATGTTATTTTTCAGAATAATTGATTTTACAAGTAATAAAAAACAGAGAATAAAATTTATTTTCATGTACAGATCACTAAATGAAAGCGAGTATTTAAATTATTGTCTAAAATACATGTCCATATGTGCTAAATATTTGTCTTATTTGATTTTGCCTTTAAAAGATAAACCATTGTAAAACAAACCCCAAAAGCCAGCAGCTTAATTTAATGTACAAAAGCATTACTCTCCTCTGCAAGGGAAAGACAGCAGCATCTAAATTTAATTCTGATGTATCCAGTACTTACCCTTTTGACCATTAGCTCCAAATCCATTTCTCTCTATGAATTAGGAGGGGAAGGAAGAGGAAGGGAGAAGAAGGTGGGAGAGGGAGATGAATGGAAAAGTGAATATGACATGCTGTTTTTCCTCTTAAAAGAAACTCCAGACTGAAAAATGGAAAAGCTTCCAAAATTATCTGATGGCCAGAATTAAGTCCTCAACAACAAGTTTTTCTTAATGCTGCTAGACAGAGCCCTGCTGCTTTTGTTGTGGTTTTGGTTACAGTGGCAGATTCTCTGGCATGAGAGTTCAGCAAAGGAAGTTTTGCCAGAGCTGATGGGCCCAGCCAAACTACAACTTGAGACATCTCAGGAAGACACAGAGATGGTGTCTGTGGGTGTGTGTCCATCTTTGTGGAGCTCTAGGGAGGACAGAGAGGAGTGGCTGGGACAGGACGTGCCTTGCCCAACCCTGTGGAATGTTGGAGCCAAGCAAAATCTTTTAGGAGGAGCTCTGCTCCTTCCCATAAAAGTGATAAACAGTGTACACTGATCCAAAACCCTGATCTCCTTTTAAGTCAAACAACCTGGCCAAAAAATCCCCAACCCCACACAGATTATTTTCCTAGTGGGTGTGGTTTGAGTGCACAACGTATATACGGAACTGTACATGCAAACGTATAGCACTTTTTAAAATGGAAAACTATTTTAAAAAGGTTTAAATAAGACAAAAAAATATTCCTATGTGTGTTCATTGTCCTATGTATGTAGGGTGGTGATATTAGGTAATAAAATGTAAACCACTAAAGTTTATATCTAAAAATATCTGTATATGAAATAACCCCAAGGCAATGCTGTTCTAAAAAGAAGAGTAAATTATTTCCCACCCTTTAAATACTTTGCATTCTACCTCTTGATTTTGCAATCACATCAGTTTAGTTAGTACTTTATTTGCTTTAAAAGTCTTGGTATTTTTAAGGGAGTTGAAGATCTGAAAGGTGAAATAGCTGTAGATTTTATAGAAGAAACATGCCAGTTATTTTTGTGAATGACATGTGTCCTTTGTATATTATATACAGTGGAAGACCATTCACAATCCTGTTCTGTGGACATCTAATGATAAATCTAGAGTACAACCAAATATATAATAGGACTAAACCTTGGAGATTATTGTTAAATTTTAAAAAGTGCTATAAAGAAATGAAATAAGCACAGTTCCTTTTCAGTTCTGAAAAGTATACCAAGCATTGCATTAGGCAAGTTCTTTGCTTCATTAAATCTCAGTGTCCAAGAAAAAGAATCTTGTGTTCATGCATAGTGTTTGAAATACTTGTAAGTTACATAAGCTCTAAACTGATTTTCTTTTCATAATAAAAGATTGTTTTGCATCTCATTTGAGATTTATAGGCCAAAAAAAAGTGCAATCCTGCAATTTATAGATTTCAATTAGTCTAAACACTTCATCACTGAAGTCTAAAACCACCATAAATATCTTGGAAGGTTTCAAGAAAATGAAATAATACCAAATGGACACTACCATTGGAATTTTTTTATTCAAAACTGATTAGGTAACCTTTGAAAAACTGATATTGAAGAGAAGAGTGGAAGTAAAACCACAGGAAGGGTCGCTAGATCAAGGTGAAGTCTCCCAGATTTCAAGATAAATGGCAGTAAAGGGAGGAGGCTGAAAATTTTCAATATTTTTGGATGACCTTCCAATCCAATTGCACAACAGCAATTTCTTGCAATATTTGAAAATTCAAAGAGTTATCATGAGGCTTGAATTATATATTTTTATTACCATAAGTTTTGCACAGTCACATCATTGGCAAGTGATAAAGTAAATAAAAGCTATGTACAGGTTTTTCAACATATGGGAGTACACTTTTTTGGCCTTTCTGATTTGTTTCAGTAGCATTTGTAGGAAGCTATTTCAGGAATTTACTGAATTTAAATTATAGCAACTGTGCTAATTTGCTTTGTGTCTGAATGCATTATAGACACATTTTTCTATGCTGGTTGCAGATAGTGAGTTAATGAAAGCAGATAGCCAAGCAGGGTAAAGAAATTTTGTAAAGAAAAGGGGTTTTGCCAATGGAATAATTATTCAGTACTCAAAATCTTACTTGAAATTTATAGGACACTACGCTTTGCTTTTACTAATGCTAACATCTGATATGTCTTTCATTGAAATACTTTGATGAATTAATATTTGGGTTTAGATTTTTAAAAACTTAAACAGGTGTAATACATGCACTCTTTAATGCAATACCTTGAAGGCATGTAATACCTTCAATACATCTTTAAAAGATGTGTATTTCTTCCCTGAAATTTTCATGTTCAACCTTGTATTAACTGTCGGAACAACCTGTGATAGCATAAAAATTTCAGGTTTTTTGAATCAAGTGAAGTGAGAATTATTTCTATAATAAGAGACATTGCTCAAGACAATATGTGAATTCCTTTAAGAAGATTTAATTCCTTGTGATCTAAACAGATGTACTGAAACCACCAGAATCTAATGTGACACAGGTTGGAAGCTGCACACAAGACATCTCTTACCACCTGAGTTTTTGTTGTAGAAATCCCTTTTTTTTTTTTTTTTTTAATTAGTAGATCAGCTAAAGCTTTCGGAAAGTTTGTAGTATAATGAATAACCATGGTAATAATAAATCCAGTGACATCATCAGAGTGTTGATAATGAACTGTTCAATATCTGTACATAGTTGTACAGTTTATTAGGAATCTCTAAAAAATCTTAGTCTTTACTGTGATTTGTAATTGTAGTATAGTATTATTTACCTAAACCAATATGAAGAATTTTGGAAATTCTTTCACATCTAGCAATATAAATATACTTTCAATTTTTAAAAAATGGAAAAAACCCTCTCGCCCTAAAACCAAAGATCCAAATCAGTCCTTACACAATTACCCATATTTTCCTCATAAATCTGTTTCCTAGGTAACAACTAGCTCCTGATAGAACTAAATCACAAAGTAGAAGGGAACAACAATCTGCAGCATCTCCATGTTCGAATTTTTGACAAAGGATTCTGCACTAAGGGCAGTGGATTGCAATATGCATAGATCAGTGACACTTAAAAGTACTGTCTTAAACCTTAACATTTCTTTTTGTTGTCTTTACTCATTTTGGTTTAGATTATTTTTTCCCTGAAACATTTTTTTTCCTAATTGTGGTGCAATATGAAAAACACAAATTGAAGTTGTTTCCTATTACACTGAGTGCCAGAGTTTCAAATTTAGGGACTGTGCCTTACTTGTTGGAAATTCTGGAGTGGTAATAGAAAGGAAAAGTGGAGAAATTTCATGAATGGAAAAGGGAGTCATCACGGGACTCACCTCACCTCACCTATCTTTGACCCTATAATAATCATGTGCCTGGGAATTACTTTTTTGTACTACTTTTTTGTGAGATTAAAAAAAACCCCAAAATCAAACCCAAACCCAAACCCAAACCAAACCAAACCAAACCAAAAAACAAACAAAAAACCCAACAAAAGCAAAACAAAAACAAACAAACAAACAAAAAACTGGAAACTGGGGTGATCTCTATGAGATGTTTTACTATAGAGGTCTGAAAAGCAGCAAACTTCTACTGTATGCATGCTCCCAGGTACATATCTCCCAGGCAAGAAAAGAAGCCTAGGCACTAAAATCTCCTAAAGAGCTACCAGTTCTGTAATCCAAAATATGAATTCATTATAACCCACTCTTGAAAGAAATTGAATATTTCCAAAGTTTTGGAAACGCTGAAAGATAGTTAATTCTCACTGATTGCTTGACATCTTCATGCCTAAGATCCTCATCTTTAAGTGCAGGATTTTTATTTCAGTGAATCATCTGAAATTTATAAAAAAAAGTTAAAAATAACAAAACAAAACCCCACCATCACCACCACATAATAAAACAAACAAACCACCACCACAGCAACAACAAAAACAACAACAATCCCTAAAAATGTCCCCCTGTACTACAGGGGTCATTCATTTCAATAATATAAAGTGAAAACTATTGTTGCTGGTCAATAGTTTTCTGATTGCACGGCTAGGAAATAGGGCTATCTGACAGTGCAACACAAATGATAGGTAAATCTGGTTCAATTTGAGACTAAGGCAATTTGGAGCAATTCTGCTCTCAGTTGTTTGGGTTCAGCATCTACTGATTCCACTACAAATGACACCTTAAATCTGAATGAATGGAGTAGTTGCAATCCAGTAGAAATGCATGTTTAAAGTCACACATATTTAGAAGCAGCAGGAATAAGTATTATTTGTTCTTCTGAGGATTTGTGAGTAATAGTTTTATCAAGATTTAGTGCTTATAGTCCATCCTTAGACATACTGAGCACACAGATTATGAACTAGAAGATCACTCAATTCAATTTTAAAGTGCTGAGACAAAAATGAAAGCTGAATACAGGTGATCAGCTAAAATACTCAGTGTTAACAAGTTGGCCTAACTGCATTTGTCAAAGCTGGGGCAGATACACACTTTTCAGGAGAAGAGATGTGGTAAGAAACACTTGAGATACAATTCCAGTGAAAAAGAATTTGGCTTTGTTTTAAACCCATGTATACTCAAAACTCATGTACACTCACAAGTTTCTGCTTTTTAGCTTTTCCTAGGGAAAATGGACAAAATCATGGCATTTGTGTAATTGGATGATGTCTTTGCTCCCACAATATGGCTTTATCTTTTAAAAAGTTTTGATGAGTTCTCTGTGATAATATTTGCGTTCAGGGCAAAGCTGCCAGATTCCTTGGCTTTCCTCCAGTTCCACTCAGGCAGGCACAAGTAATTTTGGCAGGCTGCCAGACATATTTTTGTTTTCACTCTCCATCACAGAAGCAGTTCTTGCAATCTCTGTTTTCCCTGATGTCTTTTGTCCTGTTAAAGGTGGCTGCCATGGGTTCAGGTTGAATCATGTAATGCAGAAGCGTTTCAGAAATAAAATGTAGATGGAAATGGAGACCCCAAGGCTTGTGAGTGGCATCTACACTTGCATGTCTCCTCAGCTTTTCTGTTTGAACTGATGTTTAAAAAAACCCCAAAGTTCATTTTTTGTATTTTGTTTTGCCAGTGATTAGCTGTATTACAACATTTACCAATTTACTTGCTTTGGATAACCTGCCCTAAAAGTTCTGCCCAACGTGCAGAGGATGAGATGTCTTTGATTGCAGCGAGGTGAGCCTGCAGCTCGTCCCACGGGGTCAGCTTCTCACCATGCCCACACTGCACATGAGCCCTTGGAGCCGCAGTCAGCAAACTTGGCAAGACCCCATCTTGGCTTTTTCTGTGCCTAAATAGGGTGGGTAGAAGGTGGGAAAAAAAAAAAAATCTTTTCCTGATTCTACCTTGTATTGACCACCAGGTAACTGACTTCAGTGACCAGTAAGTACCTTCAGCTGTGGGCTGATGGATTCTCCTTTTCACTGTCCTCTGACAAAAACCCTTTTGAGAACTGTTTTCAGTATACTTGGAGACCTACCATAGATAGAGCTTCTTTTTCTTTGTTTTCTTCCTTTTTTTTTCAATCAGCTGACTGCTTTCTCCATGTTCTATGGGTGTAAGCGATGTTGATCCCTCTCTAGAGGAACACACTTCAGGTGCAGGTGACACAATGAAAAACCTCTGAACTTACAATACCACATGGGCCCACTAGTGAAGAGCTTACCATCTTAAAGCACACTACTACAAAATTTTAAGGAGTTTCTGTCTGCATTTTCAAGAAGATTATAATGAATAGACCTTGCCTAAATAATTAAATGCAATCTATTTTCATAATTTATATCTGTCATATGATGGACCTTGTAATTAAGTAATTGGAGCTGGAAATCCAGAGCCTTATTGCACCTAAAAAAAGATTTTAAAAAGCAGAATTGAATAATAAAAGTGAAGTGAATTTCAAGAACTCTCATTCAGACTCAAAGATTTCAACTAACAAAGTGAGATGATTATGTGAAAGTGTAATTCTGGACTGTTAAGAATTTTTTCCACACTTGTCTGCCGTTTGACATTTTACCACTCACAATATTCTCTGGCATATGCTACTGTTTGTACTTTCACTATTGTTACAATGACCAAAGCTCACAAAAAATTGCAGTCAGAATTAATAACAAAAGCCCCATATATTATTTTCATGTTTATTTCAGCTAATAGATGCAGGTAAGTATAATGGCAGTCTATGAATATTTAAAACTTTAGGTGAGAAATTTGGGACTCTAAAACATTTATCAAGGAATAATAATAATAAAAAAAAACTTATGCAACCATCTGTGAGCTGAAGGTCAGATTAACAACTTGGTGATAAAACTTTATGTAATCCTTTTTTCTCCCTAGGAAATGTACTATATTAACAAGAGTGGAAGGATTATGTGTGGACAGTGAAACTTATAGAATATGACATAGGTGGACTAACTTTAATGCCTTCCCATTGCTAAGGTTTGAATAACTTTACTATATAAGTAGGTCATGATGTTTTCCCTTCATTTCATGACTTTTTCTCTTTAATCAAAGACACACAAAATACTAGAAATAGCTTTATTTTAAAATTATGTTAACACAAGAGCTGATTCTAAAACCTTTTCATCCCTAGGTCTTTTTTTTTTTTCATTCTACATGTATACCACAGATCAAATACCATTTTATCAAAATACTTATGTACAGAAGAACAAAATTTTTTTAAAAAATGTAGATGTTTAGTTTGAAATAGCCCTTTATTCATATTTTTTATGTGTATTTTGAACATCTCATCTAATTTCAGGGCTAACACACAGACAGTAAATAAATTTCATCAGATTAAATTGCACTTTCATTGTCATGACCAAGTATTGCTAGAAATGTGTCCTGACCTGAACTAAGACTTCAAGGATATTTTTGCTGATATTGTACTAGAAAACAGCATATTTTAAATATGAAAAAATATTCTTAGGTTTTGTAAATTGTCAGAAAATTGGAATTTTGAAAATAAATTTGTGTAAAATTTTTAACTAAAAAGGTTTTTGTTCATTGAGTTTGTCCAAATATAGTCCCTACAAAATTTAATTCTAATTAAATTCCAAAATTCTGTTCCTTTTGGAGAATATTGAGCTAGACTTTCTTCAGATTGACAAAATGGTCCAGGCAAGTTTCCACAACCTGAAGCTAAGTGCAGTGGCATTGGTCAATATGAATTAGAAGGGTGCTTAGAAGATTTTGCCATTTTTCAAGACTTTTCTCTACCTTTTTTTCCTATAAGGGCATTCCAGCAGAAAATGTAATTGATTCATAATACACCTTTTTGATTACCAAGTTGAAAGTGTGCCCTTAAGAATTTTGCTATTAATTCATACTTTCCTTCCCCTCCAACCAGGTGCAGTAACCTGCATGCTCTGCAAGACAAAAAGAAATGGGTCAGTTATCCCCCCATTAATTTTCAAATAATTTTCAACTTCAAATGTATTGAAAAGATAGAAAAAATGTGCTATAAATCAAATCAGTCAGTAGATGACAAACGATGCCCCCTCAACCCCAGCCCATATGCTGCTTGCTGTGCAGATTGTGACCGAATAAACAGAGTCCTATTGCAGAGAGGCAAATCTGTGAGTTTAGTTTTGTTAAATCATCACATCCTTCGTGCTCCTTCTGGTTTTTCACACATACCTTCTCCCTTCCCCTCTGCTAAATAATGAATTGCCCAAAGGCCAACTCCTTGTGAGGTTCTGTGGCCAGGTTACTGTTGGAACAGCAGAAGTTTGAGGGGAGGGGGACTTCTCTCACCCTCTTAAGAGTTATATATTGGAATTTGTCACAGAATTAGCCAATGGTTTCACATGTTCTCACTTTCCTCTTCTTTTGAAGAGTTTCTTGATACCAAGTTCAGCAGTTTTGTCCTTAGCTGATGTGTGTGCAGCACACATTTTCTGTTCAGGTATTAAAATTTTAAGAGCTCATTAGAGACCTTTTCTTAACACAGTGAATTTATATCTTGCCATTCACTTATGTGAAGCACATGTGGCCGCTGATGATCCTGTGGTAGAATAATTATCCCATATTTAACAACTTATATAACCTTGCATTCAGTAATTCAAGGTAAGGCTATTTTTACACAATTCAGTATTTTGCTAGAGTTAGCACATTATGCAAAGTTATTCTAGTTAAAGAAGTGATAGAGCACCACAGGCCAGCTAAAATATACTAAAGAGAAAAAAGATGTTAAATGGGATCAGTGAAATGGTCTATCCACTCTTGAATTCTATTACAGCAGATATTCAGATCTAGTCTTAGAAAACCTGAAAAGAAGCTTCACCCTCTGTTCCTCTCTCAAGAAGGCTTAGCTGGCTGCATAAGTAGTTCATTAATATTATTTTTCATTGGCTTGTTATATGAGTAATTTTTAAGCAGTTTTCACCACCAAAATTGGCAGACATTTCTCCTTGCAAACTGACAACGTGACCTGATGCAATTACAGAAATATACTAGAGATTTTAGCAGGACTTCCACATAACTGTATTGACAAAATGTCCACAACAAACTGAAATAATTGCATTTGAAATTGCAAGGAAAGAAAAAAATCCCCAACTTTAGTAGCAATCCTATTTAATATGTTAGAGAGTACAATTCGTGAAAAATCTGAACATGGAAAACATGACTGATCGCTGCCTGGAGAAACTCATTCTGTCATAAGAGAAAAAAACTTCATTAGGATGCAAAACCTTTTGGCATGTTCACAGAGAATCAAGGACAGGACTCTGGATCATCAGTGTACTGTGAAATCTCCCACACAGAATGTTTCCTGTGCAGTCTTTTATTCTCCCCATTCCAACTGATGCATTTTCAAGGACTAAAGTGATCTCTCAGTTTACTTAATTTTCATCTATTTGATAGCAAAACCTAAGAGACAAGTTTAGCTTTTCCCATGAGGATGTGACCTTAGAATCGTCTCTATGTTTACCGTACATGTTCATCCTCAGTTATTCTGCCAAATTTAGAAGACAAATATATCTTTACAGAGGAAATTCTTTAGTATGATGACTTGAGAGAAAGAGTAGGACTTGCTAAATGCAGGAAAGGGTTTGAAAAAATGGCAGAAATAGGAGCTTGGCACTGTAGAGACAGTTAGTAAAATGGCATCATAAAAATATTTAAATTAAGAGAAATCTTTGATGCTGGTTTCCAGTGTACCCATGACAAAGAAAGGTTCTCTGCAAGCACATTCTTGTGAAATACAGAATGAGGATTTAAACAGCTCCTCAGTATCAGCAAACCTGAAAAAGGCAAGTAAAAAGTAGAATCAGGAAACATTTTTCTTCCCCACATCTGCTCCAGGGTTTTCTGTGTACCGAGGACTGCATCTGCAGTGGCTGGACAGCATCATCCCATGCCCAGCTCCAAGGATTTCTGCACAACTTCCTCACACCACCTCCCCCAGCACTGAGCACCTCCCTGAGCATGGAGCCACAGCACAGAATTTCTCTTCTCCCTCAGACCAGGCCCATGGGGAGGCTGCCTACAGTAGTATAAAATTTGTGATGAATTTGTATCACAATGAAAGCACTAATGAAGCTTGTGGTCTTATATTCCCCTTCCTCTAGGTCAAATACACATATGTTTAAAATAAAACACCAGAAAGTAAAAATAGGAAGGTGGAAGGATTTGGGATTTGAAGAAGATAGCAATAATTTCAACAACTGCATGGAGGCTGGGCTATTTTTAAACTACTTAATGTTTTAGTTCCCTTTCAGTTTCATCAGTTTCAGTGTTTACTAATAGCTCAAACAAACACAGCACCGGTGTAATTTAAAAGGAAGATAATCTGAACTTCATTCCACACTGTCTCTAAAATAAGGAGGTGAAATAGAAAGCATGAGAAGTCCGGTTCTGTTCAGATGAAAATTAAAGTCCATTTACTTTATGAAGCTGAAAGAAACACTTGACTTCAAGTATTCTTTCCCTTACAGTCATGAGTGACCAAATTAAATTTTACTGATTTATCCTTTCAAGATATTCTCATACATAATAAATGCCTACATAAAGAAACTGCAATAAGAAAAAATTTTAACTGCTGTTCTCTATGGCTGCAAATGCACAAAATATGAAAGTGAATAGTTTTTATTAGAGTTTCAACTTTGAAAGTCCAGTGATGCTGTGAACTGGGTGATATAAATTAAGTCAGTGAATAAATAAAATATAAAGTCAGTAAAGTTGAAAAGTCAATTTTTCTTTTTGTATAAAGCAGCAGAGTTCTACAAAACATTATCCAAGCTCTGTCAAATTTCGCCATTCATATAGCAAGGTAACTCAGCAGAACTGTGTGTGGTATCATTTTCCCAGTCCACTTGCAACTCATATTTTAACCTAGAGATACCTGAGTGTCTATACATGCAGCTAGTTGCTGGATTTTTGTAACTCATTTGATTGATGTTTTCACTTAAACCTGAAATTTAGTAGTTAAGATTTTTGCTTGCTAAGATTATTATTTAAAAAAATGGAAATCACAATTATGCCTTATAATTTCCCTATTCCTGTCAGTAAAGGGCTATTAGAGGAAAAAAAAAAAAAAAACAAACCTCTTGTATATTCAGACTTTTGAGCTAATCAGTTCAGCTTTTGATGCAGGAATTCTGAGATGCTATATGCATCTTTGGGCCTCAGTTCCCACATCTGCTAAGCACTATTCTACCCAAATATGTGAGCTTCCTACACTCAAAATGGTGTTGTATTCAGATGCTTCACTGATGGAAGATATATGTATACCATCTTTGTATTTTCTAATCCATGATTTTCCTACTTTAAAGAATGCTGTTATTTTATTTTGGCTGTATTTTATTTAACTGATGTGGAAGGTAATCTCAGTGGTCTCAGTGTATCTACCAAGGCAATCTGTCAAGCTTTAGAGATTACACTGCAGGGGCTGCTTTCAGAATTGCACTGGATCAATAGCACAAGATTGTTTAAGCACACTTGCCTTCTTCCCACCTGAAGCAAATGGTTTGATTATCTCTTCACAGAGATTATGACACAAGGTGCTGACTATGGTTTTAATTTTATTTGATTGATGGATTTAGATTTCAGCTGCACACTATCTAACTATGCTTATCCACCCACAGTTCAGTTGCCACATTGATATGTCTTTTTTTTTGTTTCTGTATGTCTCATCTGAAGAGTGGAGATGATATAATGGAATAATAACTCTCCAGTTTAATATTCTGTTGAGCATCCCCAACTGCAGTTCAGCAAATGCAAAGCTGAGAAGTTTGCTCATTACATTTCTGAAAGCTGTTATCTTATTGGCCTCAGAATATGCTGAAAGAAAATAGAAGCCTCAGAAACTAAATGAAAGGCATTAAAAGTAAAAGCCCAGAAGCTCAGTTATTGAGCTGAAAGAAGTTACTTACATATGAAAGAAGCAAGAAAAATAAGCCATTTGCCCCAGGCCGCCTGATTTGTGAGGGCCCCATTACATTACAACAGATGTAGTCTGGAGCTGCTGGTATTTTTTTTTTCTTTTACCATAAGTTTGCAAAAATCATTCTGAGATTGTACATATTATGTCTCATAGTCAGGCACCCTACAATCATCTTTCTTGTAGGAAAAAAAAAATAAATCAAAAAGGAGACAAAAAAACCTCCTACAATATCACAGTATGTCACAATTTGGAAAGATATTTATTTATCCACTACGTCTCTATTGTACAAAACAATCAACAGAGCTGCAAAGGCAGTCTCCACTCTGCTAAGTAAGATTCTTCTCCCACAAACATGGATAGAGATGCAGGCAATCCAAAAAGACCTTGGAGATTTGTGGTATCCCCCAGTTTGTCTCCCATTGTAATTCACCTTGTTGGGCTTTGGATGGTGGGATACAGGCAGCAGGTTTGAACGTGCCCAGTCTCACAGTTTTGGCAGACCAATGATGCTTTGTCATCCAGCCTTACATTAGGTACCAAGTAAAACTAAGCAATCATTTATACTTCCACACTCAGTGATATCCAAAGAAGCTTAAATCCACCACAATTTTTTTTATTGGGCAGCTATTTTATAGCCAAAAACCAGCAAGGAAGGGCCATCAGTTGGCTGAAATGCCAGTGTTCCCCATCCATCTGCACATTCCCATAATGCCATATCTGGTGATGTGGAGATGTGTTAAAAACTTTGTTTTGTCCTGTTTGCCATCATAAAGTAATACACAACTCCTATACCAAATATATTAAATTTCTGCATTTTAAACTTCTTTTTGTTCTTTAATTAATCATCATAAAAGGTCAAAAAGCTTAATTCTCTATTACATGCACAAAAAGTATTGCTATTTTCTCCCTGTTCGTTTGAGATCTAATAGCCTGTCTGCCCAAGCTGTGAAATGAAACCCTAGGTCTCCAATTAAGAGTCAATCACATAAATCTTGAGATAGAGAAGAAGCACAAACACTTTTTCAGAGTTTCAGTGTTACATTATGCCTTTAATTGTGATGACCTTTCCCCATGCACTGCTTTAATATTGAAATCATGGACTGGAATGAATGCTTTTTGTCTTTAGATTAGGTTGGTGTAAGGCTGCTATTTGACTTGCTCTTTATGACAAATACCAAAAGCCAAATTCTGATCTCATGTACAGTGGTGTAAATTTAAGGTCTCTCTATAGGTTTTTATTTGGTATTAAATCACTAATTACTTCTGTATGAATCACCAGGCTCCTCTTTAAAACACATATACAGTGTGAATAACAGAAAGAAGAGGAGGTTTTAATAAAATACAAGCTTTATATAGGCAATAGTATTTTCATACTTAATTACCTGTTAACCAGTAAAAAAAAAAAAAAAAAAAAAAGTAATTAAAGGCTACTATTGAAAAAATACAATGTAGTTACAAAAACTATGGAAGATAGATACTTTAACAGGATTATATTGATGATGTAAACATGGATTAGCTGGGCTAAATAAACACAGATGAAGTAAACATTGAAAAAAGCATTGGATGAAATAAGCATGACCATGTAACAAACATGGACCATTGACCCTGGAGAGGAAAGGAGGCCAAGAAAGCTAATTTGTATTCAAAAATCTTGTCCTCCAAGCTCTAGAGATGTCCATCCCAGTAAGTAGAAGACTAAAATATCAGGAGGCCTGTGTGGATGAACATGGAGCTCCTGCCAAAACTGAAACACAAAAAGTATATAGAAATACAGAGCTCTGAGCTTCCCAGGGCCAGAGGGATATGGAGCTACTGGAGAAAGGCCAGCAAAGAGTCACTGAGATGATTGAGGGACTAGAGTCATGTGTGAGGAAAGACTGAAGGGAGTGGGCTGCTCAGGGTGAAAAGAAAGGTCAGAGAGAAACTCAAAATGTGTATAAATGTCAGAAGGGAGGCAGTGGAGAAGACAGAAAAAAGTTCTGGACAAACTTCTTCAAGGAAAAGAGGCAATGAGCACAAATTGCAGAACAGGAAGTTACATCTGAACATGATGAAACACTTTTGGAATGTGAGGGTGCCGGAGCAGTGGTACGAGTTGCCCAAGGAAGTTGTGAAGTCTTCAATCTTGGAAATATTCCAAAATGTCTGGACATCATCCTGGGCAACCTGCTCTAGGTGCCTCTGCTTGAGCAGGTGGGTTGGATCAGATGACCTCCAGAGTCAACTTCAACAATCCTGTAATTCTATGATATTAATAGAGAATCTAACCTATTAAATGTAAAATTTTTCAGCTAAATCTCCATTATCAAATGTGAATATCAAGATATTAATTTAATACCATGATTGAAAATGGCTGAGCAAATTGTTCAGTTAAGATCTTGCCCAGACTCACTCTATCTAACTTCTAATATTATATTTCTCTCTGAAAATTTGTGTGACAGTTGAAGGGTTTGGGATTTGGTTGGTTTGTTTGCTTGCTTTTTTCTGTCAGCACAACATCTGAACTGAGGAACTCTCACTAAGCAAAGCTTAAATTAGGGAGCCAAGGCTACAGGATTAAGAGATACAGCCCACATACACCTTGTGCAGAGCTTAACTCATAACATATTAATCTGTGTTATCATTGCAGCAAATGGAATGTGGAATTCTGCTTCCAGTCTTAAGGAGGGGGTTTTTTTTGTTGTTGTTGTGTTTTTGTAAGATTTTCTTGGGTTAAAATTTGAGGTATTGCAAACATTTTAGAATTAGTGTAAAAAGAATTCTTGCTATTTCGAAACAGGACAGCTTTTCTCCACACAGTACCACACGAACAGTCATGTGATATGAAAGACCACAGTAATGGGCTGTAGTAATCATGAAAATGAAAAGCTTTTCAAGGGGAAAAAATATGGGATTCTTAGAATGCAAGACACAAAGTGCAAAGCAGAATAAATACACCTTGTGATGCAGAGTAGCAAATCTGTGCCTGAAGGTATGTGCAGCACAAAGAATAAAGAAAAACAAAATAAATCATAATAATTCTAAAAAATAATTTAATTGAACAACTGAAGGAGGATAGATCTTCAGAAGTCATTAGCCTAAATGAATCTCGTCAGGAACAGGATATTTGATAGTTAAGGTGTTATTTTCAGTAACTTTCTTGGAACAAAATAAAGCAATAGGAACTGCTTATAATATTGAGTTGGCAGAAAAAAGATGTGTTCAAAGAAATTAAACCATGACTTGATCTGAGAGTTTTTGAATGAAGTAATGTAAAACTCAAAAAATACTAAGTTCATGTGAATTCTACACATTCAAAAATTTAAAAAGAAATAGAAAAAATTCTAAAAGAGAGAGCTCAGAAATAGCTTTTTTATTTGACATTCATTGATTCTTATGTCTAATATCATTAGGTCAGATCAGAGGTTTCTGCCAGTGTATCAAACGCTTGCCTTGGAACATTTTCATGGAGTGACATTTCCTTTGAAATATCTTCTCTCTTCCAACAGATATGTGTTTAGGGGATTCTGGAACAAAAGTTCATTCTCAGCCATTGTTTTTCTCATACTTATATAATGATCCAATTTGTCCTTGAACATAATATTTAATTCTTTTCTTTGCAATATTTGGTTTCTATGGATGCGTTCAAACTTCTAAATAACAAAAAAAGTCAGAAACTTACACTTGAAGCCAAACATGGTTTGCTTGACCTCCTCTTAGCCTCATGAGCAGTTTGACCACATCCTTACTATGTAATACAAAATGTACCTGATGGACAAGTGGTCCCCCCTGACAGTAAGACAGTTATTCTTGTGTTAATTTGGTTCAAAATGTGTAAGGTAACATCTGGACCGTGGAGTGCTGAGGAATCTCTGTGCTGCTCTACAAGAAACTGAGGGTATTCCCTGCCTTCCCCCAGGGGTGATATGACAGGAAGGGTAGGCAATATCTTTCAAAACAAATCCTTCACTGGGATCAGGTTCAGGGTGGGACACAGCCCATGTAAAAAAGGTGATTCCCTGAACAGTGTGCAAGAATTGTCTGTGTGGAAGCTGGGACAAGCTAAGCTGGAGAAGACCATCAAATACACTGTGCAAACAGCTTCATGTCTGTAACTGAGTTCATGATCTTGTTCTCATTTCATAGGCTGAGTCTGTGTATTCAGTCGGTGGTGGCTGTATTTTAGATTTAAAAAGTGAGAAATATAAAGCATTCATCTTCTCTGCAACCTTCAAAAACCCTTCAAAACTGTACTTCCTACTCAGTATTTTCTAAACCAAAAACCTTTAACTATTTCATATTTCATTTGGTAATCTTATGCTTTTTTCCCACCTTTACAATCTTTTTATCCTCAGTCTTTTTTTTTTTTTTTTTTTTTTTCTTTTTTTTTTTGAGATAAGATGACCTTGTGGAAATCAAGTTTAAAAGATTTTTCTTGTATGAGATGACACTGCTTGCTGCAGGTTTTGATTTTTGAAAAAATCAAAGAATTATGGCCTAGAGCCAATAAAGCATTTAAATATATTTTTAAGCATCTCATTATTTTTTTCAGACAATCTAGGCAAAGTTCTAATGAAGATAATCATATATCTAAGGGTAAACAAATACTTCAATTTTTTTCTGGGCTCATCAAGCCTACAATAGCAACAGTCCTGGAAGGAATAAGGGAAGAAAATTTCCTCTTCTATTTTTTTCTAGTATTTTTATGTCTATAAAAATATTTATTTTATTTTTTCCTCTTGTTTTTTAAATGTCAGTTTTATAACTCCCATTTGTACACTTTTTTTTTGATATTTCATTGATTGCCATATTCACTGTTTTCTCTTCTGTTGGGTCGATGATCTAATAAGAGCTAAAACTGACTACAAAGCAAGGTGCTATGGCTTTTAACTCTTTAAATGTCTGAAGGATACTTACTATAAGAATATTGAATATTCTTTAAGTTGATGAAGAATTTTTTTACATTGCTTTCTAAATAAACTGTATAACTAGAGTCAAAACAAATTCTGATTCATTATTTTCATACCACGGACAGGGTTAGGTATTTCACACAAGTCATTGGCTACAACAGCATCATTCCTCACTCCCAGATAAGACCAGTCTGTGCAACTGAGCTAACACTGGTTAGCAGATCCACAGGTGTGTTTATCTGCAGTCACCTCTGCAATTCCAGTGCAGCACTGTACCCATCTCCCAGCTCTGCTGACAGAGCTGCTCCAAGCACAGTTACACTTCCTAAGGTCAAAGCACAGGCTGTGCCCAAGGGACACACTGAGGAAGAGCAAAACTGCTTGCAGTCACATTAAGCACACGGATTTTTCTACTGTATTTTGTACCTATAGGTTGCCTAGAAAGTAGTCTGAGGCAATCTTGAACTGTTGTTAAAGGATCATAGAGCGTTTAGCAGTTAGTTTAGTTTGTTTGGTCTGAAAATAGTAACCACTGTTAGGATAGACGGAAGAATTAAAAGGGAGCCTAGACCTGGAGATATTAACAACTGAATAGGGACATGAAGAAGACCTAGGGAGGCAGAGGGACTTTAGTTAGGCTGTATGAAGAAAGCTGGAAACAGTAAACATAATCTGTGGTGATATTAGAGTATTCAGCGTATTTTTAATACTTAGGAAGAAACAGATATTATGCTTATTTTAAATTTCCTTAAAGAGATTGTTTAGTCTTTGTCCTTAAATGCCACATGGAGATACAGAAAAGAATGGGATGGATAATCTCAGAAAAATTTAGCTAAAAACTCCCTGGATTCAAGTGTTATAAATGTCACTTAAAATACAATGGAAAAAAAATACAAAGCAATACAAGCTATTATTTGTTGTAGAATACCAGCTATCTCTTGCTGTGTCCCTACAAAGTTATCAAGCATGCATGCAACTGTCAAACTACCTTCATCTGGATATAATGTAACATTACAGTTATCTGTGTAAATTAAGCCCTGCCAAAAATAAAATGCAACACTTCCAACCAAGACCTTCCCAAACTGGAAAAGATGATCAAAAGGGATGAGCCTTTATGTTTTTATCCAGCTCTAAAATGTGATTTTTAAAAGGTGCTGTATTAAGAGCTCTCATGGACCACCACAGCTGGATGCTCAATGATGACATAAGCAGCTTTCATACTGGAGGGAAATATGTCACATTGTTCATTGCTGGATCAGTATAGGGACTGGGAAGGGGAATATTAACTTCCATAGATATTTATCCTAAAAATCATTTTCTCATATGCTTGGGAAACAGGTTGTATTTATAACAGTGCATGTAGTGGTATTGATTGTCTTTAGCTGGGACAGCATTAATAAGGAGTCAGAAAGAAATAAGGCAAGCTAATGAGAAGGAAAGTCTTCATCAGTGTTCCCAGAAACTTATGGAATTTTGATCTTCCTGAGCAAAGCCCACCTATCATATTACAGGCTAGTCCAGTCCTAAATAGAAGTAGAAAGGAAGATTTGATAGCTGATGAAAAATACATTTTTAGTTTCCAATATAAACTGCTAAAGAAAGCACAAGATCATAGCAAAGTTCCTGTGGAAGGCTTTACTTAGTACTTAAAAAAATCCCATTCAGTTAAATACAGGGATATCATACCTTTTAACAGAAAGATTAAAAAGGTCCTTTTACATTTCTATTCCTTTACAGAACTCTCAGCATTTCTGCATGATCAGCCCTTTTTTCCCATCCTTGTTCCACGTCTGTAGCATTAATCTTCTTGGAGTAACTGCTCACTGCTAAATATATCCATCACTGAAAGATAATTGTAATATATGACAAATACACCTTGAGAAGAATTCATTATAGGCACCAATCTGACATCAGAGGGTACTGATGTGTTAGCAGTATTTCTTCTCCCCAAACAGGCTGTGAAATCAGACTTCAAGATAATTGTATGTCTTATCTAAAATTCTCCTACTTAAATTGATACATTATAGATGACTCCTGAACTGTTCCTCGAAGCCACAAAGCTAAATTAACCTCAAGTGCAAGGGACGTTCAGTGTCTCTGCATAGGTTGACATAAACAGAGAAGTTTAAAATCTCTTTTAGCTCTGATTTTTTTTCATCTTAATTATTTTTTTCTTATCAAAGTAAGCATAAAGTTCAGAAACAACACACCACAGACTCAGAAGGTATGTCATCCTGCCACCTCTGTTTCCCTCATTGCCATTTTGCAGGAGAGAAATCAGAAGGAGGGCATTTTTCTAGGTCCCACAGTTCATATGGTTATCATAACCCCTTCATTAAACATTCTCTGTCACAGCTACCATGGGGAAACTAAAGTCCACTCATGACTACTTTCAGTGATAGAAAATTCTCATCTTTCTGGAGCTAACCGTGTTAACCTCAAACTGGGGCAATTTTATGTGGATACTGAATCCCACTAACACTGCAAATTTTTTTAAAAGGAATGATTCGATATCATTTAAAAATTTTTGTTCTTTTGCTTTCTCTCTTTTTCTTTTTTTAATTTAAGATCTGGTTCCTGTCTCAGTTAGACCTTCAAATGGAGATGTTTTTAGTTAAAGTAGAAAATAATTCATATGTAGGAAACTATATAACTGTTGAAGTAATTTTTATGGGCATTGCATACTAAAGGAATGGAGATTTCTTCATATAAACTGTCTTTTCTTTAAAATTACCATTTGACTATAGCAAGGAAATTTGTTAATCTAAAATGTTTCTTTATAGTCCAACATAATGTAAACATCAGTTTATGATGTAAACATCAGTTGTGTTAGAATGCCATTGAGTATTTTTTGCTGAAAAAGGCATGGGGTCTAACACAAATTCAATAGCAGCCTATGACAAGGAACTTCTGCTGTCTCCATCTGAAGGTTTTTGCTTCTGTCATCATCTCTTTACAGGACTCAGATGTGTGTTGTTAAAGTCACACAAAATGGATCTTATTTCAAAACTCCAAACCTTTTTATCACATTGTCTACTGACATTTTGAACAGTGACAAATTTTGGCTGTGCAGATGTTACCATTTTCAAAGTACAAGGTACTTGTAATCAATGCTACTTTCAGCCCACATGTTGAGAGGTAAAAATCAGTTGACACTTTTGTATATTTAGCCCTCCACAAGTAGAGGGTTTTTTTTCAGTTTAGTTTATGGTTCTGAAAGAATATCTACACCACAGAGTCCCACACCAGAGAGAGTATATAAAAAACTTGATTGTTGTGCCCCAGTCTTATACTGACCCCCAAAATGTCTCATTACCACCTTTCCCATTCCTTCCTCTATGAAATTAAATCACTGCTGTTGGCAAATGCAGTGCAGAGAACAGAAATATTGCCTTCACTGCTCCTCAAAGGCCTTTAAGGCACCTTCTTATTTCTCTGCAAGCATTTCTATATTGCTACTCAAAGCATGCCTGTGGAGAACAGATTAAAATAAGCTCTTTTCCCCACTCCTGGTGGGAGATGACTGAAGAAGGATCAGCACCCTTGGTTGTGCTAAATATTGGTATAAGAGAAGGAACTTGTCACACATGGGCCTTGAAGCTCAGTGTTGTTTTAATCCTTACTCTGGTTTGGAGGTAAAGTCACTGTCTGTTCTACTGCCTTGAGCATAGAAACGAACAATGTTGAGGGAGGACTTTAGCACTTCATTCCAAAATGAACCCTGGCCAAGAGCTGTTCAACAGATGTTATTTTCCTTGTAGTCTTTTCTCCAAAGCCTTGTTAACACAAGAGATTGAATTTGTACCTCAGGGACTCAAACTATATTATAGAGCTGCAGGTAAAATTTTTACTTTGATCAAATAAAAAAAATGACAAAACTGTGCCCTAACTTATAGCTGTAAAGAATAACATCAGAGAGGAAAGCAGGCTGAAATTTTGGCTCATCTTAATCAAGTTATACCCGCATGTGTTCCAGAGAGAGATCCTACTCCCCATTTGCTGCAGATGTATGGCTGTTAACAGAGGCATATCACATTGTTCAAGAAAGAGTAAAAGAAAAAAGAAGAAACAGCAGTAGACATTAAATGAGTTTTTCTCAGAATAATCACAACTGTAAGAGCTGACCATCTATCTCTACCCCCAAGCCTCAAAAGAAGATGAGTTCCATCGATTGAAATGTAAGATTCAAGCATATTTAAGTGTACAGTTTCAAGGAAGCTTAATCCCAAGCCTAGGATATTTGGTTTTCAACTGCAGGAAAGAGTTTATTTGCTCAGTGCTGTTCTTTATTATCTGTGAGTTATACTGTGCTCAATAGAAGTCCAGCTGATCCAGGTAATATACTGATGAGGGGGTCAAAAATCCATCTATGCCTTTTAAAGCAATAAAAGTTTGTGTCTGAATTTGTGTTGCCTCCACTACTACTTTTCACACTGCATGTGCTTTACTTTGAACACTTGCTTTACTTTCAACCCAAGCATGGACTGAAGAGTAATTTTTGGTCTCAGGACTAAACAAAACATAGGAAGTGGAAATCAGATGGTACCATTTGGTTCAGAGACCATGCAACACTCTCAGGAACCGACAAAAGAGCACCTATTCTCCTTAAAGAATCGTATAGAAGAATTTTAAATTTCTTAAGGTAGAAACCAGATTTAAAATACTATCATTAGTATCATTACTCAAGAAAAGAGAAAAAACATTAATTCTCTGCCTGGAGAACAATATGCAAATGGCAATATTTGTATGCAAAAAGATCTCTTGTTTTCTATATAAAATAAATCATTACATGTGTGGCCACCATAAACAGATAACGGCTTTTTGCAGATACTCACCATGTGTGCATTTCTGAGATTATAGAGGGAACCCTTCACATCTGCTTTCCACACCATCATCAATAAAATGTTCTTGGAAAGATTTCTTCTAAGAGGGATCAAAAGCAGAGGATAACACATGCAACAATCAAGAAAGGTCACTAAGCAAGATATCAGCCGTTGCTAAAATGGAAAATGTGAAAATATTTTATCCAAAAAGCAGTACCCAATCTGTTCTGTCAAAACTGGACACTGTTTTCAAACTGCTTTCCAGCCAGGAAAATGGAAATCCAGAGTGGCAGTTGTCTTCTACAGTAGGACTATGCATGTTATGTGAAGATTTAAGGTATATCCTAATATGTTAGAAGATATGGATGAATATGCCATGCAGGTGCTTCCTAACTCATCCATGTTGAACTCTATCAGGCATAACAAAATTGAAATTGCTCATTAAAATGTACCCAAGTTTTCAGCCTTGGTAAAAGCAATATCAGTCTGATTAATATTCCTATAGCTTCTCTTGTTAACTATTTCATGATTTACATAAAATACATAAAGGAAAATTATTTTGCCATTTGACATGACTCAGACTATGTTAAACATAACATGTTCTCTCTAGCCAGCTTCCAGACACTGGAATTCCTGCAGAATCTCTTTGTGAATGATCTTAAACACCTGACTAAACCACAGAGTTAATCAAGCTCCACAAAATTTGCTGCCAGTTCCATCCTTGGTGGCCACTCAGTTGTTTTAATTTGGTACCAGTTGCCACTTGCTTGCTTTTGCAACACACATCTTCTGAGTCTTGAAAAATGATTTCTCCAGATCCTGGCTGCACCCGAGCTGTCTTGAATTCCTAAAGAATTCCTAAAGAGTAATTTACACTAGAGGACAAACAGGACATTTCCTTTATAAGACAGAATCAAAGTGTCATTTCCCAGCTGAAAAGCAAATCTTATTTTAATGGTTCACTCTTGAATGTAGTGAGGAAACAGCTGAATAAATTCCCCCTGCAGACACACACACTCAGCCCATCACACTCACATGCTGCTGGTGTTCCCTGTCAGAGCAAGCACATTCTTATCACTTAGCATCTGTTTCCTTTTTTCTCAGACTTGTTTACCAGCATTTTCATTGAGAAGCCTCCTTACAGTGGATTTTTTTTTTATTTTGTCATTCATTCACGATGGAGTTACACCTCCCAGCTGCAGCTATTTTAATAATGCTGAGAATTAGGTATATAATTTTTCTGTGTGACTCAGATCTTATCAGAGAGCTAAAATGCAGTACAAAACTTAATCAAAGCTGTTCATAGTGACAGTCAATTTAAACAATTTTTTTTAAATTACGTTGCTTCATATGTATTGGCAGTAAAAAGACAATGATAGAATTATTTTTTATTTGGGATAAAAATAAAGAGAATATCTTAATAAAAATAATCCACAATAATATTATTTGTTCTAGCTAGTTAAAATTTAAGAGTTTATTAAAACAAAAAACAGAAAAAAGTTGAAATGAAAAAGCTCAGAGTGGGTTTGTAAAGGTTGGAATGAAATTGCTATTTCTAGGAGTTTCCATGGAAACTACAGTACTAAGCAAACCTATGTACAAAAGGAAAAGATTTTTTTGCTGTTGTTGCTAAGTGTTCTCGAGAAAATCCACACAAGCATCATTATCATATGTAGGCAAACCAACAGGCATGCCAGCTGAATAATGTATAGCATACAACTGTAGTGTTTACTTGCTGAATACTTCAGAAATGAAAGTTCAGGCATCTGTGTGACCTTAAGAGTTGGACCTGTACAATTTTCAGATTTAACATTGCATTGCTTAAAGTGAATCAACGTGGTTAACAAACAAAATTACTCTGAGCAAACCCAACATTTTGCCAAATTTTTGCATTCAATGCATACTTGATAATCATAGTAAAGTTTCTTAGTTGGTTTTGATATGATCAGTTTGCTTTCAGTGTTATTGAAAATACCCTTCTATTTTTAAGGGTTTGCTTATATCTGAATACAGGAATTAACACCTTCTATAGACAATTTTATTACATGAGAAGAGACAAAAAGCTTTTCATAATGTTGATGGTGAAAAGTAATGGTGAAAAGTAGGGCAGGTTTTGAAACTAAACTAGAAAGCTTTTTTGATAAAGAAATAGATGCTGAGATTGCAAATTCTTTATGGCCAAAACCCAGTTTTGAACATTTTTCTATTCTGCATCACAAAACCAGCCTACATGATTTCTGAAAATTCAGATTATTCCACAATCAAACCATAAATTAGTGTTTAACATTGACAAAGAGTATGTGAGCCTACAAGAGGATTTATGTAAACAAGATCCAAAACAAAACAAAAGACCAGAGAAAACTGGACAATATCAATTTGTGCTAATTTAAGAACTCAATAGCTAGACTTTTAGGAAAAGAAAATATTACAAATTTTACATTTAATTCTCTTATGAAATAAGAAACTGAAATTCATGTCCATCTATTTTCCAAGATTTTAAATGTTAAGTGGTATTTAGAAATTACTTCATTTCATTGGAATAATGACAGAAATATCTGTGAGTGTGAAATAGCACCACAGTGTGTTGTGATTATTGATACGATATTTGAAACATATTGATTACAAGATTTTTTTTCCAAAAGAAGTTATATAGGGTAGTGAAGCTTTAAATATTTAATTAAAAGTCATGTATTAATAAAAAATGACTCAATAAGTCACCAAATGCAAAATTCTGCAATGATGTCTCTATAAATTATTTAGCAACTCCAAGAGTGTTGGCTTTAATAAATTAAATTCAAGGACATCTGGTCAACATACTTACAAAAAGTAAAAATGCAATTTTCTTTATCAGTGCAGCAGCCTGGGCTCTTATATTTCACCATGAGTAACTTCAAATTTGCTTGATAACTTCTTACTCACATATTGTTTCTTTTATATGAGATTAAATAAATTCTGTGAAGAGGAAATTGTGAAAGAGTACAAACAATTTAAATATATACGCTAATGTCTATTCTTTTAAATATTAAAAAAACCCTACAATATTGAAAACCTACAGAAAAAAACATATTGGAAAATTGGTTTTTTAGCCAAAAGCAATAACCGCCATAGTTTCTGTCTTTCTGAAGTTATCTAGACATCTTTTTTTTTTTTTTTTTTTTTTTTTTTCTGTCAAGTCTTATTTAAAAAGTGCTTAACTCTATAAGACCTTAGGATTTGTACTTCTGGATCTTGCCAAGAGATTCCATTTTCATATAGCACACACTGGACTTTTGACATAAAAATTCCTTTTAAATTAATTTCTATGATCCGTCTATTTTCAAAATGTCCATAAACATACTCAGCACAGTAGCCTAAGTGGCTGCATGTATTAGTTATTTTTATTTTAGTAGTGACCAGTTAAGCCAATGAATAAATGTTTGCACATGTTTCATAAAAGGAGAATTGGTTTGTTTAAAAATCCACAGACTGAGCACAGAGAGTCGTTAAATGGAGATTTTGAATTTTCCTCTTCAGTCAATGAGTTAATTGTATCTAACTCCCAGAATGGAGAGCTCTGGTAATCCATACAACTTAAAAGCCATTTTATAAAATATTGTTCATAAGTAGTAAGCAGGGAGAATAACTATTTAAGGTTATTCATATAAGGACAAAGATATTTTTCAGTAACAATATTACATCTGAAAGTAATAAACTTCCTGTTGTGTTTGGTATTCCAAAGCCCCTTCACAGTTTAATCACTGCCATTCATTCAGTACTTCAATGGTACTGATTCAATAGCCTTTGTATTCCAAATTTTCTTCTATGTACCTAGGGAGCTAAGAATTTTACCATATCAGGATGGTTCCATGATGTTATCTTATCACTACATGGTGAAATACACATGTTGAGTGGAGGACAAAAACATTTTCCACTCAAAACCAGTGATAAAACTACTTCACCAGGAGGAGAATTTTCTATACATTCTCTGTCTGTCCAAATCAAAGAGGGCTTATGGTCTTAAGTCCTTCAGGTTTTAGAGCACCCATCGGCATTTTCACCTGCTTATCCAGTACCTCATGAGACATGGCAAAATAAAAAAAAAAATCTGGGACTTGTTTCAATAATTTATTCCAGATTCTTGTGGTTTTAATTGACTTCGGTGAAAATCAGTGAAGATTTTTGAGTTAATAATTTGCCTATAATGTCAGGCAGCTGTGGACTAAGATGCTGGATGCATCTATTTGATTCATTGTGCATCTAAAAACAGTCACTGGTGCTTGCTACAGAGTAGGAAGGAATTTGGCTATTTTATCCTCAGGCAACCCATAATTTAGAAGTAAGGGAATGGAAAAAGACACATATAAAACAGTCTGCGGCCACTTCCATTTTCTCACTGAAGCAATGCAAGAACAGCCTTTGCACTCCTTTAGCTCAGGAAGATCCTTAGACTTCTGATCTTGCACATCAAGATGCAAAACCTGAGAAATGGATTTTAACAATCCCCTGTAAACACTTTGTCTATTTACTTCCTGCCTTTTCATTTTAGGAAGAAGAAAAATGAATACAGGGACAAATTAATGCTTTAAGTTCAGTTTCTACTTTGAAAAGCAGTTTTTCTAATGGGATCGAGTCATTGCTTAATAATTCTGACTGAATTACATATTACCTTCATTAGAAACATTAGCTTTGTTTTGCTAACAATAAAAAGAAGAAAAATACATTTTATCTAAATCACTGATCAATAAAGTTAGGTTTTCTTTTTGACCAGCTACGTTTCCATAACTTTCATTACATTTGACTAAAAGCAACATTCGTTTTAAAGGAGAATGCAATGCCATTTGTAAGTCGAACTTTTATATTAATTTACAGGCAAATTTCAAAACACAATTGATTGCTACTTAGCTGTAGTCTGGAATGTACAAACAGTTTTGCATTTCTCTTTGGATCCATAAGTGATGTCATAAAATATTGTCAGAGGTAGTTTCAATCATAAAATATTCTCAATTACTAGAGAGAAAGGAATTATATGTGAGGAATAACTCTTGTTAGGAACTGGCAATATTGCAAGCCATAGCGATGGTAGGGGCAATCAAAGATAAAGTAGTTGGCTAATTGAAAGAAAATTTTGTGCTGTCTCCAAAATCAGTAAACTGGTGAGTCTGCCCTGAAATTTTTCATCTTAGCTCTCCAAGAAACATTCCATTCTAGGTGAAAAGTAGATTGGTCAGTCTCTCCTGCCATGAAAATTGGAAACAACTGAGCTGTAGAAAGAAATATCCTGGTCCCATTGAGATATACTCAGTTAACATTTAAATCAGCATGAATGAAATTACCATCCTATGTGGCCTTTATGGACTACACGAGTTCTGTTTAATACTTTACAGCACTATACAATCACCTGATCAACATCAATGATATTAAAACTTGTTCCAGTGCCATATTTGCAGACCACACAGTTTTGACAGATCCAAAAGCAAAATATCATGCTCTGCGTCTGACCTATTGCCTAAATTCTATTGTTCTAGGCATGAGCCTCCAATTCAATAAACAACTCTGTGTATTTAGAACAGTTTCAACACATGCACAGAGTCCAACACTTTTGGAACTGTCTCGTGTTGCGTGAACAATAGGATTTGTCTGCAGACACAACAGTCATTCATCCAGAGAATCGTTAAATCATGAGACAGAACAGTGGTGCAGACACTTTTGTAAAAGGTAGTGGCTCCCTACCAAAATCAGGAGGGCAGTGAATCTGGATCTGTAGCTGTGGTTTTCAAAATAATTTAGTGGGCTCTTCCAAGTGGAGAAAGTTTGGCCTGTGGAAAACAAGTCATTAACAAAGAAAGCAATGGAACAGTCCATTGTGTAATCTGGCTTTTTTCTCAGATGCATGATGGTGATTTCCTGCAGTGCACTTAGGGTGCTGAATTGCGAAACTGAGCTGTAATATCCATGCACAGGGCTTAATAAGGAATGTACTGCAGGCTGACGAGGCGGATTATGACAACCATTACAAGAAGACAATGACGTCCAAGTCAAGAGCAGATGTGCCAACACTACTCCAAATTTACCTTGTTAAGACGAGAATATTCGATAACATTGTTGCTATTCAAGGCAGTTCTGCAGCAAACACTTTCCATTTGCAAACTGAACGTGGGTAAGGTCTCTTTAAGGCAGGGTATGGATGGAAAGGAAGCAGCTGTTACACCAATCTGAGGGTTCCACTTTAAGGAAACCAGAAAACGAAAACAGAAATGAAGATCTGAATCTCTTACGTGTTGTTACCCCCTATGACACAGATTAACACTCTAAAACAAGTTAGATGGGAATCTGAGAAGTGCAAAGCTGTTAAAAGCCTTAATTCACAACTACTAATTTTGAGCAGTTACAATGGCTCATGACATTATACATTGCTATACTATGTACATACATTATAAACATTTTTTAAAAGCTTAGCATATTATCTGGGAGCTCATACAAAAATATTTAAGCTTTAAAAAAGCAACAATAAAAATAAAACGTTGTTTAATAATTAAAAAAAAAGAATATATATTAATAAAAATATGTTAAGAAAACAGTGGCCCATTGCACTTTGCAAGGAAATATATCTAATTCTGAGGTCTAAGGATCAAAGAGAGAATTATGAAGTGAGAATCTAATTCAGGAAGAAGTTAGGATTTGCAGAAACATTTGTATATTCAAAGAGCTATTAAAGCTTCTTTGTAGAAGTAACGGATAATTATTCAAATACATCATAAGGCTGATTTAACCCAGTTTAACCAGAAAACAGTAAGTGAAAAAAGTCAGGGAGTGCTCTGAACCTTTTGATTTGTGAAGTGCCTTCCTCTGAACTTATGATCACTGAGAAATATCAGAACTGACAAATGATTTGCAATCGGATTGGACATTATTTGTTCATAAATTTGGGGAAAATCTAAAATGTTATTGAAAGCACACTTGAAAGGAGCAAAGTAAGATAATTGATTTTTTCTAGGTGAATTAATACATAATGTAAATCACAGATAAATCATAATTCAAAAGATGAAACCATATCAAATATCATGTTTTTATAAAATAGCAATATCCACAAAATTTGCTCTCTTCAGTATGGATCTTTGAACATAAATTATAATTTTCCTTTAACTATGAAATAAAAGCTTTCTAAATGAGAAACTACAGCTAATAGATTACTTTTACTTGCACATTAAAAGAGGATAAAAATTTTTGCTTTATTTATTCTTTCAGAGACCTCCTTTGAACAGTTTTCCTCTGGTTTTGTTCTCATCTAAGTCCAGTCACATAGGCACACTTAAAAACTTGACCTTAACTCACGGCAATCAGCTGGGGAGATTCTAACCTGCCTTGGAATACACTGTTGTTTAATTAATTTGAGAGAAAGAAGTGGAAGGCAAAGATCCTTTAGAGTATATGACAATTATATCTCTATTTAGAAGATACTTATTATACATTTTAACACTGATTGGATCACTTAATACCCCAGTTCTCAAGTTAAATAGTAAACTATCTCAGGAAAGATCCCCTTTTTTTAGAAATATAATTGGTATATTCTGGCAAAAGAAATGTAACAGATGATCATTCGCAAAAAAAACCCTAAAAAACAAAACAGAACGAAATGTTCTCTACTAGTTAAGAGAAGTTCTCTCTTTCTAATTTTATCCTGAATTTCTATTAATTTGATTTTAAAGACCTCCTGCTGTTACTAGTCTTTTAGAGCTGTATAGCTTTTTTTCTCACAATGTTCAGGTAATTTAAAATCTATTTCCACTTTTAACAGAAGTACAGTAGCTTTCTTCCTCATTCCTGAAGTGTCTATCTTTGTACTTCCAGGAATGAGGAAGAACTAAACTAATTTCTTAAATCAAATTTAAAGTGCATACCATAACATATTCAGAACAGAATGTGACAGCTTGAACCAAACATATTAGTGTCTTATGCAAAATAGTGGGTATTTAACTTAGAGTCTGCACAAGTTTTATTCTATATTTCATTACTCTACAGAGCAAGCATTGCTGAAATCTTATGTTTGGGTCAAAAATAATGAGGAAAAAAGTACCAAAATGTACTGGACAAGGCTTTACAGAAAGTCATCTGTTCTGAATATATTCCTATTACTGGAGAAAATTAAAGAATAAATTGGAAGATTTTTAAAAATATAGTCTCTTCAATACATCAATTGCAATAAATTAGTTATAACAATTAGCGAAAAATAGCTACAGTAAATTAGGAACTCCAGAGACACATTTGAAAGCCATCAAGTTTCTAATTTTATTCATTGTACCTTGGGCAGTTTTGTAAGATGCCACCATTATTAGGCAGTTCAGAAACAAGATAATGAATAGTTATGTGAGAAGCTAATGAGAAGGTGGAAAGGCTTCTAATAATTAATGAAACAAAAGGAGCGAGGAAATGCAATGTTGCCAAAAATTCCATAGTCTATGCATCTTAAGCAACACGTAGTTGTGCTGTAAACTGTTGTTGATAGTATTTTATTTATAGTCAATCATCAGCTGGTTTTGGAGGCAAAAGCAGACAGTTCATCTGGCTTCAGTGCAAATCCTGTAGAAAAAGGCAATTTCACTAGATTAATGAGCAGAGCATAAAATGTGTAAGAGTGAGGAAAGAAGGCTCTTGCCCTAATCTCTACCCAGATTTGTCACAAGTTTGATCTTAGATATATCACCAAAGATTCCCAAAGTTTTTGATGGGCATCCTTCTTTCTTTCCAAAAGAATTGATTTCAATTGCTTTCATCTGTACTCTGTAACACTGGAGGTTTGCAATGATATTTTGACCTGAATTGGATTCATTAGCCCCACCCCACCC
>VZSR01001283.1:7524044-7537822 GCA_013398615.1 Brachypodius melanocephalos
TGCTCAGTTCCCAGACTGATTGGCCAGGGTTTCCTGAGCTTCACGGGCAGCCAGAGAGATGCCCTTGGTTCCGACTGGCTCTGTTAACTCTAAAAGCCTCCCAGAAAACTCTGCACTGTGCTGCCCAACTCCTCAGGGGCTGGGGTCAGAGTTGTTAGTCAGGCACTGTGCACAGAGTTACCACACAGTGTAGAAAATCCTTACTATCAGCAATTGCTGCTGAAAGGACTCTTGGAGGACCCTGTCTCATTTGGTTTGTCCCTCTTCATGGTCTCTCTTTAATAGACAGAAATTCAAAGAACAACAAGCATTTTGAAGCAAATTATTTCAATGCTTGAAATATTATTGATCATTACATAAGTCTATTTATTATATTTACTATCATCTTTTTATTTGTGTACATTTGTACTTGCAAAATTCCACTAAGGTTCAAAATTTATTCCCTCAGGTTTAGATCTAAGTTCTTGCATTTTGTTTTTTGCATTTTTTTTTCTTCCCATGATTTGTCCTGAATTTTTTATCACTGGTAAAATTGCCTGCCTTTTTTTCTTCATCTCTATCCAATTCTCACATATAAATCAATCAATAAAATAAAGGTATTTGACCAGTAAAGAAAAATGGAGATTGGATTTTTTTCAATAAAATTTAGTATTGATTTTAATCTTGGAAGTCCAAAACTTTAATTCTTATTCCTGAACTCTCTCTCTTCCTCGAAATATCCCTAGGACACTAAGGGAATATTCCTTTTTTATGTTTCTTTAACAGACACTGTCCACTCAATGCCACTATGGCAACAGAATATAACTTTCAACATTATGTAAGAGAATAAGAATAAATCAGAACTGTTTAATGCAAGAATGACCTTCAAAGACTAATGTTTTAACTCTCATCATTAAGATAACTGAGTTTATAAATAAAATCATGTATAAAAACATTCACATTTCATCCACCTGGACTGTAATATAATATTTTGTGTGATGACATATGGGAAATAAAATAGAGAGAGAAAAAAAAAAAAAAAAAGATGATGTACATGAATATTGTGGAGTGACTGTAACTTAGGAAAGGTAATGAGCAAGACTGATGGGAAAGATACTCAAAAGTTCCAAAGGAGATTACTTGTGAAATTCCAGAATATCACTCAAAACTCACCTCATTTAATATCTTAAATGGAAAAAAAAAAAGGAATCTGTAGGTGGCTAAGTTTAAAATAACACAAAACTGAGACATCATTGCAGAAATAACAAAAGAATAGCAAAAAAAATTGCATTCAGAACAAAATGGATGGACTTGAGCTGGCAACTGGGATAATAACAAATTTTATGTTCAAGTATATAAAATATAAGGAGGAAAAAATAAAAGTACTTTGAAGTTCATAAAATATAAGCACTATTATAAACTATAAAGTAATACATACATGCCTAAGAAACACGTAAGAGAAAAACCTCACTATGCGAGCAAACTGACCTAAAAAATTTTCCACAAATACATTTTAGAATTCAAATTAGGAGTTTCTAAGTCTCACTGCAACTAAATCCAAACAAAATCTTTCACTTCGAGGCAAGTAAATCCTATTGGATTCGTCACAACCCTTTTGAGAGAGAAGAGAAAATGCAGTGCACACACCGTGGCTTTCCTGGATAGCACAGAAGGGCCATGTTTCTGTTGTGTCTCACTTCATGAGTTTTTATGTGAAACAGCTACTTGAAAGCTAAATTCCCACATCCATCAGGCTTTAGAACCACTGACTGTTTTACCTTTTCTTCATGAGAGTGGGAAAAAAGCTTAGTGTCTTCAGCATCTTGCATTCCATATGGCACTAATATCTCCCTTTGTAGCATCATGACTAATTAGACAGTTAGAGAAGACATAAGTCAACATCATCATGAAATCTTCTGGAAGATTTTTCTTTTTTCTTAAACAAGCATGAAAAATGACTGTAGATATGAACAGATATAAACATTTGTTGGTGTGCATCTTTCAGGAACCGTGGCTTTTTGTGCCTCTGCAACACAGGATTTGTGAGCAATAATAGCTGCATTTGACAAACAGTGCCAGGCACTTCAGTAATCAGCACAAAGCATGACTCCTGGCAGGAGTGTCAAAAATTTTATTACATGCATTTCATTTGCCTTGCAGTTCCAGAAAAGCATATGTTGTGTTCAGGCAACAGGTTATAGCTTTTTGTTGTGGTGGGGGTTTTGGTTGGTTTTTTTTTGTTTGTTTGGTTGGTTGCTTGGTTTCTTTCTTTTTTTGGGTTTTTTTGGTTGTTTTTTCTTTGTTTTGTTTTTTTGTTTTCTAAGACCTCTTGTAAGGTTATTTCTTTTATTAAAAAAAAAGAAGGAAAAGGATGAACCGATACTGAATGAAAGGGTTTATACTAGATTTTTATCAATGTTATTAAGATGAGTAGACAAATCTTGTTAGAGCAATCTCCTTCAGTACAGATTGCTTAAATATAAATCTAAACCAAGAATTTTACTATTCCAACCTGATAACTGAGGATGTTCGATGGAAAAGGTCACCAAATACATCAAATTAATGAGTGGAAGGTGAAGAGTGACCTACAGATAGGAAAAATATGAGCTTGCTCTTGATCTTGTAAAAATATTTATTTATGATAATTTATGTGGACAGAAGATCTTTGCTATATTTTTAATTTCAACTGAAATGAGTGATGTATCTTTCTATATATATCAGAGTGCTGCAATAACAGCCATATCTGATATTTAGTTTCCTGAAAATGGGTTTTCTGAGCAGTGAAATGTAGTCATTCTTTTTTTTTTTTTTTTTTTTGCTGCATTTTATAAAAGGGCAATATGTAAAAGCAAATTTAAGATAACTGTTTATCAAACCAAAGACCATTATATATTATGTGCTTCTGCATCTACCTCTGCACACTTAATTAAAGACAATGAAAAGTAGGTCATAAAAAATTGTGCAAAAATTAGGTCAAAACCAACAGACTCGATTACAGGAAAACATATAAAAGGACTCAAGCATCATTAGTGAAGTAAGACCTCAGCAAAGCAGAATTATACTGTAATCCAACAAAAAAATAAAGGTTTGAAAACAAAGTTTAAAAGGAGGACTTCTGATGAAATAGCTAAATCTTGATCAATACAAGAAGTTCGGAACTAGTTAAAGTGAAGAAAATGCCGTTTACAAGACAAAGGAATTGTTTAGGAGTCCTTTTTATGGATATAACCTGAAATCAGTATTTACTTGAACTGCACTCAGTCCAACTTTTACAGTTCTTTTTATGGAGCCTGTCAGTAGCATGCCAGAGACTCAGCTAACCTGAATGATGAAGAAATGTCAGCTGATGCTGTGGTCCACAAGTTCAAAACACAAAGCTTGTATCAACACCAAATAATTATCTCTCTCCCTGGTTGTTTCATGTAACTCTTTAAAGGATTGTAACAGTCCCACAGTCGTAAAAGACAGGATCATGGCCATTCTTAGTGATGTCAAATGAATAAGAAACTGGAGGGTCTTTAAAGTTCTCAAGGGAGTTGACTCCTTCCCTTTGGATCTTCCTGCTACCAAGACTTGTTGACAGATAACAATCTGTTCACTCAGCAGACACCTTTAGGAGCAAAGCTGAGCATGTGCAGCATCACAGAGAAGAGTTACCAGCTCCAAAAAAATGCAAGACAAATCTTTAAAGTAATCAACAGCTTTTTGAGAGGAAAATCCCACTGCAATACCTTCACCTGGCATGAAATTCAAGTTAAGAAGCAAGAAAAAGCTGTCCAAGAGAGTCAAAGTGGAGTGGTCTGTGGAAATGCTGAGTGGCCAGGATTTTGAGCATGAAGACAGTACCATCTAGCAAAGAGCTGGTCTGGGCCACAGAGTGGCTGATTGGAATCCTAAAAGCTGTTTGAGGTTGGACAGTGGGTTATAGAATCTACCATGTAACCATTACATGTCCCTCTAATGGTCTCTGCTTCACTTTCGACATCAGAAGAGATGAAATTCTCTCGTTTCATCCTCTTTTTGATGGGCAAAGGAATGAGAAATAAAAAGAGTTGTTGGGATGCAAGGGGCTGAAAGCAGGACTGAAATTGCATTGAGAGACTAATCACCCTGGCTAAGGTGCCAGTGGCTCCTGAGGAAGGGCATCAGGATTGTTCCTGATACTCTGGGCTGGACTCTCAGTTCTTCTTCCTCCATGCAGATGGAAGATGTCCTTGGCCACTCTCTTTCTTCCTTTGGCAAAGATTTGTATCCCTTTGCCTCAAAGGTGTTCTGTTTTGTTTCAGTTATGTATAGTTTTAATCTAGCAAGTCTTTCCTTTAGGGATCATACAGAAGAGAATTCCAAATGTCTGTAAGGTTGGTTTGGGAGAGAGATATCTGTGCTCCAGGGCCTCGCAGCTCAGCTGTCACCTGGAGGGTGACTTTTCCCATTGTTGTTTTTTACCAGACACATCCTGGAAGGCAGCTCTGTCAAGTTTTACTCTGTCATAGTTTTCTACATCTCAAGTAGTATTCTATACTTTTTTTTTTATTTCCAGCTGCATAGTTGACCAACAACTTAATTGAAGTGAGCAGACGAAACGCCATTTGTATGAAATTGTCTTGTGAAAAACTTAAAAATAGTAGCAGCAATAAAGAGTAACAACGATTTTCATCTCTGACATGATCCTGGTTTTGGCACTTTACCAATTTTAATCTCTTTTTCTATATGCTTGTGTTGTAGCTTCATCTGGTTGTTTTTAGTCCATTCACCCTTAGGAAATATTTCCTAATTAGTGCAGTAGTGAAAAAAAATGACCCAGCAAGTGCTAAAGTATACCTTAGGATGTTTTCATAACTGATACAGAACTGTCGTCACATATCATGCTTATATTGTTTTCTTCTGCTGTAAGGATTTACACTTCAGATACTTTCTGTTTTCATAACAAACCTCACAAACCCTTCAGGAACAAATTCAGTGCTTAACTTACGCCAATACAAATTACAATGCCTTTCACTCACTCTCTAGCTTCAAAAAAAACATGTAGCCAGAAAAGCAGATAGATAATTTTACCTACACCCCATAAAAATGAAATAAAAGCCCCTCTTTAGAAATCTTAGAGATTACTAATATTCCTGTAAGCTCTATGTAATTTAGTAGGCGTGAAATAGCAAAACGCTCAATAAAGAGGTAAAACATTAAACATTCCTATGAATTTTCTTACTACACCTGCACTGCACACAGACTAACACAGTGTGTTTATTCATGCAGAAAAGAGACAGTCCCAGATTCCCCATTTTTAGTTTTCTCTCTTTTTTTCATTCTAAAACTAGAGCTGCCTTTCTCAGAAGTGCTGCACTAACATCTGTGTGCTTGCAGGGTATTTGTGAGTAAATTCTCATATTCATCTGTTGCATATCCACGTTTTCCAGGGATGCTAAAAAGTTTAAATACATAAGTCATAATTTCTAGATGATCTTAAGTGCCACAGCAGGGAAAACATTAGAAACAATTCTAAACACGGTATGATATGAATATTGGGGTAAGTTTACTTAAAGAAAAAGAAGACAGATTTATAGAAATCAGAAACTGATTAAAAATAATAATAAAAAAGCTCCTTTTTTTCAAAATATTTTCTCTCCAGTTCAGCTGGTGCAGTCCATTTCTTGCTGCTGCAGTGATATGTTTTAAGTACTCAAAGCGTTGTATCCTTTCCCAGGTATGCTGTTGGTATTGTTGTGAACCCATTGGTATGACAAACAGGAGGGATTTCAGGAATGTTTGCACTGCTCATTCCAGCCTTACAAGTAGATGCTATCAGAAACAGATGACAGGATTTACCAAGTTATGTAAGGGGCTAGGAATCTGGAAGTGCTCACTGTGACAGAAACTCACATTCCAAACATAGGACTCTCCTATCAGGATGTTTCACTGTCTTCTGCAGCCTGTCAGCACTGCTTAGTCTTAAATTCATATGGCTGATGTAATGATTTTAAATTAGAAAGAAAAAATCAACTAACCAAAAAAATGGAACTCTCAGCAAAGCACAGAGGATGATAGGAGTCAAAGCAAAGCAATATGGAAGGTGCAGCACATACACATGCACACCACAAACCTATAGCTTTGACTGAAGTTATCTTTTTTAAACTATTTTCATTTACTGTGCTGGAATATGGCTTTACAGTTGCCCTGAATAGTTCTAAAAAAAAAAATAAAAAAAAAAAAGTAATTGGAGAGAGCTATTTGGCACAAGATTAATAGGACTGCCGAAGAGCAGAAGGAGAGATCACCACAAGACTGTGGCAGTTGCTTGCTGTTACAGAGCATCCCTAAATTTCCTCCGAGTATTGGGGCAGAGCTGTGGTCACTCTCCCTGCTGTAGGGAGGATCTCCAGGTGGAATTTACACAGCTCAGCTCTGGGATGGTTCAGGGTGCCCAAAAGATGTGCAGTTGTCTACCATGTGTCCTCTGTGGCACAGAATGTAGGGATGGCACATACTAGGACACAACACAAGAGGGTTACTGACCATCCACAGGAAACCACCCAGGGTGGCTCCATAAGGTTGTCTGTCTGCTGCAAAAAGGACAAAAGAGAAAAAATGAAATTGTACTCACTGCCTGTGATGTTGCTCAGATGGACCTTTTACTCAAGGTTGCAGCACGCTGCATAGAGGTTGCTGTCTCCTGAGGGTAGAGCTGGGCTCCTCCTCCCTTTGAAAAAAGTGCCCTTTGTTCTAGAGGGCTGCATTTTTATTTTTGTAGATGTTACAATAGAAATATGAAGTACTTATATAGAGGAGAAAGCAGTAGTTTTATGATAATAATGTTGGTTTCAGGTCTACAAATACCCTATACTTGTGAAGAGGATTTTGTTTTATATAGCCTAATGAAAAAAAATGGAATCTTTACAGAACCTTGCAGACCAGGAATGGACTGCTCTGAAATCAATTCCATGTTCCTCACATGTTAAAATTATTATTTTCCAATTTGTTCAGAGCAGAGGCAGTCACAGCAAGTCAGTCAGTAATCAAAAGCAGCTACTGCAAGTATTAAAATGAATGCCTCCATGCGACTCATATTCTTAAAAATTACTGTGATCTCATGAGATTAAAATTCTTGTTACTAAAGTAAATATGGAACTTCATGAAGTTGATAACTTCTGATTGTGAGAATGTGAGTTTTGTACCAAATGATCAAGAGATTTTTCTCTGCTATCTTTATGTCTGATGTTAGGACAAGGCAAGTTACATGAAGAAGTAGGATATATATTTTAATTTTTTGAAAGTATATCCTGTGGGTATGGCAAGTAAGATGGCTCTATGTCAATACTTCAAGAATTCGGTGATATGTCCAACATTTACATCCTTTGGTGTTCTTTTTCTTCTTTTGTATATATATATATATATATATATATATAGTATCCTTTATTGATGTAGTGTTAGATCACAAAAATGGCTGCTCTTTTTTTGCCTGATAAGGCTGTGATTTATTGCCAAGGATCAAATATTTATTAATCATTTGAGCTCAGGATATGAAATAATTTTTCAAGTTGTCCAGCTGAGCCCATCCAGTTAAATATTTCCATCAATTGTAAAAGATGGTGTAAAGTTGGCCCTGAATGTCAATCTGTCTTCAGGAACAGTTGTAATTTCAGTCTCAACCCTGCATCAATGCTTAGACAGTGAGTTATGAATTTTCAGTCTCCTAGCAGAACAAGTCCTTCACAAGTTCACTTCTGATATCAGAAGATCAGGCAGTGTTCTCTTATTTGATAAAATGTCTCTAATTAAAACAAAAACCACAAAACCAAAAACAAACAAAAAACCCCCAAAAGCAAAACAAAACAAAACAAAAAAAGCCACAAAAAATCCCAGATGTATCTTCTTGAGATGGACCTATTATACAATTTCTGGGACATCAAGATGTCTGATTTAACTGTATTTCCCTTTTAATTTTAAAGATATAACTTTTTCTTACTGGAAATGAATCTGTTTTTTTCAGAGTGGGAAATCTTGCAGGCAAACTCATTCCCTTAATAATTCCAAAGGGCCAAAGACAAAAGCCATTATCAACCTGGTTTCTGAAGTGATAGTTTTAATATTAAGAAGTGCCATTAGTACCTAATTCGATGCCATAAAATATGATTCTGTAAATGATGGAAAACAATCACTTAAGTACATTACTTTAAACTAAGAAAACAAAGATTTTCCTGAAATATAGGATTCAGATTATGCTACTCCAAGGGCACATTCTAGTGACAAGCCTTTGACAAAGAAACAAAAATAATTTCCATAAAGATTTTGGAGAAGTTCTAGACACACTGTCACAGAAACATAAAACCTATGTTCCGGTGTTTAACCCTCTTGCTTCCTTATGTGCAGTTTAAACCTCTCTAGCACAGCTTTACTGCAAGATTTTTTTAATTTAAAGAAACACAAAGTATGTTTGGTTTTCTCTGATCTGGTTTTCTATCTTTAAAATATTAATAATGCATTTTATTATTGTGTTCTCATTATCATTTTCTGCTGCCTAGTTTGGCCTACCCCTTTCCAACTTGAAAATGTTTGCACTTATCCACATCAGCTAAAGACTGTACTCTCAGAATAAATGTTCTTTATGAATTTTGGAATCAGTCAGCAAAAAGAGTTATTGATGACGGTGCCATCATCACAGCTGATATGCAGTTGTTGTTAAGCAGTATTTTATTCTTTCAGAAAAGAGACCACTGCATTTCTGAACAGTGCCTGGCCTGTGTGAGCCAATTTCTCCAGTAAGTGATGTGCTGGCCAGCATTTGAAGCAGCTCAGACAAATGCAAGAGCGCTCCATCTGTAAAGGAACTTCCCAGCTGAGTCTGCCAGGGATATGGACCCCATCCAGGGATTTGCAGGCAGGGATTTGCTGTCATCTCTCCACCTGCCACCTATGGTTACTCTCCAGACAGTTGCCTCCCTTGCCCTCTTATCAGCAGTGGATTTCAGTTCTGAAAGCAAGCTGAACTGCCCTAGACAAACCCACAAAGCCTCTCTTCTAAACGTGGAGCGGGCCTTGAGGTATTTTTTCACACCACATTCTTGGCATCCTCTCCTATCTGTGTGGCTGCACATTCCTACACAGATAACTGCACCTTCCCTCTGCCTGCCTGCAGAACAAGAGCTTGACAATGCTGAAGCACACACGAGTGTTCTTCCTCCCAATCCCACCTCTTGCAAAGTCGGATTGGCACGGGCACCATCATGCTGTTATCACACTGTATTAGCAGCCAAATAAGAATTTCTCCAGCTTCCTGCAGTGAGAGTCTCCTTCTGACCATGTAGGCAGAAGTAAATGCTCACAAGGCTCTTGAACTTTTTGATACACGCAAGAAAGTGAATGGGATGTTTTGGTACCAGAAGTCGATACCTCTGCCAGGCATCCAGGTGCAATTCTGACAGGCTGGGTCTGCTTCTCTTGAGCCTGCACAGCAATATCAGGGCTTTATACTGCCTCATAAACCTGTAAAGGCAACGACTCAATTCTCATCTTTTTTATGGTTTGGGCTTTTGTTGGGTTAATGGATTATCTGATTTGAAAGAATTATGTTTTATGGCATTTATGCTTTTTTGGATTTAATAGATTTACCAAGTAATTGTCTTTCCCAGAGTCTGTGGGATTTTTTTCCTGTAGAGATATCCTTCAATACAGTTAAATATTTCATTGTGTAGGTTGTTTGTATTCCAGGCAATTCTGGTTTATTTTCCTGAACAGATATGGAGCTAGGCAAAATTTAATAGTGTACCTTTGCTCTTCATAGCTACATCAATAATCACTTTTATAGATATTTTGATAACATTATATCACCTCACATACTTACAAAAGAGAAATCTCGATGGCATCAAATATTATTTACAGCTACTATGCTTGCAGTATATTAAAGGCATTGCTTATTAGAGAAAAAGCCTTCACTTTTTTCCCTAAGTTTCTCAGGTGTGCAGACAAAAAAGACAAAAATAGAGGACTTTTTCTATAATGGGATATCCTTGAGGTAATGTTTTTCAGTTACCAAGACTGCTTGTGAGTTGGCACATTTCAGACTGTCAGGGGCTGTGAGCGTACAGGAGAAGTAAAAAGCTGTGGAAAAAAAAAAAAAAAACACAAGAAAAACCCCAAAAGGCTGCTGTTGTTGACTGTGGTCTTAGCAGGGTGTCAGACTAGGTGGTCTCCACAGACACCTTCCATCCCCAGTGATTCTGTGACAGTAATTCTGCAGATCTTAAGTTCAGAGCATACCTAAGTGCAGACTATTTTTCTCAATATATTTTTTTTTCTGCAGAAGAAACTGATCCTGCATTTAAGGACATTAATTCCCCTGTTTACTACACATTGCTTCTTATGCTTTCAAGAGAAAACTTGAGTTCAAAGGTTTTTGTTTAAGAAAAGGAGGAGAAAACACAGGACATAAGAAATTTAGCATCTATGGCATTTACCACTTCTGCAGCAATCCAGATCTAACTCTCCTTTGGAATTAGCACACCCCCAGTGTGATCTCTGTTTGAACACAGAGCAATGAAGATTGTTGTGATTTACATCTGACAGCTGGGATTGTTCCCCAAGGAGTTCAGTCTGGAGTCAGTGTCTCTAAAGGATTGATGACCACTAAAGCAATGGCATTATTAAATTTAAAAGGGAAAAAAGCCAATGTTTTACAAGTGACCATTTAATTTGGAAAGAAAGCAGCATTGAAACTCTCACCCCTCTTCATCATGTAATTACACTTTAGACAAAAAGTTGGTTCCAGTTGCCTCATAAGGCTCCAACAAAAATAGTGTACAGCCAGCCCAGGATATTTCTGTCAGCCTTTAAAAGCTCATTCAGCTCCATTGTTGGACTAGGAATGTTTTTGTGAACAGGGAAGTCTTGACCTAGCTAAGGGCTTAAAAATCAAATTAATCCTTCATTAAAACACAGCCTCCTCACCTTTTTCTAACAAGCATAGAGTGTCAGGAAACAATTGACTACATGTAATTGAACCAAGTATTTTTCTCATTAACTTTTTAAATTGCTCCATAAACTAAATGTCTAATTTGTGGAACAACAGGATTTTCTAATCTTGTTTATTTTGACATTTATGAAGCAACATTGGCTTTGATGAAGTCAGATTGAGACAATAGAGGCAGACAATAGAGGCAAATTTCAATCTAGCATTTCCATAGCTCCTCTCCAGTCAGAGAAATATCATAGATATAAATCAGAGAATGATCTGCTGAAATATGAGGAGAGGGGAATAAAACAAGGTGCTATTGGTTTTAACCTTGCCTATATTTCTTTTAAAATACTGTAGCACCATATTTCTACACACAGAGTGATTGCTCATTAAAATTATACACACCAAATTAGTGATACATAAACATAAAAACAAGGAGGGTTTTTTAGCAAACACCTTTGACTTTCTATTCCCCTAAACTCATATTTTAGAAATTGGCATGAATTCACATGGAATTAATGTTTTTCATGTATTTTTCAAAATATTTCCTGCATTTCTCTGTTTTTAGAGGAAGAAAACACTGAAATAGTGTGGGCAGTTTTAGGGCAATAAAACATACCACCAAATAAAACCCACTGTGGGCAAATGGTGTTTAGAAAGCCATGATGAAGCAAGAGAACGTGGTTGACTGAAGTAGCTGGAACCAGGAGTATGTCAATAACAGAGCCCTGCAGAAGTCAGCAAAGATGAGAGTCAGGTGATGCCCCAGATTTCACTATGGACACAAATGTGTGCCTGTTTCTTTAGTGCCGTGTTGTTCCAGAAAAACCTTCCTGCCACTCCCATCTGCCTGCTGTAAGGGGGAACACTGAAAAGTGAAACAAAAGTGAAGAACACATCTGATCCTTTGGGTTTAATAGGATCAGACTGTGTAATTTGGGAACAAGCTTCTTATTTCATTAGCTCTGGTAGCTCCAGTAACAAATATATATGGGTGATCTGAGAAAGTCAAAGGAAAAATGGAGAACAAAAGAAAAAATAGTTATATGCAAGGAAACAACTGTGGCTTTAGAAACTATTGCTCTCAAGCTGAAAAATCCAAATCTAAAAGTCAGAAACCAACTTAAACATCTTGGTTTACAGTAAATTAAAACCAAAACAAAACAAAAAGGTAATTTAAGATGGGATGCATTTAATCTGACTGCAGCTGTCTAAAATTAAGGCAGACTTAATTTCTGATCTAGGCTATAACACACTGAGAGATAAGCAATTTCAGAGTCATTAACTGACAAAATTATAGACATGGTTTAGGATAGAATGATTTTCTTCTAAATGCATTTACCTCTCATGGGTGCCTTTTAGAGAACCATAAACATCAGGCTTATACTGGACAGTCAACACCTCTATCCAGAGAGATATTTGGTGTTACACACCCCAACAGGATTCCCAGACAATCAAGCAGGTTATCACAGTGTCACAATAATTTCTGTAGTGGAATAATGTCAAAACTGAGAATTGCTCTTACCAGGTGAACCTAAGCACACACAGAGAAACTAGCATAAAGGAAATTAATTTTCATAGTATCAATCAAACCTCACAAAATCTCTGAGTACATTAATTCAATTTTGTGAGTCATCAAGTCTCAACATTTTTTTTAGCCTATAAACAGATATAGCTGCTATTATTATGACAATTCCTAGTGAGGCTGTAATGTAGTTATATCTACTCATAGTTGTTTGAAACACAAATCTTTCCCCTAAAAATAAAATTTGGAAAGGAGTTAATTTTATTTAAATTGTTTTAGAGGCTTCCAATGTCAATTATTTCTAATTAAATTGAGTTAAAGGGAAAAATGTAACAGATTTGATCATGTAATTTCTTAAAATTTAGACTGCTATTATCATTGTTTTCTGAAAAATAGCAATCTGAATTGCTTAGGAATGAAAATATTCATTTAGATTCAAGATCTGAGTAACTTTTTAAACTTCTATAAATTATCATTCAGTAATTTGTGAACAAAGAATCATTAAAGCTTTTTGAAATATCCGAATTTCTGCATGTTGGCAAAACATCTGGCAGTCAGTTGATTTTTGCATAATTAAATCCAGTATGTCAGGGCAGCTCTTCCTTGTTGTGGGGGTGATAAAGATTTTTTTTTCAAAAAGGCTGTTGACTCACAATCAAATGTTTCAAGGTCAGTTAAAGACACTGAAATAAAATCATTACAGATAACATAGAGCTTTCAATGGTAATGAACTGCATTGAATAACTATGAAATGGAACAGATACCTTTCTACATGTATAATAGGAACTTTAATAAAGGTGATTGCTCAAATTGAAGGGCTTGATGTGTTCTTTCTTGTATATATCACATATAGGAATAGCTGAACCCTACATTTTCATTCCAAAATCCTGATATTAATGGAAGAAAAATTAGAGTGATTTTTTGTCTTGGACACAGTTTCAAAGCTTGAGCAGCAATATGCCCACACAAAACCAAGGGGATGTCTCGAGAGTTGTGAGCAGCAGTGAGTGTGTAATGAAATGTCTTCATGTCATTGCTGAGTGTCAAGAAAGACTTTTCACCTTCCGTTGGAAGTCACAGAATTCACAGAATCACTTGGTTGGAAGAGATCTTTGAGATCATCGAATCCAACCCAGTCCTATCACCTCAACTAAACCATGGAACAGAGTGCCATCCAATCTTTTTTAAACACATCCAGGGGTGGTGACTCCACCACCTCCCCAGGCAGACCACTCCAGTACTTTATCACTCTTTCTGTAAAACTTTTTCCTAATATTTCCCTTGGCACAGCTGAAGACTGTGTCCTCTTGTTCTGTCAGTTGCTGCCTG
>VZSR01001283.1:7537922-7564703 GCA_013398615.1 Brachypodius melanocephalos
CCTAAACTGAGGGGACAGAGCTGGACACAGCACAAAGTGTCCAAGTCCTTGCAGTACAAGTCCTGCAAGGGGGGAAACTCTCCTGAAAGCTGATGCCAGCAGAGCTGTGATAAATCCCTCTCACCCCAAGAGATTGAGCCTTGCTCCCTGCACCTGTGTGGTGCCAGAACCTCCAGGAAGGAGTAGTTGAAGAAAGGATTGAAAACACTGATTGGAAGAACAGGAACCCTGTGAGCTGAGTTGCAGTATGTTGGTGGATGGTGAAACAGGGGTGGAACATCCCGATTTAAAGAGGGAAATCAGAGGAAAACAGGCTGGAGAACCGAAACACATCACTGTGGAACAAGAGAGATAATTTTGCTTTTGTGGTTATATCTAAGCCATTTCAAGCCATTTAAATTTCTCAAAAGGGAAATGAAATAAATCTGTTATTAAATTTATATGAGAACCTAACAAGCTAGTAGAACACCCCCCAGTGATTTACATGAGATGGTCTTATTATCCATGGATCACTGACATGATAGAGCATAATGACATCTGAAAGAGTACTTGGAGACCACTATTTATTGTCAATGAGCAGTTAAGAAGCCCTTAGCTGTTTTGGAGCCTCAGTTTATTGTGTCAGTCTGTAGAGAAACAGACACTAAAGGCAGCAATATCTCCATATGATGAAGCCAACTGGCATCCTAACAACATGCCTGCTCATATTGTATTTGGAAGAGCTTTTTATTCATGACTAGCTCTGTGTGAAATAATCTCATTTTTCATTGTAGTCCTATGTGTCCATCTCCTGGAACACTAATATATGAGTTTGAATTCAATCATCTCTGCATGTAGAACAACTAAGTTTTTAATTCACAAAAATTTCGCATCTTTCACAAACATAGACATAGCTGCAGTATAAGCACAGAAGTGTTAATGATTGCTTTTTTGAGCTGCAGAATATCCATGAATAATCCAGCCTTTTAAACTGCCATGTTCACTGGAGTTAGGTTCAGTTGCTGTCCCTAAGTGGGAAGGGGAGATGCTACCATTGCTTGTCACCTGGTTAGATTTTCAGGGAATCACATTTAGGCTTTGCTGATGTTGCCACTCATAGTGCTAATAACTCTTTAAAATTAACTGAAAAGTCTTTTCACTGTCATCTTTATATGCCTTTCCTGGAAATTTTCCTTCACCATAAAGCCAGAGAATATGCCTTAAATCAGGCCAGGAATGTGATACCATCAAGTGGACAATATATTCCCTTATATTTCCTTATTTTTCCCCATGCCCAATGGTTGTGCTTCTTGATTTTTGAGGATTTTATGCACTTTGAGAGAAGGACAATTTGTATGTACAATGTCTTGTGCTGTGAAATATACTGCTTCCTGGCTGTGGTTGTTAAGTTATATCACAGTATATCATTACAATAATAAAATCTGTCTTGCTGAAAGAGCTGCTGATTCAAACATCTACATCACCCAGACATTGTGAAATCCTGCCTTGAAAATCCTGGCCTAAGATGTCAGATGTGCCTTTAGTGGCTGATGCCTCACAGCCAGAAAAATAGTCCTGGTGTACTGTTTATTTTCACCCAGTTTTTTTCAGAGTTTTAAATGAAAGAAAGAATCACAAATTGTTGTAATTCCCTATGGGTCCTTATTCAAAGCCTTTGGGAGTAAATTCCTTCCACTGATTTCGGTGGTCTGAGATGAATGCCAATATCTGGGGATTGTAGAGTTATTATAATATCAGCTATGGCATATATCTCAGGAAACCATTTTCATTCTGGTATTAGTAACAGGTTTCATAGCAGTATATTACATAAAACTGCCTTGTACACCTTACTTTATTTATGTGATAACCATAACTGAATTATGTCAAAAGACAGTTGTGAAACATTTAAATAATATAAAATGCTTCCTATAGTAAGAAAAAAAAATCAGGGATTAAAATATTTCAAAGTGATTGAGAGAATCTTGTAAAAATAGATGAAAGAAATCAGCTCTATCATAGATAGGAAGGTGTTTTCCTATGGGATAATTAAACAGCAATGACTTCCTATCAAGATATCAGCTATTTCTATTCCACCAATAAAACTGTGATTCTGCCTGCATTACTTATGTTTGCCCCGTTTTATTAAGAAAAAGCTTATTAAGATAAGCAAGAATCTTTGCCCTTCTTTTCCTCCAGTCCTCATTGTCCCAGTTTGAGCTATCCCACCTTTATGAATAATCGAACTCTAATATTATTTATTTATTTGGGAACCATTGAGATTAAAAAAAACTGTGTAGAGATTATATAGAGATCAGATATCTAAGTGCAAAGTCATTGGGAACTTGCAATTGTGAAACTGGTGAAACTATTGTAAAGTGATAAGTTAACCGACATTCTCAAAATAGAGTATCTAGGGTTCAGCAAGAGAATTCACTGGATATCATAATTTTGTTTACTGAGAAACATCAATTGCAGTTGTTTAAGTGAAGCACTGGCAACTTTCATTATTTACATTAAACTCTACTCCAACTTAACACACATTCAAGGGGTTCAACACTACCTCCTCCATGGTCACACACTGTCTGAAAAACAGTGAGGAACAGATGTGTCATGAAAACCAGCAGTGATGGTTTACATCAAAGTACAAGATGTGCCATTCTAAACACTAGTCTGCTTGGCTGGAAGAGCTCTAAGGTCCTGCTTGTTCCCTGCTTGTTGCTTCCAGTATCCATTTTCCAGCAGGCTTTAACCAGTATGATCCCAACGGATCATTTCCCTTTGGAAATGCATCCTGACCACCAAAGAGACAAATCTCTGCTAGCCTGGTGAAGCACACATGCATTCTTCAATTATCAGAATGTGAATCACCACATTCCTGTTACTGTTCTGTTACTACTGCAGTTTACCTCATTTGACCTAGGGGAAAAGGCTAACAGGGATAGGGAAGTGGTGGTGTTTCCTTTTTATATTTGTGTGTCCTGCAAACAAAGATACTGGACAGGCTTAGCAGAAACTATGCTTGAAGAGAGGGCAATTATAACATTTTACATTCATATGTTTTAAACTTCTGGGCACAATATCAGGAAAATATCAGCTGCCCAAAAGTTCAGTTAATTTTTGCTTTGGGCAACAGCTCATAATTATTTCTGGAGCCTGCATGCTTTACACTAGGCCAGTCCAACTGAATTTATTTCAGACACTCTTTATTGAGGAATGCATGACCACTGTATTGCAAACCAGGGCATTAGCATAAGCTGTTTACAGTTATCCCTTAATGTCTGCAGAATAACACCCAAGAGAATAAGAATCTCCTTTGTATACATTCTTCGAAGTGCCAAGGTCTTTACAATTCCGCTTTTGAAGGACAGAAACAACAGAACCCTTTTGAGGCTGCATTTTAAACTTTTTTTTTTTTTTAATATCTAAAGTAACAGGATTATAGATGCTATTTTATCCCATGCAGTCCTGAACAGGTTCTTTGCAAGATAGTGTACCAGATACTCTTTATAATTGCCTTATGAGATGGTAGTTTTACTTTTTGCACTGACCAAAATGCTTTCTGAATGTGTATGTTATTTCCAACTCCTTCAGACCTTGTCTTTGAACCACCAATGGCTGGCATCATGAGATTTTTTCTTTTCCCTGGAGGCACCTAATCTTTCAGTTCTCTGTGCTGTGCTTTCTGAAAGTATCTAATTTATTTGTTGTATAAGCTTCATAAAGTATTGCAACTCTCTGGCACCTGTGAAACTGCCATATCTACTGCACGTTTTGGCGTCAATTCTGTTCCTATCAAAGACTGCTTTTGGATTGAATTATTATGCACAATACTCACTAACCATTTTCTTAATGCATCACTTAAACTCCCTCCAAACTGGCAAAGCCCATTTAATTGCTTTAATCCTGTCACATATTCAGCAAATGTTTCATTTTCTTGATTTTATCTCTAAAAGAAGAAATGGTTTGCAGTCATAAGTGGCTTTGGGGACAGGTAATTTTACAGAACTTTCACAGTCTCAGCAAATGTTTTGTCTTTTGCTTTAATATTGCTATAATGCTGTGCTACGGGAGACCCTTTTGGTGACCATTACACTCAGCAAAATAGCCAACTTTTATATAACATTGAGATCATAAAATAGAGTTTAAGTCTTCCAGCATAGGTAGCAGCACCCTTCATTGAACTTTCAGGTAAACTGTCTTGATCAAATAACTCTACACTTTCTTCTCTCCTACACTCCACAGAATAAAGTCATTCTTTCCACAAATGTTGCAGGCTTCTGCACACCTGGACACAGTTGCTGTTTCACTCTATTCAGTGAAATCACTCCAGGGTGATTCCCTTCTCCCTGCTGATCTGGCTTTGACTTCCCAGTTACCAGAACGAAAAGAATTAAAAATTATGATCTAGAAAAGTGATGTGTTGCTGCTCTGAAAGACTTCTAAAGGTGTTGTAGGGGCAGATAGAGAAGGCTACTCCATCAGGTAACACCTCAGTTCTGGCCACTCTGGGCATGGCTCAGCCTTTAGTTACTCATCACATCCAAGGCAAGGCTGGTGATGAAGCTGGACTTGAGAATAAAGGATGGGGTAGGGTATCAGATGTTGCTCCCCCTGTGTACCCAACATAAGGTTCGGGGCCTGAGATGCAGATGCTCACAAGCACCATGGTAGTGAGGAGTGCTCTGTTCACACATGCTACACACCACCAAGTAACTTTTCCAGTCTGGTGCTCAAAGCCAGTGATGAGCATTCACACTGAAGTACTGGAAGGCTTCAGTCTGAGGGTCTGAAATACATCAGCTTACCTTTCATTGAAAGTCTGGCTGACAATTCATTTACAGTACATTTGCTATATATACAACCACTTAACATGGATTTTAGACAACACTCAGGGCAGGATTCAGCATTTCATTGAGTAAAGCAGCTACCTTTAGTCAAATGAATGAATGAGATGGTAAAGCTCTCCTTACAACTGAAGAGTATTTGCCCAGCAGCATAGTATGCTTTCTGTGTACCTGTGTGTTTAGGCAGTGAATCTGACTTCTGGATATCTCCTTTAAAGTGAGGTCAATAGCTCTCCGCATTCCACCAACTCTATTAAACAAATCTCCAGGGTATAAAGTGAGACCTTCAGCACACATATCCTCAGAAAATCACAGTTTGGTGTTTTAACCTGTGAGCTGAATCCATTTGTGGCCACTTGTGCTCATGCAGTAACTCAGCCATTTCTGCCTTGGCTTCTTTATACAACATCTTTAAAATTAGGATAATGTATCTCCTTTATTTCTGAGGGCCGTTGTGAAAATGAAGAATGATCAAATGCTATACGGAGCTCATTGGAGCTCAGTATAAGAAGGAATTTAACAATTATCTCTTCAGCACAGGTTTTAATATGTATGGGAAATGACACAATGCAACAAGTCATGAAATGCTTTCCTTCATATGAGTTTAATAAGGCAGAGACAGTATCAAAAAAAGAAGTATATGATCATATAGTTAATGATTTGGTCACAGTTCATGAATATAGAGACAGATTGTGCGGGCAACCTTCACTGTGGCATATCCTAAGTCTCAATTTTGCTTTTCACCCTTAGTAACATTTTAAATGTACTTTTTAATATATTTTATGTGGATAACATTTATGACTACATAAAACTTCTTTTAGTTCCATGTTGCTTCCTTGCAAAAACTTATACCAGTAAGTTTTCTTAATTTTTTTACTTAATCCACTACCAAGATCAACAAACTGAAAATTATATCTGCTTTTTTAAACAATATTGATTTGATCTGAAAAATACATCAACTTCCTCATCTCCTATTACTGCCTGACATGAGCATTAAAATTAAGCTGAAAGCCCAATACAGGCATTACTGTCTTTATCTTTTCATCTTAAGCCTGCCACAAATCGACCTTTTATTGATAACAGGAGCTACTTCCAACAGAATTGAGAAATTTTAGAATATTACCCACATTTCAATGTGAAATATAGTGACTATTGTCTTGGATTCTTGAGATAATGCTTTGGGTTTTTTAAATTAAAAGAATGCTGGAGAACTGCAGTACAAATATTGTTATTTACTTCAAGTTAAATCTGAAAATCTTTAGAGGCCAATAAATTATTATCCATTTCCATAAATTTGGATATGAGGAGAGACAAAGGCAATTAAAAAAAAATGCACATCTTCTTCCCAGTTTCAATAAAATGAGAAAAAAACACAAAAAAACCCCAAAAACAAAGAAAGAAACAAGAACAAAAACAAACAAAAAAACAACAACAAAAAACCAACCTGTAGTTCCTGCTGACATGCAGACCAGACATGAAAGCGGCTAATATTTCATCAGGGATTAAGAATCATCTCAAAGATTTTTTAATAGATTCACAGAATATTCTAGAAAAAATGAACCAGTCTTAGAGGTGGGTCTTGATGGTATCCAGATTGGGGAATGTGACTGATTGCTGTGTCTGAGGTTCCTTTGACAGTTTTCAGGGTTTAAGGAATTTTTCACATCTGATCAAAATAAGACTATTTGTGGCTGATGTTGTGTTACCAGTTACCTGTGTCGTGCCTTAAAATCCACACATATTTCTGAAGCATATGCAATGTAATATTTTGCCAGATGCATTTTAGAAGACTTTACAGGTTGACATGCACACCTGCTTTTTCCTCCTGATCATTAAGAGAGTTAAAATTTCTTATTCAGTTTCCTTAATCTCTTCCCTTGTTTGTTTCAAGACCTTTGTCACATGCCTACCACCTTGTGAGTAACAAAACTGAAAATAGAGAAAATATCCCCGGCAACTGAGCAACAAATTAAACAACATATAACAGTGCCAGCTGTACATAATGTTAAAAGGAAAAAATATATAAAGAAATATGCTTTCATTCACAAAATAAAACAATTATTTCAATGTGTGTGTAATTTATATAATGAATATATTTTCTGTGTTTGAACATTATACTTTCTGAAATTTCTCTGTCACAAAATTTTTTTGAAAGTCGACAGACTCAAAAAAGTTTGCTATTGTTTCTTCAGTACCTAAAAAATTAGTGGATAAATTAGTGTCTACACAGAATGCGTAGTTCACGTGACCAGAAATGAAGCTCTTCTCTAAATGTCAGTGTATCAATAAGAATCTTCAAATTTCCAACCCACTTGCATGTGTATGGATGGGATTTAGGTTAAAATATCTCTCTGGATTCACACTGAAAAAACTTCACAGGACAGGGAAATTTCACTGTGTTCGTGACTAGTTTATTTCCTTTAATCTTTACCACTATCTGCCCATGACTATTCATGAATGGTACTTTCACACAGACATTTGTAAGAATGTGCTTTTAGTAAAATGAGAACATTAAGGCAAATATGGCCTAAAATGACCATATAAATAATAAATAATTATAAGTAATAAATAATTATAAGGATCAGAGCTATGTTCTTTTAAAAGAACCTATTCTTTCAATATATATTTCACAATGCCAACTACTGACATCATGACATTAAGAAAAAAATGGAATTTAGTCTTCCAAAGTCTGAAGACTTAGAATCCAGTCTAATCCAAATGGTGTAGGTCAGCCCCATCTGTACATTACATAAAGCTACAAGGAACTAATGGTTCTGAACTGACTAATACTAGGTGTTGTTTATACCAGATTGCTTCAGTCTGAATCTGTAGAATTTTTGGCAGAAATATTGTCTACATTGTTTCTTGATCCACTAATTACATATATAGAATACCAGGTGATATCAGATGGAAGGATCAAAAAAACACTGAACTTTGAAGAGACAAAAGAGTTTTTATATATGAGGGTTTTATATAATGGAAAGCATGAACACACTCCAATCATGAAACGTTTCTGTAATCAGAAACCAAAAACTAGAGTCCAATCTTGGTTTGAAATTCAAAGATTGTGCCAGGGTTTGTGTGAGGAGGTGGCAGGGTCAAGCACAGGGGAAAGGAAACTCAGTTGAATGCTTTGAGAAAGGCAGACTGGCTGCAGTAAGATATCAAAATGTTCCATACCAACCAGTGCAGTTGCAGCACAAAGCTGGCAGAAGGTTGAGTTGATTTTTACAAGATGTGCTAATGAATACAGATGGAAAGCAGTAATAGCAATAATGATGATTTTGAGTCCTCCTGTGGTCTGTTTGGCAGTCACAGAATCCTTACACTGAGTGCAGCCAGAGAATCGGACTCTTGATTTGCTACATGTGTTCAGAGAGTTTTCTATAATAGAAGGTCATCAGAACTGAATTCAGACTGCAGACTCTGCACTACCCAATCAAAAAATCAGGTGCTAGGTCATGAAGAGGTAGTCTGAAACTGGCTGCATGGATAGCTTTTTTATATAAAGCAAAGTAGTCTAGGTGTTCAGTACAACTGGAGAGCTCAGCAGAAACCAGCCTGGACCTAGGGCAAAGCGGCGTTTTAACAAGTACCTCTCAGGTGCCATAAGTACTGGAGCAGACATTCTGTTCTTAGATGACACAGCTGAGGCTTTCCTCCTGATAAGCCAGCCTGCCTCTAATCATTTCACTTTAGCACAGAGGTGCCCTTCTCTGGTCTGTGTTAACCTCATGGTTAGAGCACTGCAAGACCCAGTTCAGGCCCCAGTCTGAGAGGGGAATTATATACCCTGCTTACTTCAGGAGTATTTTAAAGCAATGTATTGCCTAACTCAGGCTGTTGGTTGCTCTCCAACTCTCTCAGTTTTGTTCTTTGCCTATTGAATATGATTCAAAATTCTGTATGCAGAGAGAAAATGCAGAAGGAACTCTGTACTCCAGGGATTAGAACAGTCAAGTGCAAGTGGGATTCCATATGTCCAGTATTGCTGTGTTTATTTAATTGGGAATTTATAATTTTGAAGTGGGTGGTTTTTTCATTAGTAAAGTTGTCATTTTCAAAATTAATTTACCTTTAATACAAGGGACTTGTCATTTGAAGCATATACCCAGTCAGTGCTCCTACCTGTACATCACCTGCTGATATGTACATCAGCAAACTGTCCTAATTTGACACAAACCTTTACCTTGCAAGAAGATGTTCTGGGTTCAAACAAGAACAGCCATAAACTCAGAAGTACATTGTGCCTACATAAAAGTTGTCCAGACTCTGAAATATGATCCAGATTTCATAGATGCATTCCACTGGCTGGTCTTTTAACACCATGGACATTTTCCTCCAGACTTTATTTTCTCCTAACAACTTGCTTGGCTTTTAAGATCTTCATTCTGAATTTAATCATGGAGCAAAGTAAAATGCCAGGATCAGTTCAAGCAATGATTTTCAGTTGTATTAGTCCACCCACTCTGCTGTTCAATCTGGGCACTTTCCAAATTTATCCACAGAGAGAAGTGATGTTTGAGCTAGGCTTGGAATACTGAGGAATACTGAGGGGATAAAGTGCTTCAAATGTAATGAGCACCAGAAAGAATTTACTGGTATAGAAAACAACAAGTTCCTCTCTGGTTCCATGGTATGCAATGGTAAAAAAGATCAATTGCTTACATTTCTTTCCTATTTATGTGTCTATTGATATGCTTGGTGTTTTATGCCGTAGTGCTAAGCAGTCCAAATAAAATGCCATGAGAAAAATGTTAATTTGGGGGAAAAAAGTAGATACTTTGCATTGATTTACATGGAAGAAGAGTGTATCAGAAAAGGAAGTCTTACTTTACAAAAACAAAACACAACTAAGAAATAGGAGAGTAAAAACGTTGTGAGCTTTAGTTTTAGAAAGTAAGAGGGGAAGATCTGAATGTTATTCATCAGTCACAAATAAGGATTTTTCCCACTGCATATAGATTTTAAAACCTGTCAGGGAAATAATTTATATCTTAGGGAAAAAAACGCTTTCTTTTGTCTGAAAAGACTAGTCATTATGATAAATTCCATATAGTTTAAAAAGGTGTTTTGGATATCCCTTCACAACTTTTTAAGTTCTTAATTTCATTGAAAATGCCATATTTTTTCTGCAGCTGTCATTCCTAGCTGACTTTACAATAGCATAGGTTATAATGAATTACTTTTGATATTGACCGGGTATCTTCAAGCTGCAAGACTGTATTAAAATTTTGGTTATTTTAGTAGGTTTCAGACTGATCTTACAATATTAGAATTAGGATATTAATTTTTTTTATTGTGGGGTTGATCTTTTCATCAGGGTGAAGCTCATTGCATGTTTTGTGTGCCATGGCACAGATCAGCCACAACGGAGTGACAGAGTCTTTGAAAATGAACAAGAAAAATTCATTACAGGACTCTTAGTATCTATTGAGAGAACCTTGTTAGGAAATTTCTCTGAAACAGTTCATGGTTGACATTACTAATCATAACAATATTCCTGAGGAATTGATGGTTACGTATTTCATTGTTTTCGGTTTTATTATCACTAGCCAGTTTTGTATTCCTAGTGTCATTTTAATCTGCTTTTTACTGGTAGATGAGTGACTAATAGGTAAAGCACTTTGAAAAGAGTCTTTTGCACACACATAGCTCATCAGGATAACAAAATTTCTTGTAGATGACATACCAAAATTTTTCTATTTCCTCAGAAAAATTAAAGGGACAAAATATTCTGAATAATTTCCTTAAAATGTAAAAACAATACAAATCTTTCATAAGAAATATAAATCCCATGACTCTATTTCACAATACTCACAGATTTAGTCTACCAGATCAGTTGTAGCTAGATAATTTCTGCCTCTAATTAGCACTTGTACACTTTCCTTAAGAGACTTCTTTTCATCTGGTAAATGTTAACATGCTAAAGTCACAGGAGATTTTGTGAGGTTTGAAGAGGATGAGCAGTAAAGGCAGAACTTCATTAATCTCCTGGCCTGCCTGCAGTTAAGTCTGTTTTTTCAGTAAACTTTGCTGGAGCATGGGAAATTATTTTGAAACTTGTATTCAACAAGAGAACAGGGTGATTACTACATGAGAATTTATAATGCCAATCAGAGTCATTCCTCACAAGTAAGCAACTGAAATGTTTGACTTCCAAATAATTTAGCTGTGAAGTTAGTTGCTCAAAGAAAGAACTGAAGACTGGAATTTAGGGGATTTAGTGTCTATATTTACATAGCTGGATTTATAGCCTGAGACTCCCAAGTTTTAGGTTTCTTCTGAGTCAAGAAAAGCAGCATTTGGTTCCACATCTCAGATAAATATCCTGCTAATATGGGTTAGTGCCTATTGTTCCTGGCTAGAATGTGGTCCACCATTGATTGAAATTCTGAGAATGTAACACCAAAATTATTGTGTTCTCAATAACATTTTCAAACTCAATAAATTTGAAAAATTTTAGACAAACTCTATGCTCAGACCTCCTCTTACCCCAGAACAATTGACTACGTCTTACAATGTCTTATTGTCTCCTTGAGGTTTAGGTATTGCAAAGGTTTCAGCAGCAGAATTATGACTGTTGCACATGGATGTATGCCTCAATACTGTTACACATATGAGTTTAATGAATTATACCTAATTCTATCTTTGCCTATTTTTAAGAAGTATCATCAGTGAAACAAAAAAAACTCTCATTTAGTTCAAATTAATCATGGTCTCACTGCAGAGTCATGAACATTCATTTTAGAATCTTTCTGTGGATCTCACAACCAGAAGCACTGGAAAACAGCAGCATTTATTGTCAGTTATGTGACTGATCAATAATGAGCCAGTTGATAAGACTGTGGTGTTTTAGGGGAAACAGAAGTTCTGTTCCCTTGTTGTTTTCACTAAAACATGGATTTATGAAACCAATTGCATATATTGTCACTTTTCAACCATCTAAAACTGTATTATAGAACTAAATGGATTATTCCTAACTGAGATAAATTTAACATTAAAAATTAATTATAATTTACTAGCACAGACTATTCCAAGGTTAGGTATCATAATTTTAGAGAAATCTTTCAGGAACAAAAACCATGAAACCCATGAATTTCTTCACATGTTAAAAAGATACATAACTGAGTAATTCTGGTGCTATCTCTTTCTTCTGGCTTTCATTCTGCATAGGTTCTACTGGCAACTGAGAAATGTTGTTGCTTAAAGACATGCACTTATTCTATTTCCTTTAACAAAGAAAACACTATTCATGTTTACTACAAATCATGAAGTTAAACCAAACTGCATAACAGTAATACACTTCTCTGCAAAGGACATGGAAGTAGGGCTCTTTGAAAGCTGGAAAAACATTGGCAATCAAAAGCTACACGAAAGTAATCTTATTTTTATTACATACAAGGAACATTTTCCCAGGAGTGCTGATGCCTGCCAGAAAATAAATAAGAAACTAGGATAAAAGAAAGAAGGAAAGATTACTTGAGTTAAGGTGTTCGGCCAGACTTTCCTTAGCTTCACATACCCAGGAGGAGTTGAGATTCTTCTGTGCTCAGCTACAATTGATGGAAATGTCTGCAAAGAGACTTTGTTACTACCTAAACCACAGCTGCAGAATCTCCACCTCTACTGCAGCATTATATATTCACATTTCTAAGCCTGACTCGAAATCTGAAAGTCAGCACCTATTGCTTCTTAGATAGCAACTGCCTGGTTCCTGTGCTTCAATAATTAGACCTGAGCCAAGATCAGAGTGAGACTAAAAGAAAGAAAATAATAAACAAAGAAGGATCCTTCTTTAAAATAATAATCTTCAAACTCACAAAAACATAAATGAATTGGGCACAGGTGAGTGGTGAATGGTTTTTGAGGGGACTAAAAGCCTGTCTGTCAGGAAACCATGGAAATGGAATGTTTGAAGTTACCATTCTGACTTTGGAAGAAGTCAAGAAGCTCTTAGAGAGGAAGGAAACCACTCTGAACAAGATAAAGCAAGACGTGCATTCAATTTGTTTAACAAGACAAGAAGGTATCCCCACATGAGGTGTCTCTCTGCAGGGCTGTAGATAAGCTGAAAACTAACCTTGGCCACAAGGCTGCTTCCCTGCTTTGGTGTGGACTGGGGCTAACAGCAATTCAGGGGCTGTAGCATGTTTCAGCTTCTAGGGATGTAAAAGGGCTGCTGAGACACAGCAGTGGCTGTTCCTCCTGCACAGATGTTGACCATGCACCCTGCTCACAGGAACTGCTGCCTCAAGCCATGAATTCCTCTGGAAATTTTCAGGATGGCTTATCCCTGGCACATCCCCACGATGCCTCACTCCGTGCAGAGGCAAGCCTTGCCTGTCCTGCTCCCCTTTGACCATCACAGATCAGGAGCTGCAGTGCAGAAAGATTTAAGAATTATTCATCCATCAAGGAAGACTCTGATAGGAGAGGTCCTTCAGGGAATTGCTGGGAAGGAAATTGTTTAGTCAGGAAGCACAAGGTACTGATTGGTACCTGGTGTCAAAACGCCTGCTCCAGGTTTGTGGGCAAAGCCCAGACAGGTCAGACAGCCCTGGAATGGCCAGAGGGACTGTGGCAGAGCTGGAGACCAACTGGGAATCCAACCAGAAAGGCCCATGGGCCTCCAGACCCTGAACTGGTGTTAAAAAGGCTAAACAGGTAACAACCTGCCCAGAGAGCCAGGTTATGCAGTTAGGTGAAATGAGGCATATAAGTATTTTTTTGCTTAACATTTCCTGTGGTTCTAGTTGTAAACCTCACAAAAGCTGCTACTTTCAGGACAATTTGACATTTTAGGTACTACAGCAAGAATTGTTGGGTGTTTTTTTTTTTGGTTTGGGTTTTTTTTTTTTTTTTTTTTGTTGTTTTTTTGTTGTTTTGGTTTTGGTTTTGGTTTTGTTTTTTCATGTAATTCAGTGTGTCTTCTCAGTTTACAAAAAACCATTAAATAATTGGCTCAAGTTCAGTTTGACCTTACAGTCAGTTTGGGGTCAGTTCTTATTTCTACCTGTGCTAATTTTCCCATGCTTAGTTTAAGGATAGTAGAGTAAATGATTGAAATACTTTTCTAATTGCAACTTCATTTCCATGTAAAGTGAAAGACAGAGTCTTACTTGGAGATTACCAGACAAGCAGTTAAAGAGAAGATAGATGGTTTCTGTGGTTCCTTAAGGCTTTGCTAAATAAGATTGATTTCAGCCCTTAATCTCTTTTGTAAAAAAAAATGCTAGTAGATGTTTTTTTTAAATTAAAAAGGCCATATTCCCTTCACATTCAAAAAGTAAAGATTGATGTTTCTTCATCTGGTGAATATAATATGCACATTTTTAAAAGCCCCAAAACAACCACAACCCAAAACAAAACCAGATATGAGATCTCTCTTTATTTTATATAATATACTGAAAGAAAGACTTAAAATATTTCTGCTTCTGTTAGAAATTTTATTCAAAACAATTGATACTGCAGGAGGGTTTGGGGCTTTTCTGTTTGTTTTTTGTTGTTTGTTTTTTGAATTTTTTTTTTCTTTTGGTTTTTTTTTTTTTCTTTTTTGGTTGGTTGGCTTTTGTTTTGGTTCAGATGTCTTTAGTGTATTTATATTGTCAGTCAGGATATAATTGTGTTTACAGAATATATTGATTCCTATGTACAAGACTTTTAATCACAACATATTAGGAGTTCACCATCAGTATAGAGACATATCTGTTTAGAAAAAGATGTTAAACTTTATTTCTCCATTTGCTTTGTAAATTTTAATGGGAAGATATTTGACTACTTAAGAATTCTAGAAAGGTGTTCAGAGCATCTATGCTTTCCTGAAAAGCAGCCAAAACATCATCAACACCTCTCAGCCACAGTCTCTGTCAGCTTCGACAACAGACACAAGATCCTGTCCAGAGGATGATATGAAGGTATTAGTAAATACTGGACTCAGATCTGTTTACAAGGCTGTAGTGGCAGAAGGCAGCAAATAAAGTCAGCAAGAGCTTGTTGGAATGACATGAAATCACAGACAAGTTCTGGTTCATGCTCAGGCTCCATTATTATCCACCAAGGGCCAATTTGTTACGCCCTGTATCCAGTTGGGAACAGCAGCACTGTTAAGATCTTCCCTCTGATGCAGAAACTGGAAAGGCAAACGCTGGAATGGCACATGAGATCCTTCATGAAAGGAGAGGAGAAGTAAGAAAGAGGTCAGGGAGTGACAGAGACTCATTTGGTTAAATAAGATCATAGAGATGAGGAAGGAAGAGGCAAGAGAAGAAAAACATTTCTTCTATCTAGTTCATGGACATGCACGGTTATAAATACAGTTTAGATATGGTGAGGCCCAGTAGTAAAACAAGATGGAGAGTAGAGAAACTTGAAGCCATGTGAGGAGGCCTTCGAAATTTTGAAATTAGGCACCAATCCATTTAATTTAGAATGAAAGCTAGAGAAAATCAGTGGGTTTTTTCCAGCCTGAGGTTCAGCAGAGTGCAGGGACACCATAGTAAAAAGCAGTGACCCCTGGATATCAGACTGCAGGCATGTTTCCATTGCCATCTCTCCTGGATCATGCCAGATCTCCAGATTGTGCAATACACAAACAGCTGAAATCTTTAGTAGTCTTCACCTACCTCTACCCTCTTTCTGCCACAGAGAAAATATTGATGCTCTTTCATTTGCTGATTCATTTTTGCCAGGCATAAACTTCCTGGCAAACAAATCCATTAAAAGGAATCTTTTGAAAACAACAGGCATATTGGCATGTAAGTGGACCATCAGATGACCCTTTCCAAAACATGGGATAGACAGAGCAAAACACCACAAAATATGCATTTTCTGGTCATTAAATTTTCATGCATGTTCTAGAAGAAAGGAAGAAGTCTTCTTCAAAAAATATCATCACTGTTCTTTCTGGGAACATAAATTTTGCTAGAACATTGTTTCCCACCTAGAGGTAATCAAATAAAGCATTCTTTACATTTTGAGAACAAAAGGGCATTTAAATTAAGTAAAGATGTGACAGAATGTCATTCAGAACAGCTAATTTTTAAAAAGTTTTAGTCAACTGTCTCCCATTAAATATGAATAATAAGAGAGAAAATGAATAAATGACAAATTTGTTAATTTTACAGTCAATGTTTTAACTCTAGTAATAGCAGATTTAGGATCCTTTGTTATAACAAAAATTGACTCAGCTATGTAAAGTCACCCATTGCTGTTGTGATGTAGTGGTTCCCAGCTATGCAGCTGGCATGTCATTTCAGAGGGCTTGTTAGTGTATTTATAGGAAAGAATTTTCTTTAATGGCCTCTGTGCTAATAAAGAATTATTGGATTTGAACTCTGCTCTGCCTCACCCACTCCCTCCTTTTACTAATACATTCCTTCCTCTGACAAATCTGGTAATCTTGCCAAAGAAACAAAAGAGAGGGAGGGAAAAAGCAGTTTCTTAGGATCTGGATGGTTTGCAGAAGTAAAGATTTCCATTCTGACAAAGGATATATAAATCCTTAGGGAAGCTGTTTCTCAGAATTCTCTGTATTCAAGGGACAACTTGAAGATATCTATCCTGCAATATAAGTAAAGCACTAGGAACAAAAAATCTTTGTGTCTAGCTTAAAAATGAAGGGATCTAATGTATTTTAATCTCCCTTTGTTTCACTCATTCACAGCCCTTTATCTATCATCATCCCATGATAGCAAATGATCCCTTGCTCCCTGCAAGGCTTAAATTTGGCAAAGTAGTCCACTATGAACCTTCCCCTAGAAACCTTCATTTACAGCTGTGCAGTGTCCTCCCTTTCCACTTCACAGAGAAGCTGTAGTGGATTGGTCTGAAAATACCCTTTCCCTTTTCCTGGAAAGTCTCTGAGACAGAGTTTTCAGTATAGGAAAAGAATGAGTGGCAATAAAAAATAACATAAATTCACACTTTGTCACCTCTTCAAAGTGAGAAGACACTACTTAATTGCAGCTTTCATGATAGTGATAGATTCCTACGAGCAGTGGTATAGATAAACCTGGAACAGTGGAAAGGACTTTACAAGGGATTTGCAAGATAACCTCTGATTTTTATCCTATTTGAAACTGGCTACACTGGATTTCTCCTCTCTGCAATTTGTCAGCTACAGACCCAAAGAAGAAATCTAACATTTGTGTTGTGGAAAGTCCTCTTCAAAATTATGCTGATGACTTACCATGGGGTTTCTCATGACAGTTGCTGAATCTTAATGATGACATAACCTCACATTTCCAGACTATAAAATACAATGGGAACCTTTGACCTTGCAAGTGTTAGGAAACAGCAGCATCTTTCAGCACCACTAGTTTCACATCAGTTAGACTTAAGGTAATACTACTGATCTCCTGCTAAAGAAATGAGCAAAAGTGACTGAAAAATAAATTACACTACGAATAGCATCATAATCATCTCAGACCTTGATAGTGGTGTGCTGAAACCTTTACAAGGGCATCGCACATCTAAATGTGTTAAGAGAATTTACCATTATGTATTTGAGGACAAATGAAGAAAGTTCCAGGTGCCTCAGCTGCTGTTGAAGTCCCCATGTATTGTAGATTGTTTGGCAATCACATCAAGAGTAAAAACTGAGCACAAATTCCGGGAGAAAGCAGGTACCAGACACTAGCATCTGCTTCTAAATCTTAATGTTTACTAGAAAACAGCACTTGTCAACAGAGGAAGACAATAGACAAAGCACCTGGTAACTCACCACGGTCTTCCACATGGTCTTCAGGCAGCTATTCTAGAGAAGAGAGCTGCCTTAAGTGAATGTTCCAGGCTTTGCTGTTTTAATTCTAGAAACCAGAGTGGTGAATTTTAAATAGAAATCTCACATTCTGACCTTAAATATTTTCCCTCAGCCCCATGAGATCAGTTTGCTGAGAGCATCAATCTCCATATAGTTATAGTCAAAAAATTACCCAAGTTAATGGTAATTTTGAGGAAACTTCATTACATACATCTATAAATCAACAAAAACGCTATAAATTATGTCAAAAAACCCAACCCAAGTCTGGTCATGCGGAGAGTTGGGTCATACAGATATAAAGATAGTAAAATAAAGCATTGATGCATCACAATCATATGCACCATGAAAAGCCATTTATTTAGTGGAATGACTTTTCATTAATAGGATCCAAGTAGCTGAGATGTTGGGTTCTCCAAAGAAAAAACTTTCATGCAGACATTTGAAAACGAAAGCATATCTTAGAACTTTATTCGGAGAAAGCAAATCTTCAGTAAGGGATTTGCAAACTAGAAGTGAGTCTTTGCCTCACATGGTTTGGTAACCTCAGAAGTATAGTTTGGCTGTTGGAAAGCTTTACATCTAGTATGGAAAAATCACTGAACTTCTCAAAAGTAAATGAAATCAAGAACTTTATGAACTGGCACTTTCATTACCTTTCAGAATCTCTCGGGTCTGCCCAGCAACATAGACAGGTCTGAAAATTATACAGTTCTGTGAAGTGATTGAACTAGTGAAACTCCCTATCCAGCTGAAAATAGAGGTATTTAATTATTTTAATTGTAAACATCAGAATATGCTTGCAGGTGCTGTACTAGGGGGTTTTAAGCCTACTTATCTGATCTGAAGGTCTCTGAAGTCAGAGGAAATTGTGTTATTCCACCTTCTGAACTTCAGACTCGCTTAGCAGTGTGTCAACCTCAAATATGGGTAGAAAGCAAAACAACAAAACAAAAAACAAAACAAAACAAAACAAACCCCCCCCAAAAAAAACAAAACAAAACAAACCCACAAAAAAAAAACCTTGAAGAAATCATTAGAACAATATCAACCTCTACATCTTTCAAATAACGTGCTCAATTTCCTTCAAATTCATAATAAAGAAGACTGCCTTGTTGTAAAACAAGATATGCAAAACTTCTGTATTGGTTATACGGAGTAAGAGGAAGATGTAAATCTGTAAAATGGGTTATTTACTTATGGAGAAGCTACATTTAAATAACTGCTTTTTGAAAAATTGTTTGTGTTAATAGCCCATTGACATGCTAAAAATATCTTCAGTATTTTGTAAAATAGCACACTACGGATTATTTCTTTTCCTTTAATTTTCTTTCTAATGCACATTAAAAGTAGTCTTCCATTTAAATATTCTTCTTTTAACTGAAGACTTGATCAGTACAACGAAAGACTTAAACCCTCATTTTTTTCAATAACATAATATATTGTTGACATACTAAAACCGCATTCTGTCCAAGAATGGAATGATCTCAACACAGTTTCAATGTAAATTTCACGTTTTGGATTATTGCAATTGAATTTTATGTTATGGGGCATTAACTCTGTCATTTCATTATTTTTCTAAATACCCTGTACTAGGTGTCAAGGTGGAAGGACATTGACCTCTTGGAGCAAGTCCAGAGGAGGCCACCAACAGAGGGATGGAGTAACTTTCCTATGAGGAAAGGCTGAGAGAATTGATTTTGTTCAGCTTGGAAAAGAGGCACCTTAGGGATGATCTGATTGTATTTTTCCTGATGGGAGTTTCATCCAGCCTGACTTCGAACATTTCCAGGGATGTAATATCCACTACCTCTCTGGGCAACCTGTTCCAGTGCCTCACCATCCTCACAGAAAATAATCTAATCCAGCCTTATCCTGTTTCAGTGCAAAGTTGTCTTGTCACTACAATCCCTTGTAAAGTGTCCCTCTACATCTTTCTTGTAGGGTCCCTTACTGGAAGGCTGAAGGTGTTCCTGGACCCTTCTCTTCTCCAGGTTGAACAATCCTAATTTCCTCAGCCTTTCCTCATAGGAGAAGGGTTCCATCCCTCTAATCACCATCATCATCGTGGCTTTGGGCTCACTCCAACAGGTCCATGTCTTTCCTGTGCTGAGGATCCCAGAGTTGATCCAGCACTGCTGGTGGGGTCTCATGAGAGCAAAGGAGCAGAATCCTCTCTTGTCCTGCTGCTCAAGGTTCTTTTGATGCAGCTGTTTGGCTTTGGGGCTTCAAGCACACATGGCTGGATCATGGCCAGCCTCTCATTCACCAGCAGTCACACCAAGCCATTCCCACCAGGGGTGCTCTTGATCCCTTCATCCCCCAGCCTGTTTCAGGTGTTGTCCCAACCCAGGTGCAGCACCTTCCATTTAGCCTCTGAAATCTCATGAGGATCCCATTTTCTCTTCCAGTTTGGTAGAACACAAAATGAGGAAATGGTTGAAACATTAGAGAAGGCTCTGGAAATAACCACCTCATAATTCAGTGGAGGCTCTGCCACTCAACTGAAGTGTGCTCCTGGACTGGGAGCATTAGCTCCCTGTGTCTCTGAACACCCAATTATGAAAGGTCTTTTTTTTTTTCTCTTGTATATCAGAACCAGTTGGCAAAAAAGGAAAGGAAGCTTCAGAAAATTGTTTCTCAGACCAAACCCCAAATTTTTACAGTCAAGAATTGAAACTTCCTATCATTAGACATATTGTAATATTGCCATTACTGAAAGTTTCACAGCTGGAAAAAAAATAAAAGTAGAAAGGGCAACCAGCACTTGCAAGATTCTCAGCTGGATCTCTCCTTCTCAATTCTGGCAAAAACATGCCAAATCTGAAACCCTTTATACAGCTGGTTTTTGATTTCATCAATCCATTTTTTTCCATACATTTCTAGTTAAAGCCTCTAGAGCTCCAAATCAGAACTTCAGACTGGGAATTGTCATCAGTCCTTAAAAGGTTTTAAAGGGAATAAGAAGTTCTTACCAACTGAAAATTTCCATGGGGCTATAGCAAGAAATTAATTGTATATATCTGCAGATATATTAATTGTGCACAATTACATGACAAAATTATTTTCTAATGGAAACTTACATCATCATGGGTATATTTCACAAAGCTCTGTGCTAATATAAGGTTCCCATCCATTTAGTTTCTGCATGTCTTACAGAACAAGAACCTACTCTTTAGTGCAGAAGCAGGCCCTTGCACATGATGTGAATTCCTCAAAGACTTTCCCCATGTTATTTACTTAGATCACGAGACCATCTTTCTCTATTAAAGTTGAATTACTGATTATGTCTTAGTTGAGGCCACACATTGTAATACAAACATTGAACATGTCAAAGAGTAAATTGAAAAAAAATTTAATGACAAAGAAGCAACTTTTGAATCTGTCTGGCACTGAATAAATTTTTTACCTTTCTATTATTTACTATTTTATTAATTTTCAAACTCAGAAAGAAATGTAATTTTAAGATTTTTTAAGAATTTGAGTAATTTTTTTATGAATTTTAAACAAATGGAGAACCAGAGCTTCTTTAATTAAGATAATTATAGATGCTATTAAGATCTTAATAACGATATAATGAATTTAAAAGTCTAAAAAAGAGACTGGGAAAAAAACCCACCTCTTAGAACACTGGAGTAAAGAAAACAAGCAAACTTACATTTGAATGTGACAATATGTTGATTGATTGAATATTGGACTGCTTTACATTGGAAATTTGCCTCAGATGAAACTGACTGTAGCTCTGAATGGCAATGAAATCATGGCTGGTAATCACCAGTGGGAATTCTTTTCCTGCTGGCTGGAACCCCAGAGCACAACAGAAGAATGAAACTAGCAAGCCCAGCATCTAGAATTACATTGGAATAGGATCTATTTGAAAGCTGTCTGGAGTCTGACCTGCTAATTAACTCTTATTTTAAGAATTTAAAAGGAAGATGGGACTTCTGTGAGTGTGATGTCTGCTGCTCTATAATATTCATGTTAAAGCAGTAAAAAGGAAATGCTGTACTACAGAAAGGCAGAATTTGTTGCTTGCTGATTCTCTTCTGCCTTCACCACAGAAATGGAACTTATCTGAGTGAAACAGCTTATGAAAAAATTCCCCACACCCAGTTGATTTTATATATAGCTCTTACTTGAGATCTCGTCAAAGAGAAGAAAAGCCGATTTGATATTCAGCTTCCTCTTCAAAATATGTTTTCGCATCAGTAAAGCACAAAACATTTGGAGATGGTCACATTTCACTTCTTAATGGACCTGATCTGGCATAACACTTGGGACCATTCCAGAATAAATTATTGAGGGCAGTTTTTTCAGACATAATTCTTGAGTCCTTCAATAGACTACTAAAATAAAATAACAAAAAAAAAGAAGCACCAAATTAAAAAAAAAAAAAATCCACCTATTTTTATATTAATTGAAGACATTTTAAATTTGATTTTCTCAAGTAGTTAATGAAATCCATTCATTTTAAAATCCTCTTATGGTTCATTCTGATATTAATTCTGCTAATTAATATTTTTCTTTAAGACCTTAATCCTGTTTCAGTGGACAGAGATCTCACCTACATGATAGATTAATTTGAAATATATTCTTGAATTCTAGAGAATATTTATTTAATTAACTAAGATTAGACATGTAAGTGAGTTGAAACCTATAAAACATTTCTTATTGGAATGCAATACAACAAAGTTGGGGGGTTTTTATGCTAAATGAATTATACAAGTGTAACCATCTTTAGCTGAATTAGCTGAGCATGAGTGATGATATACTCTTCACACATAGAAAGACTTAGACATCTACTGCAATTTGTCATAATACCTCTTTAACACTAAGGAGATCTGAATATTTAGAGTAGTAATGTGTCACTGTATGATTGTCAAGATAATTTGTGCTGTGCATAGCCCCCAAGAGCTGCAAATTCTAATTCACTTATTTTCTATTTGTCCTTGTCTCCTGAAGAATTGTTTGGTTCCAAAATCCTCCCTGTGACTTTCAAAAGTAGTCTTAAAAGTTAGACAAATTTATGGCTATTTTATGCCAAATTACTTCCTGACATGCATGGCTGCTGGAATTACAGAAACTGAGAAAATGATCCACTCTGTATATTGTCAGAACCTAATATTCATGGGGAACTGAACATGTTCAAACCCTCAAAGAGCAAATTCTAAAAATGAAAACATTTGCTCTGCAAATAGCAGCATTTTGGAGGGTATGGAAAGGACATCCTGGTTTGTAACTTGAGTGCTTTTTGGATGGTTCATATTAATAGTCTCATTGAAAAGATGAAAGGGTACCACCAGTGTAAACAAAACCTGTGTGAAACAAACAACCAATTCATATTTAGGGACCTATAAGTAATCGAATGGGCAATGGAGCATGCTGTGAAAATTATAAGATTTGCATACTTTTTTGAGAACTTCAGAATTAACCCACAATGGCTCTCCTGATCACACCACTTCAGTAGAAGCACTGGATATATTATCCTTTTATGGCAAAGGAGACTTCAAAATCTATTGTTAGTTTTGTAATATTAATTAATCTGACAGACAGCCCTTTGCAAGCTGGATCTAAAAGATTTAGAGGCAGCTAATATCAACAGGTGGAGAGGACAAGTCATCAGCTTAGAAGAGCTGTATCCACTGCTATCTGAGATTGTAATGCTTGTCTCCAGTATAAGCCTGTGCTCTTGTGTCTATATGTACATATTTACATACATATTCACTCTAAATTTAAGTGTGTACTTATGCTTGCTAATGTTTATGGTGCAAGGGCTTAAAAGGAGAAAAGACAAGCTATAAAATGCCTTCATTGTGGCACAAAATTGATTAAATACATTGAAATAACAGCAAAAATATACATCAAGTGCAATTTAATGTAACATTTCTTGCTCTTTTGGGGAATTTCATTCTTACTGAGCAAGATTAAATACTGTGAACTGTGGAACAATATTCTCAATAACGATAAAAGCATAAAAGTACAAAGGCTGACTGATATGATGAATGATGTCTGACTGAAAAAGTCAGGGATCCTGTGAAAAATTATGCATCTGAAACTGATGGCAGGGTTAAAAAAGACTGGTTGAGTGATGAGTACCATGTAAAGGGACTCAAGTTTCCAAGCCTGAGCCACTTTTGAAGAACACAAGTGATGAATGCACATAGGAGTTGAGGTAAGGAATAAAAATTGTAGGAGCAATTCCAAATTTTTCACATCATAATTTTGTTTATTTCTTGGCTTTGTCCTTCTAAGACTTTCCAGTTAATGATTGATTTTCCTTCTTTCTTTCTTTCTTGTTTTTGACCTTTAAGCCCAAGCTAGAATGTAGAGGATTTGAGAAATGGTTAAGAAAAAAGGACCATCTGTCAGGCCAAAAGTATAACATAATGCAGTTTTTTTACTCATTGGTTCAGTCCTAGCTCAAAACTGAAATTTTACTTTCTTAATTTCCATTGTAAGATGTTAAAATCGTGGGGTTTTGGAGCAATTTAGCTTGGGAAGGACATTGGCTGGCCATCTGATCTGACTATTTCCCAAGACAAAACTCAATCTTTGAACGTTAGACCAGGTTTTTTCCAGCTCTTGTGTTGTCCAGGTTTTATTATTTCTGTGGATGGAGATGACAAAACCTCTGTGGACAACCCTGTTGACCAAGGTCTTGATGAAATAAAAATTTAAATATCCCATGAGAATTTCCATTGCTCCATTGCTTTTCATTTTTTTGATTTCTAAGTGTTTCTGAGGTGACCCTCACAGACTTCTCTTCAGGCTGAAGGGTTGCAGCTCTCCCAGCCTCTTCTCAATGTTCCAAGTCCTTAATGACCATCACAGACCCTCACTGAACTTATTCCAGTTTGTCCATGTCTCTCTCAAACTGGGGAAGGATCAATTCCTTGTAACTGATGCTCTACCCAACGTGGCCCAGGATGCTGTTGGCTTTCCCTGTTGTAAGGGAGTTTTTCTGGCTGTTATTCTGTTTTGTGTCCACAAGGAGCTCCAGGTCCTTTTATTCACAGAAATGTGAAGTCTTACCTGACATCCTTTCACAATTCCAGGGTAATTTTATACATGTCAGATACAACAGTAGAAGTGATACTCTAGGGCTATCAAAAGCACCACACTGTGTTATGAGGAAACTCCAAAAAACGTTTCAGTTTGCACTTAGCCTGCTAAATTTTAATTCCTACCTTGCTGAGGGACAAACTGTGTAGCTCTTTTATTCCTATTTACAGTTCAAAATTAATTCCAAATCCATAATTGTGAATTTTCAGGTTTTAATTTTTTTTCCTGTGAGCCAATGCAACAAAAAATATTAAAAAAAAATTAATTAAGACATTTATAATGTAGAAAGTTCACAGAGGTTTACAGCACATGAAAAAAACTTTACATTTCAGTACTCCTTAGGTGTTGAGGGATGCACTGTACTTTTCACTTTTTGTTTAGCAATATAGAAGTAAGGAAAAAATCTGCATTCCCAGGGTAATTAAAGGAAGTGGTTTGCACCAACATAAACTGCTAATAATTCCTCCCCCTCTACTCCATGAATGATTATCAAAATCAGAAGCACAGAGGAAACACCGTAATTGTAAGAGGCTTCATGCATAAGAAACAGATATAGATAACTTTCATATGCTAAAGATATAGCATATGATTCTAAAATGTTACAGAACAACTACGTTGAAAAGCTATATTACAATAATATTCCACTGGGGAATAGTTTTATAATTCCCCATAAAGCTTTCAAGTCCCTTGTTGTTATTTTCAAATTATGCTATCTCTGTCAGTAATGTGCTAAGACATTAAAGAAAATCCAATAAACATTTTATAAAACTATGCAAATTAACTAGACTAGACTTAATCTTCCAGGATCTATGAAATTTTATATAGTAGCTGTAGTTACAATTAAGTTTAATGTCAGAGGCCAGCTCTGCAGAAGTGCAAGTTAAACTTTCACTGTATTACAAACCTAACACTTAGACTGGTTACAGATGGAATTATAACATCATAAGGTATGAAAAAGTTGTAAGGCTATACCAGCCTCACATTACTAATATAGTTCTAGGGAGAGAAGTTAATGGTACAGAGGTCTTGACCATCTCCTGTGCTGGCAAAAATGCCAACAGCACATTTCTGAAACATGCACTGATGAAAATTGTTTCACCTACTTAATAATAAAGGAACAGAGCAATACATGGAGAATAATTATAAACATTACATCCTTTGGTCCATGCATTTGGTCTCACTTTCCAAAATGAAGTCTTCTTTATCCTGCTTGCAGCAATTACAAGATTAAGACTGTGATCTCAGTCTCACAGGAGTGTCTGTCATGAGCTTTCCTGAAATACATTGGTCTTATGTGTATTTAAAGATTTGGCTCATTATCTAGAACTCTCTGTTCTCTGTTACAAAAACACAAACTACCACAGATCTTTCTTGCACTCTGGGTCTTTTCCTCCCTTACAGACATGTGGACAAACACACATTCTTCACATGCACATAAAAATATAGGTCCTTTATAAGAAATAGCAATTGACATTAAAAAAGCAACCAGAGCACACTCTCAGAAAGACATGCAATACAGGCTACATGGAAAGCTTTACTCAGAGGCCAGAAAATTCCACTGGATTCAAAGATAATTTTGCTAACAATGATCTGAAGATCCAGACCAAAATAACTCTAAATTTACACCCTGATAAACCTTGCTTTTACATACTATTTTTTGTTGATGAGTCATTAGAATGCATAATAATGTTGATCAATTTCCTCAGTCATACTGACAGCATGATGCGTCATGTTAAAAATCTTATTTTTACCAGAATATCCTGAGCTGAAAGGGATTCACAAGGATCATTGAGTCTGGCTTTACACAGGACCGCTCCAAAAATACCATGGTGTGCCCAAAAGCATTGTCCAAAACTTCTTGAACTCTGTCAGGCTTGGGGCCGTGACTACTTCCCTGGGGATCCCATTCCAGTGCCCAACCATCCTCTGCATGGAGAGTATTTAACTAATATCCAACCTAAACCTCCCCCGACACAGCTTCAGGCCATTTCCTCGGGTCCTGTCACTGTCACCTGTGGTGGTGTGTTTTTAGCTTTTCCGTGTTATTAGCTATTTTTAAGTTTCGTATAATGGTTTGCTCTATGTACCCCTGCTCAAAACTCACTTATGGTCTTTTCCTGAAGTTTGTAGTGTCAG
>VZSR01001283.1:7564803-7578074 GCA_013398615.1 Brachypodius melanocephalos
TGTCACTGCCCTGAGGGCTCCCCCGAGCCTCCTCCAGGCTGAACGGGCCAAGTGACCTCAGCTGCTCTTCATAAGGCTTCCCCTTTACCATCTTTGTAGATACTCTTTGGATGCTTTCCAACAGCTTTATATCCTTCTTATGCTGTGGCACCCAAAACTCCCCCCAGCACCCGAGGTGAGGCTGCTCAGTGCAGAGCAGAGCAGGACAATCCCCTCCCTTGCCTGGCTGTGCCTGATGCCCCCAGGACAAGGATGTCCCTCCTGGATGCCAGGGCACTGCTGACTTTTGTTCACTGTCAATCAGGGCCCCCAGGGCCCTTTCCACAGGGCTACTCTCCAGCCTCTTGTTCCCAGTCTGTCTGTGCATACAGGATTGCCCTACCCCATGTGCAGAATCTGGCTTATGTGGCTCATCTGACTGCCACTGAGTTGTTATGATTCCTGTGACAGTCTTTCACTGACAGAATTTTGGTCTATAATCAAAGAAGTTTCATGGCAGAACTGCAGAAAACTTAACTACGTGTTTTAAAATGTACTTCTTAAAAAGGAGTAGTGAACACCACCAAATACAGTGAGCTGGAGGTTCCTTGGTAGTTTTCCCCATCAGTGAACCCTATTGCCAAATGACTTAATCTTGAGTTTCTCCAGGCTCTGATCTCCAGTCCACTGTCACTATAGCAAGTCTGCCTCTGCCTCTGCAGAACACCTCCAACATTGTTCCAGCATGTTCTGTCTTTTTATTGTCTGGACATGCTCTCACACCAAGCCCAGCATTCCCTCATCAGTCTGAGCAGGAAAAAGAAAGTAAATTAAGGGCATGTCTGTGTCCATCTTTAATGACCTAGTAAAAGACACAATGACACAAAGAAAATGGAAAGTGTAGCTATTGCCCATATCTAGTCCTTTAATCAACCATTGGGAAAACCTTTATTAAGTCATGGAATCATTGTCCTACATGATGCTGATAGAGCAACAATGTTTAACAGCTGTTGCATGAAATTCTTTGTACAAATTCCTTGGAATCAATTCTCAGAGTCTTTTAGACCTCAATAATGCCAGGATTTCTTTGTTTCAGTGTTGCAAACTAGAATCCATAATCAGTCATTAAGACCCTAAATTCTGATGCATATGATCATGTTATCTGATATTATAATAATTCTTACAAAGAGGGATTTCTAAGTGTGAGAAAATATTTCCTGCACATCAGTCACTACCTCCTATGAAGCACTCTTTAAAAAAGGTTATGTGTATTACATGTTTTCATGCTACTGGTATTCACTGGAAAAGTTTCAAGTATCTAAGCATAGAAATCATGAAGTTAAAACATGTCCATAGGTGGTTATGCACACAGACCAATGGTTAAATCTTTAAACAAAGGTCTATTGAAATAAAAATATGGGTAACAAGTCTGAACTACTCCACACTGATGATCACAAGGTTACACAAGACAAAACAACTGAAAAAGATCCACTCTGAATGTCCATATAATTCCTCTATACAACATATACAACATCACTAGAAAACTCTTTGTTTAAACAAAATGAAAACCCAGACTAGTTTCCGAGCCTGGAATTCATGTTCTAAACTTTCAAAGATGTTGACTTTCTAGACTGTAAATTTTGACCCTCCACTAATAGCAATTACAAAACACTGACATGTTATAAGATGGGTCACTGTTATAACTCACACCTTAACTGAATCCTAAAAGACAAAAAATTCTTCCCCATTGAATAATTTGCTCGTTGTCTTGACTGCCCATGAATTTCTCAGATAGGCAATTCATGTTGCTGATCACAAGTGACATTAATACACTAGCTGTCATGTAATGCATTTAAACTTGCCTTTTACTGTACAATGCAAATGTGTTTTCTCTGAGCATTCTGAGTGCAACTTAACAGCCAGGCAGGATATGGGATAATTGGTTAAAGAGATTCACAGTGCACTATCAGTATTTTTATTACTGCTGTAATTTTATTGTGTATTTGACTTATGAGGGAGAGAAAAAATGAAAAGGCATTCTGTGTCTTTCCACTTCCACTAAAATGGTTTGCAATCAGAAATTAAAGTGCTGACTAAGACGCTATAATGAACCTTAGGAATAATCATGAATATTTTTCCCAATTTTGCATTTCTATCACTCTCAGCAAGAGAAGAAATACTACAAGAGTGTGTTTTCTACCAGCACTTAGAATTGTATTAGGAGTTGGAACCATTATAAATGTTCTCATTAAAGCCTTGTTTGGATAAGGAAAAAGAAAAATCTTATAGAACTAAGAAAGAACACTAACTGAAGAAACTTAACTTTGAATATAGAAAGTTTCTGTGGCAATTTGCCTAGTTGGAACTGTAAGTTTGTATTCTCCTTCACAATTTTTATAGCATCTTTCTGCAGTTTCCTTTACTGTGGCATTTTGTGTGGCATATTGTATGTTCTGAGATAACTGTTAGTCAGATCCAGGTTTTTTTACGCAGCCAAAATGCCTACAGAAAACAATGGGGTCTGCCAGAGCAAGTGAAAAATGGAGGATAAGACATGCTGGGAGAAACATCAAAGGTATTCCAACAGTCATGGAGAGCTGAACATTGAGAAAATGCAAAATATGCATTTATTTTCCGCATGCATGTTTGTATTCCAATCTTTTTCAATTGCTTTAGAAACAACTACAGGTTTAGAATGTCTGTGCAACACCAACTATTTACATCTCCTTGCTAGCCCTTTGACAGGGTTAAGAGAACACATTTTTTTGGCAATCTAGAGGAAAATTGAAATTAAGTATATTGAAACTCACTAATCAGATTTAAAAAACAGGTATAAAATATCACATGTCACTAGAATTATATTAAAATTTGTTATTAAATAGATGGAACTTTCTGTGGGAGTTAACAACAGTCTGAATCAGTCTGTGAAAGGCAACGTTGTCTCAGTACACTTAGTCAGATCCAGACTGGACAAATATAGTCTAAAAAATCTCAGGATGGTGACTGAAATTCAAAATGCACTCTTGATGGCAGGGACAAAGAAGAAAAACAGTCCTGGTCAAATGACCAACTTGAGATAGCAGACGGTAAGCCACACGTGACTTTAGAGGGCAAACAAGAATGAGTCAGTACTGCTCATTTCCAGATCTTGAAAGGGATGCAATGGACAGCTGAAAGAGCTTTGAGAGCCAACAAAAATCCCACAAGCGGTTTTTACTGATATTTCAATTTTTGTTGCCTTTTCTATTAAATTAAAAAAAAAAAAGTTGTTTTCAGAATTGTACATTTGGACAATGTTGATCTCTAAAAGCATTCTCTTTCAGACTCTACAAGGATGGCAGTTAAATTATTTTTTCTCAGCCTAGGAATAGCTTGTTGGAAAATCACTGATGACTTAGAAACTATCAGAAATGATCAGGGAAGTGGAAATTTAAGTCTCTGCCTGTGTTACTTACTGCTGTGACTTACCTCACTTCCAAAGAGAAGTCACAGATCAAGCCTGAGTCTATTTCACACCAAGAAATAGCTTTCTTTTTCTTTTGCTTAATTTGTTGAGCAAAGCTAATGGTTTACTGTGAAGTCATTTTCAAATTCTAGTTTACTAATGTCAATCTGTCTACCTAAAATACCTTCTACACTGTTAATTGGATATATTATTATTCCTTTCTTCCTGCCAAAACCTGTTACACAGTGTTTTTAGCAGTAATTAGATTTCAGATGACTACTAGTGTTTCAAAATCTGAAGCTAGCTTATGTGTTATGTCTGTAAAGCACTTGATAACAAAATGCTTTATATTCATTAATGTTTTTGTTCTCAGTAAGAAATACTTGGCATGTGCAGAGGTGAATTATTGCTGACTTCAGAGTTACAGTCTTTGCTTCTCTTGTTTATAAAAAGGGTTCTGAAAGGCTAGCCACAATGGATAATTGTTATCATTTGTATTTCATATCAAAATATTTTCACTTAACTGTGCTGCATAAAATGTTTTTTCCCAAAGTAGGGAGTTGAGGAGTCTGACATGGACATCTGTGTCAATCATCATCTGTGATTTTGGTTACAAGCCTATATCACCTTCCTAGATGCACTTATTTTAAAACAGAGCTTGCCTGTAAAACATCATGATTTAGAGCTGATCATATAAATATCCAGCCTTCTGTTGTGTGCCTTCTTGAAGAGTACTGTTTGTACATTCACATTTTCAAGCTATGATGAAGTGTGCCCCTCTCCTTTGCTACATTTTCAGGCATCTGCAAAGCCCATATTTAAATGGCTGGGTTGAAAAGATTGTAAAACATATTTTGAAATGTAAAAGTTTCCGATGGAATGCATTTGCCTGCCATGTGAACTTTGAATGGAAGCCTATCTCTCAGTATATTATATTCATTGCTTGCTTTTATTATCCCAAACCTGTAGTGCATTTGCTTTCCCTTTTGCTCTGTTTGCTCTTATTTGTTTTTGTCATTCCTCTCAAGGGTATCATGCCCTGGGTAATAATAAAATAAAGGGTTCATTCCTCTTTCAGCATTCTGCACACTGACTGAATTGTTCTAAACTCCAGAGGCTGAGAAAGGCAAACCAATGTGAATGATGATAGGTGAAAAGGTCATTGTTTCACTCTTGTATAAAATAATTTTTGGTGCCCACACTTCTTCACTTTTTTTCCCCTTCCTTTCCTGAAGGCTTTTGTTTTAAGTCTCTTTTTAAATCTCTTTAAATGATTTATGATCTCTTTCACACTTTGTTACCTTTCTCTGCATTGTAAATGCCAGTGTGCCACATCTGAGAGATGGGAAGTTAACATGCCGTGGGGTTTTATTGACGAGTCTGTGTCAGTGCAAAAAGAAAATGTTTTTAGCTGGTAAAGCACTGCATTTGTTATCCAAAACCTCCTGACAGTAGTAATGATAACACATGAATGAGATTAAATACTGTCAAGACCTTTTCAGTGTGCTGGAGCAGAAGATGAGCGAGACAGGGAGAAAATTCCAAGATTTCAGAAAGTTGTTTCTTTAAGAAATAAATCACACATCACATATCCAGCCTATATGGGTACATCTATGTACCTGGCATTTGTACACAGTCATGTTTTCATAAAGATGCATATCAGAAGACAGTATTCTTTTATTCTCCCAGCTGAGAGGCAGCACTCCCAGATGCCTGTTGAAACCAATTGGGACCTCAGCATCTACCTCTCAGTTACTAGCTTCCTGCTGACGTTGAAATATTCACTTCAGCTCTGCTCTCCCAGTCTCTTGATATGCAAAATGGAATTATTGACCCTCCTCTCTTCGGCAAAATGCATTTGATAAGCAACAATAAGACATGAAATAGGTAGAAAAGCTGTGAAACATCATACACCCATATTTATAGCCCTGAAAGTGCATTATGGAAATAATACTGGCAAAACTTTCTAGATCATCTTTCATGGGTACGTTTCCTGACTGAGGAAGCTTAATAATTCTGTGTACTTGAAAGTCAACAAAAGGTTTTCTCCCAGGTTCAAAAAAGGATCTAAAAAATTCTTTATAAAGTCTTCATACAATAGTGACAAAGAAAAAAAGATATAAAGAAATGAAGTATGAGTTACAAGAAAAAGGTTTCAATCCCTCATTCAAATTAGGGAATACTAATACTGCACTCACTGTGCACAGAGTCAGGATAGATATCAAATACTGTCACCACCAAATTTCTTTGTGGTGGCTACACAGTTAGCAGGGCACACAGTCAGCTTTCTATAGACTCTGGAGTTTCTCTAAACAGAAAGAAGCAACAAACATATCTTTTCAGTTTGTATTTTCGTACAGTTAACATATCCCACTTCTACTGCTGTACTAGCTGCTGGAATTAGCAGAACTTAACTTTTCTTTCCAAGACCATATACTTTCTCTTAGCTCCTTTATGGAACTTCAGTTTGGCCAATTTCTGTTGTAGCCCATGAACTTCCATGGCAGTAACAATTAATATCTAGTTTGCATCAAACAGCTGATTCATCTCTAAAACCCCCAGCAGTTAGAACAATTCTTCAGTTATAACACTACATGATATGTATACGCACATGTGCCAATCTTTATGGTGTCTTTCTCTTTAGGAAAAATGTTGCAGGCAGGATTGGTAAAAATTTGCCTTCCCATTATTTTGCAAAGGAAAAATGGAGGTTTGGGTGAGATTTTATCTAGAAAGGAAGGCAACTCCTTTTCAGGTCAGTCAACTTGTGTGGTAGGTGAAAAAATTGACTACAAGTTGACCACATTCTGTTGCAAAAGAGCAGAAACATGACTAGAGACCTAGCATTAATTAAGAGCAAGAAGGAAGAAAAAATTGGATCCAGCAGAGTCTGGATTGACCACGGAAGTAACTCTTAAATACGTAGCAGTAGCAACTGCCTGCACTTATGCATTAATTTTATTAATTAATAAAATTAGAAAAGAGTCGTTAGATACAAAAAGAACGAAGAAAAGGCAGAGGTGAGTGGATAATCAAAGAGTTCAACTGTTCAGAGGACTGCTCAAAGGAAATAGGACCTTAGGGCTATATCACACAGAGAAATAACTTTGATATTTGTGCAACAAAATGCACACCAAGAATGATAAAGGATGTCTGAAAAAAACCTTAATAGATAGGGAAAAACATCTTGGAGTGTGTTAAAGATATGGAATATCCTTTTGAGCATTAGGGGACAGAAAAAGCCTCTCGGTGTAACCAAGAGAGAACAGACACCAGATTTCTTAGGAGAAATAAATGTTCTAGCAGAAAATCTGACAAAGAAAGAGACCTTGGGAAACCATGAAGCTTCATCTACCCAGTAGCTCTCCAAGAAAATATAAAAATAGCAAGGACTGAGGTAGGCATGAATGCAGAAGCTACAGCAAATTTAGCTTATTAAATGTGAGAGGTAGAATATTTGCTATGACATTTGAGGAATAAATAAAGATATCCGTGGGAGCAGGGGCAGTGAAGGGGCAGACCAGGTTTAGATCAACACAACTGCTCAGCTGCTTGTGTTAGAATAGATGCTGAGTAATTTTCCAGAACAGAAATTAAGATATTGCTAAAATTTGATAGACTCTAAATAGGCTTTTGATAGTATATTAAAAATGACAACTTTGTAAAATGTATATTATTTTTTAGAAATCAATCAAGCTGGTAGTTTACCTTTTTGGTAAGCTGATGGGTTCAGTGAGAATAGATAAAAGACTGACTGTCATGAGATATGTTCATTTTACTGCTAGAAGGAGTAATATTTTTAGCTTTTAGATATGAAATAGAAATCATGCTCTATTAGGGAATTGTTAGGAACTGTATGTTCACTGATGGCAATGAATTCACAGACTTGAGGAAACTGATTGATCAAGAGTAATTTATGATGGAGACTGAAAAAACAGAAAATATGAAAATTAACACTATCAGGAAAAAATTATATAAAAAAGAGAAGACAACAGAAAAGAACAATAGAAAACAATAGAAAAAATTAAGAAACCAAGGATTAAATAGATAGGAAAAAACAAACTCTTTTGAAAGAGAATGTTTTACCAAAGATAAATGTTATACCTTCCTGAGAAGGAGTTTGGTTACTGTAGAATTTATAAAATTCAATAAGATTTGAAAGGTTTTTTTTCGAGCACAAATAACTGAGTAAAAGTCATGATTGCATCATATAGAGCTACTGTTTTACAGATTGGAATACAAAAAGGTAGGAAGCAGACAAAGATACTGACTCTATAGATGAGTTTCCTAAGTGGAAATCAGCAGAGAAAGAAAAAAAACAAAAAAAACCAAACCAAACCAAACCAAACCAAAACAAAACAAAACAAAAAAAAAAAAAAAAACAAAAACAAAACCAAAAAAAAAAACAAAAAAACAAAACAAAAAAAAATAACAAAAAAAAAACAAAACAACACCCAACCTGATAATGAAATGGTTTGGTCAAGAAATAATAACTTTACAAATGATCTAAAGCAATTGGCTGTGCTTAGATTTGCATCAATTGTAAAACTAACAAGTGTTGGACTTGACAAAACCAAGTTCAAGAAAGAAAATACAGATGACCAAGGGAAAGAGCTTTTAAATTATCAGTAAAAGGTAGGAGGAAAGACCTTGTAGGAGTACTCAATTCAAAGAGATAAATTATACACATAATAGATATAAGACATGAGAAAATACATCGCAAAAAACATGGGTTAAGAAACACATTCGAGTGTTGCACTAGCACAAATAAACTTCTTTTTGTGGTTTTTATTTTAATGCAAGGATTTTATCATACTTCTGCAAGTGGAAATCCTACTTAGGTAAAAGGATACCATCACTCATTACATTTTAACCTGAGTATTAGAAGTATGCTTGAACCTATTTGTACCTGAGAATGACTGCACACAAGTGTGGGTCCCCTTTCTCACCAGATTTTGGGTTTCTTTAAGGGTGTGCCAGATGAGATTTAGCTGTGACATGGGTCTAGAGGGCTGTTTAGAGCATCAAGTGTTTACTTGGCTCTAAACTGGAAAGTTCCCTAAAGTTTCTGTTAATTGCATTCACTGGCTGTCTGCACTGCCATTCTAGCTTATATTTAAGCAAACATTTAAGTTTTAAAATTTAAATTTAACTCAATTTTTAATTTTAACTCAAACATTTAAGGTATTTGAGTTCAGTTCTATGAGCTAAACCTAACCTAGAAGATCAGGGCAGTCACTTGCAACCTGCTTTGATTGCTCACAGGTATGAACTTAATGCAGTATCTAACAGTATCTGAGATATCCTATTGTGATGATCCTTAGGACCTGTGGGAGATCTGTGACATTTAGATGGCAGAAAGGAGCATCTGAAATGTCACTAGCCAGCAACAAGTGGGCAATTGAATCAAGCCTTCAAGATGCATTACATTTATCATATTCAAAATAAATGAACAATAGACTAGAGAGTAGTCTGAGCTTAAGCAACATACAGCTGACTTTGAAGAGTGCAGAAAAAAAATTCAAAATAGGCTTATAGTTCAAAGAATTTCATATAATGCTAAATAATATATATATAATTTCTTTTATTGTTTTTAAAAATAAAGCAGCAAAGTGTCCTTCATGGAACATGTGCCCTTAAGTAGCAATATTTTTCACACTTTAGTGAAAACAATGCACTTTTTGTCCTGTGTAAAAAATGGCAATTACCTGTGGTCAGAACAAAAAAATCAGCAAATAGAAAAAAATGACATATTTTAAATATGTTCAGAACATGCTTTAAAATTGGTTCTGCAAATACAGTTAGTGAAGTGAATATCTGTCAAAGAAATAGACCTGGTCAAAATATCCATCACCAGTGAACTGAACCAAAGCATAAACCCTGTGCTAGACCTGTGCTGAACAAGCACAGTAGCTATTAACCCCTTTTCAGAAACTTCAGCTTCACTTGTCTTTCACGTCCAGTTTTTTGCCTACTGAAGCCAAAGGCAAACCTTATAGCAAGCAAGAAAGTTTAGATACTGTGTGAATTGTTACCTTGTACTTGTATTCTCTTTTATTTTCAGCAAAGAAAAAAAAATCAATACAGCGCTGATAAAATTAGTGGTCTTTTTTTTTTTTTTCCTGCTAATTTCTTTCAGGAGGTTTTGAAGAAGTGGGAGATATTAATTGATGATAAAGAAACAAAATTTTAAAATTTAATCTTGCAGAATAATAGTTTAACCAAAATACTGAGGAGAAATCAGAGGTTGGAATGGGAATACATGTTTAAAAATTTTGCAAGTATTAAACACTGTATAATTCTTAGCAATAACTCTGCTGCTCAACACGTACAAATTCAGTAAGTACAATTAGCTCCTTAGCCTTAAAATATTTGTTTAAATTTGAATCATAATTGAAAATATTAATCAATTTTTCAAATGAATGTTATTAGAATAAGCATTAGAATTGTTACAAAAAAATGAAAAGGTGAAATAATTTTATAAAAAGACATAGATAAACATACAAAATTTGCATCCCAGCAACATTTGAACACTTAGATGGTTCAAAAAAGTAACAAAATGAAAATCACACAATAAAAATCTTCAAGAACATTTTGTAGGTGATATTTTATTTGTTGTTTTTTTGGGTTTTTTGTTTTGTTTTGTTTGGTTGGGTTTTTTAATATTAACCCATTCAAGTATAATTTATATCTATGTCATTGCAGAGCAGGGGCACTAAACTATTTTTAGGAATAATCCAGAAAGCTGTTCTTGTTTCTGTATTACCTGTTAATTAAAGTAAAAACAAATGTTTAAACAGAAGGCTGTAATAGAATAGAAAATTTTAATAGAGAATGCTAAGTTCCAGCCATATTCACAGGGAAGAAATTAGAAATAAAATGTCAGTATCCACTGTTTCACAGTTTTTTCATCTTCATTTGTTTATTGCTGTTGCTAGAAAGAGTTTCTTTTGAATTTTGTCTTCATGGATGGCACTCAGTCACAGAGACCTCAGCCTCCCTCCAGTTTATGAACCAGCCCTGTTTTTCGTGTAACAACTTTGTCACTTCAAAAGTGCACAAGCACAGAGGAGTCAAACTTTGGAGACAGATAGCAGAAAAAAATCTTCTATCCCACAAAAGAAGAAAAATTCCTAACAAGGCTGAATGGAACAAGTGTAGAAAACCCATAAAAGTATGTATCATTGTAGCCAGCTCCCCCTTTTCATCACTTCTTGCTGGATTGTGGCTATGAAGGAATATTTTTGGTAGTAACCTGCAACTCTTAAGCATTAGGTATGCACTGTTTTCTTAATGAAGCCTTTGTTTCTCAATTGTGTTGTATATTGCTTCAAAATATCAGTTTTAGACAGGTAACAAAGAGATTATCTGCTTTCAGTCAAGAGAAAAAGAAGAATAACTCATCAACAGTGTGGTGCCACTCAGAGAATGGGATTAAGCTGTATGAGAGCTTGTACCAGTAAAAGAAATGGGATTTGCTCACGACTGTGTGTTATAGCACCCTACAACCATGTAGCCTCCCATGCCCTGGGCCAGTGGGATTTCCAGAGGAAATGCCCACCTGGTAAGGTGTTGGACTCGTTGTTTAAACACACCTGGCAACGAAGTACCATGCAGCCCTCACACTGTACCAGCTACTGGGAAGAAAACTATCTCTACCCCATTCAAAACCAAGACAGTCCCATAAAGAAATTTCAGAATAGTAAAATATTCTGATTTTTGTCTCTTTGTTTTTCCCAGGGATTTGGTCTCCCTCATGAAGGCAGAGAGCCAGTGGGATCTGGGCTTCAGCTTCCCCACATATCAGCTTGTATATCTCTTTTTTGTTGACTGAGCATCCCAGATTTCCATATCTTTTCAGGACATTTTTTATGAATTTTCACTTCAGCATCCTTATGTTATTTGGCAGTCTCTTAATCCAGACATGTTTTTGTCTCTCTAACCTATCTTTGAGATCTGCTTTGCTTTTATGGGCTGACTGCTACAACAACCACATGATTTACAGCCATCAATGAAATTCACCCTTACTTTGCCCCCAAGAGAAGGAGAGGGGACCAAAAGAGGTCAGATCAGCCCTGCCATGCCCATGTTGGATTCCAGAGAGCATCAAAAGCTGCACTATGTTCTGCACAGCCAGGTAATAGCCTCAGAAAGGTTAATCCCACCATACCACAGCAAAGTATGGCAGGGATCTACATAGTGAATAGATTTCTTGTACTTTTCATTAACAATTTCAAAGGTGTCTCCAAGGAGGAAAAAGTCCCTTTCCACTAATAAATAAAATTCTACATGTCTGTTTTCATTGTTATCTTTCTGTGTTTTTACTGGGACTGTCAGGTTTTGTTCTTTCTTGATTTTACTAGGCGTGCAGAGGAAATGAGAAAGAGTATTTAGTATGTAAGCACTCAGCCACCAAGGTGTTAAAGTCTGCTCTATTCGTATATACAAATGTTTCTAGGAAATGTGGTACTTACACATTCACTCTAAACAATTTATGCTTATCTAATGCTTTATCTCTAGGGTCCACTTTTCCTCCCAAAGAATTTCTGAAAATTTTACTCCTATTTTGTCAGGGTGTTTACTGTGAGTTTACTGGGAATGTATGATAGCACACAGTACAGGAAATTCATTTCAGTACAAGGAATAAGATAGAGAATATAATGATGTTCCTCATACAATGTACATGCAAGAGAGTCTTTTTCAGGTATATAATCATAAATGGTGACTACACAGATAAACACTTGTGTGTGCCTACAAATATATATATGTGTGCACATGTGTATTTTTTTTTAGTAACAGCATGAATATGAGTTTTGCTGGTGCCAGAGGAAGGTCCCAGAATGTGGCACAGAGAAATTGCAGAGGAGTATCACATAATTTCCAGGAAATTATGACATGATGTTTAAAGGTATTTCATTATGATACTTGCCAGCATTAAATATTTAAATTCATGTGTGTACAGTACATTTACAGATGTTATACATATGCATGCATATATTCAAAACATGTGTCCTTTCGTTTGGTGTTGAAATTAATTATTACTGAAACTAAATAAATTATATGATGTTAATTAGTCATAATGAAAAGAGATTCCTTGAATTCTTTGTGATGCTATCATTCTAGTCACTCCTCAGACAGAAGAAAATGAAAATTTATAAGACACAAAGCATCTAGACCTATCTCTATGTACCTCTGCTTCCTACACTATGTCTTGATAGGTGCAAACTCTGGTGGTTTTTACACCTACTTGGCAGCTGTAGTTGACTCCAGAAGAGTCAGATCCTTTGCTGCTCTCATTTCCTACTTTTTGTTCAATTTTCTATCTCATATCATGGTCAATTGCATACTACAGGTTTTTAGAAGGATAGCGAAATAATTCCAAAGAGTTATTCCAAGCCTTGAAATGAAAAAATCAAAAAAGTATTTCTTGATACAGAATAATATAATTGTATAACAATTCAACTCTCAAAGAAGTGAAGGTCGAATAAAAGGGGGAGAGTGGGGAGTCGAGAAGCCCAGTAAGTATCTCACTGTCTGCTCTGTGAGATGGAAGAGGTCAGGGAATAATCTTTTTTATCTAATTTCTTCACTGATAGTAGTGCAAGTATTTCAACCATGTTCTGGAGACTAAATTTTTAGTACTGGGGACACACACCTTTTGTTCTCATGCAGAAAGACGCAGTGGCAGCAGCAGCTCCTGTGTCTCACCAGCACAGGGAACCCAGCCCCTGTCCTTTCACTGCCTGCCCAGGGAGCTGGTTTGCCCCTAAAGTGAGGCATAAAGGCACCTCCTCTTGTACAAGGCTTATAATAAAACCAGGGGGTGACTGTCAGAACCCAGGGCATC